>CP125977.1:124951805-126151805 GCA_030063025.1 Avena longiglumis
GACCCTACATAGTGTTCAAGTCTGACCAAATGAAAGATATGTTTTGATATGCGAGAATGAAGATTATCCTTGGAAGGTTATGGGAAAGGAATAAGAAACCTAAAGGTTGGTGGAAGATAAGTAAGTATGAAGGCCCACACACACATGTGGCAATGCCTTCCTGGAGGGAAACAAGCACCGGCAACTGACATCTAGCTTTATTGCACACTGGTGTGCCAATGCAATCAAATATACGCCTACCCTGCAAGCGGCCTCTTTGGTACAATTTGTGAAACTCATATTTGACTATCATATCAAGTATGGAAAGGCTTGGAGGGCTAAGCAAATGGCTATGAAGATGGTTTATGGTGATTGGGAGGAAGCATATGGAAGGCTGATACATTCGATCCGAATTACGAATGTAGTATAGCTCTTTTTCCCTAGTAGACCTAGGTTTATCGAATCCTCGAGAAGCAGAAAGCAAAGTGAGATTACCTTAACAGACCTTCGAGAGTTTTTGAATTCCTATTGCGTTTTCACTGGAACAAGAGTTTGCGATCTTGTTATTGTTGTTGTCGACGATGGAGAGAGAAAGGGCCCAGGGTCTTCGGTTTTCACCAGTAGCTATGCAAAACATCTGATGGGAATAATATATAGTAGTAAAGTACTCATGTAATTGTTAGAGCAAGATAATTATATATGGTCAGTGCATCCATAAATGTTATCGCCTCCGCAACCGCTTATGGAAATAACCTACTAGTCTCATCCATGGAAGAAAGAGAACTAATGATATGCATAGTGATATCACTGTTAATCCCAAGTAAGTTCCTCACATACAACCGTACTACCCTTTCTGTCACTGGGATTCCTATCCTGCAGATCAGTCGTTACTCACACTCCCTTTACCTGGATCAATCCTCGGGGTCTTGGGTACCTGACAAGTCCTTAGATTGAGGCAAGAGAGGGTACTACAATCATCAAGTCATACAAACTAATACATGATCCCATCTATGATAAATAACATGCACAAAAGCTACATGTCTAGGCCGAAGCTCTTAGCCCAAGGAAGATTACTCACACATAGAGATGAAATCGACAATCATAAACATTATAATAGAGATCATAGAGTTGATAACAAATAGTCTTACAATGTCGCCAATTGGAGATGAGATCTACTATTACAAGTGGTGGAAGATGGATATGGTGGTGGAGAATGGTTTAGAGGTTTAGATCTAGATCTATTCCTCCGGCATGGCGGCAGGGAGAGTTGAGGATGAAAGAAGCGATGTTGTGGAGTCGGGGGCTCGTTTCTTGTCGCCTGAAGACTCTTTATATAGGGGTACCTTCACAAAAGTTGTTCTGTTTGACCTAAGGAGGTCGGTGCAAACTATACGGCCGCAACTATACGGCTGCGGGCCGTATAGTTGGTCATTACACTTGCAGTTGCCTCCTCACGGCTCATGGTTTCTTTGGCGTGTTGGAAATATCGTATCTTTGGCATTTATGTAGTGATTCCCTTCATAATACGTCATTATCTGCACAGGCAAAAATAACAATAAAGGATTGCATACCCCTCTAATCATTAGGCATTAGTGGCAGGAAATAGAGAGATATTTCATCAAATATATGAATAATATCTAGTTTAAATGCTACATCTGGTCTTAATGCTATCCGAGGAATCCTTCGTCTGGTGGACTTCTCTTGGTTCCTTCTCGTGTCTTCCGGTGTTTTCCGACGCGACGATATCATCTACGCCAGATCCGATGCAGAGTCTGCATCACTCCTTTGTTCCTGAACCTCGATTGTCGAGATCTTCAGTCTGATTCCGAGAATGGTTGCACGTTTTTCCACCGATTGTGCGGAGTAATGGTTTGGGTGCGCGATGGACTGATCACCATCCGACTACTCTTATCATTTGCTTTTGTACATCGAATCAGGGGATCCAGCAATTTTACTCCGTCCACGGAAGCTAGAGGTGGCTTTATTTGTTGATGCCTCTACCTTCGACCTTTTGTTCCCGGAGTGTTCTATCGACGATCACGGACAACGACCTCTTGTTAGTGGTGTCGCGAGGATCTACACGAAGCGAGAAGATGCAGATCACCGACCTTCTTTCCGGTACCATGAGGCGGATCTCGAGGGCGAGATCCATTGTTAGTGGTGTCGAATTGTGGCATCCCGCAAAACCACTACTAGAAAATCGCGTTGTTTTTGTGCATTGCATCATCATGACCGCATGCTCATGTCATCATGCCGCATTGCATTTGAGCATCGTCATCATCTTGCATTTGCTTGCATAAAACTATTTGCGGAAAGACCTGTCTTTATTTTCTAAACGCCCCGTCTTTGCTCAAACGCAAAACCCGGGTCACCGGATTATTTTTGTTTTGTTGCTATCGAGTTGCAAAAGCTTTGTTTTAAACCAACAAAATATTTAATTATTTTTAGTGGGGGCAGTCGAACAGGCCGATTCGACCCGAACGACCACCCCCAGAATTAACGGTCCACCACAAACCCTTTTTCCACCCAGACCTAGTCTACCCACCCTACCTCCACCTCACCCCAGCATATCCTCTCTCGCCACCTCACCTCTCTCCCTCACCCCCTCCTGCTGCCACCTCACCTCCTCTCAACCCACCACACACCCACACACACACAACACACCCCACAGCCCCCACACCAACACACACAACAGCACACACGCACGCCCCCACCGCCACACCCGATCCCCCCGCCCGCTGACCCCTGCAGACGCGCGTCCTCCCCCGCTCCCTCTTCCTCCCCGCATCCTCCTCCCGCAACCGCCCACACCGCCTCGCTCCTCCCGCTCGGCTGCCACTTGCCTCCTCCTCCGGCCCGACAGCGCCTCCTCCTCATGAGCTCCCAGTCCGCCCTGTTTCTCCTTGCCCCGGCGCCCTCAACCTCCTCCGTTCGTCCCCGCTTGGCGCCAGTCCAGCGTCGAGCCAGCCGCCGACCTCGCGACACCACGAGCGGCCCTCCAGCGTCGCCGGGCCTCATGGCCGCCTCTGCCGCCTCCCGGCAGCGGCCGCCGCCTCCTCGCCGGCCTCGTCAACCTCCCGCGACCCTCGCCGCGCCCACCTCGCCCATTGGTTCCCGCTTAGCTTCGCCTTTCCCGCAGCCCCGCCCGGCCTCCCTCAACCTAGCTGCCAGGGCCTGGGCCCGTGTCCGCCGCTGCCGTGTGCTTCGGCGTCGCCGGTTCTTTTCCAGGCCGTTCTGACACACGATCATTGCCGCTGCCAGCGCCGACCGCCGTCGTCGCCGAAGCCATCTGCCTCCACCCGTGTCGGGTTCCCGTGTAGTACCAAGTTGGTGCCGTGCTGTTTTCTGTTTGTAACCTCTTGGAGGCTGTAGCAGAGCAGTGACCAGATCCTGTCGTGCAGGTTTTTGTACTGCTCGACCAAGTGGGGTTCCAGATCGAGTTGCTGTACCCAATAGGTGCTCCACATGATGTTTCTTCCAAGTCCAAGGTCTCCCGAGCTGCAAGGTCTCCATGATCTACAAGGATGCGACACCCTCTTCATCGACAAGACCATCGGTCAAGTTCACCCCCGGCAAAAGACGGACGACAAGACTCCAACCGAAGGTCGGATGTGATGGTGTAGGAACGACAAGTTCTACTTCACGGGCACCGAGCGTCAAGATCGCCTTCACGGGAAACCGCAAGACATCCTCCCCGGAATTTGAGACCGAAACCTCGACACGCCCAGATCTTCTCTTCGGGACGCCATGATCTCCTTCACAGAGCCGAAGACCCTAATCCCGGAGTCCGAGAACGACCCCGTCGAACCCTGGACCCCGAGGCGAACCACGAACCCCGGAACCCCAAGACCGTGAGACCCTCAATGTGAACCCTTCCCGAAACCCTATTTTATAATATATACAACTTGTCGCATACTAAATGTTCATGCATGCATATTGTCGTGTGGTTTGGGGGCCTTATGCCGATTCACCTCATAATTAAATATGGGGCCCATATGCGGGCAAATCTAGTCTCATATCGACCTCATTTAAACTTGTGTAGCGAACCGGTGATATATTCTGCCTTGTTAAACAACATTTAAATTGCGGGGTGTCTAAATAACATGAACCATTTAAATAACTGTCGGGACCCCGGTTCCGCTTAATATGACCTAATTGCATCGCACCTTGCCATGCCATGCATCATACATGCATCATGCCGATCTTCTGCCGTAGTGTTAAATAGTGCAACCGTTGTTCCTTCTAGTGTTTTGCTTCTTCGCGGATTGGGCCGTTGAGTTGATGCGAGTGCCGACCCGATCTTCGGTTGAACCTTCGACAAAGTTTCTCAGGCGAGCATCTCCCCCTTTCTACCTATCTTACCTTTATAGTCTTTATTTTCCTCCTGTTGATCTATTGCTATCTGTGTTGCGTTGCTCTAGTTTTTCGTACCCGTGATATCCCTTGCAGCCTTATATTGCCTTGGACACATCCCATTACCTGTTTTTTGATAGATAGTTGGACTTGCGCGTCGTAGTCGCTTGCTCAAGTGCTGTTGCGTGTCGTCAAGTGCCACAGTTGTTGGAGCCTTGCCGCATGTTTGTTGTTGGAGATGATTATGGTTTTACTTATCGTTCACTTTAATTACTGTTTAACAACTAAAATTGAAGTAAGTAAGCAGAGGCATCGGTGGGTGATAGATAATATTTGGTTTCCGACCGCCCACTTGTGTCCCGTAGGACCCCGAGTACTTGATACCTGTTCCTTGATTTATCGCGCTATCCACATCCGGGAGGATTATGGGACCCCCCTGAGCCAGAGCATGATTCATTCTTATTTCTTGGGGCCACAAACTAGTTTGAGGTTTTATTTACTATCCTGTACTTATGCCATGCTACTACTGTATTTACGATTGTGCGAGGAGCACACTGTACTGTTTAGGATCGGGACACGATTCCGTGGTGTCGACAAGCCCAGTTTTGGGTTCCCAGTCGTTCACAGCCGTCCACCCAAACCTCGGGTCCGTCTCGGAGTCAGCTAACTTCGTTGCGGGTGTACTCCAAGGGGTGGCCCCCTGAAATATTTCTGAATCCTGTGATTGCTTTGTCGTGAAGGCCTCGTTGGGTTTTGATTTGGTTTTTCCGAGGTTGATCGAGTGTGTGTTGCTATTTGTGCACCCCGGCCGGGTAAAACTTTCTGAAAGCCGTGTCCGCGGTTATGGACGACTTGGAGCACAGTATCTCGATCATAGACAAGCATAACTAAAGTAGTGCTATAAATTTGACTTTATAATGGCTAGTAATCAGCTTCACTATAACTGAATGGCTAACTAAAACTGCCCACAATTGCTTGTTTGGTTTGTCGCTTGCGACAATTGTACCTGACTAGTAAGTATTGCAACTACAACGGAATGGCTAAATAAAAGTACCAACAACTGCTGGGTTTTGGGTTATCTCATGATAATTGTATCTGACTAGTAAGTGTTGCAACTACCACGGAATGGTTACCTAAACGCCCACCTTTATTTTATCAGGATGATTATCTACACTTGACTAGTAATTGCTGCAACGATAACTGAATAAATAAAACTGCCAACTGTGTGAGTTCCTCGGCTGACTTCCTCGTTTGGTCTCGAGGGGGAAACGCCAGGATGGGTTTGTTTGTTGGTAGCATCAGGTTGGTTCCGAATAGGTCTTTCTTATCCCTCTCTGATAGCCGCCAGTTGTATCGGGTCTCTATAGGTTGTTTAGTGCATGCTGCCGCTGCCGCTTCAGTCCACCATACCTATGTAGGCGAGGACCGCCGAATTCTAGCCTCGCCGTGTACTGGCCTCAAGATCTTGGCCTCCTTTTTCCTTTGCCCTTTCGGCACCCTTTTGTTTAAGCAGGTTTTGAGATCGACGTCGTTAGCGGGGTTACCCTTCCAATTGGCTCGGCAGGGTTATGGACGCCATTGGTTATTCTTGTGGCTCTTAGCCCCATTTGCATCTTGTCCGTAGCTGGACGCTATATCGTTCTCAAGGTGATTTGGATCTTTGTACTGTATATCTGTATTCTTGACTCATGGAGTCGTGTTGTATATATATCTGTTCTGTGGGTCCCATCGAGGACTGTTGTGTAATGTTATTACTTCGTTTTCCACCCGCACGCAAGTGCCTGGTGGGCACCTTTGAATCGTTTCTATGCGGGTTTGGCGGGTTTCGCTAAAACTTGCATAGGTCCGATTCTGAGGGTGTTACACCATGTCAGGTAATTAACTCATAGGCTTGCCTTTGAACAATAAAGTGTAATCATGTAAAATTAAGAGTGTGAGAGTTTGTCATGAAAAGCATATATACTAGAGTATCTCAATTCTCCCACATCAATAAATCAAGACTTTTCAAGCACTACTTTTCTATTCATTGTCCTTCAAGAATTTCAGTTTTTAAGTAATTGAGAGCATGCCAAAAAAATATTAGTTTATCGGGCTGAGATGGACACTCGTGGCATCACTAAGGTTTCTGTTCCTTTTGCATAATGATTACTCATATCAGCCAGAGGAGTGATTTCATCATGTTACAGCTGTCCGGGAGTGCCAAAAATCTTACCCGTTATAGCATTACTGTTGCCGATGTTTAATCAACTCATAGCCGGAATCTAGGAGTTTCCTCCATGAAGATCGTTCGTAGGCCAGCGGAGTTGTTGGCATCCCATGAAGTTTGATACGCATAAATCTATATCATTCTTATGATTTACAATTCAATCTTTCGCATGCTCACAAAACCCGCTAAACATTAATTCAATTGAACAAATCTTTTCAAAGAGAGCTATCAAGTCAATCATTATTTTCTGTGATGTTGAGTGTCTCTAGGAATAAGCTTTCAAGACCAAACAGTACAACACCCAAGTCTTCAATTTGTTCGATGTTTTCTTCTTTAAATTGTTTAGCAAATTTTTAGACAAGACTTGGTTAACTACAAGAGCTGGAACAAAAAGTATCCAATTAAATACTCATGCAAACAAAATTTTACTACAATATAAAGACTCACTCCACCGATATAACATCTTAACATTACTACTAACTAGCATGGGTTTCTCAAACTTCAAAAGTGGGGAGTCATAAGGCATACCTTTCATGTTTGGTTCCACTTCTCTCTTCCCTTTTTATTTGTTTCTTGGAAACTCGAAGTCAATCACTCTCCTGCAAATCAGTGATAACTTCAAGGAGGAAAGAAAAAGAGAGAGGGAAAATAAAGATAAATGGAGAAATGGTTTTGTGGTTTTTGAGAAGGGGAAATAAAGAATAGAAAATTGGTGGCAAAGCTCGGCTTGAAAATCTCAAACAAAATAAAATAACTAAGGTAAATTGTTGGGGAAACCAACACGAGTGCTTATAAACTCAAATAAAATCATAACCTCAAAATTAAGATAAAGAAAATCAAAATCAAAATATAAAATAGATAGAAAACCTCTCCAATCTTAGGCTTTTGCAAGCTCTTCAAATCACTGTGGTGGGAAGAAAAGTTGTAACTCCAGTCCGCAAATCGATTTGAAAGGTTACTTGTTGTTTCTTGGAGGTTTAGGGCGAGATTGTGCATTCCTTCCACAGTTCCTCCAAGTTCATGAAAATCTTGATATGTAGCAAACCGGTTTGGTGGCTGGTGCTCATGATGAGGGACTTCTTGCTCCTCCTCTTGGTCTTCATCCTTCTCCGGAATATCTTCCTCGGGTTGGTGTTGCTCAACCTGCAAGTCATAAAGCACATGTCCTTCCTCGATAGAGAAAAGATAATTAGGCAAAGGAGCAGGGTAGATACGCCTAGCTCTAGCAATATGCAGATAATAAACACCACCTCTCCTAGTAAGCATTTCACAAGCCCTCAAAGTAGAGTAACCAACACGTCGCTCACCTAGCACCGGCTGTAACTCACCTAGGTCGATGCCCAATGCATTTGCAAGCACGGTAACGATGCCTCCACAAGTGGTTGGTCCTTGGCTTTGGTAGGATTGGTAGTCCAAGTAGCGCACAAGTATTGCGCCCAAGTGAAGCGACAAGTTATCATAGTTGAAAGCAGCTTTTGCAAGGACTAAAATGTCCTCCTCGTTGAGTCTTGTAAACTTATTATGCGCCTGCAAGGTGTTAGCAATAACGTAGAACAAATAACAAATAGCAGGATGTTGAATATTCTTCCCTTTGTTAACTCTAGAAGTAAGGCTCATTGTATTATAAAAGATATCAGGGGAAGGTTCCATGTTGGTAAAAGCTGCGCGCAGAGCATTAGGATCATTTTTGGGTAAACCAAAACAATTGCACTATTCATCTAGTGTTAGAGAATAATTTTTGTTCATGAGTCAGAAAGAAATCTTATCCTCCCGATGCCATGCCTTAACGGTGCTTTGCAAAGAGCTAAACAATTCAATGGTTAACCGGCGATATGTTGGTGTATCATGGAATACAAAGGTTTGCAGGCCAAATCTATTGTAAAGTAAATTAAAATCATAAGAAATACCAAGTTGGTTCAAACTGACGGGCAAGTCCACTTGGTTGCCTTGACTTCTCGGTTTTTGATCCTGTCGAAACGATCACGGTGGGTTTCGTTCTTGAATCGAATTCCTATGTGTTCCTGAGCTGCAGCCCGAGAAGAACTAGCTATGGAAAAATCACGTGTCCGGCTCCTCGTGTCCATCTTCTAAAAATAATAAAAGAGACAAATATAAAACTTTTTGATCCAACAATAATAGTCACATCATAATCCTCATCATAGCACACTAAAGAATCTCCTCAACATATTAATCTAGGCAAGATAATCATGGAAATTGTTCAAATATAAGTCTCAACTTAGATTGATAATGATAATAGATCGGAGATGAATTTGCAAAAAGTAATAGGAGGATCAGAGGAGAAACATACCGTAGATCACTTGTGTGCGTGGAATTCGAACGAAATCAAGCAGGGGTGAAGATCCCTTGAGGTTTTGAGATAGTTTGGGATATAAGAGATAAAAAGGATTATGTTTTTGATGATTTGGGTACCTTGCCGAGCGTTTAAGTGGTCAGACGCAACTATACAGCGGCAACTATACGACAGGAATAGGGCGTTTCGGCCGTATAGTTGATCTGACGGGCAAAATTTTAGGGTTTCCTAGGGTTTTTGTCTGATGCATGTAACTATACGGCCGAAACTTTTGTTCCCTCCGTATAGTTGGTCGTCAAACCTTCTGTACTCTGGGATAAAAAATTGTCGATGGGTAACATATCTATACGGCCGCAACTATACGGTGTAAATTTTTATTCCCGACGTATAGTTCGTCGTTAACCTTTCTGTACACATTAAAAAAATTCTATTTCTTCGTAGATTACTTTTTAGACTAAAACTTAGCGAAACACCTTGTTTTGACAGAAAAAAAGACAGACTAAAATTTCGACCAACTATGGCATATATAAAACAGGAATTTTTAGTAGCGTTGAATCTCTTCCTCTCACTAGAGTTTTCTAGCACTCTTTATTTATACAAAACTTAAACTAAAACTTAAAAACTTAACTCAAACCTTTATTTCACATGGGTTACCTTCCATGCAGCGCTCTTTTATGGTCAATAGCTTGACCTTGATATCGTTCACTTAGGCCATATGAGTGGAACACCCACTCCGAAGTAATTGTTCTTTAAAGTGATGGCCTCCTTATCATCTTGCTTGGCTTTATTTTTCCTGGGGAAATGAATAAAAAGGATCCCACGAAGGCAATTGAAACTTCACGTTCCCTTCATGCAAATTGATCAAAGCCTTAATAGTTCTTAAGAAAGGACGACCTAATATGATAGGGGTTGTAGCATATTCATGCATATCAACAATAACAAAATCCATGAGAGTAGGACAACCTTTAGTGTAAACTAAAGTATTTTCCTTTATGCCTACTGCTTGTTTATAGGTAGAATCTGCTAGATATAATTTCAGTTCGGTGATTTCAAAAGAGCCAATATTTAACTTGTTAAAAAGACTCTTTGGAATTGTTGAAACACTTGCTCTTAGATCACATAGTGCAGCTATTTCATTAGTCCCAATTTTAATCTTAATGGTAGACTCAAATATATCATCTAGCTTAACAGACAATTTTTCAGCAATCTTCTTGTATTCTTCTTCAAGCTCACGTACCTTTATTGCTACATGATTAACAAAGTGTTGATATATGGCTTCTTCATTTCCTTCACTTACTGGAATCTTAACATTGATCCTTTTTACAAGATCTTCAATAGTGTAGTTTGGTGAAGGAGCATTGCTATAATCAAGTTCTTCGGGATCCTCCCTTTGGATTCTTATCATATTGAGCTCTTCAACTGGATTGGGCTCAGCTTTACCTGCAAATTTTGCTAGAATGATAGTTTGACTCTCGGTTATCTTACCTAGCTGTGCCTTAACGATCCTTGTTCTTTCTTGGAGGGCATGTAAATCATTTCTTAAACTAATAGCTTGGTTAGATAATTTACCAAGCATAGCATCATGATTCTCCGTAATTTTGACTAGAATATTGATTTGCTCATTTTGTGAGTCCATAAAAGCTTTAAGAGTTTCTTGGAGACTAGTATTGCTTGGTTCCATATTATTATTAGAGCTACTTGCTGGACTAGAGTAATGTTTCTGAAAGTTTGGATTGTAATTCTTTTTCCAAGCAGGGTTATAGTCATTACGAGCTATGAAGTCTACTTCTTCAATAGTTGGTTCTAGACTAGTCCTTACCTGGGTTTCCTTAACTTTAATGGATAATATAAGCTCATCCAACTTGGCATTGAGTTCTTCATTCTCTTGAGGTGTGACAGAGTTCACCTTCTTCGTGTTTGATCTTTCTATAAGTCATTGGGCATGGTTGTCTTGCATATTGTCTAGCAGCTACTTTGCTTCGTTTATTTGCTTACCATAAATGTTCCTCCAGCTGCAGTATCTAGCATAGACTTAGAAATAGGGTTAAGATCATTATAAAATAAATGGAGAATTAACCAATATTCCATCCCATGGCTGGGATAGTTTCTTATGCATTCTTTCATTCTCTCCCATGCAATCTCTAGTGGCTCACACTCTTCCTGTCTAAAACCAGTAATATTAGATCTGAGTTGCATGGTCTTTGCAGGTGGAAAGAATTTAGTCATAAATAAATAAGTACATTCCACCCATGATGCAATAGTATTTCTAGGCAAAGATAGCAACCATTCTTTTGCTCTTCCTCTAAGAGAGAAAGGAAATAAGAACAATTTGACCGCATTGGGGTCAACATCTTTAGTGCGCATCATATCACATATTTTGGTGAAAGTATTCAATTCCATACTTGCATCTTCTACAACAAAGCCTCCAAATTGATTCTATTGAACCAAACTTAAATAGTGGGGCTTAATTTCATAATCTTCAGTAGTAATGGATGGCTGAGTAATAGGAGTACACAAATAATCATTGTTAGGAGTTGCAAACTCCCCAAGCTTCTTTTCAGCCATACTTCCTATGTTTTTGTATTTTCTTAAACAAGTACTAATGGTGATAAATCAAGAATTAAAAAGACTAACTATTTTTTTTGTTTTTTCAAATAAAAACTGAAAGCAAACTAACAAAATTAAAAACGAGAATTTAAAACTAGTAAGGTTCCTACTAACCTCACCAGGGTAGCTATTGCTTCCCCGGCAACAACGCAAGAAAAAGGGTTGATACATTTGATCCAGATTACGGATATAGTATAGCTCTTTCCCCTAGTAGACCTAGGTTTATCAAATCCTCGAGAAGCAGAAAGCAAAGTGAGATTACCTTAACGGACCTTCGAGAGTTTTAGAATTCCTATTATGTTTTCACCGGACCAAGAGTTTGCGATCTTGTTGTTGTTGTCGACGATGGAGAGAGAAAGGCCCTAGGGTCTTCGGTTTTCACCAGTAGCTGTGCAAAACATCTGATGGGAATAATAGATAGTAATATAGTACTCATGTAATTGTTAGAGCAAGATAATTATATGTGGACAATGCATCCATAATTGATAAGTACATGTGCATCATAGAGAATCGCCAACGGGGTATCCCTTGCCCCATGACACATGAGCTATCCCATATCAACATGGCAAGACAACAGACAGTGAGCATCTCAGCAATCCTTTTATTTACCATGAGCATGGTGCATACATTTTTTTCTTCTCTATTTTTTTCTATATTTTTTCTAAGGATGCTTCATGGATTGCTCACTATGAGATGCTGCAAGTTTCCACCATGATTAGGCATGGCTTAGGCTAGTGGCCCATGCGTTTCTCTAACACACATATACATAACTCTATGGACTTACAAGCTTCCCTTTTATTTCACACCGCCGACATCCATAAACAAAAGAGCATGATATCAACTGGATAGATATTTACAGGTGTTGAAAGCATTCCCCGTGACAACACGGTTCTGCTACTTTCCAACTTATAAGTGCACGCATATACAACATAGATGACACATGTAACATCCCAAAAATACTAAACTTGGAACATCAAACTCTAATCATCAATATTGGGGTTAACAAAAACTTTTCTAATTAAAATTATGAATGCATGCATATGTGTATGCATTGGTTTTGAAATTCTTTTAAACCACCTTGTTTGATTGTGTCATTGCTTGTAAAATGTTTCTTAGGTGAAATAAACATCATCTAAAATATTTCCCACACTTTTCCTAAAGACAAGTAAATCAAAACACATATATTAAATGAATGGTCACTTTGACCAATTTAACTCTCATGCCTACTTTGGCTGTCTAAAACTTTCAGAACCTAATGGAAACTTTTCTGGATCTTTGCACCCCTTGAATGCACTCATAACAAGGTATCAAGGCCCACTTTGTGATCATCCAGAAACTTTCAAATGCATAGTTTAAATGACAATTCAAAATTGAATCTTTATCATATGGGAAGATCCCACTTTTTCAAGAACCACTCAAACAAGCTCAACTTTCAAAACCCAAGCATCTGCAGACTCACCAGCACCAATCTAGCAAACCCACCAAAAATCTTTTCAAAATTCAAAACTTGATTGCATGCGGTCATTTCATCAAACAGGTTGCAGACACAAATCAAACAAACATCAAACACTATTGTGAGCCGTGATTCTTGCCTAACTTGTTCCCTAGTTAGCTCACAACCAGCTCAGTAGATCATCTAGGAAGACTAACCAAGCACTAGCACCACTGTGAGCTTGCCATTGCCATCAATGGTGAACAGCCGAGCACATCCTTGCCACCCCATAGTCGACAGCAAGCTAGGAGCAGCAGCAAGCCTAGCCAAATATGCAGGGCAGCCCACCCGCCACTCCACATCCCTTTGCTGAGCCTTGCCAAGCCCTGGACCATGCGCACGAACCGCGCCTAGACCGCCAGAGACCATGCCGAGCGTCGCGAGCACCACCTCGGCCAAAGCCCACGGACCACGCCCTGCGCCCGCGCGCACAATCCCCACCGACCCAGGAGACCGCCATACATCCCCGTTCGCCGCCCCGTGACACATAGCCACCACTCGTCGTCGAAGACGCCGCCTCTGCCGCGTAGAGCATCGCCCGTTCCAGACCAAGCCGCACCGCCCCATGCCTCAAAACCATGTCGTTGAGCATCGCCAGGAGACACCACACCGTCCCCTACCCTTTCCCATGCCAATAGCCGCCTGTAACATCGCCCCCGACGAGATCACCGTGCGCCTCGACGGTCCCCTCGCTCGACTATAAATAGAGGCCACCCCCGCTTGATTTCTTCACACTATCTCACTCCCCTCTCCTCACTGATCGTGCCACACCATTCGCAGAGCAAGGAGAGCACCACCCCGCCGGAATTTCAACGGAGCCCGCCGCCTCTGGAGAAGAAGGGATCCATCGATTTCGTCCACCCAGGAGCTGCCGCGACCACCCCTGAGTTCGTCGTCGTCGACTTCGTCGTTCGCCCGCCTCGCCAGTACCCCGGTGAGCCCTCAGCACCCCCCACTGGACGCGCTAGGTTTCGTTCTCACCGGCGTTGTCTCGCGTCGACAATGACTCCCATCCATTGGATTAGAATCAGATCGAACGACCCACATTGCCCCATACCGCTTCGCCTAGCCCCGTGTCATTGACGAGTGGGGACACCCACTTAAGCAGCCCGCGGGAGCACCACGCTTAGCAGGCCTGCCCGTAAACTTTTCCCGCGCAGCCCAGTGATTTGAATTAAATCTTTTCTATTTTAAGTCAAACACACTTCTGTACCCAACTTCAAAAATCAACCCAGATCGATTCAGTGCACCAATTTGAATGAAACCAATTTTGTTGGAAAGGTCTATGAATGCTGAATCCAAGCCCGTTGGATTCAAGTTATTTGGATCTATAGATCACCCATGGTAAAAATAACAAGGCAGAAGCTTCTCTACATTCAAAAATTTTTCAAATTTAAACCATAATAGATTTTGAGTTGATTCCAACTCTTAAAAATCACATTTAACCATACCTTTCAGAATATATAAAAATATATAGGTTTACTTGCAGAAATAATGTTTAAGTAATAAAAGAATGCTACATAGGCATTTCTAGCCACTTTAATTAATTAGAATAAAAGGGTAAAACCTTATTAAATTGTGACACCACTTTAAATCACATTCCCATGGACTACAATATGTGGTGATGACATGTGTCAACATGATCCCATGTTTGTTTTGGAGAATATTAAATCTTAAGTAGTTTTTCAATGAGTAGAAATTACTTTTCTAAAAATAAACGGAATTAAATCAAGCCTTAACCTTGTAATGTTAGAGATGATGCTAGATCATCTATACGACCCTTGTGTGTGATGATTGCAAGTATTTAAGTATTGTTTGGTGATTGTGTACCTCGTATTTATTCATAGACGCTAGTACCGACCAAGGATACGAGGAGGAAGAAGGATACTACGAAGAAGAAGACGAGGAGAACTTCAACCACTGCTCTGCCCAAGGCAAGCCTTACTAATCAAGTTGACCTATGCAAGCTAACACTTGCAATTTAGCAAGCTTATACTGATTTTGTGCAAGCAAATACTTGCTTGTTACTATCTGCCTTAAGCATATGTGATCATACCCACTTGATAAACCAATCCTAGTTTTATTTGCAAGCTTCTTACTTTATTTCTTTATCAAAGCTTTAACTTAGAGTTGACTTAAGTGACTTGTAGATACTAGAAAGATTCTGAAGGTTGCATAAAGAGCATAAAATTTGGCCTAAGTTAGAAACCTTGATATCATCCTAAGATATAAGGTTGTACTTAGTTGAAACTCCACTAGTTCACCACTCCTCATTAGTAATACCCCCACCTGTAGATTCTAGTGCTAAGCATAAAACTTGATCAACTTTAGATGGGTTTACTTGGTGGAAAAATGGTTATGAAAACCTTGGAATGATGGATCATTCTATTGAAATGTTTTGGACATGTGTTCCCAAACACTCGATGATTTTGGTGTTGAAAACATTGAGGCATGAGCCTTAGCCCTTTATAAAACTGATGGTTGTCTAGATGCGATACCATTCCAATTTTATCGTACAACCACAATACCTGAATATTGGGTAGGGCTTGACTGGAAACTTATATACCTTAGTATTAGTTCCCTCACGGCCAAGGTCTGAGATGAGGCTACCTTGTGAAGATTGTCCACCTGTGCAGTACCCAAGATGACAGTTGGTCATGGTTGGGAGGCCAAACTCACAGGAGAGGTGCTTATACTAGGGCGTGTAATTGAAAGGTTAGGATTGATTATCCGCATACTGAGTATGGTGAATTCAGGATTTGTTCCTGATGGATGTATCGAATGTTGTGGTGAAAGTGTACAATCTCTGCAGAGTGTAAAACTATTCGAATAGCCGCGCCCGCGGTTATGGACAGTTGGAGTGGCCATACTGTTCCCCCGTCAGACTTTTGAAAATGACTTGTGAAATGAATTCAGACTTTGACTTGACCACAATAGAGTTGTGACCTGAGTTACAAGATCCCACCTAGGAGTTATAAAATTGTGACTAGCTTCGGAACTTAGTAGAGATAAATCTGGCTTTTCCAAAACAACCCTAGAGCCTAGTGTCCTATTATCCAAAAACCCCTTTACCTGTTAGTATTAGCTTGCGAGTACTTAAAGAGTACTCATGGCTTTGTCCCTGGCTATTCCCATGGCCAAACTATGAAGAGGAGTACCTGGAGGATGGACCCCAGGAAGGTTACGACAACTAGGATCATCTCCCATCGTCAGCATTGCCTGTGACCCCAAAGATGGAGCTTCGCCTACACTACCGTTATTATTATGTATTCCGTTGCTTGAAGTTGTATTAAGAACTGGATCGTGAGATCCCTATTTATGTAAGAACTTATGTATCATTTGTAATGGATGATGTACTATGGTATCCAATTCTGTTATGTCTCGCAAAAATGGTAATCCTGGGATTGCCATGTATGGCATAACAGGCATCTAGGATTGAAAAATCCGGGTGTTGACAAGTTGGTATCAGAGCCATCCTGACCATAGGAGACCCTAGTTAGACTGGACGTTTGAACCAAAAACCTAGTTTCAAAACCAAAGAAAACAAATATTTACAAAAACTTATTCTAATTCTTATCCCTTTTATTCTTTCATAAAAATTCATGTTCCTCAAAAACTCTTGCAAAATACATAAAATTTTGACACACTTGATCACCCTGCTAATCTACTCATCCTATATTCTTATATATGGACGTGAAGTACAACAAGTTTTACCAACTTGGGAATGGAGGAGACCCTATGTTTGAGAGCGATTTGGACCAGCTTTCGGAACTTCTGGAGCGTCCGCACCCCGAGTTCTTCGGAGCTCAGCTCAATGATCAAGGAGGAGAAGATCTATAGTGGCTAATTGTTGCAAGTCTCCGAGGAAAATTGAACCTCCCACTGTGGAGGGAATTCAGTTTACCTTGAGGGAAAACAACTGGCTCGATGGATTTGCCAGAGCAATGCAGGAAGCTCTTTCCCGTCTGTGTGGGCAGAGCATCAATCAGATCAAGGGTACTCGCTTTGAGTTTTGCCCAAGGCGTGATGCAAATGGACAACCACTGGAAGCCCCATACCATCCCGAGCTGAAGACTCAAATGGACCACCTTAGCTTCATGATGTGCGATCGTCAACAGGAGTTGGACAACTGCCGTGACTACTGCAACCACAAGCCTGCCATCATCAAGAAAAAGGATCAGACCATCGCCATGCTAGCAAGGGATCGCAAGTCTCGCCGCCGTCATCTCGACAAGAAGGAGCGCATTATTGCCCGTCTTCGCCACCGCATCTCATCTTTGGAGGAGACCATCCACGAGAGAGACAAGCAGTTGGAGGAAAGGGAGAATGCCGAAGAGGATCTTCGTGGAGACCCTTACTCCTATCTCAGCGATGACGATGATTTTCTGGAGGATCGGGCCATGGACTTCTTCACCGATGAGGATGATTTTGCCTTAATCGATGATGATGAAGATGATGAAGCCACAGATTCCGAGGAGTATTAGCACTTGAGCACTAGCGTAGTGAGTAGTATTCGGTCCCACTGTATCGTAGTTCTCAGAATGGTTCTTAAAACCATCTGTTTTTCTTTGTTGTGGTGTGTGTTGTACTGTGTGCTATGAATGAATGAATGAAAAAGCAAGTTGCTAGAAAAATCTGAGTCAAACCTTTAAAACTTTTCAAAGTCCCCGGAACCTTAGAAATTTCCCTCTTTTCTCATGATCTATCTAAATCTTCAGATGCCACGTGGAGGAAGTGGTTCAGCCCCGGACCCGATGTTGCAGATCCTGCAAATGTTGACTTCTGACCGCGAAGCTGAAAGAGCGGAACGTCAAGACAACCTAGCCACTCTGCAACAGTTATCCCAGCTAGCCCACAACAACCAAGGCCATGAAAATCAGGACAACCATGGATCTAAGCTCAAGAATTTCCAGAATACCAACCCACCTGTTTTCACTAAGTCAGAAGAATCCCTAGACGCCGATGATTGGCTGCAAACCATGGAAAATAACCTA
Source organism: Avena longiglumis (assembly GCA_030063025.1). NCBI lineage: Eukaryota > Viridiplantae > Streptophyta > Magnoliopsida > Poales > Poaceae > Avena > Avena longiglumis. The sequence goes on from CP125977.1 coordinate 124,969,748, forward strand.
GAAGTCGCCGGAGTGGAAGCCAACGAGAAAATTCTGTTTTCCACCCATTACCTAGCCGGAGATGCCAGGGCATGGTGGAACAGCGTTACAAGAATGACCGGAGGCCGATGATGACAGGAGGAATTCAAGGTCAAGTTCAGCGAGAACCCATGTGCCACGGGTTTGATCAAGAGAATGAGAGGCGAGTTCGAGAGTGAAGCAAGGAAGGATGACTGTAGTGGAATACTGTGACAAATTTTGTCCTTAGCTAGGTATGCCGGACGAGATGAACACGGAAGCCAAGAAGAAGGAGAGGTTCTGAATGGTCCGCATGACGAGATGCGACGGTGTTAGTCAATATTCCCTTTGGATATTGAAGCCCTTGTCGACTCGCCATCCGGATGGAAGGAAAGATCAACCAAGCCAATGAGAACTGCAAGCGTCGTATGATGCATCAGCCAGGAACCCATCAGACCCCAAAGTATCGCCCCAACCCATCTCCCGGATTTGCCCCAAGAACCAACAGACCCCCGATGAACCGTCCGACCTACCCCAACCGTGGAAACCCTAGACCCGGAGGAAATCACAACAACCCCGACAACTCTAGCAATTTCACCCGGGCCCCACCCAAGTTCAACACCAACAATGCTACCGCCAACACCAACACTGCCCCTAGGACTGGAAGCAATGCTGTGCCTGTCGCAGCCAAGGACAAGTCGCAAGTGACTTGTTATGACTGTGGAAATAAAGGCCACTATTCCAACGAGTGCCCCAACAAGAAGAATGCTACAGCCCCCAATGCCAATGTCCCAGCTCAGCAGCAGCGTCGTGTTCAGCCAAGGAGAAGATTTGCCCCAGGGAATTCACTCAACCGCAATGGCCGTCTTTTGCTCATGCATGCTGAAGAAGCTCAGGAAGCGCCAGACGTCGTGCTGGGTATGTTTTCTGTTAATTTAGTACTTACAAGAGTGTTGTTTGATTCTGGTGCATCGCATTAATTTGTCACCGAAGAATTTGCATGCACTAGTAAAATTCAACCAACCAAACTGAAGCATGTTATGATTGTTCAAATTCCCGGATCAACCACCAAGGCTAGGCAAATTAGCAAAGCCGTCCCTATCCGAATCCATGGCATAGATTTTTATGCTAATCTGATAGTACTCGGAACTAAAGGTTTGGAAGTATTACTAGGAATGGATTGGATGTCCAAACATAAAGGATTGATTGACTGTGCCAAGAAAGCCATCACCATGACCAAGATCAAAGGAATATCAGTTGAACATATATCTGAAACCTTACCTCGCCAATTCAAATGCAACAAGAGTATAGCCCAACCTACCATTGACCAAGTCCGGATAGTCTGTGAATACCCCGATGTATTTCCAGATGTTTTGCCTGGTATGCCCCCAGATCGGGATATCGAGTTTATCATTGAACTAATCCCCGGAACCAGACCCATAGCCCAGAGACCCTATAGTATGAACCCGTCGGAACTAGAAGAACTGAAGAAGCAACTGGATTCCATGCTAGAAATTGGATTGATTCAACCAAGTGCGTCACCATGGAGATCACCTGCCTTGTTTGTGGACAAGAAGGATGGAGGTAACCGTTTGTGTATGGATTATCGGAAGTTGAATGCTGTCACCATCAAGAACAAGTACCCCTTGCCCAAGATAGAAGATTTGTTTGATCAGTTGACCGGTGCCAAGGTGTTTTCTAAGATTGATCTTAGAACTGGCTATCATCAACTCAAGATTCGTGCAGAGGATATTCCAAAAACTGCCTTTACCACCAGATATGGATTGGATGAGTATACAGTCATGTCTTTCGGATTAACCAATGCCCCTGCTTATTTCATGAACCTCATGAATAAGATTTTTATGGACTTCCTGGATAAGTTTGTCGTTGTTTTCATCGATGACATTCTGATTTATTCCAAATCAGAAGAAGAACATGAGCTACACCTAAGGACCATTCCTGGAACCCTTAGAGAGCATCAGCTGTATGCAAAGTTTAGCAAATGTGAATTCTGGTTACAGGAAGTAGGATTCCTCGGTCACATTGTATCAGCCGGAGGAATTGCCGTTGACCTTGCCAAAGTGAAAGATGTAGAAGATTGGCAAGCCCCAACCACTCAAACCCAAGTTCGTGCATTTCTCGGATTGGCGGTATATTACCGCAAATTCGTAGAAGGATTCTCTAGTATCGCCAGACCCATGACCCAATTGCTGAAGAAGGACAAGAAGTTTGAATGGACCGACAAATGTGAAGCGAGTTTTCAAGAACTCAAAAGGAGATTGATATCAGCCCCAATCTTAATCATGCCAGATATCACGAAGACCTTCGATGTGTATTGCGACGCATCCAAGATTGGTCTCGGATGTGTGCTAATGCAAGAAGGCAAAGTTATATCTTATCTATCTCGACAATTGAAGCAACATGAGCAAAACTACCCAACCCATGACCTCGAACTCGAGCCGTAGTTGTAGCCCTGAAGACATGGAGACATTACCTGAAGGGAAACCATTGTGAGATTTATTCAGATCACAAGAGCCTAAAGTATATATTCACTCAGAAGGAGCTGAATATGAGGCAGAGAAGATGGATTGAGCTAATCAAGGATTATGACCTGGACATTCACTATCAGCCTGGTAAAGCCAACGTGGTAGCCGATGCCCTTAGCAGATTGCCGTGCCGCTTGAACTCCATGATTTTGAAGGAGCAACCAAGTTTGCACAGAGAGATGGAAGATTTTCGAATGGAATTAGTAAGTGAGGGATTTTTGGCTAGAATAGAACTCCAGCCCACTTTGATCAGTCAGATTAAAGAGGCGCAGAAGGGAAATGCCAGTATTGACAGAATCAAGCATCGTATCGGTACATGCAAAGTACCCGGATTCACCGAGGACGAAGAAGGAGTGTTGTGGTACAAAGGACGCCTTTGTGTACCAGCAGATTCTGAATTGAAAGAAGTTATTTTGAAGGAGGCTCCTGATACTCTTTATTCTATCCATCGCGGAGGAACTAAGATGTATCAAGATTTAAAAGAGCAATTTTGGTGGCATAATATGAAGAGAGCAATCGGAAGCTATATCGCCAAGTGTGATATATGTCAGCGAGTCAAGGCAGGACATCAAAGACCCGCTGGATTGTTGCAACCATTGCAGATTCCGAAATGGAAATGGGATTCTGTAGGAATGGACTTTAGCACTGGACTACCTACTTATAGTAGGGGAAATGACTCTATCTGGGTCATAGTGTACAGATTGTCAAAAGTCGCCCATTTTTTGCCCGTCAAAACCACATATCAGAGTTCGAAACTAGCGGAGTTGTACATCGCTAGAATCGTCAGTTTGCACGGAGTCCCTAAGAACATAGTATCGGATTGAGGAACTCAGTTTACCTCGAGATTCTGGAAGAAAGTCCAAGAAGGTTTAGGAACCCGTCTAGATTTCAGCACCGCATATCACCCTCAGACCGATGGACAAACGGAGCGAGTAAATCAAATACTCGAAGATATGCTGTGAGCATGTGTGTTAGAATATGGATCCAAGTGGGAAGACTGTCTGCCGTTTGCAGAATTTTCATACAACAACAGTTATCAAGCCAGTTTGAATTCATGTACGAAAGAAAGTGTCGCACCCCTTTGAACTGGTCGGAAGTAGGAGAGAGTCATATTTTTGGACCCAACATCCTACGAGAAGCAGAAGAGAAGGTTCACAAGATTCGTGAGAACCTCAAGACCGCCCAATCTCGACAGAAGAGTTACGCCGACAAGAGACGTAGAGACCTCGCCTTCAACGTAGGAGATTTTGTTTATCTGAAAGTGTCACCATTGAAGGGAATGCAGCGTTTCCAACTCAAATGAAAGTTAGCCCCCAGATATATCGGACCTTTCCAGATTCTAAACCGTCGAGGAGAAGTATCGTACCAATTGCAGCTACCTGAAGAGATGTCAGTTGTGCACAATGTGTTCCATATCTCGTTACTTCGCCAGTGTCTCGAAGTCCCCGAGAAGACCGAAGTATTCAAGAATATCGACCATCGGACCATAGAAATCAACGATGACCTGACCTATCCCGAAGTACCCATCCGCATTTTGGAAGAAGCTTTTCGAACTACCCGACTCCGAAGCATCAAGTTTCTAAAGATTCAGTGGAGCAACCACACAGAAGATGAAGCTACCTGGGAGCGCGAAGATCACATCAGGACGGAGTTTCCCGATCTCTTCAAATCCGAGGTAATCTTTTCGTCCTTTTTCAAATCTTGGGACGAGATTTTGTTTAAGGGGGGAAGGTTTGTAACATCCCAAAAATACTAAACTTGGAACATCAAACTCTAATCATCAATATTGGGGTTAACAAAAACTTTTCTAATTAAAATTATGAATGCATGCATATGTGTATGCATTGATTTTGAAATTCTTTTAAACCACCTTGTTTGATTGTGTCATTGTTGCCTGTCAAAACCCACCGGCGAGCAGCGACGAGCAACACGAAGAGCCGGGAGGCTCCCAGAACTGCTGGTGGGCCCTGGTCCCTCGGGCAACGGCCCGCAAAACTCCGGCACACGTCCTGGCTTGGTTCGAGCGTGCCACGACCTATACCTGGTCGAAGGTGATGGATTGCTTCGATCAGTTTCCTGCATGGTAAACAAGTATACGTAAAATTCGAGCCGTGACCGGCTCCCAGGTTTCCCTGTGAATCGGCTCCTGGAGCCGATTGTCCCATGGTTCTGCATTAGATCTATGATAACATGGGGTTTTGCTTCATCAATATAAGTTAAATCAATCTACGACAGTTTAATGTTTTCACCACGTAATTGGAACGTCCTACACGTAATTGAGCCTGGCAGATACAAAAGATGATAGAAAACTAACCCTAGAGGAGGCCTAACAACCGACGAAAGATCAATTACCGGAACAACTCCTCTCGAACTAGCAAACCATATCCTTACGTACTACTGGACCGTTCAACCCGTTTGCAAGGCCTGACTACGTGGATATCAAACTAAACCTTGGAAAACAAGGCACAACTATAACAGATCGAATCAACTGAATAAGGATCAAGCAAGATGCTACCCTTACACCCGGGAAAAGGTGCAAAGGCGAGGTAACTAGAGGTAGCATAACTTAAACAATCATAGCGAAAAGTACCGATGCTAACCTAAACAAATCTATGATAATAGTATTACTCGCCATCAACAAGGCTTCAGTACGAGTAACACCAAATAACGCATAAGCAAATACTGCCTAGATCGCGAGATGCGATCTAGGCAGCATGACACTTACCCGAAAGAAACCCTAGAAACAAGGGGTGGCGATGCGCCGAGATTGTGTTTGTTGTGAACGTGATTGTCCTCCTTTTCTCGATAACCTTAGGTACATATTTATAGTCCGGAGACTTTCTATCTTTGGAATAACTCTACAACTCTATCTCTTACCTAAACTGAAACGGAACCTACTACAATATACAGATACACGGGCAATTTAGCCCAAATCCACGCACAAGGCCGATTCAACAACACGTCGCATATACGTATCTTCCAAGCCCATCTTGATGACGGCCCATCTCCTCCTTTGGCCAAAATATGGCGATAACATGCCCCCTGGTTTTGGCAATAATAATTCCAAAACCACTCTTGATGTTTTCCCCTCCTTTTTCTTCACATCTGGCGTTGCAGAAAGCGTAATCGTCACGCCACCCCTCATCATGAGGCCCTCTTCTCAACTCCTTCGCGATTGCATGATTTGATTTTGGCGACATTACGGGAAACCGCTATGGCATTGAACCGCCTCCCACTATTCCCCTTATTTAAATTCATCTGAGCAGTTCGCAGTCCCCATCTTCCTCCAGTAGCCAAAAAACCCTCTTCCTCCTCCGAAAAAACCCTCTTCCTCCGCCATGGCCTCCTCTTCTTCCGCCCGTTCCTCCCAATCTTCCAACACCATTAGCGACCGGGAGCCGACGCCGGAGCACCCGCCCAGATGACTCTCGCCCCACAATGGTGGGACGAGAAGGATTGGGATTTCGCCGCTTGGTCGGAGGATGACGCGTCCCTGACTGGCGGCGAGGAGGGCCTGCAGTTCCTCGTCAACGGGGAACTGGAGGCGAAGAGCAGCGACGACGCCTGGTCCTGGGACAGCGTCGAATCCTCCGACGAGGAGGAGGAGTCGGAGGAGGACACCTCCTCCGATGAGTATCCACCGGTGAAGCGCTTCGCGCGGGTCCAGCGAGGACACGAAGACGGCAGCGAGGCGAGTAGGCCCCACTGCATCTTCAAAGACCACCAGACGAAAGCAGCGCTGGCGATGACAATGAACAAGACGACGGCGAAGACAGCGGCGACGACCTCGGCCTCTAGATTAGGAACCAGTAGTAGTAGTAGTAGGCTTCCTTTTGTAAGCAATCAGTCCCACTGTAAATAATCGTCTTTTGAATGAACGAAGATTACTTTTCCAACTCGAAGATTGCTTTTCCGACCCAATTTCGCCGATAGTCAAAACAGGTCGATGCTCCAGAAGCCGATAGTACTGTATCGGCTTTCACCACACCGCGCTCATACAGTCACACAAGTCAAATCTCAAAGAGCCGATGGTAAAGCATCGGCTTTCAAAAAACGTTGACAAGGTCAATTTTGGTTGCGTATTTAAACAAATATGAGCGGCCACTTTCCAGTTTCAAACGGTAACCTGCGACCTTCTTCAAAAAGGGGCGACCCAGATCTCCAATTGCCCACCAACCAGATCGAGCTCACAGCGACAAGAACCCTCGATCCCCAACTGCATAGATCCATCTCCGCCGGCAAACTAGATGGCGGAATCGTCCAACACCCACCCAGAGGTCTCCGTGCGAAGTACGCCTACTCCTCGCGATGCGAGCGATGCTAGAATTTAATGGCGAACACCTGAATTAATGCCTTATTCTACCATTAAATTTTCTAGGTTTCGTACATTCTGCCGCATCCTTCTCTCCCAAATTCTCTCGGCTTGGCCTCGTCTGCATTCTAGTCCTTCCCATCTGATCTCTTGCGAAAGCAGAATCCCTTCGTAAGCCAATACCTAGATTTAAACTCTTGGGCCGCTTGCGAGCCGGCCTAATCCCCACAACATTGGGTCTCTTGGTTCAAGAGGTAGCTAGAGCTTACCAATCCCAATGGGAAACCACAGGAATAGCCGATGCCTTGCATTTATCATTGTATCCTCTTGAGAAACATGAGAATCTTTTAAAAACCATCGGCTACTTCTGGTCTGACGCTCTGAACTGCTTCATGTTCGGTCATGGCCCTATGTCACCAACTCATTAGGCGTGGTGATGATTCTTGTCTGGATGTTACATCACCCAGCCCCTCGCTTTAAAGACCAAAGTCCCCTACAAACTCTTCCAAAAGCAGTGCCTTTAGGGGTGCCTACCTCCAACGCCATATGAAAACAAAGGGCCCTGTCACAGAGAAAGAACACACAGCCTTTCTCAACTTTTGGCTGGAACATTTCATATTTTGTGGCCCTTCTCTTGCTCCAACCAAGAATTATCTCTCCTTAGCCCACGAACTGGCCAAAGGCACTCAACTTGGCCTCGGCAAACTGTTCCTTGGAGAGGTCTATCGATATCTCTAGTTGATGTCTGTCAAGTTGTTCTCAGCATAGCGATCAAACAGGTGGTCCTTGGTGGTTCATTCAGCTATGGGCTCAGCTGTATTTCCAAAACCACATCCCAAACTTCCCCCTTTTGGCGAGTTGCACCTTTCCAGATGTAAAAGGGAAGCAGATCCGATGCACCAGCTATGGCCAAGCTTTGTATAGACTGCCAGGTAGTAAACTGACCCCTCAAGAGGCATCCAAGTGGTTCAGCACTTTCTTTCAAGGCCTGGACAATCCTATCTTCTTTCCTTACATGGAAGAATCGGAACATTTTGAAAACCCACTCTCCTTCAGGCTAGACAATTTTGTCGATGACACCAGCACTCGGCAACTCTTTTCCACTATGATCCGTCCCTGTTTCCTTCCAGTTGGCATGAGTACATCCAACAGAATAATCAAGCCTAGGTACGAATTCTACCAGCCGGTCGTAGTGGCTCGGCAATTTGGCCTTGGACAAGTACCTCCCCATTTCTTTCTCCACCACCTTACAGAGAGCAGAGCCGACCGCTGATCCTCCTCAGCCAAAGGTGTTATTCCTTCTTTGATGCTCGACCATCCCAATTCGAATGACCTCACCTTCGCCTCATCAACCGATGGCTTCAAGGCGGTGGTCGATGTGGAAGACTCACGCCTTCAGGAGAGCTCTGGGACCGTTGCTGAAACAGCTCGATGCTGACTATGACATCCCCGTGGAATAGGTACCACTACTTGTAAATTTTCTTGATGCAGCTCACAAATGATTCTTCTACTAACCCACTCTTTCTCTTTGCAGCAACAAGATGGCCCTGAACCCACGCACAGTGATGGCTCCCCTTTCGAGTTCTTTCCGCCAGCTCATGTGGTTCTTTTCTGCAAAAACGCGCCACCTTTGAAAAAGGTCATGATGCAGAACCAGCCGATAACACCCCAATCGGCTCCCAAGAACCAAACAACTCCTAAGTCAGCTCCCCCTCGAGTTCCAACTAAAACAAGAACGATGGTGAGGAAGGTAGCTGCCAGGAAGACCTTGAGGCGCCGGAGCCCTTCTCCAGAAAGCTCGCATGTAAGCTGATTCATGCCTTGGTCGATCCTTCTCATTCTTCCATTCTTGCAGACATGCTCGTGCTTCGGTTCTCCTTTTACGGGCTTCCGTCAAGACACCTCCAATGAGGATACTCACCAATCGAGGAGAACTGGGCCCAGATTCGAGAGGACCATCACACCGAGCCAGATTCACCACCATCGGCTTCGTGAAAAGGTCGGTTCTGAACCTCGCCCCGAGCACCACGGTCGGGGGCCAGTATGGTCCCAAGAGGGCTCGCAAAGGACTGCAAGCTTCTTCGCCGAGCCAGGAGGTTTCGAAAACCATCACCCTTCATGCTCTTACCACTTGCTTCTTTTTATCTGCCGATTCATCATTACTTACATCGGCTAAACACCTTCCATGCAGACGACTGATGCTTCTAGTGGGAAAGACGGGGCGGTGCCGATGCCTTTAGCCAAGCCGGGTCTAACAATCCCCGAAGGTGCAGATGAAACGGCTACCACTTTGGCCAAGCCATCAGCAACCACACATAAGCCGATTGTCCCGTCATCTGCTATCCCCTTGACCTTAGGAGAGGTACGTTAGCTTTTTTTGGCTCATCCTTGCATGTTGGACGCATACTGACGCCTTTTAGGGCTGCCAGGGTTGTGATATTTCAGGCTTGCTGACGTTCGACCCTGAATCCATCGAACCAACTCCCTCTGTTGCCACCGATGAACCACGAGCCAGGGCTGTTCCACCTCAATTCCAGCGTCTTAAAGCCCTGCTGTCCTCCCCGATCGAAGAGCTGATCGAGGGTTCTGAGGAGGTGAAGAGCGTTCTTGCTGAAATAAAAGACCAACTCCCAGTAGCATTGCAGGTGAAGCTTTGGCCAGTTGTAACTCTGTCTTTCTACGGGTCAAGGGTGAAGTTAGCTCGTGAGAGGATCAGTCTGCGCCGCGCCCAACTTCCACTGAAGGCCAATATCGCAGACAGATGTCAGCAGCTCAATGAGAAAAAGGCGTCTCTTGATGCCAAAACTGACACCTCTGTCAGTACCGCCGAGCTCGCATCCTTGAAAAGGGAGTTGGAAGATCTGGAAGAGAAGGTCCGGGCGACTAAACAGCTCATTCGCGACAAGGAAGAATCCATCGCCCGCTCCCAAGACGAAGCAGAAAGCCTCAAAGCTCAACTGAAGACCGATCTGGCAGAAATACGTGCCCTGAACAAGCAGCTAGTGACGGGCAAGGACGAAGATGACGAAGCCGAGATCGCCGAGGTGGACCGTGTCCGTGCTGACGCCCTCCACGCCTTCGAGGCGTTTCTTCAGTAGCTCGTTTATGTAAACTGGCATCTGCTTGTAACAGTTTGAACCTCTAGAGTCGATGACTGTGCATCGGCTATATATTTTCTTTTATTTGGCCGATTTCATGTATCGGCCCCCACATTTCACTGTCCATCATCCCACATGCTTGGGAAATATTTCTTGAGATGTTGGCCGTTGACAGCCACTGGGAATTTTACGCCGTCCAGCTCCTCAAGCATGTACGCGTTCCCTCTTAAAACCTGATCGACCCTGTATGGCCCGTGCCAATTTGGAGACCATTTACCATATGTTGCATCCTTAGTCCCTAACGGCAACACAGCTTCCCATACCAGATCGCCGACGTGGAACTCCTTTGGTCTCACTTTCTTGTTATATGCACGAGCTACCTTGGCCTTGTTCTCTTTGATTTTCTCAAGCGACCACACTGAGCTCGCTTAAATCCTCAACACCGTCACTCATCGTGGTTGCATATTCTTCATTGTTAGATTGTTCGAAAAGTGACACGTCTCGATCCAGCCGTAATTTCCCAAGGCAATACGGCTTCTTGTCCATAGACCGGATGGTATGGCGAGGTTTTTATCGCTCCATGGCATGACATGCGATAAGCCCATAAAGCCTCGACAACCTCGTGCCAACGCCTAGGGTGCTCGTCGACTTTCCTCTTGATCGCTTGATAAGGCTCGGTTGGGCCTTGACTGCCCATTTGCTTGAGCATAGTATGGAGATGATCGAATCGCTTAATCCCCATGTCCTCCGCAATTTCCTAAACTCGTGATAAATGAAGACCGAACCTCCATAGGTCGTGATGGTTTGGGAATCCGAATCTATGAATGACATGTTCTTTCACAAAATTGATAACATCCTTTGAGTTCACCGACTTCATCGGGACAGCCTCCACCCATTTAGTGAAATAATCGTAATGGCCAAAATCCACATGTGGCCTTTGCTTGATGGAGGATTGATCTTGCCAATCATATCCATGCCCCAACCTCGGAATGGCCAAGGTTTGATGATGGGGTTCATTCTTGTGCTGTTACCATCTGAATTTTCCGAAATTTCTGACATGCTTGACACCCTTTGTAGTACTTGAAGCAGTCCTCAAGCATGGTGGGCCAATAAAACCCTGATCGCCTGATCAACCATTTCATCTTGTGAGCCGATTGGTGAGTTCCACAGGCGCCTTCGTGTACCTCGTGTAGGAGCCGATTGGCCTCGGCTGTCCCTCAGACATTTGAGCAATAACCCCTCCAGAGTCCTGTAAAACATGTTGTCCCCGATAAGCACATACTTCATGGCCTTGTACCTTATCCGTTTAGGTGCCCCCCGAGCCGAATCCTTCAAGTAATTGAAGATATCGGCTCTCCAGTCGTCTGCTTCCAGGAACTGTACCTGAACATCGGCTCCCTCGGCTACATCCTTGTATCCTGAAGCCATTTGTGCAAGATCATTCGCCTCGGTATTCTGCGATCGCGGGATCCAGGTGAAGTTTATGTACCGGAACTGTGCCATCAGCTCGCGGCATTGCAGCCATAATGGGAAGAGCGACTCGCTCTCACACTTGTATTCCTCCGTGAGTTGAGAAATCACCAACTTGGAGTCTCCAAAAATTTCCACTTTATACGCTCCGGATGAGAAACTCCATTCCCTTGCGTATCGCCTCATACTCAGCGACGTTGTTGGTGCGAGGGGCAGATAACCTGATGGAGAAGGAAAATGTTGCCCCCCGGGGCGACACGAGTAGCATGCCGATGCCGCACCCATCGTCACAAACCGATCCATCGAAAAACATAGCCCACGCTCGTATAGACAGAGCTGCTATATTAGTGTTGATCCTTTCAGCGATAAGGTCGGCCAATGCCTGACCCTTAACCGCTTTCGCGGGTTGATACCGGATGTCAAACTCCGATAATGCAAACATCCATTTGCCCAGTCGGCCTTTCAACATTGGAGCCGACAGCATGTGCTTTATGACATCTGATTTGCATATGATGACAATCTCCGCTGATAGCAAAATGTGGCGCATCTTGGTGCAGGTGAAAAACAGGCAGAGGCACAACTTGTCGATCTCAGGATACCTTGTCTCTGCATCCAGCATCCTTCTGCTTATGTAAAACACGACTCGCTCCAGGCCATCATAAACTTGCACCACCACTGAGGCGATGGACGTGTCAGCTACTGATAAGTAAATGTAGAATGGCCTATCCGGCTGGGGCGGAACCAACACTGGCGACTTCGTCAGATATTCTTTGATCTCGTCGAAGGCTCGTTGTTGTTTTGCCCCCCAGCGGAATTCCTCGTCAGCTTTAATCTTCACCAATCCCATGAACGGCTCTTTTCTTCCTGACAGATTGGAGATGAATCTTCTGACGAAGTTGATCTTGCCGATGAGAGACTGCAGTTCTTTCTTCGTGGTAGGTGGCTTCATTGTTCGCACTGCCTCCTGACTTTTCAGGCCGATCTCAATTCCGCGTTCATGGACCAAGAAACCCAAGAACTGACCGGCCGTCACCCCAAAGGCACACTTCTTTGGATTCATCCGTAGCCCGAATTTTCTTGTTCGGTCCAGGACGCGTTGCAGATCGTCCAAGTGTCCTTGTACTGAAGCAGACTTGACCACCACGTCATCGATGTAAATTTCCACCAGCTTGCCGATCAGATCATGGAAAATGTAATTCATGGCTCTTTGGTACGTGGCGCCGGCATTCTTCAGTCCAAACGTCATGACTACATATTCAAACAACCCCACCGAACCTGGGACTCTGAACGCAGTCTTGTGTATGTCTTCTGGAGCCATAAAAATTTGGTTGTAACCGGCATTGCCATCCATGAAGCTCAAGATCTTATGACCAGCCGCTGCGTTGATTAACGTTTCTGCCACCGGCATAGGATACTCATCATTTGGAGTAGCTCTATTGAGGTCCCGAAAATCTATGGCAACACGCCAGCGGCCATCCTTTTTCTCTACAGGTACGATACTAGAAATCCACTCAGCATACCTGCATGGCCTGATTAACTTGGCTGTCAACATTTTCTCGACCTCCTTCTTGACTTCTTCCAAAATTTCGGCCTTCATCTGTCGTGCTCGCTGCTGGAATGGCTGAAATCCTTTTTTAAGCGGGAGTTGATGCTCAATGATGCTCCTGTCTAACCCAGGCATCTCTGTATAGTCCCAGGCGAAGCAGTCTGGATATTTTTTCAACAGAGCTATCATCGGACCCCGCAGACTCGGATCTAACTTCTTGCTAATAAATGTTGGTCGTGGCTTATCCCCAGGACCGATGTCGATTTCCTCTAGCTCATCAGCGGATGTAAACCCATACCCTAGCTTTCCGTCACTTGTTAAATCGATGCTAAACACAGGGCAAACAGTAGGTGAGGATAACAAAAATAATTTGGGCCGATTGCCTGAATCGGCCCCCTTTTTGATTGCATTAGTCAAGGACGGTTTACACCTCATTTGTGTTTTACAATGGCAGGGAATCTCCCTGCTACGACTACATGATCTGCTTGTCATAAGATTGCTGCTTTTTATTTTTTGTGGCCGATCGCAGGGATCGGCCGTACCACGTACGATCGTGGACTTTGCTACTCTGTCAGGCCAGTGGATAAGACCAGCCTCACCCTGTTTTTGTAGCTTCAATGCGCTCACAGCCGTCTAGACTGATTCCAGAGATCGGCTCTTGGTCTTCTGCTTCCCAGATGTTCATGCCAGCTATGGAGATCTCGATAGAATCATCTGCATGAATGACTTCCACCTCATCTCCATCCCACTGTATTAGGCACTGGTGCATCGTGGATGGAATGCAGCAGTTAGCATGAATCCAATCTCTCCCTAGCAAGACAGCGTAGGTGCTTTTGCTGTCCACGACGAAGAATGACGTAGGGATGGTTTTTCTGCCCACGGTCAGATCCACGTTCAGTACGCCTTGCTTTTCTGAAGTCTGGCTTTTGAAGTCGCTTAACGTGACGTTGGTTTTGATCAGATCTGCAGTGGAGCGTCCCAAACGCCGTAGCATGGAGTATGGCATTATATTGACTGCCGCTCCGGTGTCCACCAACATCTTGCTGACAGGCTGCCCATTGATGTAACCTCGTAGGTACAGGGCTTTCAGATGTTTGTAGCCCTTCTCACGTGGATTCTCAAAGATAACGTGTGGTCATGATCAAACTGTACCCGGCAGCTCGTTGGTTCTTGGGCGCGAACTCGACGAAAGTATGAACACCATGTTTGTGCGGCCGATGTCTTTGCATCGGCTTGTACCGTTTAGGCGCCACTCTTTCCTTTTCGGGCGATCTTCCGTTTCCAAGGTCTGCCGAATTTTAATGGCCAGATTGGGCCGTGCTTTCCTTAAAGCGTGGAGGTACTGCGCTTCGGCTTCCTCCAAGTTACGCAGCCGCTGCACTCTACGCTTTTGGGTGTGTCTGAGTCCGTCGGGACACCACCTTGGACGGTGATATCTGTCTTCTTCTTTGTCATCCATTGGCTCCTCAAGATCTTTTGCTCGAGCGGACTCCCTGTATCAGCTCTGAGGTGGGAGAGGCCCTAGACGCTTGAACACTGAAACTGGCCCCGTGTCCTCCTTCTGCTGTCCACATTTCGGGCAGTTATCGATTGTAGGCAATCGGCTCATTCCCGCATCCCAGCAATACTTGAAGAAAGGACAATCTCAATGTTTGTCTGCGCCTTCCTTTTCTTTTGGCGGTCCCCTAGCGAGGTGCTCATATCCTTCATAGTCTCCATCGCGCGGCGTCGGTCATCTTGGCGCTCATACTTGTTAAGGAGATGCGTGGAATGTGGCTTCGATATCGCATGCTCCTCACCGTTCCTCGATTAAATCCTTTGTCATCGTAGCTGGGCGGTCGCGTGGACCAGCCTCCTCTCTTTCTTTGCCCGAGAGCGCCTTCCTCCTTGTACGTGCCATGGTGGTACCCGGATCCGCCATATTAACATCGAACGAGAAATCCGGTGACGCCTCGTGGGTGACGTGTTCTACCATGTTGACGCGTCGGGAAATGGGTTTGTGTCCACTTTCATGGCGAACTGCCCAAGGATCGACGGCCTTGTTCTATCGCTGTTTGGATCTGCGGCGTAGCTCTTTGCAATCATTGGTGGTGTGGGTGAGCAGTGATGCCACTTGCGTATGTTCTCCGTTCATCTCCGAGCCGTAGGGATTTTGTGGCCTTCGGTAACCTCGGTGCTTCTCCTTCAAAGAAGAATCGAATATTTGCTCGGCTTTGCTCACATCAAGTCGAACCCTTTTTGCGAGCCCTTCTTTGTTTCACCCATTTGCAGGATACATGATCGCCCCGAGCCCATTCAGCCACGGCCACCTCCTGGTCTTGTGTAGGATCTTCTTCTTCAGACGACCAGGCCTATCGGACGTTTGAACTTGTCTTGGTACAACTCGGTGGAGCTGTTCATACATCGTCGCTCGGGCCATGTGCGCCAATGAGTTGTACTCTACTTGAAAGCGGATCCTTGATAGGTCCGAGAGACCCGCCAGCTCATTGCTTCTTTTTCGCTTAAGCAGTGAGTAACATCGGTTCTTAGCGATCTGAAGCTGGATGTACTCGGCTGATTTCTCCGCTTTGCCTTTTGTGCAGTCGCAATGCCGCCTCGGTAGCCTCGAATGATCTTGAATGTGGAACTGCTCTTCCGGTTGCTTCCAGTCGAATCGAATCGGTGGCGGCGAGGTGTACCACCCAAAAGTCTGTCGGATATTGCGCAAAGAACCTTACGCGATCGATCCGATGCTGAAATCATGCCTAAGCATGCGGTATCGGCTCACGTGCTCGATCGAGCTCGACCCTTCTGATCCGCTAAACCTTGAGAACTCAGGGAGCCGATACTTGGGTGGCAGCGGAATCAGGTTAAACTCGTTGGGGTACGGCTTTGAATAGCCGATTGTCCTTCTCTTCGGCACGAACCGGTCTCTCAAGATGGTACGGATTTGCTCCTTTGCTTGAGCTGCAGGGCTAGATTCTCATGACTCGTTCGATGGCATACTTGGCTAGCCACGCTTTGTTTGTCGGAGTCCATCCCGGACATCGCTGCTCGTAAACGCCGCTGAAGCCCTGCACCAGAACTCCCGCGAGAAATCCCTGCGGTTGCAATCTGGTTGGTGCGTGTCGTTATTGCGATCCGCATGTAGGTGCACACATATCCATGTGGGATTTCTTTAGGTGGCTCAAACAGGGCGGCAATCGCTGGGTCGCCTCCGACCTTGTAGACGACGTCTGCCTGCCCCTGGCTCCGGGCTGCAAGTGTGAATGGCAGCGTGGCTGGCACGAGCGGTCTTTCTCCCTGGTGAGTCCCCAGAGTAGGCCCCGACGGAGAGTACTGATGTTTCATGATCTCCTGAACTACGCGAACTGCGATCCGCTCGAAAGCGTTCACCAGGCTCTCAGAATGGCGGTGAAGAGAATGAGCCACCATGTAGTTGACTTCCTGTCGCAGAGCTCTGGTGCGCTCCTCTGAAGGAACAGATCCACCTCATCAAGAGCACCTTCAGGTGAGAAACCTTTCCACCTGATGCCATGCTTACGGGTCCTCTCAAAAGAGCCGATGAGATCGGCTTCGAAGAGAGCTTTGATGTCATCATACTTCGCCTTGTGCTCCTCAGGCAGCTCGTCGTACGTGACTGGTCTGTCCCCCATCTCAGCGTCGGATGTTGATGCAGATGCTGTTGAATGTCCCACCGGGCGTGCCAGAATGTGTTGCCTGTCAAAACCCACCGGCGAGCAGCGACGAGCAACACGAAGAGCCGGGAGGCTCCCAGAACTGCTGGTGGGCCCTGGTCCCTCGGGCAACGGCCCGCAAAACTCCGGCACACGTCCTGGCTTGGTTCGAGGGCGTGCCACCTGACCTATACCTGGTCAGGAAGGTGATGGATTGCTTCGATCAGTTTCCTGCATGGTAAACAAGTATACGTAAAATTTGAGCGAGCCGTGGCTCCCAGTTTCACAGAATCGGCTCCAGCCGATTGTCCCATGGTTCGCATTAGATCTATGATAACATGGGGTTTTGCTTCATCAATATAAGTTAAATCAATCTCTGACGGTTTAATGTTTTCACCACGTAATTGGAACGCGTCCTACACGTAATTGAGCTGGCGATACAAAGATGATAGAAAACTAACCCTAGAGGAGGCCTAACAACCGACGAAAGATCAATTCGGAACAACTCCTCTCGAACTAGCAAACCATATCCTTACGTACTCATGGACCGTTCAACCCGTTTGCAAGGCCTGACTACGTGGATATCAAACTAAACCTTGGAAAACAAGGCACAACTATAACAGATCGAATCAACTGAATAAGGATCAAGCAAGATGCTACCCTTACACCCGGGAAAAGGTGCAAAGGCAGCGAGGTAACTAGAGGTAGCATAACTTAAACAATCATAGCGAAAAGTACCGATGCTAACCTAAACAAATCTATGATAATAGTATTACTCGCCATCAACAAGGCTTCAGTACGAGTAACACCAAATAACGCATAAGCAAATACTTCCTAGATCGCGAGATGCGATCTAGGCAGCATGACACTTACCCGAAAGAAACCCTAGAAACAAGGGGTGGCGATGCGCCGAGATTGTGTTTGTTGTGAACGTGATTGTCCTCCTTTTTCTCGATAACCTTAGGTACATATTTATAGTCCGGAGACTTTCTATCTTTGGAATAACTCTACAACTCTATCTCTTACCTAAACTGAAACGGAACCTACTACAATATACAGATACACGGGCAATTTAGCCCAAATCCACGCGCAAGGCCGATTCAACAACACGTCGCATATACGTATCTTCCAAGCCCATCTTGATTACGGCCCATCTCCTCCTTTGGCCAAAATATGGCGATAACAGTCATTGCTTGTAAAATGTTTCTTAGGTGAAATAAACATCATCTAAAATATTTCCCACACTTTTCCTAAAGACAAGTAAATCAAAACACATATATTAAATGAATGTTCACTTTGACCAATTTAACTCTCATGCCTACTTTGGTTGTCTCAAACTTTCAGAACCTAATGGAAACTTTTATGGATCTTTGCACCCCTTGAATGTACTCATAACAAGGTATCAAGGCCCACTTTGTGATCATCCAGAAACTTTCAAATGCATAGTTTAAATGACAATTCAAAATTGAATCTTTATCATATGGGAAGATCCCACTTTTTCAAAAACCACTCAAACAAGCTCAACTTTCAAAACCCAAGCATCTGCAGACTCACCAACACCAATCTAGCAAACCCACCAAAAATCTTTTCAAAATTCAAAACTTGATTTCATGCGGCCAATTCATCAAACAGGTTGCAGACACAAATCAAACAAACATCAAACACTATTGTGAGCAGTGATTCTTGCCTAACTTGTTCCCTAGTTAGCTCACAACCAGCTCAGTAGATCATATAGGAAGACTAACCAAGAACTAGCACCACTGTGAGCTTGCCATTGCCATCAATGGTGAACAGCCGAGCACACCCTTGCCACCCCATAGTCGACAACAAGCTAGGAGCAGCAGCAAGCCTAGCCAGCATGTCTGGGAGGCAGCCCACCGTCCACCGCCACTCCCTGTCCACTGCTCGAGCCTTGCCAAGCCCTGGACCACGCGCACGAACCGCGCCCAGACCGCCAGAGACCATGCCGAGCGTGCGCCAGAGCACCACCCTAGACCGAAGCCCACAGACCACGCGCCGCCCTCGCCGCGTGCATACACAATCCCCACCGACCCAGGAGACCGCCAGACATCCCCGTTCGCCGCCCCGTGACCCATATCCACCACTCGCCGTCGAAGACGCCGCCTCTGCCGCGCAGAGCATCGCCCGTTCTAGACCAAGCCGCACCGCCCCATGCCTCAAAACCATGTCGTTGAGCATCGCCAGGAGACACCACACCGTCCCCTACCCTTGCCCATGCCAATAGCCGCCTGTAACATCGTCCCCCGACGAGTTCACCGTGCGCCCCGACGGTCCCCTCGCTGGACTATAAATAGAGGCCACCCCCGCTCGATTTCTTCACACCATCTCACTCCCCTCTCCTCACATGGTGGAAAAATGGTTATGAAAACCTTAGAATGATGGATCATTCTATTTAAATGTTTTGGACATGTGTTTCCAAACACTCGATGATTTTGGTGATGAAAACGTTGAGGCATGAGCCTTAGCCCTTTATAAAACTGA
Source organism: Avena longiglumis (assembly GCA_030063025.1). Lineage (NCBI taxonomy): Eukaryota > Viridiplantae > Streptophyta > Magnoliopsida > Poales > Poaceae > Avena > Avena longiglumis. Next base: position 124,988,875 of record CP125977.1, read on the forward strand.
TGGTTGTCTGGATGCGATACCATTCCAATTTTATCGTACAACCACAATACCCGAATATTGGGTAGAGCTTGACTAGAAACTTATATACCTTAGTATTAGTTCCCTCACGGCCAAGGTCTGAGCTGAGGCTACCTTGTGAAGATTGTCCACCTGTGCAGTACCCAAGATGACAGTTGGTCATGGTTGGGAGGCCAAACTCACAGGAGAGGTGCTTATACTAGGGCGTGTAATTGAAAGGTTAGGATTGATTATCCGTATACTGAGTATGGTGAATTCGGGATTTGTTCCTGATGGATGTATCGAATGTTGTGGTGAAAGTGTACAATCTCTGCATAGTGTCAAACTATTCGAATAGCCGCGTCCGCGGTTATGGACAGTTGGAGTGGCCATACTGTTCCCCCGTCAGACTTTTCAAAATGACTTGTGAAATGAATTGAGACTTTGACTTGACCACAACAGAGTTGTGACCTGAGTTACAAGATCCCACCTAGGAGTTATAAAATTGTGACTAGCTTCGGAACTTAGTAGAGATAAATCTGGATTTTGCAAAACAACCCTAGAGCCTAGTGTCCTATTATCCAAAAAACCCTTTACCTGTTAGTATTAGATTGCGAGTACTTAAAGAGTACTCATGGCTTTGTCCCTGGCTATTCTCATGGCCAGACTATGAAGAGGAGTACCTGGAGGATGGACCCCAGGAAGGTTACGACAACTAGGATCATCTCCCATCGTCAGCATTGCCTGTGACCCCGAAGATGGAGCTTCGCCTATGCTACCGTTATTATTACGTATTCCGCTGCTTGAAGTTGTATTAAGAACTGGATCGTGAGATTCCTATTTGTGTAAGAACTTATGTATCGTTTGTAATGGATGATGTACTATGGTATCCAATTCTGTTATGTCTCGCAAAAATGGTAATCCTGGGATTGTGATGTATGGCATAACAGGCATCTAGGATTGAAAAATCCGGGTGTTGACAACACAATGGTTCAAGTTTATTAGGGGCAAGAAAAGTAAAGTGTGCCATCAAGTTTGTGAGATCTTTAATCACTAATTTTCACATAACAAGTTTAATTTGGAAGATAGATAAAACAAGAATATACTTGGAATGGTGTAACACACCATGCATATGAATTTATAGTGGACTCTTTAGAATAACTTGGTTTCTTGGGAGTTGAATGCATGAGTAGAGCTTACTCAATACAAGTGGAGGCTAGAAAAAGACTGAGAGCGACCAAGTAAGAGAGCAATAATGGCCATAATTATGTAGAGCGATAAAACATTATCAATCAAAGCATAAAGTGGTATCACAAGTCAAAATCAAAATGATCATAGAGGCTAAGGTGACTGGTTCATAGTCATAACATGGTGTGAGCATGTGCCAAGTCAACCCAAACAAAGCATCATAGGAGAATACCACAATATTATGCTTTTGTATGCTAAAACAACACATGATTCTTTCAAGGCACATTAAGCAATCTTAATTGTTTGGAACAAGTCATGATACAACAATAACCACTAAGTATAAGGTCAAAACAACATCTAGCATGACATGATAAAGTCTAAGCCATAGTCAAAACAAGCTCCCTTTTGTACCACTTAAGCATGAAACTTTTTACTCTTTTTCAACACCAATCAACTTATTTGAAACAACACAGAAAAAGCGGGGGTCCAACTACTTTATTCAAGCAAACTAAGCAAACAAAAACCAAAAATGAAAACTAAGACGCTCCAAGAACAACACAACAGTGCATGAAATAATAAAAACAAAGTGTCTAAAAAGAGACCTGAGATTTTTATTGGTGTTGCGAAGCTTCGCTTTCAACTGACAACGGAGGACATGTCAAAGTTATAATTTCGACGGTGTTGGTAGAAGCAAGAAATTTCAAGTTGGCTACGATTAGAAGAACATATGGTAACAGCGGAGGCAGGATCTTAGAAGCGATATATACATTGTTTCACATGCTATTGTGCGGGCTTGGATGCAAACTTTTCTCGTCCAAACTGCACACTCGGTGCCTGTGAGCATGGTGATTAATGGTTTGCATAAGCGGTCTCGGCAAGTGGGGCAAACATCACTCGAGACTTCATTTTTGGTTGTGCTCCTCAAGTATCGAGTCATGTTTTCAAGGTAGAAACCCAGTGTCTCGCCTTTATTGGTTGTATCTGACTATGACCTTATTCAAGATATTGTTTTAATAATTCGGGCTTTTTACATGGTGGAAACTTTAAATCTTTGATCGGATGACGACGACGCCTATACATTGCTTTTCTCTTGAAGTTGTTGCTTTTGGAGAGCCACTGCAACGTTTCTGTAGTCTGGGTGTTGTCTTTCGTGGTGGTTAGACTGTTGCTACCGCGAGTGAGTGATTACCATGGCAGGATCTTCTTTTTATTTTATTTTTTGTGTGTATTCTTGATGTTCTGAGTACGCTGTTGTTGCAGAGCCTAGATATAATTCGTATCTTTACAATATTAAACTATTCATTTTATTGGAAAACAAATAAGTGGTTTGAGTAGATAGATTCTTTTTCCTAAAAGAGTGTAAGGGGTCGTTAGAAAAAGTTCCGAAGGATTCTAATCCTACTAACGAAATGACCACCGTAGATATTCCCGAATCCTACGGAATTCTTTGAAAACAAAGGAGCCCTTGGCGATGATTAAACCCGAAGAAGCCGAAAAATGAACCCTATACTCTAAACTGATCTTAGGTTCACGGAAGGCCAAATCGAGCAGTTGGCTGTTGGATCGCCGATGTGACTCATATCATGACTTCCCTGTACGATCATGCCATACCCGGCCCGTACCGGCGGTGAGTACAAAATCGCCATACCCGTGATGAATACTGTACTAGTCCAGATCTTGCTAGGCGTAGGCGGGTCCAAGATCTGAGACACGTGGGAGTTGTACGTGTCATCTCCAAGCATGGGCCTTGCGTCGTACTCCTTCCTTCCTTCACAAACCTAAAACATCTTATATTTCTAAACAGAGAGTTTCGTTGGCATGCTATGTACTTTAAGATTTTTTATCGTCCTTGTCTGATTTGGTGACTTCCAGTGGAGCTTTCGCGCCCACTTGTTCTAAGAATCAAGACAAGAAAGTAAACGAAAACAAAGAAGACTGTGAATTCAGTCATTATTTTGGCAGCCTAACGCGTGTGATTAAGGACATTTTGATCCATTTCGGTATCTAGATCGGTTTGGGTCGGCCGGCGACACAAAAAACTTCATTTTGGGCTATGTCCATTATTTGGGGTGGGTGCCCAAGTGGCGCCAACCCATTTTTTTTCAATTTCATTTTTAAATTTGACTTGAATTGCATACATAGTTTCATGGATTTTGCTTACATTGTCTTGCATTATATACATAGTTTTATTTACGAATGTATTATATTGCATACATAGTAAATTTAATCTAGAAGACTCCGTTTTAGCATATGCATGGGCACGTAGTAGATTTAATCTAGAACACTCAGTCTCGTATTTACCTAGTCATCGGACTCGAAGTCGGTGTAGTAGTGTCGGTATTTGCCTAGTCATCCGACTCGAAGTCGGTGTAGTAGTGCCGGTGGCACATGGTTCGTCGAAGACGTCGACAATGAACATGGATTCTTCGTGTACGTGAAGACGAGGAAGTGCTCAACCTCAATGTCGTGCACACGGGCGAATTTCCTGCACCCATTGTCGAGGTACATTTGGCTGAGACGGTCAAACATCAACCCCATAGAACAGAGGCCGGTAAAGCCGCCGCGTACCTGCAACACGACATGGCGGGGCTCCTTCCCATTACGAGGGTCGCGAACTTCGTGGAGAGACAAAGCATGTCCTAGTTCAGGATGCCCAGGTGGATGGTGACGCTGAACTCAAAACCGGCGAGGTTGTTGATTGGCGCAGGTGGTGGCATAGGTGATGAAGATGGCGACGGGTAAGGCGCTGGCAAAACATTCTGGTCTCGCCCCCCATGTCATCCTTCCCGACCTCGCCCGCGCCTAGCACCCGGTGGTCGTCCCAACCTCCCTCTCCTGGATCGTATGCCGCCTACCATGACTGCCGCGTCTCTGGGATGGGGAATGGAAGGTGGTGCCGTGTGGAGAAGATGGCCGCAGGGCCATGTTTAAAAAGGCGAGGGCATTGGATGTGACACGAAGGCTGGCGTCCATATTGATGTTGAGCAGCCAACCCAGACGTTGGGCGGCACAGTTAGTGTTGGGAATATGCCCTAGAGGCAATCATATATGATGTGATTCCCATTGTATTAATAAAGATATTAAGTTGTCCCTGTATGAACATTTGATGTATATCATTGAATATGTGATTCGGTTGTAGAACTATACAATCATGTTGTTTATACTAAATATCCTTGGTCATAGAGGTTGTGTTGGACACACAATTTAGACCAATGTGAAAGTCGGTTGACGACTCGATTCCACTTGTCATGAGCATGTTGATGCTATTCCGACTTACACAGATTTGGAGTTTAGCAAGTCGGATTGACCCATATTGAGATACAATGAACAAGTCGTCATTCGTATATCTCAATCAATGTAATCCTTAGACTTGAGGTTGTTGCACAGTCCGAGTTGAGGTTCACCGACTTAGGTTCTGTCAAACGTTGACCCGTAACTGGACAGTTATAAAGGCAGAGTTCAGGTCGACTGAGAATCAAGCCGCGTGATGTGAATAATCAAGATGAGATTTTTCCCTCTAGTTGGAGAGATATTCTCTGGACCCTCTCGGATGATATGATTCGGAAATCATGACCATGCACGAATCAGTTAAGTGTTAACCAAGACGATCGACTAAGAGTTAGTCAGATGAATAACTTATCTTGGATCGAGAAGAGAGTCGAACTATTTAAGGGATGAAAACTATTCGTCTATAGTCCGACAAGGTATATCGTGAGGAAAAAGGGACTCGGATGCAAGTCACATTGGAAAGACATGTCTTCATGACTCTTTGGTACTAGGGAGTTGACATGTTCTGCTAGGATTGAGAGTCGGACTCCAATCGTGTCCAAGTTGTCATAAGCCTGTGGGGTCACATACTTAAGAGCGGGAGCAAGTTCGGATTGGATCTGAACCAGAAATCTGTATGGGTTGGATCTAAGCCGGATTTTGGATTGAGTCAGTGAGTCGGATTCATAGTGATTAATATTATATGGGCTTTAGTGAATGGGCTACGAGTGAGTGAAGCCCACATTCACTCCTAATATATAGTGGGGCGCAGAAACCCAGGAGGGTGAACGGTTAGGTTATTCCATGTGTTGGAAATCCTAGCTTCATGGCAGTCCCGCCACCGCCGGCGCTCCTCCTTGTACGTGTGATAACAACAGAGGTGATGTACGATCAGCACCACGACGATCGGGATCGGATCAGATCGTGAGGACTGCACTGCATCAACAAACGTGCTACATCAGTAATCCGCAGATGCACACCTAGTGATAATCATCGTGGCCTTCTATCTTAGCTAGGTCTTGGAATCTCCACGTTAGAGGATTTTTTTGTTTTATCTCTACGTGGCTCAACAGTTAGCCTACAAGTCAACAACGCATCTAGCCTACGAGTCAGCCTACTCTATTAATAGATTTTGGGTTGGAGACCAGTGGCTATTGGGTCGCTGCCAACAACCTCTCAGTAGTAGGAAACAGTCTTATAGCAGTTATTTTTCTAGTGGTGTGTAAAACAAAATGGGCATCACCATTGCAAGGTATAATAGTCGTGTCGTTCGGAAAAGACAAACTCCGCCACTACAACTTAATCCCGGCGTTCAAGAAATCGCAAACGTCAGCACTAAGTGGGGACTACGAGGCGAGACAGGACCAATATAGCCCAGACGTTCGACACTTTCAAACGCCGCAAATACGGTGTAGTGGTGGCCTCCCATAAATTTAAGACGCCACTACTATGTCATCCAAAATTTTGCTAAAGGCACCGCCCATCCCGCGCGGTTGTTCCTTACTTTTCATTCCGCACCACACACCTTCCCACTCGTCCCACCGAAATCGTCACCGCCTTCCTATCCCTGGCCGCCACCGCCCGGTCCAGCCCCGTCGTAACCAGCCACGCAGCGACCATGTCCTCTTCGCCCTCACCGTCTTTGTTTCCGCACTGCGATTAATCCACCAACCCTGCGGCGAGCAACCTCGCGCCGCCGCAGGTAGACTACCCGTACCCTCTCATAGTGTATTTAGTTTAGTGATTTTAGGTGATTTTTATGTAGTGTATAAAATATGTGATTTTCGGGATTTTAGTTTAGTGTAGAAAATAGCAACTAGAAGTAGATAATTTTAGGGGTAAAAAATCTAGATGATTTTAGATATATAGAAAATTTAGATAATTTTAGGGATACAAAATCTAGATGATTTTGGTTGATTTTGGTTTTGTACTTCCATATGTCCAATGATTAAAAATGGTAGGATGCAATCTCGAGGGTGATGTGAGCGAGCCTTGTGAGATGCATAAATAAAGGATGTTGGCTCACTTATTCCATCTCTAAAATTATTTTAAGTCCAATACGAGTATGAGTCTCTACTTTTAGGTTAATTTTCATACGAATATGTTGATTTCGATTGGTTTTGGTTTTCTACTTTCATATGGTTGATGATTAAAATGTAAGGATGCAATGTCGGGGGTGTTGTGTGTGAGCCTTATGATATGCATAAATAAATAATTTATGTATTCTACTTGATCACTCACGCCATCCCTGAATTTATTATCATCCAATGAAAATATAAGGTCCTATTTGATCTTAGAGTGGTGAGACATGCATGTGTGCAGTTGATTAATTATCGAATGCTTTATATTTGATATGGCGATTTGTGGGACATGCATGTATAAAATAACTTTATTTTTCTTGTAAAGGACATGGCTCCGTGTCAAGTTTATTTTAGGGACTTTAGTAATGATAGTATGTCGGGCTCACTATTCCAAGTCCGTCTCATACGGGGTTGATTTTAGCATTCTTTGGTATGCATAAATTTTGATCTTTAAATTCATTGAATTTTCTTTCTATACTATTATTATTTATTTACTTGTTTTTTTCATGTTCAAACTATCCCATGCAATTTAAGAAGGAACTTCGAGAGAATAATAGGAGAAAGCGTGGATTTCCAAGCTCTTGGACGAACATATATTATTGACGTTCGCAAAGAGTAAGAATGACTCGCCTTGCATATTCATCATGGAAAAGGTTCATTTCCCAAAACCAAATTTCGCTGGTGTGTACCTGGTTTTTGAATGGGAGCTTCTAGGCCAAGAATCAGTGTTGTATATTTGAACTTGGGCGATGCGGAGGATGACGGCGATGAGGGTGGCGATGATGAGGAGGACGAGAATGATGGCGATGAGGATGAGGGCGACGACGAGGATGAGGGCGATGAGCAGAAAGCATGACCATTGGATTATACAATTATCACTCGGAGATGCAAGCTTACCCATAGTAAGGAGTACTATCTTGTTGATCGACAATATTCCTTCAAAAAATACCTACATCGGCCTAGCATTTGTCACTGGCTCGACCATGACGCATATTCAGCTACATGATATGGTATGTTTTCACTTATTATTATTTCTTTAGTCTCCATTGTATTTGTATTGTATGATAGTTATACGATTTTTAACTTCTGCATCTTAATTAGAAACTACCATCGAGAATGGTTTCTTCTCTTCAAATTTCTGAAGAAGGCTTGGTTAGAATACGCGTTGGAGCAAGAGGGGTCGTAAGCGCCATTTCATACAAGACAGTGAGAGATGTATGCATTATTTTTGACATCCAGGAGTGAAAGAACTTTGATAAAGCTGAAGATGATCTAGATGGACAAGACATTCTTTTCACTGGCATGACCACTTCACATCGTAACATTCAGATAATATTCATCATCGACGTCATCGTTCATATTGACTAGTTAGTTTCTTGTCATAGTTTGTTAGTGTAGATGCAACTTGCTAAGTATGATCATGTTTTGAACCGCTTGTTAATAATTTTTGGTGAACCAAATCGATATTTTCCTTCTTATATGAATATGCATTTCGTGATGTCACATTGCTGTTATATTGCAGCCTTTAATCTACAATATACAACACATTTTCTTAAATTTCAAAAATTTATACTTGCAGCATTTGATTTTATGGAAACGCCACAAATTTTATATATAGTACCGGCGTTTGCGCCAAACGCCACCACGGTGTCTCCTAGGAATGGCGTTTAAACCGAACGCCACCAGTACGAGCAATAATGATGGTGTTCACTTAATACCCACCACTACGTCCTACCAGTGACGTGAGGTTAGTGGCGTTAAGCGCCACTAACCCCCTTTTTCGAACTTCGCTACTAGGCATTTTTCTACTAGTGCCTGGAGGACTCGAGAAGACGAGGGAGGGCACACACAGCATCCATGGCGATGCATTGCTAGCATTTTTTGAACGAGGAATGGACCGACCCGAACCGTTTGGGTCTGACAGCTGGGATGCGTTTTGATCGTACGGGCGTACGCGCGGACTAATTTAGAGTGCGTGTAGTCGAATGGGTCTGCCCGTTATAGATATCCTAAGGCCAACTTCAACGGTTTCTTGCAAAACAGTCATGCCTTTTTTCCGTTTTGGTCTGTTTGGGGGGAGGTGGATAGGCCCCGAGACGATGTCCGGTCTGGCATGGCCGGTGCACCTAAAGGTGGCACCTCCCCATTTGTCTGGCATTTTTACTGGTTGATGAAATACATACAGAAATACACAAAAACCAAAATAGGTCAGCAATTAAAATTAAAATCAATTGTTCACAACAAATAGAAGTGCACGATCCAAATCAAGTTTACACAATCAAATTACAATTAAACTTGAAATAAAATGAGATAGAAGCTAGTTATTTGGCTGCGTGACCGGTTGGTTTTCCACAAATTCCCATATATGGTCAACCAAATCATTCTGGAGTTGGTTATGAGTAGTCCGATCTCGAATCTCACGATGCACCTGTAGAAATTCTACAAAATTAGGTGGCATACCTGGAGCTGGTTTAACCAAATCTCCCTGAGATTCCTAGCCTGGGTCATCGATGCTTTCATCACACTCATTTTCGACGATCATGGTGTGCATGATCACACAATATGTCATCACTTCCCACATTGTGTCTTTGTTCCAAGTTCTAGAAGGGTGCCGCACTATATCCCATCGGGATTGGAGCACACCAAAGGCTCGCTCCACATCCTTTCTAGCGGCCTTCTGCTCCTAGGAAAACCTCTTGTGCTTCTCTTTGGTAGGGTTGCGTATAGTCTTCACTAAGGTAGACCAAGTAGGACATATACCATCTTCCAGGTAATATGCCTTGTTTTAGACGTGGCCTCGCGCTTGATAGTTCATATGGGGAGCACCGCCTTCTGCAAGCCTAAACAACACATTGGACCTGTGAAAAACACAAATGTCATTGTGGGAACTAGCCATGCCAAAGAAAGATTGTCAAATACAAAGATCATGGGATGCAACGGCCTCAAGTATGACCATGCACCCCTATGCATATCTTTTATATTGCCCCTGCCAGACAAACAGACAGTTCTTTCACTCCCAGTGCATACAATCTATGCTTCCAATCATTCCTGGAAACCCTCTCGTTTCGTTGAAAGCCAAGAGCCGGTGAGTTTCCACGGTATTGGGTGCCCTCGGAAATTCTTCAACAAAAATGGCCACCAGCTTTGCAAAACTTGTACATTGTTCTAGACAAGTGGACTCGCTCATGCGCAAGTAATCGTCAACACAATTAGCAACTACTCCATAAGAAAGCATGCGAAAAGCTACGGTGCATTTTTGGTAGGAGGTGAAGCCGAGCTTACCGGTCGCATCTTTTTTCAAAGAGAAGTAGTCGTCATGATCCCTCACTCCGTGAAGAATACGCATGAACACCTTCCTTGACATCCAAAAGCGCTGCCGAAAAAGTGCAGGAGGGTACAAAGGCCTGGTGTGGTGAAAGTAATCCTGAAACATCATCTCGTGTCCGACGACTCGGCCACGTTCCAGCGCTGCCACCCGTCCCTTGACCGAGCCATGGTACATTTGCTTCGTCTCCTCATTGTGCCGATGGACTATCACGGCCGTGGTGGCCCAAAGTTCACTGTCATTGTCGGACTCGTCGGAAGACTGCATGTCATATTTGTTGAAGAACTCGTCCCCACTATCGTCCAAGGTCTGCACAATGAGACGGATGAGCTTAGTCCGCAAGGATTAAGACAAGGACTAGGCGAAAGGTGGCAGAATGCAGTACCTGTACGCGGAGGAAAATGGTCGAACATGTGAAGTGCGTCCTAGGAGAAGGCCGTGCTCGACGTCGGGGCCGGCATGATCTTCGGGTACTAGTGAATTCAAGGGCAAGGAGACTTCACCAGCACAGAGGCCTATGGAGGAGGATGCAACGGGGTACGGCGGCGGCCTTCCAGAAGGGAAGGTGTCGCGGTGGAAGTGGCGGCGGCGTTGGGTGGGAGACGGGAAGGTGGGGAAGCAAGGGTGGGACACGGGTTTGTGTCTGACGGGAGGACCAGGAGCATGGAAGTGCAGGACATGGTCCGAAGACGCAGATAGTTTGAGCCCCTCCCAAACCGAGCTCAACTTTCGTCCCGGTTTCGCTGAAAGAGACGGGTCCAAGGCTGCATCTCGATTTGCAGATGTGCGTTGGGCCGTGGCCTCTCGGTCCGAAAGGACAGACATGCAGGGTCGTTTGCGGGGAGTTGGAGTTGGCCTAACACCAGTGTTTCGACGACTCTAGCACAACCTTAGAGCATCTCCACTCGTTGGGCGAACCCAGGCCGAAAACCGGACCAATTTTCGGCCGGACGAAACGTGTTTTTGGCCTGGGTACGCCCAGTTTCCCACTCGCGTACCCAGGCCGAGTTCCCAAGTTCGGCTAAATTCAGTTAAACTCGGCAAAATATGGGCGAATATAGACGTAATTTCATTAAGTAGGGCAAAGGGGCACATAGTACATTGGATTTCATAACTAGAAAAAGGCCGCCGCCGTGTTCGACGCCGGACGCCGCAACTACATGCCGAGACGGGGTGGTTGCCGGCCTCGATGTGCGCCATGACTCCGGCGAGAGTTCGCCCTGGAACGCTCCACCAGCGGCGGCGGTAAGCCGCATTGTTACGCGGCGGCGGCGAGCCCGGCGGTCCGTCGTGTCGGGGGAGTTCCTCGAGGCGCCTGTCGGCGAAAAACTGCCTCCAGAAGACCAGGTTGACTTGATCCTCGGCAAGATCCGGGTCTTGCATGGCGGCGATAGCGGCCTAGATCTCTCCGGCGAGTTCTAGGTCTTGCATGGCGGCGATAGCCGCCTGGATCTCTCCGGCGAGGTCCTCTCCGTTCGGCACCGGTGGAACGGGGATCCCGCCGGCGCTGAGTTCCCAGCCTACTGGGAGACGAGTGTCCGGCGGCACCGTATAGCGCGCCTCGCGGAGCAGCCGGGCTTCCCACGGCGACAGCGTGCGTCGGCCCTCGGCCATGGCTTCACGGCGGAGTTGAGGAGGAAGAAAGGTGCGAACGTCCGAAGTTCGCCGGAGTTGTGGTGGTGTGAGGGACTGTGAAGAGAGACGGCGAGATGTATGGCTTTTATAGGCCGGAAGAATGGCGGGAGGAGTGTAGCGGCGAGGGCGGGAAAAGGACAACGGCGAGAAGAATGGCGGCGACTTGGTTTCTGTCACTGACAGGCTGGTCCACTCGTCCAATTCACTTTGTCCGGCGTCCCAGGGCGTACCCGGGATCCTGGATTCAGCCTGGGTAGTCGGGACCAAAGTTGGCTCAAATCCGGCCGAAAAGAGGTCTCTGAGTACATGACTAGGCCGATTTTCAGCGTCCGGACGTAATTTTAGCGTTCGGATCAGCCAGGATCCTTAGTAGGCGAGTGGAGATGCTCTTAGGCGCAGGGCTTTATATAAAGCCCACCTCATGCTTCCACCCATACTTAAAGCAAAGCATCTACCCTTACGGCCACTCATGAGTCCCGAGAGGGTTCGGGTTTGTAGCTCTCGCGTTAGTTCCAGCCAACACTTGGAGGCCGTCACATCGTCGTCTATCTGTACACACATATGACGTCTCGGCAAGCTGCAAGTCAGTTTAAATTGGTCGTCACTGCACTCGCCAAGCAGCTGCCTGCCATGGAGGGATGCTTAAGCTTGTGTGTCGTAGCCCTATCCACGCTGCTGGCAATATGGTTTCTCAAGCTACTCTCCGGTCGCAAGAACAACCCCAAGAAGCAGCTGCCTCCGGGGCCATGGACTCTCCCCATCATCGGCAGCCTCCACCACGTCGTCAGCGTCCTCCCGCACCGCACTATGGCTGCGCTGTCCCGCCGCCACGGGCCGCTGATGCACCTCAGGATGGGCGAGGTCCCCACCCTGGTGGTCTCCAGCGCTGAGGCGGCGTCGCAGGTGATGAAGGCGAACGACCTCGCGTTCGCGGGGCGGCCCAGCAGCGCGACGCAGGAGATCTTCGGGTCCCGCGGCAGGGACATCGCCTTCGCCCCCTACGGCGAGCCGTGGCGCCAGATGCGCAAGGTCTGCGTCATGGAGCTCCTCGGCTCCAGGCAGGTGAGGCGCTCCGAGGCCATCAAGGCCGAGGAGGTGGGCCGCCTCGTGCGCTCCATCGCCGGCGCCGGATCCGCCGGCGCCACCGTCAACGTCAGCGCGACGGTGACGGCGCTCAGCAACGACGTCGTGTCGCGGGCGGTCTTCGGCGGCAAGTTCACGCGTCAGGAGGAGTTCATCCGCGAGTTGCACCAGGCGATGGAGCTGGTGGCGGGCTTCTGCCTCGTCGACCTCTTCCCCTCGTCGCGGCTCGCGCGGTGGCTTAGCAACGGCATGAGACGTATGAGGAGGTGCCACGGCCGCATCCAGCGCATCATCGCCGACATCGTCGACGAGCGCAAGGCGGCTCTAGCTGCCCGTGATGGCACCTGCAGCAGCACCGACGACGAGGACCTGCTGGGTGTGCTGCTCAGGCTGCAGCTGGAGGACTCGTTGGAATTTCCTCTAACCACAGAGATTATAGGCGCCGTCTTATTTGTGAGTACTTTATTTCCCTTCTCCTTTTGCATCATAATGTTTATTTCTAACTTTTGGGTTTGACCCCTTGATTTTTTATTAACAGGAAATCACATATAGCTCTAAACATAAATACCAACCCTTCCATTTTGTTCATTGTATTTGTTTCACACATATATCCCTGAAGCATAAAACAGAAGTAATATTAGACATAACCGAATCATGATTTTATCCTCTTAATTAGATATACCAGTATATTGGACATAATTGACTTTTCACTTTCAATTTTTCTTTGTCTCCCTTGACTTTTTATCACCATCAAAATCCGGAGCAATTAACACGTTAGCATGCGTGGTTAAGTACATGAAGAATAGACGATAGCCCAAACTAATATATATACTCAGTACGGCATACTCCTAGACAAAATCAGCGTCTGAAACTAGCTCTTAAACAAGTTGTGCAAAGCTACCATGCCATGATCGCCTAGCAAAGCTATTAGAAAACCTTGGTGGACATATACTACATGGCCTATATATGTGTAGTATGTTGGTTCCACTATTATGAAATATTGTGTGAATAAATAAGCATACCATATTGTTCCAGGACGTGTTTGCTGGTGGCACGATTACCACCGCAACAATATTGGAATGGACTATGTCAGAGCTCGTGAACAATCCTAAAGTCATGGCTAGGGCACAACTAGAAATTCGAGAGGCGCTTGGTGACGACCGAGCTATTATTACCAATGATGACACTGCTGAACTCCCATACATGCGGATGGTCATCAAGGAGGCTTTCAGGTTGCATCCACCCTTTCCTCTAGTCCCCCGCAAGGCCAGGGAAGATTGTACAGTTATGGGATATGACATGCTTAAAGGCACCAATGTATTAGTTAATATCTTTGCAATTTCAAGGGATCTGAGATCCTGGGAAAATCCTGAAGAGTTTGAGCCCGAGAGATTTGAGAACAACGCCATGGATTATTATGGGGCATACTTTGAATTAATTCCCTTTGGCGCCGGCCGACGACAGTGCCCTGGGATGCTATTCAGCACGTCGACCGTGCACATCACATTGGCAAACATGTTGTATCACTTCGACTGGATGCTTCCTAATGGAGCTAGCCTAGCTTCATTTGACATGTCCGAGAAGTTCGGGTTGACAGTAAACAGAAGGAATGACCTTCAACTCATAGCTATTCGACACATGGGCTTCAAAGCTACACCATCAAAGTGATATAGAGAAGTTTACATCTGTGTGGAAATGTATGTTCCTATATCCACAACTTATGTCTTCAGTGCATTGTGTAGTTTATGCACTAGAATAAAAGAAGCTCATTGCAAGCATTGTGTTATGTACAATTGAACGTATTATTATGCACGCTAGAAAAAACACAGAGTACTAAATGAGCATATATATATAGAATATGATTGTATTAGTTTCGTATGTCTGTGAACGTTTGAATGAGACATCAATTGTTAATTATGTGATATGTCTGTGGAAAAAACATGATATGTGGTCTGACACATTCAATTTGTTGATTAGAATAAGTGTACATTGTGCGTGTGTGTGTGTTTTTTTCGAAAAAACTGGACTGGTCATTTGTTGATTCATGGTCTGCTCAGGGTTCATGGGCAGTACATGTACATAAAAAATATGAATGGTGTCCACACAAGTTGGAGAACTTTTTGAAAACCAACCTAAATCTACCTGGAGTTGTCTTGCCATTATTCGGTCTTATACATGTTAGCTTATATCTGACATTACCGCCATTTATGAAATTTTAATAGTATCACTCATGAAGTGTTTGTTGTGCTTTAGCTTATTTGGAAAAGCAGTGGATGGTCTATCGTTCAGAAGCCGTTGTTGGCTGATTCGGTGGACAAATCTCTATGTTGGGTTGACCGTTGAAAAGTGTTTCGAGAGTGTGCTATGTTGCAAAGTAAATTCAAGAGGGGTTGACGAGGAGGACCATATGGTTCTAGGAAAAACTTTCCCCCCTTTACAACACAAATTATATGTTGGAGATTGAGTATGTCTTTCCCTGCGCACTCACAATCGCAAGGGTTTCTTTCCAAATCATGTAATAAGGTCATGGGATCCTAGCGTGAAACCGAAAATGCAACTCTACCCATACGTTAGAGTCACGATCTTATCACATGCCGTCCAATTGTCTTATTTTGCATCAAGATTCGAACCTTAATTTTGCAGAGAACACTCCACACTAGAGTGATTTGTCTTGGCACAGTCCCTGCTGTTTTTGTATACAAGGCCTTTAGCTTTTGCCTAAGCTCGTTCCTTTCCAGAATTAGTATAGATTTTTTCTTGCTAACAATCAGCTTACAAACAAGATTATACTATTAGTATGAAATTAGGCACAATTAGTTTGTAAATAGGAATCCTGTCATCCAATCCATCATGCTTCATCGATACAAATCAGATCTTCAAACATGGAAGCAAATCAAGGAGTAATCTGGGGCTTGGGTTTGGGGAAAAAGGAAGAAATCATAGGCATGGTGGAGGAGCTCCGGGAGCACTTTGCCACCCACGC
The DNA here is from genome assembly GCA_030063025.1 of Avena longiglumis. Classification (NCBI taxonomy): domain Eukaryota; kingdom Viridiplantae; phylum Streptophyta; class Magnoliopsida; order Poales; family Poaceae; genus Avena; species Avena longiglumis. Next base: position 125,004,434 of record CP125977.1, read on the forward strand.
CTTGTATAGAATCAATTTTGTACCCATACATGAACTATAGAATAAGGATTCAGGATCCCATCCATGTACATGAATAAGAATAGGAGCAACGACTAGATTCAGATCGGGACTAAAAAAGAAACGAACTCCACGAATAGTAAGGAAATCTCGAAAAATAAATCCAGATCGGGAATGAAGAGCGGTTGCCTCCCTTCCCGCCGGCGCTTCTTATCTTCGCGTCGCCGGCAGCCTCGCTCCCGTCAGCGGCGGCTGCTGATCCAGGGCCAGGAGAGGCGAGCTCAGTGGTGGCCGCCGTGGAGATGAGCAGGGATGGTGACGGCGGGGCTCAGGTTAGCTAGATCCATGGCAGCGACGGTTTTTTGAGTGCCGAGGGTCGCCGGCCGCGATAGCTAGTTGGGCGCCAGGGATGGAGACCGGTGGGTGAGGTTAGGGATAGAGGCGGTGGGGCAGGTCGGGGGAGAATCGGTGAGAGGGAGGGGGTTGAAGTGTGCGTGTACAACTTGGTTCCTAAAGGAAAAAGAAGTGTACAATGTCAAGGTTGTTGGTGTAAAATTGTAGACACAGATCTTGGACCGGCCCTGACCTTTAGATAAGACGGGGACACTATCGTCACGGTAGAATCGCTGCGTTCGCGTGAAACTGAGTTCTAGAGTCAGATTGTGACAGCTGATAGTACCAATTCCAGATAGAAGCAAAGTTGAAATCAGATTTGCGTGACGCATAAAAAAAATCGAAATTAGCAACTCATGGAAAGTTGCATACCAGCACGAGTGGTGGACTGAGAAGTGTGGGCGGGTCAGCGGTGAGAAAGCCAGCAAATAAGATCAAACGTAGAGTAAAGAACAGGATGATGTCAGATTTCCCGTCCAAGTACGTGTCCGAAACGTTAGGAAATTTCCTGTCCAACTCTGCAGAAACTGAGTAAATTTAAATTTTGTGACTAAAGAAAAACACATACTGAGTAAATTTAAATTTTGTGACTAAAGAAAAACACATGATTGATAACACTACTGGAAAAACTATCTTCGGTTCGATCAGAACAAGCCCAGCAGTCCCGGCCCGTCACGAACCGCGACTAGTGCGACGGGCCGGGACTAGTGCTAGCACTAGTCCCGCTCCGTGAGGCCTCCAACGGCTAGAAATGGACATAAGCATTAGTTTCGGGCCGTAATACGGCCGGAACTAATAAGCTGGAGCGTGGCAACAGCTCTTTTCGGGGACTATTAGTCCCGGGTCGTATCACATCCCGGGACTAATTGTCCATCACTATATATTCAGCTCCCTGGCCAGCTTCCCTAAAGCATATGGTGGCCATTTTTCTCAAAGAAAGCAAGAGAGTTCATGCCATTTTTTTTCTCAAGATTTGTAAAAATTTAGTTTGCAACACCTAAATCCAAAGCTTTAAAAGGTTAGAACTTCATTCTTTCATCTCTTATTGCTACTTTAGCTCTATATAATGCTCTAGAAGTATAGAGATATGGATCAAATGCATGCATGCTCTAGAAGTAGCTAGAAGGATTTTGATATATATGTGTAACAAATTTTGATTAGGCACATAGTTACTGAAAATTGAAATATGTAATTTTAGAGTTTCAGAGCTTAGAATGGAATGAGGTTTTCACTGATGGAACAATAATAAAAAAACTCCACATTTATTGTAACACCCTCAGAATCGACCCTATGCAAGTTTCAGCGATTCCCGCCAAACCCGCATAGAAACGATTCAAAGGTGCCCACCAGGCACTTTCGTGCGGGTGGAAAACGAAGTAATAACATTACACAACAGTCCTCGATGGGACCCACAGAACAGATATATATACAGCACGACTCCATGAGTCAAGAATACAGATATAATATACAAAGATCCAAATCACCTTGAAAATGATAGAGCGTCCAGCTACGGACAAGATGCAAATGGGGCTAAGAGCCCTGAAGAATAACCAATGGCGTCCATAACCCTGCCCAGGCCAAGCCGGAAGGGTAACCCTGCTAACGACGTCGATCTCAAAACCTGCTTAGACAAAAGGGGTGCCGACAAAGGGCAAAGGAAAAAGAGAGAGCGGTCAGTACTGAGGCCAGTACACGGCGAGGCTAGAATTCGGCGGTCCTCGCCTACATAGGTATGGTGGACTGAAGCGGCAGCGCAGCATGCACTAAACAACCTATAGAGACTCGATACAACTAGCGGCTATCAGAGAGGGGTAAGAAAGACCTATTCGGAACCAACCTGATACTACCACCAAACATACCCATCCTGGTATTTCCCCCTCGAGACCAAACGAGGAAGTCAACCGAGGTACTCACACAGTTGGCAGTTTTATTTATTCAGTTATCGTTGCAGCAATTACTAGTCAGGTATAGATAGTCATCCTGATAAGATAAGCAGTGGGCAGTTTTAGTTAACCAGTCCGTTGTAATTGCAACACTTACTAGTCATATACAATTAGCATGAGATATCCCAAAACCCAGCAGTTGTTGGTACTTTTATTTAGCCATTCCGTTGTAGTTGCAATAATTACTAGTCAGATACAATGGTCGCAAGCGACAACCCAAACAAGCAATTGTTGGCAGTTTTATTTAGCCATTCCATTATAGTGGAGCTGATTACTAGTCATTATAAAGTCAAATTTATAGCACTACTTTAGTTATAGTTGTCTATGATCGAGATACTGTGCTCCAAGTCGTCCATAACCGCGGACACGGCTTTCAGAAAGTTTTACCCTGCAGGGGAGCACAATTAGCAACACACACTCGATCAACCTCGGAAAAACCAAATCAAAACCCAACGAGGCTTTCACGACAAAGCAATCACAGGATTTAGAAATATTTCAGGGGGCCACCCCATTGAGTACACCCGCAACGAAGTTAGCTGACTTCGAGACGGACTCAAGGTTTGCGTCAGTGGCTGTAAACGACTGGGAACCCGAAAATGTGACTGGGCTTGTCGATACCGCGAAAACACTCCGCTTACCTAAACAGTACAGGTGCTCCTCGCACAATCGTAAATAAAGCAGTAAAGCATGGCATAAGTACAGGATCGTAAATAAAACCTCAAACTAGTTTGTGGCCCCAAGAAATAAGAATGAATCAAGCTCTGGCTCAGGGGGGTCCCATAATCCTCCCGGATGTGGATAGCGCGAATATTCAAGGAACAGGTATCAAGTACTCGGGGTCCTACGGGACACAAGTGGACGGTTAACAACCAAATAACATCTATTGCCCACCTGTGCCTCCGCATTTACCTACTTCAATTTTAGTTGTTAAACAGTAATTAAAGTCTTGATCATCTCCAACAATAAACACACGGCAATACTCCAACAACTGTGGAACTCGACGACACGCAACAGCACTTGAGCAAGCGACTACGACGCGCAGGTCCAACTATCTACCAAACAACGGGTAATAGGAGGTGACCAAGGCAATATAAGGCTGCAAGGGATATCACGGGTACGAAAACTAGAGCATCGCAACACAGATAGCAATAGATCAACAGGAGGGAATAAATACTATAAAAGTAAGATAGGTAGAAAGGGGGAGATGCTCGCCTGAAAATCATTGCCGAAGGTTCAACCGAAGATCGGGTCGACACTCGCATCAACTCAACGGCCTTATCCGCGAAGAAGCAAAACACTAGAATAAACACCGGATGCAATATTTAATACTACGGCAAAAGATCGGGCATGATTCATGTATGATGCATGGCATGGTAAATATGTGGTGCAATTAGGCCATATTAAGCGGAACCGCGGTCCGGACATTTAATTAGGTGACTTATGTTGTTTAGAAGCCCCGCAATTTAAATGTTGTCTTAACATGGCAAAACATGGCTTCGGTTCGCTACATAAATTTAAATGGAACCAATATAGGACTAGAAAAGCCCGCATATGGGCCCCATATTTAATTATATGGTGAATCGGCATAAGGCCCCCAAACACCCACAAATATGTATGCAAACATGAACAAGTTGTAACACCCTCAGAATCGGACCTATGCAAGTTTTAGCGAAACCCGCCAAACCCGCATAGAAACGATTCAAAGGTGCCCACCAGGCACTTTCGTGCGGGTGGAAAACGAAGTAATAACATTACACAACAGTCCTCGATGGGACCCACAGAACAGATATATATATAACAGCGACTCCATGAGTCAAGAATACAGATATAATATACAAAGATCCAAATCACCTTGAAAATGATAGAGCGTCCGTCTACGGACAAGATGCAAATGGGGCTAAGAGCCCTGAAGAATAACCAATGGCGTCCATAACCCTGCCCAGGCCAAGCCGGAAGGGTAACCCTGCTAACGACGTCGATCTCAAAACCTGCTTAAACAAAAGGGGTGCCGACAAAGGGCAAAGGAAAAAGAGGAGCGTCGATCGAGGCCAAGACACGGCGAGGCTAGAATTGGCGGTCTCGCCTACATAGGTATGGTGGGTGGCGGCGTGACGGCAAGCACTAAACAACCTATAGAGACTCGATACAACTGGCGACAATCAGAGAGGGGTAAGAAGGACCTATCCGGAACCAACCTGATACTATCATCAAACAAACCCATCCTGGCGTTTCCCCCTCGAGACCAAACGAGGAAGTCAACCGAGGCACTCACACCGTTGGCAGTTTTACTTATTCAGTTATAGTTGCGGCACTTTACTAGTCAGGTTTAGATAATCATCCTGATAAAGTAAACAGTGGGCACTTTTAGTTAACCATTCCATTATAGTGGCAGCACTTACTAGTCAGATACAATTAGCATGAGATAAACCCAAAACCCAGCAGTTGTTGGTACTTTTATTTAGCCATCCCGTTGTAGTTGCAATACTTACTAGTCAGGTACAATGGTCGCAAGCGACGCTCCAAACAAGCAATTGTAGGCAGTGTTATTTAGCCATTCCATTGTAGTGAAGTTGATTACTAGTCATTATAAAGTCAAATTTATAGCAATAAACTTTAGTTATGCTTGTCTATCGTCGAGATACTGTGCTCCAAGTCGTCCATAACCGCGGACACGGCTTTCAGAAAGTTTTATCCGGCCGGGGTGCACCAATAGCAACACACGCTCGATCAACCTCGGAAAAACCAAAACAAAACCCAACGAGGCTTTCACGACTGAGCAATCACAGGATTCAGAAATATTTCAGGGGGCCACCCCATTGAGTAGACCCGCAACGAAGTAAGCAAGCTCCGAGACGGACTCAAGGTTTGCGACAATGGCTGTAAACGACTGGGAACCCGAAAGTGTGGCTGGGCTTGTCGATACCGCGAAAACACTCCGCTTACCTAAACAGTACAGTGTGCTCCTCGCACAATCGTAAATAAAGCAGTAAAGCATGGCATAAGTACAGGATCGTAAATAAAACCTCAAACTAGTTTGTGGCCCCAAGAAATAAGAATGAATCAAGCTCTGGCTCAGGGGGGTCCCATATACCTCCCGGATGTGGATAGCGATAAATCAAGGAACAAGTATCAAGTACTCGGGTCCCACGGACACAAGTGGGCTCGAAACCAAATGTTATCTATCACCCACCGATGCCTCTGCTTACTTCAATTTTAGTTGTTAAACAGGAATTAAAGTGAACGATAAGTAAAACTATGATCATCTCCAACATCAACATGCGGCAATACATCAACAATTGTGGCATCGACGACACGCAGCACTTGAGCAAGCGACTACGACGCGCAAGTCCAACTATCTACCAAACAACAGGTAATAGGATGTGTCCAAGGCAATATAGGGCTGCACGGTATATCACAGGTACGGAAACTAAAGCATCGCAACACAGATAGCAATAGATCAACAGGAGGGAATAAATACTATAAAAGTAAGATAGGTAGAAAGGGGAAGATGCTCGCCTGAAAACATTGCTGAAGGTTCAACCGAAGATCGGGTCGACACTCGCATCAACTCAACGGCCTTATCCGCGAAGAAGCAAAACACTAGAAGAAACACCGGATGCAATATTTAATACAACGGCAGAAGATCGTCATGATGCAAGTATGATGTATGACATGGCAGAGGTGCGATGCAATTAGGTCATATTAAGCGAAACCGGGGTCCCGATAATTAATTAGATGGTGCAAGTTATTTAGATCCCCCGCAATTTAAATGTTGTGTTAACATGGCAAAAGATAGCACCGGGTTCACTACACAAATTTAAATGAGGCCAATATAAGGCTAGATTTGCCCGCATATGGGCCCCATATTTAATTATTAGGTGAATCGGCATAAGGCCCCCAAACCAATGATATGCATGCGAGTATGACAATTATTATGCGACAAGTTGTATTATGTTATAAAATAGGGTTTCGGGAAGGGGTTCACACATTAGGGTTCGGCAGATCTTGGGGTTCCGGGGTTCGGGGTTCGGTCTCAGGGTCCAGGGTTCGACGGGTTCGGGATCCGGTCTCGGCGGCTCGTTCTCGGATACAGAGGTAGGTCTTGTCGCTTCCAGGGTGAAGCACTCGGCGTCCTCGAGGGAGTACTTGTCGCACATGTGGCCTTCGGGTTCTATGACGATGATCTTGTCGTTTCGATGTCGGGGTCTCGACGTCCGTGAAGAGAACCTTGTCGCCCTTGGGCGAAGAACATGTCATCCCGTGGGTTCGTGTAGAAGTGCTCGATGATCCATGACGGAGGTCTCCGGTTCGGCTTCGTTTTCCATGAAGGAGATCTTGTCGCTTGGTATCCGTGTGGGAGAACTCGAGGTCGATGGCGAACTCGTCCCGTAACGGGGTTTTCGGAGATCTTGGCGCGACACCGGTTACGGGATGTCGCGGCTTGGTCTTCGCATGCATGCCGGCGTTCTTCGGACTCCAGGAAGAAGTCCTTGAGGTTTCCTGTCGTCGACTCCTTCGGGAGTGACAAGTCCGTGTTGGAGAGCTTGGTACTTGGTCATCGAACACCACATATCTAGTACCACGTCAACCTCACTTCTCCATATCGCATCGCCACATAGCTCATCCAGAGCTCCAAAGGGCATAGGCCAGGAGACGCATGGGACCGGCCGGCGGCGGAGGACAGCGAGGTGGTTTAGCTCGAGCCGCGACGGGGATCGGAGGGTCGCCGGAGAGGTGCATCGCGAGGAGGTTGCGCACGAGGCGGACGCGGCCTGGACGCAGGCAGCAGGAGAGGGCCCGACGATCGGAGGGTCGCACGGCGGGCGGAGCTAGGGCTCAGGTGGCGGTGGCGTCGGGGAAGAGCTCGGGGGGCGCAGGGCCGGCTGCTGCGGCGCAGGCGCGGATGAGGGCGACGCTGGGGCGGCTGGCTGGCCGGGCGGGGAGGAGCTGGCTCATGCTGGCGGGACTTCCGGCCGCGACGGAAGGAGGCGTCGAACGGCGGAGGAAGGGGACGGGGTGGAAGGCGTGGGCGCGGTGGCGGGGAAGGCGAGGCGCGCCGGGGGGCGGCGTGCGCGTTCGGTCGAGGAGGCGGGCCGGGCTCGCGGGGAGGGGAGGTGGCCTCCGGCGGGATCTGCAGGGAGGACGAGGCGTGGGGCGGAGGGTGGTTGCCGTGCGGAGGCGGCAGGCGAGGCGGGTGAGGGAGCTCGGGGAGGAGAGGCGGGTCGCTGCCGGCGGCGAGGCAGGCCGAGCGCGGGGGCAGGGAGAGGAGCGGGGTCGGGGAAAGAGGAGAAGGGGTGGTGGGTGGGCCTTGGCGGCGTGTGAGCGAGGTTGCAGGGAAGGCACTGGCTGGGCGGCGGAGGAGCGGTGGTTGGCGGCGGCGCTGGGAAGGAGGCGGCGCCCAGCGGAAGGGGCTGCTGGCGGACGACGGAGGGAAGGCGAGGCGGCCAGGCGCGCGAGGGAGGAGGAAGAAAGGAGGAAGAGGGCATCGGGGTGGGTCCCAGGCGCGTGGCGTGCAGGTGTCCGTCGGGTGCGTGCGTGCCTGTGGTGTTGCGTGGCTGGGTGGGCAGCAGGTGGGGCGTGAGTGTGGTGTGTTGTGTGGCGTGGAGTGGGACAGGTGGAGGGTTAGGTGTCAGCGGGTGATAGGATTAGGGGTTGAGAGGGTGAGGTGGCGGTCACGGATTGGTCTGGGTGAGGTGGCCAGAGGGGTGGGTAGATTAGGTTGGGTGAACTTAGGAATTAGAGGGGCCGGTTTGGGTGGACCGATTATATTTCGGGGGTGGTCGTTCGGGTCATTCGGCCCGTTCGACTGCCCCACTAAAAATAATGCAATAATTTATTTATTTAAACGGACCGTTTGCAAAACATATTTAATCAAAACAAAATATTCCGGCGATCCGGGTTTGCGTTTGAATAAAAGACGGGGCGTTTAGAAAACAAAACCAGGCTTTTCAAAAATAGTTTTATGCAATCAATTACAAGATGATGACGATGCTCAAATGCAATGTGGCATGATGACATGAGCATGCGGTCATGATGATGCAATGCACAAAAACAACGCGATTTTCTAGTAGTGGTTTTTGCGGGATGCCACACAAGTTGATATGCAACAATTCATATAGGTATCAATTTATAAAATAGGGCTCGAGAGAAAGGGTCACACACTAGGGTTCGGCGAACTTGGGATCCGGGGGTCCGGGGTTGGTCTCAGGGTTCGACGGGATCGGCGAGGTTCAGATACAAGAGGAGAACTTGGGTCCAAGCGGTCGATCTTGCCGTCGCGAAGATCTTGTCGGGTCCTCGTATCGGGTCGGTCTTAGCGTTCGGGAAGAAGAACTTGTCGTCCTCGTGGCGATCTTGGCGTTCTTCAGGTTCGGGTTTTGGCGTCCGAGGAAGTACTTGGCGTTCCGGGTCGGTCTCGGATCCAGTATGGTGACCTTCGGGTTCCATCTCTTACGTCGGTACCGGTACGGGGGTCTCCGCATCGAAGATCTTGGCGACCTTGTCGTACCCGAGCCGCAACAATATCAACACAATGCACCTTCCCGTTACATAAACCATCACCACACATACAACATCAGTAGCACAAGGGGCACGCACAGGGAAGGCAACAGGTGGTCACAACAAGGGGTACCCACAACGCGAGACAACGAGCACGGGAAGCACGACGCTGCCTGGAGTTGAGCGAGGTGGCCACTGTGAGTGGCGTCTGCGGCCAAGGAAAGCGGATAGGACGCACAGGTCGGCGAAGAAGGAGGCCGAGGCCTTGCTGCGGGCGAGCGGCTGCCTCCCGGACACCGCCGGCGGACAGCGGAGGACGTGGCCGAGCAGAAGAGGCGCAGGTGGCAAGAGGCGCAGGTCGTCGCGAGGGAGGCCGAGACCGGCGGCGGCGGAGCCTGATGTCGACCTGGGCGGCTCGGGCAGCACAGGTGACGGGGCAGAGGCGCGAGAAGCACGCCGGCGACGATGAGGGCGACGGAGTCGAGCTCCAACAGATGGCGGCCAAGGTGGGTGGAGGACAGAGGATGCAGGGCCTCGCTGGCGGGGCGACGCTCGGGGACGCTGGGAGGACGCAAGGTCTGCAGCGGCAGGCGTCTGGAGGCAGACGAGCTTGGCGGGAGGAGGAAAGGCGCTGCAGGGGTCTGGTGAGGTGCAGCGACGGTGGAGGCGGGGCGGCGTTCAGCTGCGATTCCGGGCGCTTGGCGGTGCAGTGGTCGCAGAGGAGGGCGCGGACAGAGGGGCGGCTCGGGTCGGAGGTGAGGCAGGGACGGCCGGGGTCTGCGGCGGCGCTAGAGGAGAGGAGGACCAGGCGGCGGCGAGGACCACCCACAGGGGGGGCGCGGCGGCGACCGCTGGTCGCCCTAGAGGCAGAGGTGGCGAGGAATCCAGCCGAGGGAGGAGGGCGGTGGTCGCGAGAGGAGAGGCGCTGAGGCGGTGGCGCCATGGTCGAGGCCGGTCGACGGCGATGAGGCGGGCCCGTGGCGAGCTTGGCGAGGAGGAGGCGGGGTCAGGTCGAGGGAGAGGAACGCAGGCGAGGGGGAGCGTCGGGTCTGGCGGCGGAGATCGGAGAGGAGGGAGGAGGTGGCGTGCGCTCGGGAAGGGAGGGGCCCTGGCGGCGGTTGCGGGGAGGCTCGATGCGGGGGTTACCGAAGAGGGCCGCGCGGGGTTGGGGCGAGAGAGGAGCGGGGTCGCGTGGGAGTGGGGTCGGAGTGGGGCCAACGGGCGGCTATGCGTGCGTGTACGCGGTAGTGGCGGCGTCAAGTTCTGGCAGTGGTGGGGGTCGGTCTTTGGCAGGTGGAGGGAGTGGGGAGGGATTAGATGGGGATTAGGGTTTGTGGGGTGGTAGGTGGCTGCCGGTTGGGCCTTTTGGGCCTGGCCGGTGGCTGCCTCCCCCGATAAAAATATTTTGTATTTATTTATTTCTTTTAAAGAAAAACATTTACAAATAGGGTTTTGACAAATAGAAACATCTGAAACACCAGGGTTTTATATTTGAAATGAAGATGGGGAATATCTAGAAAACAAAGAGGGGCTTTTCAAAAATAGTTTTAGTTAAAACATGCATGCAGATATGATGATGATGCACAGATATAACGCGATTTTCTAGTAGTGGTTTTGCGGGATGCCACAATTCGACACCACTAACAATGGATCTCGCCCTCGAGATCCGCCTCATGGTACAGGGAAGAAGGCCGACGATCTGATCCTTCGCGCTTCGTGTAGATCCTCGCGACACCACTAACAAGGTTTCTTTCTCAGCTTGAAAATGGCGACACCACCAACAAGGATTGTTCCCCATTCGTCGAGAGAACACTCCGGAGAAACAAAGATGAAGGTATAGGTCGCAAAAGGGTAAAGCCAGCTCTAACTCCCGCGGAAGGAGTATAACTGCAATGATTCACCATTCAATGTGCAAGAGCGAATGATAAGAGTAGTCGGATGGTGATCAGTCCATCGCGCACCCAAAGCATTACTCTGCACATGAATAGAAGAATTATGCAACCAACTCTCAGAATTTAGACTGAAGATCTTGACAATCGAGATTCAGAGACAAAAGGCGTGATGCAGACTCTGCATCAGATCTGGCGTAGGTGATGTCGTCGCGTCGGAAAACACCGGAAGGCACGAGAAGGAACAAAGAGAAGTCCACCAGAGAAGGATTCCTCGGATAGAATTAAGACCAGATGTAGCAACACCGTTACCAAAGGAGGAAGCGAAACCCGGAAGGTACGATGGAACCCAACCACGAGAAATCCTGAACTCGAAGAGAGAGAAGAGAGCGGATTCAAAACACGCAGAGGTGAGAGGAGAGCAGCAGAGGGGTAACGAGTAAAATCAGACCTAATCAGAACTATCCAACCGATTTTTCAAAAATAGTTTTGAAACCCTACTTTGGCTGTTAGCTAGGTTATCCTACAGGCTGGACTTGTGGGGTATCGCAACTGCTGAGCTCTGTTACCACTCTGTAACACCCTCAGAATCGACCCTATGCAAGTTTCAGCGATTCCCGCCAAACCCGCATAGAAACGATTCAAAGGTGCCCACCAGGCACTTTCGTGCGGGTGGAAAATGAAGTAATAACATTACACAACAGTCCTCGATGGGACCCACAGAACAGATATATATACAGCACGACTCCATGAGTCAAGAATACAGGTATAATATACAAAGATCCAAATCACCTTGAAAATGATAGAGCGTCCAGCTACGGACAAGATGCAAATGGGGCTAAGAGCCCTGAAAAATAACCAATAGCGTCCATAACCCTGCCCAGGCCAAGTCGGAAGGCTAACCCTGCTAACGACGTCGATCTCAAAACCTGCTTAGACAAAAGGGGTGCCGACAAAGGGCAAAGGAAAAAGAGAGAGCGGTCGATCGAGGCCAAGACACGGCGAGGCTAGAATTGCGGTCCTCGCCTACATAGGTATGATGGATCAAGCGGCAGCAAGATGCACTAAACAACCTATAGAGACTCGATACAACTAGCGGCTATCGAGAGGGGTAAGAAAGACCTATTCGAACCAACGATACTACCACCAAACATACCCATCCCGGTATTTCCCCTCGAGACCAAACGAGAAGTCAACCGAGGTACTCACACGGTGGCGCTTTATTTATTCAATTATCGTTGCAGCAATTACTAGTCGTATAGATAGTCATCCCGATAAGATAAGCAAGGCGTTTTAGTTAACCAGTCCGTTGTAATTGCAACACTTACTAGTCATATACAATTAGCATGAGATATCCCAAAACCCAGCAGTTGTTGGTACTTTTATTAGCCATTCCGTTGTAGTTGCAATAATTACTAGTCAGATACAATGGTAAGCATGACAACCCAAACAAGCAATTGTTGGCGTTTTATTTAGCCATTCCATTATAGTGGAGCTGATTACTAGTCATTATAAAGTCAAATTTATAGCACTACTTTAGTTGTAGTTGTCTATGATCGAGATATCATGCTCCAAGTCGTCCATAACCGCGACACGGCTTTGGAAAGTTTTACCTGGGGTGCACAAATAGCAACACACTCGATCAACCTCGAAAAACCAAATCAAAACCCAACGAGGCTTTCACGACAAAGCAATCACAGGATTTAGAAATATTTCAGGGCCACCCATTGAGTACACCCAACGAAGTTAGCTGACTTGAGACGGACTCAAGGTTTGCGCTCGGTCAGAAACGATGGGAACCCGAAAATGTGACTGGGCTTGTCGACACCATGCAAAACACTCCGCTTACCTAAATAAGACAGGTGCTCTCGCACAATCGTAAATAAAGAAGTAAAGCATGGCATAAGTACAGGATCGTAAATAAAACCTCAAACTAGTTTGTGGCCCCAAGAAATAAGAATGAATCAAGCTCGCTCGGGGGTCCCATAATCCTCCGGATGTGGATAGCGAATATTCAAGGAACAGTATCAAGTACTCGGGGTCCCACGGGACACAAGTGGACGTTAACAACCAAATAACATCTATTGCCCACCTGTGCCTCCGCATTTACCTACTTCAATTTTAGTTGTTAAACAGTAATTAAAGTCTTGATCATCTCCAACAATAAACACACGGCAATACTCCAACAACTGTGGAACTCGACGACACGCAACAGCACTTGAGCAAGCGACTACGACGCGCAGGTCCAACTATCTACCAAACAACGGGTAATAGGAGGTGACCAAGGCAATATAAGGTTGCAAGGGATATCACGGGTACGAAAACTAGAGCATCGCAACACAGATAGCAATAGATCAACAGGAGGGAATAAATACTATAAAAGTAAGATAGGTAGAAAGGGGGAGATGCTCGCCTGAAAATCATTGCCGAAGGTTCAACCGAAGATCGGGTCGACACTCGCATCAACTCAACGGCCTTATCCGCGAAGAAGCAAAACACTAGAATAAACACTGGATGCAATATTTAATACTACGGCAAAAGATCAGGAATGATGCATGTATGATGCATGGCATGGTAAATATGCGGTGCAATTAGGCCATATTAAGCGGAACCGTGGTCCCGACATTTAATTAGGTGACTTATGTTGTTTAGAAGCCCCGCAATTTAAATGTTGTCTTAACATGGCAAAACATGGCTTCGGTTCGCTACATAAATTTAAATGGAACCAATATAGGACTAGAAAAGCCCGCATATGGGCCCCATATTTAATTATATGGAATCGGCATAAGGCCCCCAAACACCCACAAATATGTATGCAAACATGAACAAGTTGTAACACCATCAGAATCTAACCTATGCAAGTTTTAGCGAAACCCGCCAAACCCGCATAGAAACGATTCAAAGGTGCCCACCAGGCACTTTCGTGCGGGTGGAAAACGAAGTAATAACATTACACAACAGTCCTCGATGGGACCCACGTATGCAGATATATATAACGACTCCATGAGTCAAGAATACAGATATAGTATACAAAGATCCAAATCACCTTGAAAATGATAGAGCGTCGCTCACGGACAAGATGCAAATGGGGCTAAGAGCCTCAAGAATAACCAATGGCGCCCATAACCCTGCCAGCGCCGGAAGGGTAACCGCTAACGACGTCGATCTCAAAACCTGCTCAAACAAAAGGTGCGACAAAGGGCAAAGGAAAAGAGGAGCGTCGATCGAGGCCAGTACACGGCGAGGCTAGAATTCGGCGGTCCTCGCCTACATAGGTATGGTGGACTGAGCGGCAGCGGCAGCAAGCACTAAACAACCTATAGAGACTCGATACAACTGGCGACAATCAGAGAGGGGTAAGAAGGACCTATCCGGAACCAACCTGATACTATCATCAAACAAACCCATCCTGGCGTTTCCCCCTCGAGACCAAACGAGGAAGTCAACCGAGGCACTCACACCGTTGGCAGTTTTACTTATTCAGTTATAGTTGCAGCACTTTACTAGTCAGGTTTAGATAATCATCCTGATAAAGTAAACAGTGGGCACTTTTAGTTAACCATTCCATTATAGTGGCAGCACTTACTAGTCAGATACAATTAGCATGAGATAAACCCAAAACCCAGCAGTTGTTGGTACTTTTATTTAGCCATCCCGTTGTAGTTGCAATACTTACTAGTCAGGTACAATGGTCGCAAGAGACGCTCCAAACAAGCAATTGTAGGCAGTGTTATTTAGCCATTCCATTGTAGTGAAGCTGATTACTAGTCATTATAAAGTCAAATTTATAGCAATAAACTTTAGTTATGCTTGTCTATCGTCGAGATACTGTGCTCCAAGTCGTCCATAACCGCGGACACGGCTTTCAGAAAGTTTTATCCGGCCGGGGTGCACCAATAGCAACACACGCTCGATCAACCTCGGAAAAACCAAAACAAAACCCAACGAGGCTTTCACGATCGAGCAATCACAGATTCAGAAATATTTCGGGGCCACCCATTGAGTAGACCCATAACGGCAAGCAAGCTCCGAGACGGACTCAAGGTTTGCGACAATGGCTGTAAACGACTGGGAACCCGAAAGTGTGGCTGGGCTTGTCGATACCGCGAAAACACTCCGCTTACCTAAACAGTACAGTGTGCTCCTCGCACAATCGTAAATAAAGCAGTCAAGCATGGCATAAGTACAGGATCGTAAATAAAACCTCAAACTAGTTTATGGCCCCAAGAACGGGAGGTAGCGAGCACGGGAAGCACGACGCTGCCTGGAGTTGAGCGAGGTGGCCACTGTGAGTGGCGTCTGCGGCCGAGGAAAGCGGATAGGACGCGCAGGTCGGCGAAGAAGGAGGCCGAGGCCTTGCTGCGCGCGAGCGGCTGCCTCCCGGACACCGCCGGCGGACAGCGGAGGACGTGGCCGAGCAGAAGAGGCGCAGGTGGCAAGAGGCGCAGGCCGGCGCGAGGGAGGCCGAGACCGGCGGCGTGTGGCATCCCGCAAAACCACTACTAGAAAATCGCGTTGAATTTGTGCATTGCATCGTCATCATCACATGTTGTTTGTCAAAAACTATTTCGCAAAGCCCGTTTTGTTTTCTAAAACGCCCCGTCTTTTATTCAAACGCCAAAACCGGGTCCCCGGAATATTTTGGTTTGCCGATATCGGTTTGCAAAAACTTTGTGTGAAATAAATAAAATATTTAATTTATTTAGCGGGGCAGTCGAACGGGCCGATTGACCCGAACGACCGCCCCAGAAAACTAAATCGGTCCACCTATCTACCCCATCTAATCCCTAAACCTACCAGCTAGTCTACCCAACCCAACCCTCCACCTCACCCTGACCACTCACACGTCGCCACATCATCTCACCCCTCCCCCCTAACCAACCAGATCTTGACACTTGGCCCCTCACTCCACACTTGATCCTCACCCTGGCCCCTCTCAGCCACCCACCCCCCTGCGTTCACACGCCACAACCCACCCAGACCCAACACACGCACTACACGCACGCACGCCTGACTGACCACCCCTGGCGCGCCTCCCCCCCATGGCCCCACCCCTGCCTCCTCTCCTCCTCCCTTTCTCGCCAGCGCCCGCCTCCTTCTCACCCTCCTGCGCCCGCTGC
Organism: Avena longiglumis; assembly: GCA_030063025.1. Classification (NCBI taxonomy): domain Eukaryota; kingdom Viridiplantae; phylum Streptophyta; class Magnoliopsida; order Poales; family Poaceae; genus Avena; species Avena longiglumis. The sequence continues at coordinate 125,020,274 of CP125977.1, forward strand.
CTCCGACGCCCACCGCCTCCTCCTCTGCGTCCACACTCGCCGCCCGCCTGCCGCCGCAGCCGCCGCCGCTCAGCCGCATCACCCGCCCTGCGTGCTACCGCCCAGCGCGCCCACCGCCTCGACGTCCACCGCCTTGCGCCACATGGCCTACCTCCATGGACGCCATCTCCCCGCCACGGAGCTCCGCTGCCGCCTCCGCAGCCCCCAGCGCCCGCGCACCCCGCCTGCCTTCCTCCGCGACCGCCGCCGGCCTCCTCGCGCCACGGCCAGTCCTCCGCGCTGCCCGCCTCCTGCCGTCCCTCGCCGCCCGGCTGCCCCCTCACGTGCTCCGTCAGCGGCTCCGCCACCTCCGGCCATGCTGGCACAACAAGGCCAACCGCCGAGGAGCCTGCCGCCAGACGCCTCCCGCCTCGTCCTCCTGCCACCGTCCGTCTTCCCCTGCACTGCCGAGCCCTCCACCAAGCAGCCATCCCAGGCGGTCCAGTCCGTTCCTCAGTGCCCTCCTGCAGTCTCGCGGCCTCTGTTCCAACCAATGTTTAAACCTTGTCTACCTCAGCTTCGTGGTGTGCCGATCCCCAGTATTTGGGCCAGATCTTCGAGTCTACGAGGCCAACCTGAGTTCGACATCTTTAAAAGGGCGGACAAGACACGACTCAAGTATACCGACGCTAAGTCGAGATCGACAACGACGCTCGTAACCGGAACCCGAAGGCCGATCCCGTACCCGGCGCCGCTCCAAGATCCCCCTCACGGAGTTGATGACCCGAAGGCCGGCAAGATCGCCACGGATGCGACAAGTTCTCCATCACGGAGCATGAAGACCGCCTCACGAACCGAACCCTCGGAACCGCCAAGTTCGTCGAGACCCTAGACGCAAGATCTCCTCCATGGGACGACAAGTACTCCGACATGGACCCGATTGGAGCGTACCCGAAGACGGTTGTCGCGACAAGTTCTACTTCACGGACATCGAGTGCCAAGATCGCCACAGAGAACCCGAAGAACACATGGCGACAAGTACTCCCTCGATAACGCCAAGTGTTAACCCTGGACACCGAGCTCGCCGAGAACCCCGATGCGACAAGTGCTTCGTCCCGAACGCCAAGACCGACAACGCGACCCGAAGCCCGGATGCGCCAAGACCTACCCCGATACCCGAGAACGGCCCCGGACCCTGGACCCTGTCGAACCCCGAACCCCGGAACCCCAAGATCGCCGAACCCTTGATGTGTGAACCCCTTCCCGAAACCCTATTTTATGACATAATAACAACTTGTCGCATAATAATTGTTCATGCATGCATCTTATCATGTGGTTTGGGGGCCTTATGCCGATTCACCTAATAATTAAATATGGGGCCCATAGGCGGGCAAATCTAGTCTCATATCGGCCTCATTTAAACTTGTGTAGCGAACCCGTATCTTATCTTGCCTTGTTAAAACAACATTTAATATGCGGGGTTTCTAAACAACTTGAACCACCTAATTAACTGTCGGGACCCCGGTTCCGCTTAATTTGACCTAATTGCATCGCACCTTGCCATGCCATACATCATGCATGCATCATGCCGATCTTATGCTGTGTATTGAATATTGCATCCGGTGTTTCTTCTAGTGATTTGGTTCTTCGCGGATAAGGCCGTTGAGTTGATGTGAGCTTCGCCCCGATCTCCGGTTGTACCCTTCGACATGTTTTCAGGCGAGCATCTCCCCCTTTCTACCTATCTTACTTTGCAAGTATTTACTTCCCTCCTGTTGATCTTTGCTATCTGTGTTGCGATGCTTTAGATTTCGTACCCGTGATATTCCTTGCAGCCATATATAGCCTTGGACACATCCTATTACCTGTTGTTTGGTAGATAGTTGGACCCGCGTGTCGTAGTCGCTTGCTCGAGTGTTTTGCTTGTCGTCAAGTACCACAATCGTTGGAGGAATTGCCGCATGTTGACGATGAAGATGATCATGGTTTACTTATTGTTCACTTTAATTCCTGTTTAACAACTAAAATTGAATTAAGCAGAGGCATCGGTGGGTGATAGGTAAGATTTGGTTTCCGACCGCCCACTTGTGTCCCGTAGGACCCGAGTTCTTGACACCTGTTCCGAGATCGAGCGCTAACCATGTGGGGAGATATGGGCCCCCATTGATAATTACCTGATTTCAAAGTATTGTACTGGGGCCACAAGTAGTTTGGGGCTTTATTACTATCCTGTACTTATGCCATGCTTTACTGCTTTATTTACGATTGTGCGAGGTACTGCACACTGTACTGTTTTGGAAGCGGAATGTTTTCGCGGTGTCGACAGTCCCCGATTGGGGACCTGCTGTCGTTCACAGCCATTGTCGCAAACCCTGAGTCCGTCTCGGAGACCGCCGACTTCGCTATGGTGTACTTAGTGGGGTGGCCCCCGGCTTGCTTTGTCCGGGAACGCGTGACCTAGGCCCCGCCGACATACCGATGGGTGTATGTTAACCGATCCGCAAAAGGGTCAAGTGCTGTGGATACTGGTGCACCGCAGGGTTTAATCTTTCGAAGCCGTGTCCGCGGTTATGGACGACTTGGAGCACAGTGTCTGATCATAGACAACTATAACTAAAGTTTACTGTTTTAAATTGACTTGTTTCCGATATGATTAGTAATCAGCTTCACTACAACGGAATGGCTAAGTAAAAGTACCAACAACTGCTGGGTTTGGGGTTCTCTCATGATAATTGTATCTGACTAGTAAGTGTTGCCACTATAACGGAAAGACTAACTAAAAGTGCCCACTGCTTACCTCATCAGGACGTTTATCTAAACCTGACTAGTAATTGCTGCAACGATAACTGAATAAGTAAAACTGCCAACTGTGTGCGTTCCTCGGTTGACTTCCTCGTTTGGTCTCGAGGGGGAAACGCCAGGACGGGTTTGTTTGGTGATAGCTTCAGGTTGGATCCGAATAGGTCATTCTCACCCTCCTCTGATAACCGCCAGTTGTATCGAGTCTCTATAGGTTGTTTAGTGCATGATGCCGCTGCCGCTCAGTCCACCATACCTATGTAGGCGAGGACCGCCGAATTCTAGCCTCGCTGCAATCGCCTCAAGATCGACGCCCTTCTTTTTCCTTTGCCCTTTGTCGGGCGCCTTTTGTTTAAGCAGGTTTTGCGATCGACGCCAAGAGTTAGCGGTTACCCTTCCGCTTGGCTGGGCAGGGTTATGGACGCCATTGGTTATTCTTCGTGGCTCTTAGCCCCATTTGCTTCTTGTCCGTAGTCGGACGCCCACCGCTTCAAGGTGATTTGGATCTTTGTACCGTATTGTATTCTTGACTCTTTGAGTCGTTGTATATATCTGTTCTGTGGGTCCCATCGAGGACTGTTGTGTAATGTTATTACTTCGTTTTCCACCCGCACGAAAGTGCCTGGTGGGCACCTTTGAATCGTTTCTATGCGGGTTTGGCGAATTTTGCTAAAACTTGCATAGGTCCGATTCTGAGGGTGTTATAGAGTGGTATCAGAGCCCAGCAGTTGGGATACCCCACAAGTCCAGCCTGTAGGATAACCTAGCTAACGGCCGAAGTAGAGTGTCAAAACTATCTTTGCAAAACCGGTTGGATAGTTCTGGTTAGGTCTGATTTTACTCCTTACCCCTCTGTTGTTCTCCTTGTACCCCTACGTGTTTTAAATCCGCTCTCTTCTCTTTCTTCGAGTCTAGGAATTCTCGTGGTTGGGTTTCCGTCGTACCTTTAGGGTTTCGCTTCCTCCTTTGGTAACGGTGTCGCTACAAATTGATCTTCCCGCTATCCGAGGAATCCTTGGGTGGACTTCTCGTTGTTCTTCTTGTGCCTCCGGTGGTTTCGACGACGACATCATACATCAGATCCGGCGTAGTCCATCACCTTTGATCCGAACCTCGTTTGTCGAGATCTTCAGTCTGAATCCGAGGGTTGGTTGCATAATCTGTCTATTCGTGTACAGAGTAATGCTTTGAGTGCGGGATGGAGTCGCGACCATACCACTACTCTTATCATTTGCTTTGTATATTGAATGTCGGATCGATGCAATTACTCCTTCCATGGAAGTTAGAGGTGGCCTTACCTATAACTTCATCCGTGCTTATCCGGAGTGTTCTCTTGACGAATAGGGACAACGACCTCTTGTTAGTGGTGTCGCGGAGATCTACACGAAGCGAGAAGACGCAGATCGCCGACCTTCCTTCCGGTACCTTGAGGCGGATCTCGAGGGCGAGATCCTTTGTTAGTGGTGTCGAATTGTGGCATCCCGCAAAACCACTACTAGAAAATCGCGTTGAATTTGTGCATTGCATCGTCATCATCACATGTTGTTTGTCAAAAACTATTTCGCAAAGCCCGTTTTGTTTTCTAAAACGCCCCGTCTTTTATTCAAACGCCAAAACCGGGTCCCCGGAATATTTTGGTTTGCCGATATCGGTTTGCAAAAACTTTGTGTGAAATAAATAAAATATTTAATTTATTTAGCGGGGCAGTCGAACGGGCCGATTGACCCGAACGACCGCCCCAGAAAACTAAATCGGTCCACCTATCTACCCCATCTAATCCCTAAACCTACCAGCTAGTCTACCCAACCCAACCCTCCACCTCACCCTGACCACTCACACGTCGCCACATCATCTCACCCCTCCCCCCTAACCAACCAGATCTTGACACTTGGCCCCTCACTCCACACTTGATCCTCACCCTGGCCCCTCTCAGCCACCCACCCCCCTGCGTTCACACGCCACAACCCACCCAGACCCAACACACGCACTACACGCACGCCTGACCCACCCACCCCGGGCGCCTCACCCCTGGCCCCACCCTGTCGGCCTCCTCCTCCTTTCTTCCTCGCCAGGCGCCCGCTCCCTTCTCACCCTCCTGCGCCTTCTGCCTCCGACGCCCACCGCCTCCTCTCAAGGCCCACACCTCGCCGCCCGCCGCCCGCCAGGCCGCCGGGCTCAAGCCAGCCGCATCACCGCCGCTGCGTCGCCGCCTGAGCGCCTCCACCGCCTCCACGTCCACCGCCCGGCCGCGCGCTTCACCTACCTCATGGACGCTTATCTCCCGCCACGGAGCTGGCCGCCCGCAGCCTCGGCCCCTCAGCGCCTCGCCTCTCTCCCTCCGCTGTCACCACGCCTGGCCGCGCCGCTGCCAGGTCCTCGCGCCTGCCCGCTCCTCGCTGCCGCCAGCCCTCCCGCGCCTCTCCGTGCTCAGCCCCTGGCTCCGCCACCTCCGGCCATGCTCAAGGCCAATGCCAACCGCGCCATGAGGAGCCTGTGCCGCCAGACGCCTCCGCCTGCCCTCCTGCCACCGTCCACCGGTTCCCGCACCGTCGAGCCCTCCACCAAGCAGCCATCCCCAGCGGTCCAGCGTCTGCCTCGGTGCCCTCCTCAGCCTCATGCCTCTGTTCCAACCAATGTTTAAACCTTGTCTACCTCAGCTTCGTGGTGTGCCGATCCCCAGTATTTGGGCCAGATCTTCGAGTCTACGAGGCCAACCTGAGTTCGACATCTTTAAAAGGGCGGACAAGACACGACTCAAGTATCTGACGCTAAGTCGAGATCGACAACGACGCCAGAATCGAACCCAAGGCCGATCCGTGCATCTGCGCCGCTCAAGATCCCTCACGGAGTTGATGACCCGAAGGCCGGCAAGATCGCCACGGATGCGACAAGTTCTCCATCACGGAGCATGAAGACCGCCTCACGAACCGAACCCTCGGAACCGCCAAGTTCGTCGAGACCCTAGACGCAAGATCTCCTCCATGGGACGACAAGTACTCCGACATGGACCCGATTGGAGCGTACCCGAAGACGGTTGTCGCGACAAGTTCTACTTCACGGACATCGAGTGCCAAGATCGCCACAGAGAACCCGAAGAACACATGGCGACAAGTACTCCCTCGATAACGCCAAGTGTTAACCCTGGACACCGAGCTCGCCGAGAACCCCGATGCAACAAGTGCTTCGTCCCGAACGCCAAGACCGACAACGCGACCCGAAGCCCGGATGCGCCAAGACCTACCCCGATACCCGAGAACGGCCCCGGACCCTGGACCCTGTCGAACCCCGAACCCCGGAACCCCAAGATCGCCGAACCCTTGATGTGTGAACCCCTTCCCGAAACCCTATTTTATGACATAATAACAACTTGTCGCATAATAATTGTTCATGCATGCATCTTATCATGTGGTTTGGGGGCCTTATGCCGATTCACCTAATAATTAAATATGGGGCCCATAGGCGGGCAAATCTAGTCTCATATCGGCCTCATTTAAACTTGTGTAGCGAACCCGTATCTTATCTTGCCTTGTTAAAACAACATTTAATATGCGGGGTTTCTAAACAACTTGAACCACCTAATTAACTGTCGGGACCCCGGTTCCGCTTAATTTGACCTAATTGCATCGCACCTTGCCATGCCATACATCATGCATGCATCATGCCGATCTTATGCTGTGTATTGAATATTGCATCCGGTGTTTCTTCTAGTGATTTGGTTCTTCGGATAAGGCCGTTGAGTTGATGTGAGCTTCACCGATCTCCGGTTGTACCCTTCGACATGTTTTCAGCGAGCATCTCCCTTTCTACCTATCTTACTTTGCAAGTATTTACTCCTCCTGTTGATCTTTGCTATCCGTGTTGCGATGCTTTAGATTTCGCATCGTGATATTCCTTGCAGCCATATATAGCCTTGGACACATCCTATTACCTGTTGTTTGGTAGATAGTTGGACCCGTGTCGTAGTCGCTTGCTCGAGTGTTTTGCTTGTCGTCAAGTACCACAATCGTTGGAGGAATTGCCGCATGTTGACGATGAAGATGATCATGGTTTACTTATTGTTCACTTTAATTCCTGTTTAACAACTAAAATTGAATTAAGCGAGGCATCGGTGGGTGATAGGTAAGATTTGGTTTCCGATCACCACTTGTGTCCCGTAGGACCCGAGTTCTTGACACTGCTCGAGATCGAGCGCTAACCACGTGTGGGGAGATATGGGCCCCCATTGATAATTACCTGATTTCAAAGTATTGTCTTGGGGGCCACAAGTAGTTTGGGGCTTTATTACTATCCCTGTACTTATGCCATGCTTTATCGCTTTATTTACGATTGTGCGAGGTAACGCACTGCATCTTTTTTTGGCGGAATGTTTTACGGTGTCGGCCCCCGATTGGGGACCTGCCGTTCACAGCCATTGTCGCAAACCCCGAGTCCGTCTCGAGACCGGCCGACTTCGTTGGTGTACTTAGTGGGGTGGCCCCCAGTGCTTGCTTTGTCTGGAACGCCGTGACCTAGGCCCCGCCGACATACCGATGGGTGTATGTTAACCGATCCGCAAAAGGGTCGAAGTGCCTGTGGATACTTTGGTGCACCCCTGCAGGGTTTAATATTTTCGAGAAGCCGTGTCCGCGGTTATGGACGACTTGGAGCACAGTGTCTGATCATAGACAACTATAACTAAAGTTTACTGTTTTAAATTGACTTGTTTCCGATATGATTAGTAATCAGCTTCACTACAACGGAATGGCTAAGTAAAAGTACCAACAACTGCTGGGTTTGGGGTTCTCTCATGATAATTGTATCTGACTAGTAAGTGTTGCCACTATAACGGAAAGACTAACTAAAAGTGCCCACTGCTTACCTCATCAGGACGTTTATCTAAACCTGACTAGTAATTGCTGCAACGATAACTGAATAAGTAAAACTGCCAACTGTGTGCGTTCCTCGGTTGACTTCTCGTTTGGTCTCGAGGGGGAAACGCCAGGACGGGTTTGTTTGGTGATAGCTTCAGGTTGGATCCGAATAGGTCATTCTCACCCTCCTCTGATAACCGCCAGTTGTATCGAGTCTCTATAGGTTGTTTAGTGCATGATGCCGCTGCGCCACCACCATACCTATGTAGGCGAGGACCGGAATTCTAGCCTCGCTGTAATCGCCTCGATCGACGCTCCTTCTTTTTCCTTTGCCCTTTGTCGGCGCCCCTTTTGTTTAAGCAGGTTTTGCGATCGACGCCGTTAGCAGGGTTACCCTTCCGGCTTGGCCTGGGCAGGGTTATGGACGCCATTGGTTATTCTTCAGGGCTCTTAGCCCCATTTGCTTCTTGTCCGTAGTCGGACGCTCCACCGTTTCCAAGGTGATTTGGATCTTTGTACCGTATTTCTGTATTCTTGACTCTTTGAGTCGCTGTTGTATATATCTGTTCTGTGGGTCCCATCGAGGACTGTTGTGTAATGTTATTACTTCGTTTTCCACCCGCACGAAAGTGCCTGGTGGGCACCTTTGAATCGTTTCTATGCGGGTTTGGCGAATTTTGCTAAAACTTTCATAGGTCCGATTCTGAGGGTGTTACACGGCGGCGGAGCCTGATGTCGACCTGGGCGGCTCGGGCAGCACAGGTGATGGGGCAGAGGCGCGAGAAGCACGCCGGCGACGACGAGGGCAACGGAGTCGAGCTCCAACAGATGGCGGCCAAGGCGGGTGGAGGACAGAGGATGCAGGGCCTCGCTGGCGGGGCGACGCTCGGGGACGCCGGGAGGACGCAAGGTCTGCGGCGAACGGAGGCGTCCTGGAGGCCGGACAGAGCTTGGCGGGAGGAGGAAAGGCGCTGCAGGGGTCTGGTGAGGTGCAGCGACGGCGGAGCGGGACGCGGCGTTCGGGCGCGTCGCAGAGGAGGGCGCGGACAGAGGGGCGGCTCGGGTCGGAGGTGAGGCAGGGACGGCCGGGGTCTGCGGCGGCGCTAGAGGAGAGGAGGACCAGCGTGGCGAGGACCACCACAAGGCGGCATCACTGGTCGCCCTAGAGGCAGAGGTGGCGAGGAATCCAGCCGAGGGAGGAGGGCGGTTGTTGCGAGAGGAGAGGCGCTGAGGCGGTGGCGCCATGGTCGAGGCCGGTCGACGGCGATGAGGCGGGCCCGTGGCGAGCTTGGCGAGGAGGAGGCGGGGTCAGGTCGAGGGAGAGGAACGCAGGCGAGGGGGAGCGTCGGGTCTGGCGGCGGAGATCGGAGAGGAGGGAGGAGGTGGCGTGCGCTCGGGAAGGGAGGGGCCCTGGCGGTTATGGGAGGCTCGATCTGGGGTTACCAAGAGGGCCGCTGTGGGGGAGAGAGGAGCGGGGTCGCGTGGGAGTGGGGTCGGAGTGGGCCAACAGGCGTCGTGCGTGTCTGTGTAGTGGCGTGCAAAGGCGTGTGTTCTGGCAGTGGTGGGGGTCTTTGGCAAGGCAGTGGAGGAGTGGGAGGATTAGATGGGGATTAGGGTTTGTGGGGTGGTAGGTGGCTCGGTTGGGCCTTTTGGGTCTGGCCGGTGGCTGCCTCCCCCGATAAAAATATTTTGTATTTATTTATTTCTTTTAAAGAAAAACATTTACAAATAGGGTTTTGACAAATAGAAACATCTGAAACACCAGGGTTTTATATTTGAAATGAAGATGGGGAATATCTAGAAAACAAAGAGGGGCTTTTCAAAAATAGTTTTAGTTAAAACATGCATGCAGATATGATGATGATGCACAGATATAACGCGATTTTCTAGTAGTGGTTTTGCGGGATGCCACATTTATCATGTTGATTGTTTTCTCAAATTCACAAATTGGTGCATGTAAATTTTTCAAAATTCAAAATGAATGCTCTAGAAGCTCTCAATATAACTTGTAATAATTTTATCATGTTGTGTAATGGTTTTTGATATACTTTTACTATAATGCAGATGGTCCGGGAATGGATGTACGGTACTGACCGACGCTCTGGCGAGTTCATTAATGGCGTGCATGAATTCATCTGTTCTGATGCAAACAAGCACAATGGTTTTGTATTCATCCATGTAATGGATGTAGGAATCGAAGGATTACTACTCGACTCAAAACCCTTCACAACCCACTGAAGTCCGCTTCATGCCCAGTTATAATTGTTGGACCAAGCATGGAGAGAGAGGGGTTATAATGGAAGACAATGAAGAAGAGGAGGATGATGACAACTATCATGGTTTCCCTGAGTACGGAGATACTTCCATGGGGGATGCTGAAGGGGAGGATGAAGAAGAGACACATGATGAACCCGCTGATGATCTTGGTCGGACCATTGCCGATGCACGAAGATATTGTGAAACTGAAAAGGATAGGGAGAAGTTCAATCACATGCTAGAGGATCACAAAAATTTGTTGTACTCAAATTGCGAAAATGGTCTGAAAAAGCTGGGCAACACACTGGAATTGCTGCGATGGAAGGTTGAGTGTGCTATACTTGACTCCTCATTTGAAAAGTTGCTGAAAATGATGAAGAATATGCTTCCAAAATATAATGTATTGCCCGCCAGTATATACGAAGCAAAGAAGGTTGTCTGCCCTCTAGGTTTAGCGGTTCAGAAGATACATGCATGCCCTAATGACTACATCCTCTACCGCGGTGAGTAGTATGAGAATTTAGATGCATGCCCGGTATGCACTTCACTTAGGTATAAGATTAGACGAGATGACCCTGGTGACGTTGAGGGCGAGCCCCCCCCCCCCCAGAAGAGGGTTCCTGCGAAGGTGATGTGGTATGCTCCTATAATACCATGGTTGAAACGCTTATGCAGAAACAAAGAGCACGCCAAGTTGTTGCGATGGCATAAAGAGGAACGTAAGTCGGACGGGATGTTGAGACACCCCGCTGATGGGTCGCAATGGAGAAAAATCGATAGAAAGTACCCGAACTTTGCAGATGACGCAAGGAGTTTAAGGTTTGGTCTAAGTACAGATGGCATGAATCCCTTTGGGGAGCAGAGCTCCGATCAAAGACTGCCCGTGACTCTATGCATCTATAACCTTACTCCTTGGTTGTGCATGAAGCGGAAGTTCATTATGATGCCAGTGTTGATCCAAGGTCCGAAGCAACCCGGCAACGACATTGATGTGTACCTAAGGCCATTAGTGGAAGAACTTTTACAGTTGTGGCACGAACCCAGGATACGCGTGTGGGATGAGCACAAGCAGGAAGAATTTAACCTCCGAGCATTGCTTTTCATAACAATCAATGATTGGCCTGCTCTTAGTAACCTTTCAGGATAGTCAAACAAGGGATACAATGCATGCACACACTGTTTAGATGAGACTGCAAGTATATATTTGGAACATTGTAAGAACAATGTATACAATGAGCATCATCGATTTATTTTGGCCAAGCATCCCTAAGAAAGAAAGGCAAGCATTTCAACGGTCTGGCATGTCACCAGACGAAGCCTAAGGAGCATACTGGTGCTGATATATTTGATATGGTCAAAGATTTGGATCAACTGGTAACCTTTGGAAAGGGTCCTGGAGGAAAATCTGTTCCGAAAGACGCTGAAGGACACGTACCCATGTGGAAGAAGAAATCTATATTTTGGGATCTAACATATTGGAAATTCTTAGAGGTCCGCTCTGCAATCGATGTGTGCATGTGATGAAGAATCTTTGCGTGAACCTGCTAGGCTTCTTGGGTGTGTATGGGAAGACAAAAGATACACCGGAAGAACGAAAGGACCATCAACGTATGAAAGACCCAGATGGCCTGCATCCAGAATGGTTTCAAGGTCATGCCAGCTACGCTCTTACCAAACAAGAGAAGGAAATATTTTTTGAATGCCTAAGCAGTATTAAGGTCCCGTCTGGATTCTCGTCGAATATAAAGGGGATAATAAATATGGCAGAAAAAAGTTCCAAAACCTAAAGTCTCATGACTGCCACGTGATTATGACGCAAATGCTTCCGATTGCATTGAGGGGGCTTCTACCAGATAATGTTCGAGTACCCATTGTGAATCTATGTGCATTTCTCAATGCAATCTCTAAGAAGATAATCAATCCTGAAGATCTACCACGGTTACAGAATGATGTGGTCCAATGTCTTGTCAGTTTTGAGTTGGTGTTTCCACCATCCTTCTTCAATATTATGACGCACCTGCTGGTTCACCTAGTCGAAGAGATTTCCATTCTCGGTCCTGTATTTCTACACAATATGTTTCCCTTTGAGAGGTTCATGGGAATCTTAAAGAAATATGTTTGTAACCGTGCTAGGCCAGAAGGAAGCATCTCCAAGGGCTATGGAACAGAGGAGGTCATTGAATTTTGTGTTGACTTTGTTCCTGACCTTAAGCCGATTGGTCTTCCTCAATCGCGGTATGAGGGGAGACTGAGTGGAAAGGGTACTCTAGGAAGGAAATCAATAATATGTAGAGACGGACATTCTTACACCGAATCACATTACACCGTTCTACAGAATTCTATCTTGGCAGCCCCATATATCGAGGAACACAAGAAAATCTTACGCTCCAACAACCCTGGAAAGTATGACTCTTGGATTAGAGATGAACACATGAAGAGTTTCGGCAGTTGGTTGCAACATCTCATAAAAACAACACTCTTGGAGATCAGCTATACTTGTTGTCTAGGTCACCATCTTCGACTATATCGACTTTCCAAGGGTACGAGATAAATGGGTATACATTTTACACGATAGCCCAAGATAAAAAGAGCACCAACCAAAACAGTGGTGTCCGCTTTGATGCAACATACAACAATGGGTCAAAGACCACATATTATGGTTACATAGAGGAGATATGGGAACTTGACTATGGACCTACTTTTAAGGTCCCCTTGTTTCGGTGCAAATGGGTCAAGCTGACGGGAGGAGGAGTTGAGGTAGACAAGAAATACGGAATGACATCATTGGATCTCAACAATCTTGGGTACTTAGACGAACCATTCGTCCTAGCCAATGATATGGCCCAGGTTTTCTATGTGAAGGACATGTCTACCAAACCTAGAAAACGAAAAAATAAGAAAAAATAATACATCAGACGATGAGCCAAAGCGCCACATAGTTCTTTCAGGAAAAAGAAACATCGTGGGAGTGGAGGACAAGACAGACATGTCAGAAGATTGTGATAAGTTCCATGAAATTCCGCCCTTCGCGGTGAAGGATGACCCAAGCATCATGTTAATGAATGAAGATGCTCCATGGATACGACGGGATCAGAAAGGAACACACGCGAAGAAATGATATGTAATAATTGTAACATTTTATGAGTGAAGATGTTCCATGCATGTGTCCATTTTTATAGTGTTGTCTGGAAACAATCTTGAGTGTGTTAGTCCCGTTTTGTGGCTGGACCGGGACTAAAGGAGGGCCTTTAGTACCGATTCATACTTACCATTAAGATCTGATCTCCAAACGCGTGATGTCACATATTAGGGAGTGACTCTATGACCAGTTTCTCGGAGATGCCGGAGGACTGGGCTCCGTCGGCATCTCCCTGAAACTAGCCGTAGTGGTGTCCCTGCTCTCGAAAACCATCTTGCAGCTTGTAACTTCTCTAACTACATCAATACGCCTCGGAGCTAACTAATTTCACATATTAGGGAGTGCCTCTATGACCAGTTTCTTGGAGATGCCGGAGGACTAGGCTCCGTCGGCATCTCCCTAAAACTGGTCGTAGTGGTGTCCCTGCTCTCTAAAACCATCTTGGAGATGCCTCAAACTGGCTGGAGGACTGGACTCACAAGGATGCCTATTTATAGTACAAGCAGCTCGGCATAATGTCGACATTCATGACATAATATTGACACTCACCCCTATTATTAGTGCTGACTCATCTTTAGTCCCGGTTGGTGTCTTCAACCGGGACTAAAGGTTCATCTTTAGTCCCGGTTGGTGACACCATCCGGGACAAGTTACAAGCCGCACGACATAATGTCGACACTCACCCCTATTATTAGTGTTGCCTGGCCCATTCTGCCGCAATCCCTTCAGTCGCGGTTGGTTTCTCCAACCAGGACTAAAGATGAACCCTCTCTTTATATAGGCATTTCCCTCTATTTATTAGGTAACACTCAAGACATTTATTAATATTAAAAACCGGGATAAACCGGGACTAGCTAACACTCAGGACTAAAGCCGCCCCCTTTAGTCATAATCATGCCTAGTCCTATAGTACGCAGCTTCAGGGTCTTCATCGTCATCGTCATCGTCATAATCATCGTCATCATCATCGTCATCGTCACCTGCCACTCCGGGGATCCTCAGCCCATCCATGGCATATACCAGGGGCCATTCTAGCCTCAGATTCACAGCGGGCAGGAGAGGGGTCTCCTGGAAGACGATGCCGCTACCGCCGGGACGGTGTGGGGCCTGTGGCGGGTGGACTCATGGGCACCGTAGGCGAGGATGGTCTCGCCCGGAGATGTAGCGCATCACTCCGATGATAGTACGGTTCGCCCACCACAGATGACGGCCAGCTTCGTTGTGGTTCACCGGTGGCGGGCCATCACCCTCGTACCTGGCGAGCTCCCTTTCCCGCCTATTAGCGAAGAAGGCATTCCAGGTGTCGTAGTTGTCGGGATCCCACTGGGGATCCATCCGCTGCTCCGGCGTGAGCTCGTGGTAGAAGTGGTTTGTGATGGTCGCGTGCGGAACCTTGAGGGACAGAGGGATGGAACCCTCCAGGCCAAGATCATCCGGGAGGTGGCGGAGTCGGCAGACAAGGGTAGTTGGAGGCGCACAGCGCCTCGGTCTCCTCGAGGGTCAGAATGGCCCAGTAGGCGGTGTCCATTGTACTAAGAGAGGAAGGTGTGGATAGCCATGGCACGATCGCCCTAAATATAGAGGGAAAGGGCGGGAAAACTTGGCGTGAAGCTTTGGGAAATGGCGGGAAATATCTTTAGTCCCGGTTAGTGACTACATCCGGGACTAAATGCTCTCGTAGAAAGAAAAGGGCGGGAAAACTTGGCGGGAAGAGGTGGGATTTTTCAAAGTTTTTATATTAGTTTTGAATTAAAAAAGAAAATTTACAAATAAAATAATTTATAAATGATGCAAACATATAAATGGATATTATATTAAGATTCATTATATTTTTCTGATAATAATAGGCATATTATTTGTGTTATTTGGATTATTACAATAAAAGATATGATTTTCCAAAGTTTTTATATTTGATTTGAATTAAAAAAAGAAAATTTAGAAATAAAATAATTTATAAATGATGCAAACAGATAAATGGATATTATATTAAAATTCTTTATATTTTTCTGATAATAATAGACATATTATTTGTTTTATTTGGATTATTACAATAAAAGATATGATTTTTCAAAGTTTTTATATTAGTTTTGAATTAAAAAAGAAAATTTACAAATGAAATAATTTATAAATGGTGCAAACAGATAAATGGATGTTATATTAAGATTCATTATATTTTTCTGATAATAATAGACATATTATTTGTGTTATTTGGATTATTACAATAAAAGATATGATTTTTCAAAGTTTTTATATTTGATTTGAATTAAAAAAAGAAAATTTACAAATAAAATAATTTATAAATGATGCAAACAGATAAATGGATATTATATTAAAATTCTTTATATTTTTCTGATAATAATAGACATATTATTTGTTTTATTTGGATTATTACAATAAAAGATATGATTTTTCAAAGTTTTTATATTAGTTTTGAATTAAAAAAGAAAATTAAAAAAAAACAAATAGTCGCGGGTCGTGGCTGGAACCGGGACTAAAGGGTGAATGCGCGCGCGAAAATGAAGTAGCCGAAAAAAACCTTTAGTCCCGGGTCGTGGCTTAGCCCGCGACTAAACGGCGGTGGCTTAGCCCGGGACTAAAGGTCCGTCTGTATATATTCCGCGCGCCAGGGGGCTGCCCAACACTTAGCATTTCTCGACGAACGAAGAAGACAAAGACGAAGCATCGATCGAAGACGCAGGGAAGGTGCTGCCCAGACGCCGATTCCACCGCGTCGTCGCCCTCGTCTCCGGTCGTGTGTGCTCCGTCGCTCCGTCGTGCTCTCTGTCGCCACGCCGCCAGGCGCCGTCTGTCGCCGCTTCATTAACGCGCCGCGCCGCTGCGGCGTTGTCCCGCCGCCCGCAACATGCGCGCCAGGCCGCCACGCCGTCCACGCCGCAGAATCGTCGCCGCCGACGTCGTATTTATTTAGCTTAGTATAATTGTTTTTAGTTGTTTTTAGGAAGTTTTAGTTTCTTTTTTTACATCTTAGTATAATTTTTAGTAGCATTTTTAGTTTCTTTTTTTTTAGGAATATATAATTGCTTTTAGTTTCATTTTTTAGAATATATATTTGTTTATATAATTGTTTTTAGTTGTTTTTAGGAATACATAATTGTTTTTAGTTTCTTTTTTTAGGAATATATAATTGTTTATATAATTGTTTTTAGTTTCTTTTTTAGGAATATATAATTGTTTATATAATTGTTTTTAGTTTCTTTTTTTAGGAATATATAATTGTTTTTAGTTGTTTTTAGGAATATATAATTGTTTATATAATTGTTTTTAGTTTCTTTTTTAGGAATATATAATTGTTTTTAGTTTCTTTTTTTAGGAATATATAATTGTTTTTAGTTTCTTTTTGTTAAAGATAATTAAGTCATGGATCCATCCGAAGATCCTGGTCGCATCGGTGAAGGTTTTCTTCAGGGCATGATAAGAGGTGAAATTCCTCTTATTACGGGCACGGCCGAAGATATTTTGCTCGAGGAAGAGATATCCTCATATCTGAATCCATCCGGTGATGGACTAGAGGAAAACCAAGGGGAAGACCAGATGGACGAAGGGCAAACAAATAACAACAATAATGATGGCCCCTCGACAGGATCCGGCGAGGTACGTATATATATAAAGTATCGTGTTACCTCTATTCATTGTAACACTACGGTTCTGAAAAGACCGTAGATTCTATGTGACATGCTAATCTCTAGATCGGTTCATTGGCCCACAATAGAATAAGATGAATAACATAGCAAAATATCCGTGTATCATAAATAAAGAAGATCCAGAGCACCATTATTACAATAAAAGCTTAGCTCAAGGCTAGCTCAAATTATTCAGGTAACAACATAAATAAAGCAAATCCTCCATTCTTCAAATTGCCCACAAGTGAACAAGTGCCGAGTGGAGTACCGTGGCCTAAATAAAGAATCAGAATATCCTGCAACATAAAACGTAGCAGACCCGAAGGGTCAATACATGGAATGTATGACAAGTAGAGCTATTAAAGGAGACAATAGTGCTATCATCTACATGCATATTTGGCAGTTGGAGTTGTGGCTAGCATTGCATTTGTAAAAACCTTTGTCCTACTTTCATAAACAGTTTTTGATTTTCTTTGAAAAGATCCCAATTAAGTTAACCCAACAACATTAAAGCAATTATGAAATTAGAATGAGCGAGAAACATGTCATGGAATCAATATCAAGCAACTCAGACGTCCATAACCGGGGACACGGCTAATCGATTAAATTATACACCCTGCAGGGGTTAGTACACTTTACCCATGTGACTTGGCTAGCCTAGCTCGTACCATCACTCTCATATTGGGTGATGATAGGGAGAAGTCCAAGAAGAGACCGTTCGGGAAGTAGCTCCCCAATCCCGACGCGCACCGGTCCAACCTACCAAAATTCTACATCTCTGGATACGCGGATTCGAGTTACCACAACCTAATAAGTCCAACCAACCGCACATTCCATTATTGGCACATGGTTGTACACGTAAGCTACAAAATAAATAAACCAATCATTTTCTCTTGATACCTAGAAGCCTTTCCGCAATGATATCACCAAAAATTATCAATCCCATCACACCCAAGAGTTTCATTGATTAAGTTGTTTTAGTTTTCGCAAACCAACACATTTAGAAACAACTTTCAGTGATGTAACCCAGCCCTCGTTCATCAATGCATGGCTAAGCATATCTACCAACGGTGGTTCATCTACAAGGAAAGCCCTACCACATAATAGGACATAGCATAGCGATAGTATTATCCTACACAAGCATCTACAACATACACGACAATGCATTAAAAATAGTAGGACAATATCATGAACAAGGTAGCAGTTACTTTCCTTGGTTGTAGCGGTCGAAAGAACAATCCACACACGAGCAAGCGTTGCACTCGTCACAATCTACACGATACAATTGCAATCATAAACAAATCATCCACAAGCATATGCAAACAAAGATGATGCAAGATGCATGCATGACAAGTGGATTGATGCTACAGCAGCATCATATAACCTTATTCAGTAAAGCTACTGAACGCATGCATGGAAAATATTTTTATCGCAAGGAAAACTAGTATGCAATTTGTAATGCTCAATAATAGAGCTAGAAACCAAATAATTCACTACTTTTAACTTACTATTTGTAAAATGTTGGGAAAATTCTACTATATAGGCAATACTGAATAGGAACAGTACCAACTGGAATTTCTCAAAAAGAAATTATATAACTCGCTGAGTAATTAAAATACTGCAGATAGCCATTAAATAGTTTCTGCAAACGTTTTTACTATAAGCCTAACTTTTTAATTCATTTCGAGATTCCCCTTGTTCTACTGAATCCAGGGATATATTATTTGCAATTTTTGGAGTTACAGATCTTTTTCCACGAATTAATTACTCTAAAAAGTCCATTAACTCATTTAATTAATATGGACAAAATCTTGGTGTGAAAGTGTGAATCAAAGGTAAAACAAGATTCTACACGACTTATTGAATCTACACATATTTTATTTGTAATTTTTGGCCCAGTAGATTATTTTCTATGATTTTTACAAGGTTCAGCTATTTTCTGCAATTTCCAAAAATCTTTAAAACTTTTTACTGCGCAGTCAACGCGACTGTACGAGTCAGCGCTGACGCGGATGCGACGTGGCGTGTACGCGGCTTCCACTCGGCGCACTGGTACTGCCCGGTACCGGTTCAGCCGACCCTTCTAATCGCGACCGCAGATCACGGGATGGACGGCCGGGGGTGCTCGCGACCTTACCTTGGCGACGAGCGGCGGCTGGCGGCGGCGGTCCGTGCAGACGGTGGCGGCGGAGAGAGCTCCAGCGGTCCCTGGCGAGGTCGAGGCGTCTACGGGGTGCGGGGCATCTCGGCGAGATCGATGGCAAGGTCGGGGCGTTCCTTTGCGTCCTCGAGCGACGGCGAAGGGCAGCTGGAGCTCCGCCGCGTCGGTGAAGCTCCGGCGGTGGCGTACGGGTGCTCCCGAGGCCCTGCAATGAAGGGGGAGGGTCAGTATGAGGCGCCGAAGAGAGGGGAGGAGCACGGGGAAGCAAGGGGGCGCAGGCGGCTCGACTCCGTCGACCTAGACCTCTACTGGGAGCTCCAATGGCGTCGGCGGCGCGGAACTCCGGTGAGAAGTCCCGAGAGGTAGGAGGCGTGGATTTCTAGGGTTCCAAAGCAGTTTCGAAGAGGGATCGATGCGATTTATATGAGGGAGAAGATTGGGACAAGGGGCAAACGGAATCGCGCGGAGTTTGCATAGGAATCGGGTCGGTCGAGGCGCGTGCTCGGCGCGATCTCCGTTCGCGCGAGGAAGACGGCCTGACCGGCGGGTCCTGCTGTCAGCGATGGAAGGGGGAAAGGTGATCTGGTGGGCTGCTGCTGCGGTGCCTGCTCGCCTCGCTGGCTGTTGCGCGCACGTGGTAGGTAGGAGGGTGGGTAGGTGGGCTGGTGGGATGGGCCGGGGTGGCTCAGCCGGGGAGGTTAGGTTAGTTTTTTTTCTTTTCTTTTATTCTATTTCCTTTTTCTTATTTCTTTTATAACTTTTTATTAGCTAACCCAAATGAATTGATTTCTGTTTTCAAATTTTTCAAAAAAACAAAGGATCATCATAGGATCATTTTTAGCAACAAAATGTCTATTTCAAAATAGTGACTTCAAGGGTCCAACTATTCCTCTTTGTAGGAGCACTTGAGTAACTCCGTCTAGGGTTTGAATGCAGTGTTTTGAATTTGAAAAATTTCATGAATGCAGAATGACATGAATGATATGCAGAACCAAATCTAAAAATTTGGGGATGTGACAAGACTAACCCCCTTAAGATGAATCTCGTCCCCGAGATTCGGCGCGCTAGCAAATAGGTGCGGATAGTCCTCTCGGATGTCATACTCACGTTCCCAAGTGGCTTCCTCTTTGATGTGGTGGCTCCATTGCACCTTGCAAAACTTGATCGTCTTGGTACGGGTAATCCTATCTGCTGTCTCGAGAATCTTGACTGGCTTCTCCTCATAGGTCAAGTCATTCTCAAGCTGAACCTCCTCTAATGGCACAGTGTCTCTCAACGGCGTATCCACCATCTTCGGATGGCACTTCTTCAGCTGGGACACGTGGAACACATTATGGACAGCGGACAGAGCCTCTGGCAACTCCAACTGATAAGCAACTTCTCCTTTGCGTGCTAAGACCCGATATGGTACAATAAACCGAGGTGCCAGCTTACCCTTGATTCCACGTAGTGGCGACACTCTGAGGTATGCTCTATCACCTATCACATACACCACTTCCTTGCGCTTGGCGTCAGCGTAGCTCTTCTGCCTTGATTGTGCTACCTTCAGCCTGTCCCTAATCAAGGCGACCTTCTCCTCAGCGTCCTTGATCAAATCAGGTCCAAACAGCTGACGTTCTCCTACTCCATCCCATAGCAATGGTGTCCGGCACCGCTTCCCATACAGCACATCGAACGGTGACGTCTTGATGCTGGTTTGATAGTTGTTGTTGTAGGAAAACTCAGCATACGGCAAATTCTCATCCCAACTAGAACCATGAGCCAAAGCGCAAGCTCTCAGCATGTCTTCCAAAATCTGATTCACCCTCTCGATCTGTCCATCAGTCTGGGGGTGGAACGCTGTGCTAAACTCCAACCTAGTCCCAAGTGACTCGTGCAGCTGGCGCCAAAAGTGTGAGGTAAATTGGGTGCCTCTATCAGATACAATACTCTTAGGAACTCCATGTAGGCACACAATTTTGTCCATGTAGATCTTGGCCAACTTTGCACTCGTGTAGGTCGTCTTCACTGGTATAAAGTGGGCTACCTTGTTCAAATGGTCGACCACTGCCCAAATGAAGTCATAACCTGACCTGGTCCTGGGCAATCCTGTGATAAAATCCATTCCCACTCTATCCCATTTCCATTCCGGCACAGGCAATGGCTGCAGTAGTCCTGCTGGCTTCTGGTGCTCCGCCTTCACTCGGCTACACACATCACATAGGGCAATATGCTTGGCGATGCCTCCCTTCATGTTATTCCACCAAAACCTGCTCTTCAAATCCATATACATCTTTGTATTGCCCGGATGTATGGAGTATGGCGAGTTATGAGGTTCCTGCAGAATCAACTTCCTTATCTCCGGGTCGCTGGGCACACACAAACGATCTCCATACCACAAGGTACCATGCTCATCCTCGCGAATATCCTTTTCTCGATTTTCCTTCATCTTTTCCTTTATCTCTTCTATTTCCTTGTCTCCTACCTGAGCCTTCCTGATCCTGTCCTGTAGCGTTGGTTGGAATACATTGCTGCCAAGTATCCTTCAGACACTACCTCCAGTCTAAGGTCCTTGAATTGCTTGCACAAATCCTCGGGCAATTCCCCAATTGTCAACCCATTGGCATAAACCTTCCGGCTCAGAGCATCTGCTACTACATTGGCCTTTCCTGGGTGGTATTGCAGATTCATATCATAATCCTTGATAAGTTCCAACCATCTCCTTTGCCTCATGTTAAGTTCCTTCTTTGTAAATATGTACTTCAGGCTCTTGTGGTCGGTGTACACATCACAGTGTTTTCCCATTAAGTAGTGCCTCCATACTTTGAGCGCATGCACAACTGACGCTAACTCCAAGTCGTGTGTGGGATAATTCCGCTCATGGTGTTTAAGTTGTCGCGAGGCATATGACACCACTCTCCCATCTTGCATCAGCACACTACAAAGTCCCTGTCGAGAAGCATCACGGTACACTTGGAAATCCTTCTGAAGATCTGGAAAACACAGGACAGGTGCGGTCACTAGTCGACGCTTCAGTTCCTGAAAGCTGGCTTCACACGCATTCGTCCATTCAAACTTCCTCTCCTTCTTTAGAAGTTCTATCATCGGCTTAGCAATCTTGGAGAAGTTTTCAATGAACCTCCTGTAATATCCAGCAAGTCCCAAAAAGCTTCGAATATCTCCCACATTCTTGGGCGCTTCCCACTCAGTCACTGCAACCACTTTGCTTGGATCAACAGCGACTCCTTCTCCTGACACCACGTGTCCAAGAAATCCAACAGTGTTAAGCCAGAATTCACACTTGCTGAATTTCGCGTACAGCTTGTGTTCCCTCAGCTTCTCCATAATCAGTCGCAGATGCTTCTCATGCTCAGCATCATCCTTGGAATATATCAGCATGTCATCAATAAACACCACCACGAACTTGTCCAAGTACTCCATGAATACCTTGTTCATCATGGTCATGAAATATGTCGGGGCATTCGTTAGTCCAAAAGACATAATTGTATACTCATATAAACCATACCTAGTAGTGAAAGCGGTTTTCGGTATGTCCTCCTCCCGGATCTTCAACTGGAAATAACCCGATCGCAAATCAATCTTGCTAAACACCTTTGCTCCTTCCAGTTGATCAAACAAATCATTTATGTTCGGCAGGGGGTATTTGTTCTTGATGGTTACTTCATTCAGCGAGTGATAGTCCACCACTAATCTCTTGTTGCTGTCTTTCTTCTCCACAAACAGAACAGGCGCACACCATGACGACGAACTAGGCTGAATGAATCCCTTGTCCAACTGCTCTTTTAGCTGTTTCTTTAATTCCTTCAGATCATCCACATCCATCTTATATGGTCTCTTGGCTATTGGTCCTGTTCCCGGCATCAGATCGATGAGGAACTCCACTTCCCTGTCAGGTGGCATCCCTGGCATCTCTTCCGGAAACACATCAGGGTAATCCTTAATCACAGGCACAGTATCCATGCTAACCCCCTTAAGAGAATTCAGCTTACACCTTCCCGGTCGCACAGCCGACTTGAACCTAATTCTCTTACCATCCGGGGTTTTGAGTGAAACAGCTCGCTGTCCACAATCTATGTGTCCCCCATGCATAGACATCCAATCCATACCCAGAATAACATCTAACCCTTGTGATTCCAACACTACCAAATGTGCAATGAAATTGTGTGCTCCAATCCTCACAGTTAAGTCGCGGCATCCCGCGCTAGCTATCATATCCCCTCCAGGTGAACTCACTCTAATAGACTCTTTCATAGACTCCGTAGGTAACTTATACTTATCCACAAATGCCCTTGATATGAATGAATGCGATGCACCCGTATCGAAAAGTATAAGTGCAGGGTGAGTGTTGATTGGAAACTTACCAATCACAAGGTCAGGCTCATCTGGGATCTCCTCCACATTCATGTGGTTCACTGTGGCCTTCTGGTTGTTGGTTGGCTTTAGTACCTTCCGCTCTGGACAGTTGTCTGCATAATGTCCCTTCTGACCACACTTGAAGCATGTCACCTCACTCAGATCCTTCTTCACAAAGCTGCGATCGCGGTTGTGGTCATGTCCACTGTGTCCTCCAGAGTGGTGGGTGTGTCCTCCCTTGTGGTTGTGGCGGTTGCTCTTGTGGCTATCATGGCGATGTCCATCGCCTCCATGGTTGTGGCGGTCATGGCTCCCATGGTCACTCCCCCATGCTTGGAGTATCCATCATAAGAAGTGCGGGACTTGTGGTGAGAACCAGAGTGGTGATTGTTGCTCTTTCTCTTGCGGTTTTCCACCTGCTTGTGCTTCCCTTCCAAGATCCTGGCCTTGTCAATAAGCTCCTGGAAAGTGGGACAATAAACCACCAGCAGCTGCACTAAAAGCTCATCACTGAGGCCATCCAGGAATCTCTCCCTTCTTTTTGCATTAGTGTCAACATCCTCAGGTGCATAACGAGACAGGTTGTTGAACTCCTCAATGTACTCAGCCACAATGCGGTTGGTTTGGCGCAAGTTGCGAAACTCCTTCCTCTTCAGGCTCAAAACTGCTGAAGACATGTGGTTGGTCCTGAAACCTTCCTCAAACATTGCCCAAGTCACGGTGTCCAGCGGGTGGGTGATCTGAAAAGTGTCCCACCAAGAAGCGGCTGGTCCCTCCAGTAGGTGAGCGGCAAACCTCACCTTCTCAGCATCAGTGCATCCAACAGTTACCAGATCCTTGTTGACCGAATGCAACCAGTCAAGAGCAACCATCGGCTTTGTTGCAGTAGAGAACTTAGCTGGCCTTAGCCTCAGAAACCTGGTGAGAGCATCTCCCTGAGGCTGGTTGTTCCCATTGTTGTTGTTGTTCTGAGCTTCCATGAACTGGGTCATAACTTGGGTCAGCTGTGCCTGAGCTTCCATGAGCTGCTCCAACTCAGTGGGTTGACGGCGGGGAGGCATCTGCGGTTCAGCACATGTAAGCTTAGAAAGAATCAACTACGAAAACAGAATTCTACCCATGCATTATGATCAAACAACAACAAAACAATAGCAGACAATCTCAAGCAAGCAACACATCAACAACAAGTGATCCAGCAACATCCCAGGGGTTATCCTAGCAGCATATATCTACTGAAATAGTTTTTAGAAGAGCTGGCAAAGGTTATCTAAACAGTTGATCAACAAAGCATTAAGGACAGCAATCTGCCAGAACAGTCCAGCAGTGTTCACGAATTTTTCTACCTGACTTAAGCTCGTCAGGAATTTTAGCTGATTTTTGTGCATACAGTACAGAGAGTTTCGAACCATCCCTATTTTTTTCAGATTTATTCCAGATACGAGTAAAATATGAAAAATCGTACAGTACTGCTGTATCACCAGAAAACTGCAACAGGAATAACTCAGATATTAACCAAACTTGCCATAACTCTTCCATAAAATTCGCACAAATGATCCTGAGATATTGGAGTACACAAATAAGCCACTAAACACTCTTAACCTAACAGTAATTAAGTTTTTCATCGATCGAGACTAGTCCTAACGATTTTACCTAACAAAGACTAATTGGTGGACTTCTATCTATTTCTTGAAGAGGTTGCGGTAGGTCCTTGCACTCATGCGTTGGCGTTTCTGTCCACGAACCAACCATGGAGGCAGAGTGTACACCTCTCCTGAGTCATCACTTGAATTCTCAAACTCCACCTCTTCTGGATCCTCCTCTTCTTCTTCACTCTCTGCTGCAACTGCAACAGCTTCATCTCCTCCACCATCATCGTCTCCATCATCATCATCCTCGTCCTCCTCATCATCATCGTTCCCACTGTCATCATCATCATCATCATCATTGTTGCCACCATCTCCATTGTCATCATCAGAGGGTGGATTCAGCTGTGCTTGGAGAGCGGCAATCTAGGCTGCCATAACCTCAATAGTTTGATCCCTTTCCTAGACGGTCCCTTGCAACTGTTGTATGGTCTGGGTGTTATCCTGCACAGTCCCATTAAGATGAGCTATGGTTGCATCCCTGCCTATCAGGGCATTTTCCAGAACTCCCACAGCTTCATGCAAGGTGTCAATCTCCTGTCCTTGGACCACCATACTATTGCTGGCAAAATCCGCAATCTCCTTTACCATCATCACTTTCTCAGCTAGAGCTCCATTCTCCCTTTCCATGTCCTCTATGTGCCTCCGACGGGGCAGCATGTTTTTCCTGTCGCCCGGGGTAACCACAACGTTCCCATCTTCATCACGCCTCCCATAGTCATGGTAGGGTGAGTCTGCTGGCAGCAGGTGTCGGACAAGATGGCACTAGCGAGACAGGGCTTCATGCATGGCCAAGTTTATTCCAAGTCCCCAGTTGTAGTATGTCTTGGTGTAGATCAGATGCACAGGGTTTGGCAAGGCGGCATCCCTGAACATGAAAGTGATGATCTCCCATGCATCCTCACCATATCCATAGGTGTACAGCCTTCTTCCCTTGAACATGGGCAGTGGCAATCCCAATGACTGCGAGAGTTGTGCTAACTGTCTTGCAAAGGGCCTTGGTGACTCCATGGTTGCATACTCAGTCCTGACTTCTCCTATCTATCAATTAAAAGAGGAAAGTGTGAGAATAGCATATGGTAAGAATTTACAAGGGTGAAGGCATAAGATGAAAGACAGAGTTAATATAAGCTTCAATAATTCTATGGCTTCCTATTCCAAACCTAGGTCACGATCCTACAGTCGACACACGGGCTCTGATACCATCTTGTAACACTACAGTTCTGAAAAGACCATAGCTTCTATGTGACATGCCAATCCCTGGATCGGTTCATTGGCCCACAATAGAATAAGATGAATAACATAGCAAAATATTCGTGTATCATAAATAATGAAGATCCAGAGTACCATTATTACAATAAAAGCTTAGCTCAAGGCTAGCTCAAATTATTCAGGTAACAACATAAATAAAGCAAATCCTCCATTCTTCAAATTGCCCACAAGTGAACAAGTGCCGAGTGGAGTACCGTGGCCTATATCGATTACTCAGAATCAGAATATCCTGCAACATGAAACGTAGCAGCCCCGAAGGGTCAATACATGGAATGTATGGCAAGTAGAGCTATTAACGGAGACAATAGTGCTATCATCTACATGCATATTTGGCAGGTGGGGTTGTGGCTAGCATTGCATTTGTAAAAACCTTTGTACTACTTTCATAAACAGTTTTTGATTTTCTTTGAAAAGATCCCAATTAAGTTAACCCAACAACATTAAAGCAATTATGAAATTAGAATGAGCGAAAAATATGTCATGGAATCAATATCAAACAACTCAGACGTCCATAACCGGGGACACGGCTAATCGATTAAATTATACACCCTCCAGGGGTTAGTACACTTTACCCATGTGACTTGGCCAGCCCATCTCGTACCATCACTCTCATATTGGGTGATGATAGGGAGAAGTCCAAGAAGATACCGCCCGGGAAGTAGCTCCCCAATCCCGACGCGCACCGGTCCAACCTACCAAAATTCTACATCTCTGGATACGCGGGTTCGAGTTACCACAACCTACTAAGTCCAACCAACCGCCCATTCCATTATTGGCACATGGTTGTATACATAAGCTACAAAATAAAGAAGCCAATCATTTTCTCTTGATACCTGGGTGCCTTTCCGCAATGATACCACCAAAAATTATCAATCCCATCACACCCAGGAGTTTCATTGATTAAGTTGTTTTAGTTTTCGCAAACCAACACATTTAGAAACAACTTTCAGTGATGTAACCCAGCCCTCGTTCATCAAAGCATGGCTAAGCACATCTACCAACGGTGGTTCATCTACAAGGAAAGCCCTACCACATAATAGGACATAGCATAGCGATAGTATTATCCTACGCAAGCATCTACAACATACACGACAATGCATTGAAAATAGTAGGACAATATCATGAACAAGGTAGCATCTACTTGCCTTGGTTGTAGCGGTTGGAAGAACAATCCACACACAAGCAAGCGTTGCACTCGTCACAATCTACACGATACAATTGCAATCATAAACAAACCATCCACAAGCATATGCAAACAAAGATGATGCAAGATGCATGCATGATAAGTGGATTGATGCTACAACAGCATCATATAACCTTATTCAGTAAAGCTACTGAACGCATGCATGGAAAATATTTTTATCGCAAGGAAAACTAGTATGCAATTTGTAATGCTCAATAATAGAGCTATAACCCAAATAATTCACTCCTGTTAACTTACTATTTGTAAAATCTTGGGAAAATTCTACTGTATAGGCAATACTGAATAGGAACAGTACCAACTGGAATTTCTCAAAAAGGAATTATATAACACCCTGAGTAATTAAAATACTGCAGATAGCCATTAAATAGTTTCTGCAAACGTTTTTGCTGTAAGCCTAACTTTTTAATTCATTTTGCGATTCCCCTTGTTCTACTGAATCCAGGGATATATTATTTGCAATTTTTGGAGTTACAGATCTTTTTCCACGAATTAATTACTCTAAAAAGTCCATTAACTCATTTAATTAATCTGGACAAAATCTTGCTATAAAAGTGTGAAACAAAGGTACAGCAAGATTTTACACGACTTACTGAATCTACACATATTTTATTTGTAATTTTTGGCCCAATAGATTATTTTCTATGATTTTTACAAGGTTCAGCTATTTTCTGCAATTTCAAAAATCTTTAAAACTTTTATCGCTAAATAACGCGATCAGACGAAGTCAGCCACGCTGGCGCGATAATGGCTCACGGGATCCATGCGGCTGCCACTCAACGCACTGGTACTGGCCGGTACCGGTTCGGCCGGCCCTTCTAATCGCGACCGCAGATCACGGGATGGACGGCGACGAGCGGCGGCTGGCGGCGGCGGCGATGAGCGGCGGCTGGCGGCGGCGGTTGGTGCAGACGGTGGCGGTGGCGAGAGCTCCGGCGGTCCCTGGCGAGGTCGAGGCGTCTACGGGGTGCGGGGCGTCTCGGTGAGATCGATGGCGAGGTCGGGGTGTTCCTTTGCGTCCTCGAGCGGCGGTGAAGGGCAGATGGAGCTCCGCCGTGTCGGTGAAGCTCCGGCGGTGGCGTACGGGTGCTCCCGAGGCCCTGCAACGAAGGGGGAGGGTCAGTACGAGGCACCGAAGAGAGGGGAGGATCACGGGGAAGCAAGGGGGCGCGGGCGGCTCGACTCCGTTGACCCAGACCTCTACTGGGAGCTCCAATGGCGTCGGCAGCGCGGAACTCCGGTGAGAAATCCCGAGAGGTAGGAGGCGTGGATTTCTAGGGTTCCTAAGGGGTTTCGAAGAGGGAGCGATGCGATTTATATGAGGGAGAAGATTGGGACGAGGGGCAAATGGAATCGCGCGGATTTTGCGTAGGAATCGGGTCGGTCGAGGCGCGTGCTCGGCGCGGTCTCCGTTCGCGCGAGGAAGACGGCCTGACCGGCGGGTCCCGCTGTCAGCGGTGGAAGGGGGAAAGGTGGGCTGGTGGGCTGCTGCTGCGGTGCCTGCTCGCCTCGCTGGCTGCTGCGCGCACGCGGTAGGTAGGAGGGTGGGCAGGTGGGCTGGTGGGCTGGGCCGGGGTGGCTCAGCCGGGGAGGTTAGGTTAGTTTTTTTTTGTTCTTTTCTTTTATTCTATTTGCTTTTTCTTATTTCTTTTATAACTTTTTATTAGCTAACCCAAAGGAATTGATTTCTGTTTTCAAATTTTTCAAAAAAACAAAGGATCATCATAGGATCATTTTTAGCAACAAAATGTCTATTTCAAAATAGTGACTTCAAGGGTCCAACTATTCCTCTTTGTAGGAGCACTTGAGTAACTTCGTCTAGGGTTTGAATGCAGTGTTTTGAATTTGAAAAATTTCATGAATGCAGAATGACATGAATGATATGCAGAATGTGACATTCATTAACTGATCTAGATATATATTAATCACTCTCTCTTCTTCTTTTAGCCCACCGGATCGAAGCAATCAACAGCTCGAACGAAACGAGGGCCGAACAAAAATTTGGATGGTAATCAGAGGTTCACCATCGAAGAAATAGATGATGATGGTGAACCGATTGCTCCAGAGAAGCACCGGAGGATATTTATAAATCAATGCGGGGTGCTTGTTAGGGACAACCTGCCAATCACCATCCAAGAATGGAATAAGTCAAAGAAACCCGGTGAAGAATCCAACAGCTATGTCACCGATGATGCCAAAGATGACATTTGGCAGAAGCTCATAGCGCATTTCATACTACCTCCAGAGTATGAGGAATTTGAGGTAGATGGTATTACCCCAAGGCCGGGTGGGCTTGAAAATAGAGCGAAAGTCAAGGAGTGGGCACTAAGCAATATGGTTGAACTGTACCGGAACCACAAGAAAAATTTATACGCGGAATATGTCGCGAAAAGGAAAACTCCAGACTTCAAAGGAGTAAATGAGAAGTTGAGAGAACAGTGGCCCGATTTTGTACAGTACAAGCAATCTGATAAAGCAAAGGCAAAGTCGGCAAAGAACGCGTTAAATGCTGCCAACAAGAAATACCATCATAAAATGGGGACAAGTGGCTACAAGAGTGCCATCCCTAAGTGGGAAACTATGGAGAAGGATATGAGGGATAGAGGCGTCACTCCTGGTACAGATGGATGGCCCGAGAGGTCAAAGCACTGGTGGTACAGGCACGGGGATCCTTGGACCCAGAAACAGGGAAGACATTATTTCATGATAAAATTCTAAAACCCTCCCAAGACCTTATTCAAGCAATGAACGATGCTCAATTGGGATTGTTCCGTCTCGAGAGAGAGAACGACGAGCTGACACGCGCCCTAGGGAATCCTGAAAAGGGAGGAAGAACACGAGGCAAAGGCGCCGGTGTCTCGTGGAAGAAAGGGTTTCCTCGACGATGCGATTCTGAAGCCGTCGAGAAAGAAGGACCGGAGGCACGGATCTCGTGGTAGAGCAGACCTAGCTGATCCAAGAACCTCATGCATGAAATTAGCCAAAGGCCGTCAACTCACCATGATGCGATGATCCTGCATTGGATATTAGCCAACGGAGAAGCAGCGTGGCTTCCACGGAGGTCCGTGCTGATGATCAAGCAATGTTGGATGATGCACCGGCTCCTCACTACCCCGTGGATGATGTCAGAGAGATGGCACAATGTGAGCTACATCAGCCAATGAACAACCTGTTGACGAGGTTTAATCTCGTCAATGCCCATTGTTATGGACTTGGGTTTTGGAGAAGATGGGGATGCTGGAGATCGTGGCACGGTTAATAGACAAGCAACCAGGGGGCACGAGATTTACCTGTGTTGTTCGGGCCGGAGGAAAACCCTACCGCTTGCGCTCTTGATTACGGCGGAACCGAAGGTTACAGGATGCGCAGATTCGATCTGGCATGGATGTGTGTGCGAAAGTATGAGTCGAGTTGCCCTAGGACGTGCCCTCTTGGCCTTTATATAGACTTAGGCAGGTCCCGGACGTAGTCCTAGTCGGTTACAAGTTCTAGGGTTTTACCCTTTTGAATTTCCTATCTCCTCTAGTCTTGCTCTCCAAGGATCCGAAGACGTCATGGGCCTTGGCCACCCGAAAATCTTCATGGGCCAGCGTATGTCTGCCGTGGGCCTTCCTTGGGCTGGACTAGGTATGCTGAAGTTACGTAGCCGTAGGGTATAACCATGTCAGTAGCCCCCGAGTGATCAGTCGAATCGTAGATTCGGCTGAGGACTCTTCCATCCTTCGAGAGCAGCTATATGTTAATAGTATATGTGTGTAGGGATTATTGATGCGTGTGCCTGACTCACCCGACGGATCGAGGTCGATTAAGCATCTTAGGACGAAACAACACGATCTTCTTCAGTTCGGGTCCCTTAACCCGGCCTGGAACATATCTTGGCGTAATTCAACTCGGGCGCGGAGGACTTATAGGAGTGGAATTCCAGTGAATTTAATTGGTGTACCCAACGCGTCCGTCGGGATTTTTCATCGTACCTGCTGGTACGGATTCATACTAGCAGAAGCCTTGATCGGTGCGCCATGCCATCAGATGATATCTGTAGGTCTTATCTTTGCGTCGCAGACGCAGCATCCGAACATTTATCACCTCGGAGGTGCTTCGGGTGGCCAAGGAGATTGTTACTCACTTAGCGTTTTGTTGGGGCAGAGTTGCCAAAAAAGTTTTTGCATGCGGATCCGGAAGATCGCAGTCGAAGATTTCATAGGGTGCGCGACCATCGCTCCCTATGGGAGTAGCTCCCAAGTGTTTGTTCGAGTCGTAGACTCGAACGGAGACTTTTAGTTCAAGCATTGTTTCAATCATTAGGTCCGGAGGACTCGAAAATTTTCGGATGCTTAAATCCATCCTCCCTATGGGAGTAGCCCCCGAGTCCGTAGTGGAGTCGTAGACTCGACGTAGGACTCAGAGAAGTAATTTTGTCCTCATTTGTCTGTCGGGTGCGCGGCCAGCGCTACTGATAGGAGTATCCCCCAAGTATTTAGTCGAATCGTAGATTCGAGTGAGTACTCTTAGCTGTGGAGCCGAAGTGGTGCTAGTATAGCTTTTGATGACGTCAGTGCTTACGACCGATGACCTCAAGCGTCTGCTACGCCAGAGATGACTTGACTGGACGAAGCGTGGGTCCCACTTGCTGACTTTGAATTGACCGGTCACGCGCGGCGTGGAGATGATTACGGCGTCTCCTCGATTTCCGCACGTAGTGGACGGCGTGGTATCGACGGTTCATTTTGGTGTTGACACGTGTACGGCCAGATCTACCGTTGGCGTTAGGTCTTCTCGATGGACGGCCAGCGTGCGTCGTCTTCGCTGTTATAATCCCTGGTTAAATCGTTGTTTGTTTTTCACCGCAGCAGTTCATCTATTCACTGCCTCCTCGTTCTTGAGCTATTCTTGCTGCGCGCTGAGAGTTTCCTCCACATTTCCTTTGTCTTTCTTCGTTGGCAACGCCACCACCGCCGTAGCGCCATGGGGAAAACAAAGAAGTCCTCATCTGCGGTTGGGACCAGCGCCGCCAGAGGCAAGAAGGGCACCTCCACTGCTCGTGTCACCGACGGTGGCTGGCGGCGATCAGAAACGTGGGAGAGCGATCTCCGCAAGCTGCGCGAGCAAAGCCTGATCCCGCAAGACACGACGGCCGTGAGACTCCCTGGCAATGAGGTAATCCCCCGTCCCCCATCTGGGTACCGGGTTATGTTTGTTGCCTTCGTGATCCGCGGGTTTTCTTTTCCGGTCCATGACTTCCTTCGTGGACCGCTCTTTTTCTATGGGGTTCAACTCCATCATCTGTCTCCCAACTCCCTTCTCCACATTGCGTGTTTTATCACGCTTTGCGAGTGTTGGCTTGGCATTGAGCCGCACTTTGGCCTCTTCCGGAAGCTTTATTCCGTGAAGAGGCAGTCTGGTTCGGATGGTGTGTATCCCATTGGGGGTTTCATCATCTCCCTTAGTCCCAATGTGCAATTCTTTTCCTTTTCCATGTCCGAATCTGTCCAGTACTGGCGGAGGAAATGGTTTTACATCCGTGACTCCGTATTGCCTGGGCAAGATTTTGGTCTCGTTCCCTTTGACCCCTCCCAATTGATTGAGAAGAAAAGATCCTGGAAAAACCAAATCTTAGACGGTGAGGTGGCGGAGATAGAGGCCCTGTACCGTCGGGTGGAGGATCTCCAACTGATTCCTGAGAAGGAGGTGAACGGTGTCGACATCATCCGGACGTTTCTTGAGCGTCGGGTGCAGCCTCTCCAAGCGAGGGCGCACCCGATGTTTCTTTACTCTGGGCGCCGTGATCCGACGAGGGTTTCGAGTGAGAAAATCTCCGAGGTGGAACTTGACAAGGCTCTTCGCGCGCTGTTGAAGTTCAAGGCCGACGAAGAAATCCCGGGGAAGTCGCTGACTCCTCCCTTTTCTTCGAAGTTGGTCGTACCGAAGGTGTAGATTTGCGCACGTAGTGCTCCCCTTTTGTTTTTGTCAGTTGTGTACTTTTTCCTTTGTTTGCTAACAAAGTTCATTTTCCTTTTGCGGAGCTTCAAAGTGTCGGGCATGGCACCACCGTTGCCCGAAAGGTATCCGAATGCCCCGGATAATGAAGTGGTGGATTCCGTGTCCGAGCTACCGTCAGCGCGATCCCCAGCGAAGGATGCCGACGAATCGAGTGAGGACCATTCGCACAAGCGATCACGGAGCTCTAGCGAGTCGTCAGATGCCTCGACTCCTCCGACTCCCAGAAATCCTCTGGGCCTTGAGCGTCATGATGATGTTCATGGGGGTTCTTCCTCTCCCCTTCCTGCCATTCCTGTGCGGGCTGTTGCTCCGCACCCGCCAGCAAAGCGGAAGAAGGAAGAAAAGAAGGAGGAGAAGAAGGAAGAGAAGAAGGAGGAGAAGAGGGCCCGAAGGGCTTCCCCTATCTTCGACCTGAGCGTGTTGGGCTCGTAAGTTTTCTTGTTGCCATTGTTGTCCTTTGTTCCCTTGTTATTTTTGCATCTGCGTTGATTGGTTCGTATGCAGGCAATCCTTCGATGGCTCTAGTGATGGTGCGCGGGAGATGATGGGGGAGTCGAACATTGCGTCGCCTCCTCCTCAGACTGTGGCGACTTCGGGTGACGCTGCTCTAGTTCCTCCTATGCAGGAGAGGCTGGTGGTTGCGCCTCAGAATTTCGCAGGCGGGCCTGCGGGTTCGCCTTCAGAGCACGTAAGTTTTTCTGCTTTATGCTACAGGAGGATCCCCCGGGTGTCTTCGTATGCTGATGTTGTTTTTGCTTCCTTGTGTTGGGCGTAGCCCCCAAGTCCTGTTCTTACTGCTATTGACTTTTGCTGCAGCCTTTTGTCCAAGAGGCCAAACGGCTAGTGGAGGAACGCCTGACGCTGGAGGCGAAACTGCGGCAGCTTCAAGGTATTCGTCTGCCTTGTAGTACTTTTCTTGTTTATCCTGGTCCTGTTCTTTGACACTTGCTTGTTGGAAATGCAGAGGAGCATAATGACTCTCTCCGTGAGGTCGACGCTCATAAGAAGAGCCTTGGCCAATCGGAGCAGAAGGCCGAAACCGCCGCTGGTGCGAAAGAGCGCCTTGAGCTGGAGCTGTCGAAGGCAGCCGAAGCGAAGGAGCGTCTACAGCGGGAGGCTGCAGATCGTGAGGAGCAGCTGGCCACCGTTGCTGCTGCTCATGAAAGAGGGGTGGCAGATAAGCTCATGGCTGCTGCCAAGGCCATTTCGGGTGAGTACAAGCTTTTGGACTTGTTTCTTTTTCTACGGATCTTCTTCTATGTTTCCTTTCTTCATGTTTTCTTCTTTTTTGTCTCAGATGCCGCAGGCATCGAGTTCGACCGCGGTGCTCTGGAGCACGGGAGTGCTCTAGATGATGCCACTGTAGCGGTCGAAGACCGCTGCAGCACCGTCGTCAACTCCCTTGCCAAGGCGAAAGAGGTCCTTGGTCGCTTCTACCAGGAGCTCTTCCCGAAGGGCGCATCCCTTGAAGATGTGGATGCCCTGGCAGAGGCTCTGTCGGTAGCGCTGCATAAGCGCAGCGTAAGGGCATCGGCGCGTCCGTCGGGCTGGCGATGGCCATGGCGGCTGGGGCGGAGCTGGACCTGCCCCAGATTACTTCTCGGATGCCGACGGCTGCAGATGGATCCGAGGTAGCCTTCGCCGCCTACTCCGCTCGCTGCAGACGATATGGGCCCAAGCTCATTGACTTGCTGTCTGAGTACGCTTTGCGGCAGCAGGGCGAGGCCAAAGCTAGGCAGTCTGGTTCTGAGGTGACTCAGTGTCCTCCGCCTTAGGCATAGTAGACGTAGGGTAGTTTGTAGTCTACTTTTATTGTAAATATCTTTTGTAGTACCATCCTTGTGCCACATAGTGGCCTTATATATTATAATGAATTCCTTCGAGTTGTGCTCTATCCTTGGCTGAATGTCTGTGTGCCTTCTTTTTCTGCTGCTATAGGATCCTTCGGGTGCTGATCCAATTGACACTTCATCCGGAAGGCCCTTGCGACCATCATTGGATGACTCCTCGTAGCTCGCTTTTCTTAGAGATCGCGTGTGCAGCTTGGAGAGAGATTTGCTTGGGTTACGCGGTCGCGCCGACGTTTGGAAACCCAAGGCAGACCGTGGTGCAGCCAGAGAGGAGTATTTGATGGCGGAGCTGGGTCGGCTGTCCGAGCAGCTGCAATGTAAGTTGATCCTTCTTTCGGGCTGTAGCTCAGTTCTTCGGGTGAGCCTGCTGGCCTTATTCTTGTTTTGTGCGGTTGTCGCAGGTGCCAATCTTGCTCCGAGGGAAGAAAAGGAGCGTGTCGCTGTTCGAGTCAATTGCTTGACTCAACAGGACATGGAGGACGGCGGCTTTTCTGATGGATCATGATCGCGCCATGGTTCTGGCGACGGTGCAGGATCGTGTCTACCAGGTTTTGCGGGTGCTCCGCCAGGTGCAGACATCACTTTCCTCGGTGCTGCACGTCATGTTTCCGTTGGATGCCGTGCCAACGACCCTTGCAGGTCTTCGGCGAAGTTTGAGTGTCGGCAATGTCAAGGAGCTGGTGCGGCAAAGCTTCGTCTGGGGTGAAGGCTTCCTTGTCTCTTGTGAGGGTGCACCGCCCTGACGTCGATTTAGCTGTTGTGGCGACTGGGCCACCTCCTCGACCAGATGGTGGCGAGTGGAACATGCATTCGCATTACGCGGCTGTCAGGCAGTATGCCGAACAGATTGTAGATTTGTTTGAGCAGTGTGCTTAGGTTATTCTTCAGAATAGGTAGGACCTGAAAATAAACAGATAGATGTAAAATTTGTATATTGCGGCTGGACGTTTCTGTGCCCTTTGTTGTAAAGGTTTGCTTGTTTGTGAGCACGCAGTGCTTTGATTGAGTATGTTCCCTTTTCGTTTGCCTGACATGGCCAGCTACTCGGGTGTACACGTTTTGTCCTCAGACGATGAAATCGTGAGGTGGGGGGAGCCCCCGAGTGCGTATGTAGCATGTAGTAAAGTTGCAGAAAATAGTCAACCGAAGGTTGGGGGCGAGGTACTTAGCTTTATTTATATCGTAATGGAGGAGGTACATGGTTCGGCTGAGTAGCCTTGGCTGAAAGCCTTATTGAAAGTAAAAAAGGGGGCAGTTTGCTACGGGTAGAATCGTCGCAGGTGCGAGACGTTCCATGGGTTGGAGTATGCGACTCCAGACTCCACGTGCTTGAGGCGATAGGCGCCACCTGGGATGACCTCGGTGATGGCATAGGGTCCTTCCCATGGTGAATCGATTTTGTTCGGTCGCTTTTGCTTGAGTCGCAAGACGAGGTCTCCTTCGACGAAGGACCTTGGGCGCAGCCGGCGGCTGTGATAGTTGCGGAGACTCTGCTGGTACACCGCTGATCGAGCGGCTATGATAGTTGCGGATACTCTGCTGGTACACCGCTGATCGAGCGGCTGCTATATCCCGCGCTTCATCGAGTGTGTCGGCGGCGTCTTCGAGTGCAGCCGTGGATTCGGCTTCGCTGTACGCGACGACTCATGGAGCCTGATGGCGTACTTCGGCTGGTAGCACTGCTTTAGCTCCGTGTACCATGAAGAACGGTGTGTAGCCGGTGGAGCTGTTTGGCGTAGTCCGTAAGCTCCATAGGACAGACGGTAGCTCTTTCGTCCAGTTTCCAGCTTTGTGCTCGAGTGAGCTCATGAGGCGATTTTTTATGCCAGCGCCGATTAGGCCGTTGGCCTTTTCCACTTGCCCGTTTGTTTGCGGGTGTGCCACTGAGGCATACGTGATATTGATCCCGAGGCCTTCGCAGAAGTCCTGGAATTCTTCGGAGATGAAGTTCGATCCGTTGTCGGTGATGATGCTGTGCGTTACGCCAAACACAGACAATGGATTCAAGAACTTGACGGCGGTTTTGCCCTTTCCGTTGGTGGTAGCATGGCTTCGATCCACTTGGTGAATTTTTCGACTGCGACCAGGAGGAAGACGTGTCCTCCCTTCGAGGATTTTGGCAGTTTGCCGATCATGTCAAGGCCCCATTGGGCAAAAGGACAGGCTATGGGTATGGGTCGAAGTTCGGACCCAGGTGCGTGCGGTTTGTCGGCGAACCGTTGGCACTCGTTGCATCTTCGGACGATGTCCTTCGCGTCGCTCATGGCCGTTGGCCAGTAGAATCCTGCTCGCAGAGCTTTGGCGACGAGGGAGTGACTGCCTGCGTGGTGGCCGCAGATGCCTTCATGGATATCTTGGAGTATGGCCTTGCCGTCGTTGATGGTGACGCACCGTTGCAGTACGCCCGTAATGCTGCGTTTGTATAGCTCGCCGTTGATGATGGTGAAGGCTTTTGATCGACGAGATATGCGTCGGGCATCTGTCGGGCTGTCAGGCAATTCTCCGTTTATCAGGAACTGGAGGTATGGACGTGTCCAAGTTTCTTCAACTGCCATGACCTGCATCAGATTGACCATGGCAACTTCGGTATCCAACTTTTCGGGTCCTTCATGACCTTCGGGTAGCATAGCCCCCGAGTGTTCTGCTTCTTCGGGTGATCCCTTGGGGAATTTTCGCTTGATGGATGGCACGCAGATCTGTTCGAGGAACAAACCTGGTGGCACCTTTGCACAAGTGGAGCCGATGTTGGCGAGTCTATCGGCCTCCTCGTTGCTCTCTCTTCCAACGTGCCGAAGTTCGCAGCCGTCGAATTCTCCTTCGAGTGCGTTGTATAGCGCGCGGTACGCGATCATGTTTTCGGCGTGTGCGTCGCACTCATTCATCGTCTGCTGTACGACAATGTTGGAGTCACCGTAGATGACCAGGCGCGTTGCGCCACATATTTTTGTCATCTTCATGCCATGGATGAGGGCTTCGTATTCGGCCTCGTTGTTGGAGGCTCTGAATTTCATCCGAAGAACGTACTTCATTTTGTCACCTTGCGGGGAGGTCAGTATGACTCCTGCCCCTGCTCCTGCTTCGCGCTTGGAGCCGTCGAAATGCATTGTCCAGGATAGTGACATATCTAGGGTGTCAGGTAGCTGCAGCTCCATCCAGTGCACCAGGAAGTCCGGAAGGACTTGAGATTTGATTGTGTGTCGCTTCTCGTAGACGATGTCCAAAGGTGATAGTTCGATGCCCCACAGGGCCACGCGTCCTGTGGCCTCTGGGTTATTCAGGATGATGTTCAGGGGTGCCTCGTTGACGACCATCACCTGATGCTCCTGGAAGTAGTGGCTCAGTCGTCGAGCCGTCATGAACATGTCGTAGGCTAGCTTCTGGTAGTGCGGGTACCGCTGTTTTGTTGGAGTGAGAACCTCGCTGAGGTAGTAAATTGGGCGTTGTACCCCGTGGGTCTTGCCTTCTTCAGGTCGTTCGACCACGAGTACTGTGCTAACCACCTGGTGTGTGGCTGCTATGTATAGCAGCAGGGGCTCGCGCTCTTTTGGCGTGACCAAAACGGGCGAGGTGGAGAGGAGCCGCTTGAGGCTTTCGAATGCGTCGTTGGCTTCTGGTGTCCACTCGAACTTGTCTGCCTTGCGCAGGAGCTGGTAAAATGGTAGGGCCTTCTCGCCCATGCGGCTGATGAACCTGCTTAGTGCCGCTACTTCGAGCTGCTGAACGCCTATGAGGTTTTTCGCTTCTCCATTGTCATGATAGCTTTGATTTTCTTGGGTTCGCTCGATCCTCGTTGAGAAATGAAGTACCAGCAGCTAACCGAGGGGCCGGGCGCATTTTCGGATTGAGCTTGATCCTGTAGCGATCAAGGTTTTCGAACGTCTCGCGGAGATCGTCGATAAGTGTTCTTGCCTCCTTGGTTTTTATGACTATGTCGTCGACATAGACTTGGACGTTGCGACCGATCTAGTCCTTGAGGCAGGCCTGCATACATCGCAGGTACGTGGCACCCGCGTTCTTTAGCCCGAAGGGCATTGTGTTGTAGCAGAATACTCCGAACGGTGTGATGAACGCCGTTTTCTCTTGATCTTCGACCTTGAGTCGAATCTGGTTATAGCCTGAGTAGGCGTCGAGGAAGGAGATCTTCTCACAACCTGCAGTCGAATCGATGATCTGGTCGATCCGAGGAAGAGGGAAGTGGTCCTTTAGGTAGTGTTTATTTAGTGACGTGAAGTCCACGCACATCCGCAGGATGTCCGTGTTCTTCTTCGGGACCATCACCGTATTTTCCAGCCACTCGCTTTCCTTAATTTCCCGGATGAAGTCTGCTGCGAGTAATCTGTTGATCTCCTTGCCGATAGCTTCGGCTCGTGGCTCCGACAGTCTTCGGATAGACTGCTTGACTGGCTTGGTCCCTCGGAAGACATTGAGTGCGTGCTCGGCGAATTCCCTGGGAACTCCTGGCATGTCCGCAGGATACCAGGCGAAGATTTCCAAGCGCTCACGGATGAATTCGACGAGCGCGCCTTCCTATGCGGTGCTGAGGTCGTTGGCGATCAGCGCCGTCTTAGAGGCGTATGTCGGATGGACCTGCACTTTCTTGGTGTTGACGGTGGAGTCGAAGGACATGCCGGGTGCGTTCGCCAGTCGGGTAGCCGGAAATTGTCCGTGCGTCAAGATGACGTCGAGCCATATTTTGCCCAGGGGGAATATGCCCTTTCCTGGTACAATGCCGTGGAACGTTGTATCTGACTGTTCCAGGCTGCACTGCGGGATTCGCATTGCTGCCAGAGTACGTGCGAACATCAGATTGATGCCGCTGCCGCCGTCCATGAAGACGCGACTCATCTTGAAACCTCCGATCTACGCCTCCAGCACCAGGGCAGCATGACCTGGGCGAGGGATCTGGCAAGGGTGATCCGAACGACTGAACGTGATGCAGGACTCCGATCCGCTGAGGTACTCAGGGATGGCGAGTGGAGTTGCCACGACCAGGTTGATTTGTCGGGTGATTTTCTTCTGCACCCTGTTGGTGGGGCGTCCCTTCTGGATCATATTTAGTGCTCCCTTTGGTGGGGGGTATGCGACCCTGGCGTTGTTTTGCGCTGGTGCGACTAGTTGCTTTGGGCCTCCAATAGGCGACGGTGGAGGAGCTCCGTGTGCTATATCACCTGGCGCAGGTGCGTTTCCGAACGCAGGGATTGGAGCTTGTTGCCTCATCTGCACCATGCCTTCGCTGAGTTTCTGGAACTCGCGGCAGTCCTTGAGCATGTGGATAGCTTTCTTTTTGCCATCTTGTTTGTCGATGTAGAAGTGGATGGTGCATGGACCCGAAAGTTTGTCGAATCTTTGAGGTCCTTTCGCCGTCGGCGTTGCCACGACTGCGTTGGTCGTCCGTTGTCGCGGAAGTTTCCGCTGCGGTATCCTCCGTTGTTGCGGCTGTTGTCGTTACGGCGGTCAGCGTAGCCGGCTGCGACCATGTCGGGTCCGTCGCGGTCCTCATAGACACGCGATCTCCTCTTGCTGCGGTGTTCGCGTCTTCGGCCGTAGTCATCCTCTTCATCTGATTGTGCTCGCTGGATGCAATCTTCGCCGTCTGCCCAACTGTTGGCGATTTCCATGAGCTGGTCGAGTGTCTTGGGCTTTACACGTCCAAGTTTCTCCTTGAAGTTCAGGCGCTGACGCCGTCCAAGGCGTCGATGGCCGCTCTTCGAGATGTGTCTTGGAGTTCTTGGTTGTAGACCAGCGTAGTATGTACGAGCGAATAGATTCACCCGTTCTCTGAGTGCAGGCTCGCAATTCTTCGATTGAGGCGGGCCTCTTGCTGGTGCCTTTGAAGTTTCGGATGAAGCTGTAAGTGAGCTCCTCCCAGCTTCGGATGGATCCTGATGATAGGCTGCTAAGCTAGACCCGTGCCGCGCCTGTTAGCTGCAGCTGAAGGCATTGCATGGCGGTTTCTTTGTTGCCTCCGTGAAGCTTGACGGATGACAGATGGTCACTAAGCCAGGACTTTGGATCTTGCGTGCCGTTGAACTTCGGAGTATCCGAAGGAAGCTTGAAGTTGCGTGGCATCTGTGTTCGCCGAACGGATCTGCTGAAGCATCGAGCCCCGCAGAGTTCTCCTTCGTCTTCATCCATCTCAGATTCAGACGAGCATGCGCGTTTAGCGCGTGCTTTATCGATCTTGCACTGTGTAAGCTTGTCTCTGGCGTCGTAGTCGCTTTTATGGCGGTGCGAGCTCTTCTTCCTTCGAGGAATATCGTGCTCCTCTTCTTCTTCGGATGAGGGGGTGGCACTCCGGTCGCGCCTGGCCGGAGCTTTCTTCTTCGGTTCCGCAGGAGCGTCTTCGTGGAGCGCAGATCCGATTAGTCCTAGTCCGGTGAGTGCGGACCTATGCATGGCCCTTTTCGGGTCCCCCTCCGGAGGTGGGTGAGCCGAGATCTGTGATGGCTGCCATGATCGCAGCTTGTGGCGTCTTCGGGATGATGTTGCCGTCGACGTCCATATCCATGAACGATGTGTGGAGAGTTCGGGTCACGTCACGCCGCTCCTTCAGGTCCATGTTTTCCACCCGAGAGCGGTGCTTGTTTCCCTGGTTTCCGTTTGTGCTAGAGCCGGGCATGGAGAGCGCAGCTCGTCAAGCCGGACTCGTGAGGCTGCTTGCGTTTGTCGAGCGTCTCCTGCATCTTGACTTGCTTCTTGTGCTCCTCGATGAGGAGGTAGTGGTATGCCCTCAGCAGATCACGTGGGGAGTCCAGAGGTAGGAATATTTCGCCTGCGACGACGCAGCGTGCTTCGACCCATCCTTCTTTGCTAAGTTGGATGAGGTGGCCACTGTTTTCCCCATTGGGTGGGGGGACCGACTTCTTCCGTTCCCACCGTTTTCGCCGTTTCTGTCCTACGGGTTGGGGTTGGGCGGCGGGTTAGGCGTTTCCTCGTCGGTTTGGATGACTGCGGCGCACAGATAGCGCCTGCAGATTGGTTGGCTGTTGCCACAGCTTTCGTATTCGGAACCGTAGGTCCTTTCATCCGAAGGTGGATCGCACAGATCGGAGTTGCAGCAGCTGCTGCTGTAGAACTCATCTGTTGATGGTGACGTGCGTAGCACGGGGTGTGGAGCCCATGAAGCGGGCCTGATTGACGGCACGGGCACCCGCTCAGGGAGGCGGAGGGTGCCAGTTTGTCCCACCTGGAAGCAGAAGCTCCCGAACAAAATTTCGAGTCCGTCGCCTACGAGCTCGAAATCCTTCATGGTAGCCGGCGAGTGGGCGGTGAAGTCGAAAGCACCGAAGAGGAGGTGATTCTCTGTCGCCGCAGAGTTGTAGATCGATCGGGTCGGAACCGTCACGACCGCACAATCAGCAGCCCCAGTTCTCACAGACGGCGCCAATTGACGAGGTTTAATCTCGTCAATGCCCATTGTTATGGACTTGGGTTTTGGAGAAGATGGGGATGCTGGAGATCGTGGCACGGTTAACAGACAAGCAACCAGGGGACACGAGATTTACCGAGTTCGAGCCGGAGGAAACCCTACTCCGCTTGTCGCTCTTGATTACGGGCAGAAGGTTCTGGTCGCAGATTCGATCTGGCGTGGATGCGTGTGCGAAAGTATGAGTCGAGTTGCCCTAGGACGTGCCCTCCTGGCCTTTATATAGACTTAGGCAGGTCCCGGACGTAGTCCTAGTCGGTTACAAGTTCTAGGGTTTTACCCTTTTGAATTTCCTATCTCCTCTAGTCTTGCTCTCCAAGGATCCGAAGACGTCATGGGCCTTGGCCACCCGAAAATCTTCATGGGCCAGCGTATATCTGCCGTGGGCCTTCCTTGGGCTGGACTAGGTATGCTGAAGTTACGTACCCGTAGGGTATAACCATGTCACTTGTCCTTCAAGGTGGCGATCGGCACTGCTTTACCCTGTCTACCTGGAGCACTCCACCATTCACTTCCGATTGTTGGAGATATGCCCAAGAGGCAATAATAAAGTGGTTATTATCATATCTTCACACTTATGATAAATGTTTACATACCATGCTATAATTGTATTAACCGGAAACATTAATACTTGTGTGATTTGTAAACTAAAATAAGAGTCCCTAGTAAAGCCTCTTGTTAAACTAGCTTGTTGGTTAATATATGATCATGGTTTCCTGATCATGAACATAGAGATGTTATTAACAACAGGGTCATATCATTAGGAGAATGATGTGATGGACATACTCCTATAGTTAAGCGTAGCATAAAGATCAAGTCATTTAATATAGTTCATTTGCTATATGCTTTCTGATACATAGTAACCTAATTCCTTCGACCATGAGATCATGCATATCACCTTTACCGGATGGATGCTTTGATGACATCAAACACCACACCGTAAATGGGTGGCTATAAAGGTGGCATTGAGTGTTCGGAAAGTATTGGTTGAAACACATGGATCAAGAGTGGGATTTGTCCATCCATATGACGGATAGATATACTCTGGTCCCTCTCGGTGGAATGTCATCCAATTAGCTTGCAAGCATGTGACTGGCTCACAAGGGATCACATATCACGGGAACGAGAAAAGAGTACTTATCGTAACGAGGTTGAACTAGGTATGCGAGATCCAAGCGATCATAACCTCGGATAAGTAAACTATCGTGAGACAAAGGGAAATTGGTATCATATGTAAGTGGTTCATTCGATCGCAAAGTAATCGTAGAAATATGTGGAGCCATATGAATTTCAGATTCCTCTATTGGTTATTGTTAGGAGAAGTGTCTCGATCATGTCCGCATAATTCACGAACCGTAGGAGACACACTTAAGGATTCGACGTTGTTTGAGTAGTTATGGTATTATGAGAAAGAGACGAATGTTGTTCGAGTCTCGGATGGGATCCGGATATCACGAGGTGATCCGGAATGGTCCGAGAATAAGATTCATATAAGGAAAGTCCCGTTTGAAGTTCGGGAATGATTAGGTGTTTTCATCAGAATGTTCTAGAAGGTTCCAGTTGTCCGCACTTCGGGGAGGGTACATGAATGTGTCATTACATATTGAATGATTGCATCATGTACTAAGTGTTCTTCTGTTCCAAAACTGAAAAGTCAAACTGCCAGTTTGAAAGTCAACGCTAAACAGAAAGCGTGGAAAAAGGAAACTATGGGAAACAAGCAAGAGGTGGTTGGAACCGACTTGGGGAGGAGTCCCTCCAAGCGGCGTGCCAACCAAGGCCGACTTGGGAGGACTCCCCTCCTTGGCCGCCCTCCCACCTATAAAAGGAGGCAGGGCCTCCTCCTCTAGACACACAAGTTCCTATCCTCTAATCTCCGGTTTAGAGCCGTTTTGGTTTAGAGCTTCTAATTGCACTAGCCTTGGTTTAGAGCCTTCTAATTGGTGTGTCTAAACCCTAGACCACTAATAGCTCTCTCATACTCCACCATACTCGCTCCGGCTTAAGCGAAGCCTGCGGATCTCCCTCTACTTCCGGTACCACACCGTTGTCTTTGGGAATCGCGAGAGAGTGCTACAACCTCATTTTCTTTGGAACAAGGGATAGGAAGGTCTTCGTCGAGTCGAACGTGTGACCGATGCAGGCGCCGAACGCCAGCCGGAAGGATCGTCTACACGATCTTGAGATCGGAAAGAGTACGACTACATCACCCACGAGAATCTGCTCTCGTTAACCGCTTTGGAATCTTCGAGGGTGAGTTCCTCTATCGACTCGTTGCTACAATCTAGTAGATAGATCTTGGCTTGTTTGTTTG
Organism: Avena longiglumis; assembly: GCA_030063025.1. Classification (NCBI taxonomy): domain Eukaryota; kingdom Viridiplantae; phylum Streptophyta; class Magnoliopsida; order Poales; family Poaceae; genus Avena; species Avena longiglumis. The sequence goes on from CP125977.1 coordinate 125,065,158, forward strand.
CATGCGGTAGAAAAATTTTGTTTTCCATGCTACGAACCCCTACAGCCACAAGCTGCGATCATGGCAGCCACTGCGTATCTCGCGGCTCACCCACCTCCGGAGGGGGACCCGAAAAGGGCCATGCATAAGTCCGCACTCACCGGACTAGGATTAATTGGAGCTGCGCTCCACGAAGACGCTCCTGCGGAGCCGAAGAAGAAAGCTCCGGCCAGGCGCGACCGGAGCCCCACCCCATCATCCGAAGAGGAAGAGGAGCACGATCTCCCTCGAAGAAAGAAGAGCTCGCACCGTCATAAACGCGACTACGACGCCAGAGACAAGCTCACACAGCGCAAGATCGACAAAGCACGCGCAAAACGCGCATGCTCATCCGAATCTGAGATGGATGAAGACGAAGGAGAACTCTGCGGAGCTCGATGCTTCAGCAGATCTGTTCGACGAACGCAGATGCCACGCAACTTCAAGCTTCCTTCGGATACTCCGAAGTTCAACGACACGCAAGATCCAAAATCCTGGCTCAGTGACCATCTGTCATCCGTCAAGCTTCATGGTGGCAACAAAGAAACCGCCATGCAATGCCTTCACCGCGGCTAACAGCGTAGCTGGTCAACTTAGCAGCCTATCATCGGGATCCATCCGGTGGGAGGAGCTCGCTTACAGCTTCATCCGAAACTTCAAAGGCAGCAGCAAGAGGCCCGCCTCAATCGAAGAATTGCGAGCCTGCACTCAGAGAACGGGTGAATCTATTCGCTCGTACATACTACGCTGGTCTACGACCAAAAACTCCACAGCACACATCTCCGAAGAGAGGGCCATCAACGCCTTCAGGGATGGCGTCAAGCACCAAGACTTCAAGGAGGAACTTGGGCGTGTAAAACCCAAGACACTCGACCACCTCATGGAAATTGCCAACAGTTGGGCAGACGGCGAAGATTGCATCCAGCGACCGCAATCAGATGAAGAGGACGACTACGGCCAAAGACGCGAACGCCGCAGCAAGAGGAGATCGCGTCTCGAGACATGACGGACCCTACATGGTCGCGGCTACGCCAACGCCCGCGACGACAACAGCCGGAGGATACCGCAGGAAACTTCGCGACAACGGACGACCAACGCGATCGTGGCAACGCCATGACAACGGACCCTCGCATTCGACAAACTTTTGGGTCCATGCACCATCCACTTCTACATCGACAAACAAGATGGCAAAAGAAAGCCAGCCACATGCTCAAGGACTGCGCGAGTTCCAGAACTCAGCGAAGGCATGATGCAGATGAGGCAACAAGCTCCAATTCTGCGTTGAGCACTGCGCCAGTGAAATAGCACGAAGCTCCTCCACCGCCGCCTATTGGAGGCCAAAACCAACCACCGGCATCACAAAACAACGCCGGGTACCATACCCCCACCAAAAGGAGCACTCAATATGATACGAAGGGGCCCCACAAATAGGGTGCGTAAGAAAATCACCCGACAAATCAACTTGGCGTGGCAACTCACTGCAATCCACGAGTACCTCGGCGGATCGAGTCCTGCATCACATTCACTCGCGCGGATCACCCTTGCAGATCCCTCGCCCGGTCATGCTGCCAGTGCTGGAGGCGCAGATTGGAGGCTTCGAGATGAGTCGCGTCTTCATGGACGGCGGCAGCGGCATCAACCTAATGTTCGCAAGCACTCTAGCAGCTATGCGGATCCCACAATGCAGCCTGGAACAATCAGACACAACGTTCCACGGCATTTTCCCAGGTAAGGGCATCTTCCCCCTGGGCAAAATAGGGCTCGACGTCATCTTCGGGAAGCCGGACAACTTTCGGCAGGAGCGCCTAGAATTCGAAGTGGTGGACTGGTCGTCGCAATACCACGCCATCCTGGGACGTGTAGCATTCGCAAGGTTCCTGGCCGTCCCACACTACGCATACCTACTACTCAAGATGCCAGGACCAAGGGGCGTCATCACAATCCACGGGAGCTTCACCCGATCGGACCAATGCGACAGGGATTTCAACAAAATCTCCCAGTCCTTCGGCATGCAAGATGAGCTCGTAAGGCTCCGCGAGGTGACGGACAATGGGCTACCCCCAGTCACAAGGCAGAACGCACCCGACATGTCCTTCGACTCCACCATCAACACCAAGAAAGTGCAGGTCCATCCGACAGACGCCTCCAAGACGGCGCTGATCGCCAATGACCTCGGCCAAGGCATAGGAAAGGCGCTTCCGAATTCCTCCGTGAGCGCTAGGAAATATTCGCCTGGTGTCCTGCGGACATGCCAGGAGTTCCCAGGGAATTCGCCGAGCACGCACTCAATGTCTTCCCAGACACCAAGCCAGTCAAGCAGTTTATCCGAAGACCGAGCCCACGAGCGAAGCTATCGGCAAGGAGATCAACAGATTACTCGCAGCGGACTTCATCCGGGAAATCAAGGAAAGCGAGTGGCTGGAAAATACGGTGATGGTCCCGAAGAAGGACACGGACATCCTGCGGATGTGCGTGGACTTCACGTCACTAAATAAACACGCCCAAGGACCACTTCCCTCTTCCTCGGATCGACCGGATCATCGATTCGATTGCGGTATGAGAATCTCTCCTTCCTCGCCTACTCGGGCTATAACGGTCGACTCAAGGTCGAAGATCAAGAAGACGGCGTTCATCACGCCGTTCGAGTATTCTTCTCACAACACAATGCCCTTTGGGCTAAAGAACGCGGGTGCCACGTACCAGCGATGCATGCGAGCTGCCTCAAGGACGATCGGTCATAGCGTCCAAGTCTATGTCGGCGACATAGTCATAAAAACCAAGGAGGCAAGAACACTTATCGGCGATCTCCGGGGCGTTGACAACCTTGATCGCTACAGATCAAGCTCAATCGAGAAAAGTGCGCCTTGGCGTCCCCTGGTCAGCTGCTCGGTACTTCATCTCTCAACGAGGAATCGGCGAACCGAAGAAAATCAAAGCTATCATGACAATGGAGAAGCGAAAAACCTCAAGGGCGTTTCAGCTCGCAGGCGAGTAGCGGCACTAAGCGTGTTCATCGGCCGCATGGGCGAGAAGGCCCTACCATTTTACCAAGCTGCTGCGCCGAGACAAGTTCAGTGGACACCGAAGCCAGCGCGTTCGAAAGCCTCAGCGGCTCCTCCACCTCGCCCGTTTGGTCACGCCAAAGCGCGAACCCTAACTTTGTACATAGCAGCCACGCACTGTGGTCAAGATAAAGACTCGTGGTCGAACGACCGAAGAAGGCAAGACCCACGGGTAAAATGCCCAATTTACTACCTCGTGAGGTCCTCACTCCAACAAAACAGCGGTACCGCACTACTGTGGCCTCTGGCGTGTTCATGACGGCAGTGAGCCACTACTTCCAGGAGCATCAGGTGATGGTCGTCAACGAGGCACCCCTAAACAGCATCCTGAATAACCCAGAGGCCACAGGACGCGTGGCCCTGTGGGGCATTGAACTATCACCCCTGGACATCGTCTACGAGAAGCGACATGCAATCAAATCCCAAGTCCTTCCGGACTTCCTGGTACACTGGATGGAGCTGCAGCTGCCTGACACCCCAGATATGTCGCAGTCCTGGACAATGCATTTCGACGGCTCCAAGCGTGAAGCCGGAGCAGGGGCAGGAGTCATACTAACCTCCCCACAAGGTGACAAGATGAAGTACGTTCTTCGGATGAAATTCAGAGCCTCCAACAACGAGGCCGAATACGAAGCCCTCATCCATGGCATGAAGATGGCAAAAATATGCGGCGGAACACGCCTGGTCATCTACGGTGACTCCAACCTTGTCGTACAGCAGACGATGAATGAGTGCGACGCACACGCCGAAAACATGATCGCGTACCGCGCGCTATACAACGCACTCGAAGGAGAATTCGACGGCTGCGAACTTCGGCACGTTGGAAGAGAGAGAAACGAGGAGGCCGATAGACTCGCCAACATCGGCTCCACCTGTGCAAAGGTACCACCAGGTGTGTTCCTCGAACAGATCTGCGTACCATCCATTAAACGGAAATTCCCCAAGGGATCACCCGAAGAAGCGGAACACTCGGGGGCTACGCTACCCGAAGGTCATGAAGGACCCGAAAAGTTGGATACCGAAGTTTCCATGGTCAACCTGATGCAGGTCATGGCAGTCGAAGAAACTTGGACACGTCCATACCTCCGTTCGATAACGGAGAATTGCTCGCAAGCCCGACATGCGGCGCGCATATCTCGTCGGTCAAAAGCCTTCACCATCATCAACGGCGAGCTGTACAAACGCAGCATTACGGGTGTACTACAACGGTGCGTCACCATCAACGACGGCAAGGCCATACTCCAAGATATCTATGAGGGCATCTGCGGCCACCATGCAGGCAGTCGCTCCCTCATCGCCAAAGCTCTGCGAGCAGGATTCTACTGGCCAACGGCCATGAGCGACGCGAAGGACATCGTCCGAAGATGCAACGGGTGCCAACGATTCGCCGACAAACCGCACGCACCTGGGTCCGAACTTCGACCCATACCCATAGCCTGGCCTTTTGCCCAATGGGGCCTTGACATGATCGGCAAACTGCCAAAATCCTCGAAGGGAGGACACGTCTTCCTCCTGGTCGCAGTCGACAAATTCACCAAGTGGATTGAAGCCATGCCAGTCACCAACCAGAAGGGCAAAACCGCCGTCAAGTTCTTCGAATCCATCGTCTACAGGTTTGGCGTACCGCACAGCATCATCACCGACAACGGATCAAACTTCATCTCCAAAGAATTCCAGGACTTCTGCGAAGGCCTCGGGATCAATATCACATACGCCTCAGTGGCACACCCGCAAACTAACGGGCAAGTGGAAAAGGCCAACGGCCTAATCGGCGCTGGCATCAAAAAGCGCCTCATGAGCTCACTCGAGCACAAAGTGACGGAACCGAAGAGCTACCGTCTGTCCTATGGAGCTTATGGACTACGCCAAACAGCTCCACCGGCTACACACCGTTCTTCATGGTGCACGGAGCCGAGGCAGTGCTACCAGCCGAAGTACGCCACCAGGCTCCACGAGTCATCGCTTACAGCGAAGCCGAATCCACGGCTGCACTCGAGGATGTCGTCGACACACTCGACGAGGCACGGGATATAGCAGCAGCTAGATCAACGGTGTACCAGCAGAGTCTCCGCAACTATCACAGCCGCCGGCTGCGCCCAAGGTCCTTCGTCGAAGGAGACCTCGTCTTGCGACTCAAGCAAAAGAGCGACCGAACAAACTCGATTCGCCATGGGAAGGACCCTACGCCATCACCGAGGTCATCCCAGGTGGCGCCTATCGCCTCAAGCACGTGGAGTCTGGAGTCGCATACTCCAACCCGTGGAACGTATCGCACCTGCGACGATTCTACCCGTAGCAACCTACCCCAATTTTACTTTCAATAAGGCTTTCAGCCAAGGCTACTCAGCCGAACCATGTACCTCCTCCATTACGACATAAATAAAGCTAAGTATCTCGCCCCCAACCTTCGGTTGACTATTTTTCTGCAACTTTACTACATGCTACAAACGCACTCGAGGGCTCCCCCCACCTCACGATTTCATCGACTGAGGACCAAACGTGTACACCTGAGTAGCTGACTACGTCAGGCAAACGAAAAGGGCACGTAATCAAACAAAGCACTATGTGCTCACAAACAACAAAGGGCACTTAAACGCCCAGCCGCAATATACAAATTTTACATTTATATGTTTATTTTCAGGCCCTACCTATTCTGAAGAATAACCTGAACACGCTGCTCAAACAAATCTACAGTCTGTTCGGCATACTGCCTTACAGCCGCGTAATACGGACGCATGTCCCACTCGCCACCATCTGGTCGAGGAGGTGGCCCAGTCGCCACAGCAGCCAAATCTACGTCAGGGCGGTGCACCCTCACAAGAGACAAGGCAGCTTTCACCCCTGCGACGAGCTACTGTCGCACCAGCTTCTTGACATTGCCGGCACTCCGAAATTTCGTCAGAAGACCTGCAAGGGTCATCAGCACGGCGTCCAGCAACGACCGAGGAAAGTGATGTCTGCACCTGGCGGAGCACCCGCGAAACCTGGTAGACGCGATCCTGCACCGTCGCCAGAACTATGGCGATCACGATCCATCCAGAAGAAGCCGCCGGCCTCCATGTCCTGTTGAGTCAAGCAATTGACTCGAACAGCAATACGCTCCTTTTCTTCCCTCGGAGCAAGATTGGCACCTGCGACAAACGCACAAAACAAGAGTAAGTCCACCAGGCTCACCCGAAGAACTGAGCTACAGCCCGAAAGAAAGATCAACTTACATTGCTCGGACAACGACCCAGCTCCGCCATCAAATACTCTCTGCACCACGGTCTGCTTTGGATTTCCAAAGCGTCGGTAGCGTAACCCAAGCAAATCCCTCTCCAAGCTCCGCACGCGATCTCGAAGAAAAGCGAGCTGCGAGGAATCATCCAATGATGTTCGCAAGGGCCTTTCAGATGAAGTGTCAACTGGGTCAGCACCCGAAGGAACCTATAGCAGCAGAAAAAAGAAGGCACACAGACATTCAGCCAAGGATAGAGCACAACTCGGAGGAATTCATTAAAATATATAAGGCCACTACGTGGCACAAGGATGGTACTACAAAAGATATTTACAAACAAAATAAGACTCCAAACTACCCTACGTCTACTATGCTCAGGTGCAGGACACTGAGTCGCCTCAGAACTAGACTGCCTCTTCACGGAATAAAGCTTCCGGAAGAGGCCAAAGTGCGGCTCAATGCCAAGCCAACACTCTCAAAGCGTGATAAAGCACGCAATGTGGAGAAGGGAGTTGGGAGACAGATGATGGAGTTGGACCCCACAGAAAAAGAGCAGTCCACGAAGGAAGTCATGGACTGGATACGAAAACCCACGCAAGATGAAGGCAACAAACATAACCCAATACCCAGATGGGGGATGGGGGATTACCTCATTGCCGGGGAGTCTCACGGTCGTCCTGTCTTGCGGGATCAGGCTCCGCTCGTGCAGTTTGCGGAGATCGCTCTCCCGCGTCTCTGATCGCCGCCAGCCACCATCGGTGACGCGAGCAGCGGCGGTGCTCTTCTTGCCTCCAGCGGCGCTGGTCCCAACCGCATATGAGGACTTCTTTGTTTTCCCCATGGCGCTGCAGCGGTGGTGGCGATGACAACGCAGAAAGAACGAAGGAAATGTGGAAGGAAAGCTCCGCGCGCAGCAAGAATCGCTCAAGAACAAGGAGGCATCGAATAGATGAACTGGTGCGGTGAAAAACAAACCACGATTTCACCCAGGATTATAACAGCGAAGACGATGCACGCTGGCCGTCCATCGAGAAGACCTAACGCCAACGATAGATCTGGCCATACACGTGCCAACACCACAACGAACCGTCGTTACCACGCCGTCCACTACGCGCGGAAATCGAGGAGGCGCCGTAATCATCTCCACGCCCCGCGTGACCGGTCAATTCAAAGTCAGCAAGTGGGACCCACTCTTCGTCCCGTCAAGTCATCTCTGGCGTAGCAGACGCTTGAGGTCATCGATCGTAAGCACTGACGTCATCAAAAGCTACACTAGCACCACTTCGGCTCCACAGTTAAGAGTACTCACTCGAATCTACGATTCAACTAAATACTCGGGGGCTACTCCTCGGGGCGGCGCGCACCGGCAGACAAATGAGGACAAAATTACTTCTCTGAGTCCTACGTCGAGTCTACGACTCCACTACGGACTCGGGAGCTACTCTCATAGGGAGGATGGATTTAAGCACCCGAAAATTTTCGAGTCCTGCGGACCTAATGATTGAAACAATACTTGAACTAAAAGTCTCCGTTCGAGTCTACGACTCCAACAGACACTTGGGGGCTACTCCCATAGGGAGCGCTGGTCGCGCACCCTATGAAATCTTCGACTGCGATCTTCCGGATCCGCATGTAAAAACTTTTTTGGCAACTCTGCCCCAACAAAGCGCTAAGTGAGCAACAATCTCCTTGACCACCCGAAACACCTCCGAGGTGATAAATGTTCGGATATTGCGTCTGCGACGCAAAGATAAGACCTACAGATATCATCTGATGGTCTGGCAACGCACCGATCAAGCCTGCTAGTATGAATCTGCAGCAGTGCGATGAAAAATCCCGACGGACGCGTTGGGTACACCAATTAAAATCACTGGAATTCCACTCCTATAAGTCCTCCGCGGCCTGAGTTGAATTACGCCAGCATATGTTCCAGGTCCGGGTTAAGGGACCCGAACCTGAAGAAGATCGTGTTGTTTTGTCCTAAGACAGTTAACTGACCCTGATCCGTCGGGTGAGTCAGGCTCACGCATCAACAATCCCAACACATATGCTATTAACATATAGCTGTTCCCGAAGGATGGAAGAGTCCTCAGAATCTGATTGTTGAACACTCGAAACTCTTGACATGGTTATACCCTCGGGTACATAACTTTGGCATACTGGTCCAGCCAAGGAAGGCCCACATGGATATCGCTGGCCCATGAAGATTTTCGGGTGGCCAAGGCCCATGACGCCTTCGGATCCTTGGAGAGCAAGACTAGAGGAGATAGGAAATTCAAAGGGGTAAAACCCTAGAACTTGTAACCGACTAGGACTACGCCCGGGACCTGCCTAAGTCTATATAAAGGCCAGGAGGGCACGTCCTAGGGAAACTCGACTCATACTTTCGCACACGCATCCACGCCAGATCGAATCTGCGCACCTTGTAACCTTCGGTTCCGCCGCAATCAAAGAGCAGACAAGCAGGAGTAGGGTTTTCCCTCCGGGGGCCTGAACCTGGGTAAATCTCGTGTCCCCTGGTTGCTTGTCTGTTAACCGTGCCACGATCTCCAGCATCCCCATCTTCTTCAAAACCCAAGTTCATAACAATGGGCATTGACGAGATTAAATCTCGTCAGCGGCGCAAGGTTCTGAAGGTAGACACGTGTGTGGATTGATTCACCGATTAGGTTTAGCACAGACGCTAAACTGGAAACAACTGTAATTAACGCGTCCGTTAATGACTCATAATCATTTTTCCCAACCAGCAAAATAAAGCTCGGCTGGACGAGTTTCCCGCAACCCGCGGCGCGCGCGGCGAGGCGGGCGTCGGAGGAGGAGTGCGCGATGGCTTCTCTCCTTGTAACACCTTAGTGAGTTGTGCAACACTCTACTATATAAGGTGGTCCAACTCCCCTTTAACTAGCAATGTGGGACTAAACTTTAGTACCACTAGCACAGCCATATGCTGCCATATATATAAGTGGGCCAAAGAAAATTTCAGAATTTGTTTAATGGACCAAAAGCCTAAAACTCACCAAATTTCAACAACTTGTCCCTCTCCCATGACAAGTAAAACCATTTCCCATGATAAGTAAAAAGGTACCATAAAGGAGGCAATAATCTAGACAGTAGTGGGGGTAGCTCTTGGGACAGGCAAGGCAGTAATCATAGTTGCTTCTTGCGCCGGCGGTCCCTTGACTCTACCGGAGCCTCCTTCCTTGTGGCGTCCTATGCAAAAGGAAAACCCTCCCGTTCGTCGGCTGCTCAGTCCCAAGTAAGGGTTGAACGAGGCCACTGAAAGCGCTTTCGGGTGAGCACCGGCCATGCCACACACGCGCATATAGGGTTGGCTTGGAAGGCCCCTCCTAACTGCCAGGAGAGCCACACCAGGGAAAGAGTTGCCTGCGGCTGCAGCGCAGCTGTCCCAACCAGATCTCCATCTAGGCATCGTAAGATTACTCGTGAGATTCCAAAAAAAAAGCAACGTAAGAACTCCCGAGGCATCCCACTCCGAGCAAGTTTTCTCATCCAGTGTAGGTATGTGTCATCTTATCTCCCGTGACTTCACCACTTGATATTCTACACGTGCTACTAACTAAGAGATCGACTATATCAGTCCGCTGTTTGTATCGCCTCTTTGTTACACAAGCTATATGTGGTGTATAGTCTTGATATTTATAATACCTATATCTGTTAAGAGATGAAAACATGTATAACAAGTATGGTGGTTGTTCATGATTGATTTTGTGTGGACTGCATGGAGTAAATAGGAGTAAACTTCTACTCTCCCTAACAACCGTCATTCATGTGCATATGCAACTCCCTCACATTCCACACACCGAGACTAAGTAATTTAAGTCCACCAACCATGCAGAGAGTTGTCCCAAAACTACATCGATATGCAATATAATGTTAGTCGTGAGAACTAAACTACCAGAGGTCGAGATATTGGCCCACCCTGATGTAAATTTGCAATCAGATTAAGCATTTTACGATACAAGCTATTTTTCCTGTTATTTTTCAACCTATATAAGTTTTCTGTTGTCACAAAGAGTTCGTCAATCTGCACTTGGCTAAATTTGGGTACAATGCAGCCATCTGGTTGTTGGCCTAATTCTTTAGTTGTTTCAAAGAAAATTTAGCATTTCTGAAGACCTAGGTGCCATTGCCATGTTCAATTTTCATTAGAGGCAAATGGTTTTGTAGGATGAACAAGGGCGTTCGGTTCAGCTATTACTGGAACTTACCAATACAGTGTACAAGCAGATTAAGAAGGAGGCACGGTTCAGCACAAAATGATGTCAACATAAAAAACAAAACGAATGCGCAAAGTACAATAGAGGCACAAACCACTTCATTGTCGATCTGTCGAGCAGCATATCGCTAATTATTTGCAATATGTATTTTCTACGATTTTAACACATGGAGAAGTTTTACTAGGTGACCTCACCAACTATATTATGGTGTTACATAAAAATACAAGCAACGTGGAAGACGATCCACAAAGTTTGTTTGTGTCTAAAGTTTTGGGTCTCTGCGAGGACTTAATGGAGAAAGAATATATGGGCTTAGATATGGGGTTGTATGATCATAATGATTGGTTTATCCAAGCTGCGAAAAGCACATGCTCCCGCAAAAATAAAATTCATGATTTATCAAGTGTTATGTGTAGCTCTAGATTTAAATTTCGAAAGAGATACACTTAAGTGAGAACAAGATTTGAAACACCGAGGGTCTTGTGACTCTTGCAAAACTTGGTTCATTCAAGAAACAATTTGAGAATGAAAAAGAATGGTTTTTGTTTCTCTACTTGAGACAGCGAGGTGACATCTTTCGGCACCTTTCAAAAGGTATTAGATTGTGCTTGGTTTTATCTACCTCCACACGGGAGGTCGGGAGGTACACTAATAGGTATAAGTATTTTAGCTCTCGTGGTAAAATAAATTGTCATAAGGGACTATTCTGTTAAATTGCACCTTTGATCCTAAATAGATGGTTTTAAGTGTTTTTTTGGAAGTATATGGTGCTGCCCAAGATGGCTGATGGCGCCCAGTACTTGTCGTGGGACGCTTCATTGGAAACCCCAAGAGCAAGGTATGAAGCAGCACAACAGCAAGTTTCCCTCAGTGAGAAACCGAAGTTATCGAACCAGTAGGAGGAAGGAAACGTCACAGAGGTGTTGCTAGCAATGTGGAGACCTGCACAACACAAACTCAAGACTTTGCCCCAACGAATCAGTGAGGTTGTCAAGCTCACCGGTTTGCTGTAACAAAGGATTAAATGTATGGTGTGGAAGGTAATGGTGGTTTGCAGCAAGTAAACATGTAATAGTGGAAGATGTATCAATGGTAAAGATTGGACCGGGGTTCATAGTTCACTAGAGGTGATCTCCTTAAATAAACAACATGACATGAAGGGTAAACAAATTACAGCGGGGCAATTGACAGGAACTGAGCAAGGCATAACAATGCAATTACTAGTCAGAAAGATCCGATGAGGTTGATTGGGCAATAAAACAAGATACATAGACCGCCATCCAACTGCATCTATGACTAGAAGTCCACCTTCAGGTTATCATCTGAACCCCTCCAGTATTAAGTTGCAAGCAACAGACAACTGCCTTAAGCAAAGTGTGTAAGATAAACAGTCCACATATTCCATGAACAAGAGACCGTTGTTTTCTCCCTAGTAGCAACAACACATCTACAACCGAAGAGATTTTTGTCACTTCCCTTGGAAACTAGAGGCATGAACCCACTATCGAGCATAAATACCCCCTCTTGGAGTCACTAGCAACTACTTGGCCAAGATAACCACTAGCAACAGAGAGCATGCAAGATCACAAACAACACAAACATGATAGAATCATAAAGACAAAACCATTAATCAAACCAACATAATAATCTCAATATCCATCGGATCCCTGCAAACACAACATGCATGATTACAAATAGATTAGATCTTGATCATGAATGGAGCTCACAAGATCTATACATGAAAGCACAAAGGAGGAGATACAACCATCTAGCTACTACATGGACCCATAGTCCAAGGTGGAACTAATCACGCATCATACTGGAGAGAAGGCCTCCGGGATGATCTCACCTCCAGCAGGGTGCCGGGAAGAACTTCAGATTCCCCCCCTCGATTTAGGGATGATGGTGGCAGCGGCTACAGACGGTTTCGTGGATTTTTGATCGGGTGCCCAGGGTTTCTGCATCGGGGGCTTCTTATAGGCGAAGGGGGAGACCAAGACGACGGACAAGGTGGCCAAACCCTAGCCAGGCGCGGGTAGGTCCCACCCACGCCTGGGGTGGATCTGGCCCCTCTGGCCAGCCCTCGGGCTCTCCTCTGGACTTCTTGTTCCCCACGTAAATTAATTGACTTTGTCCTTTGTCCCGTCCAGTTCCGAGAATATTTCTTTACTAACTTTTCTGAAACCAAAAACAGCAGAAAACATGCAACTGGCACTGTGGCAACTTGTTAATAGGTTAGTACCAGAAAGCATGTAAAAAGCACCTCAAAGTGTGGACAAGTAAGGCAAAATAGATACAAAACAAGCATGGAGCGTCAAAAATTATAGATACGTTTGCAACGTATCAGCATCCCCAAGCTTAACTCCTGCTCGTCCTCGAGTAGGTAAGTGATAAACAAAATAATTTTTGAGGTGACATGCACCCTCACAATAAAGATCCAACCATTTGCAAGCATTGAAAGCTGGGATCAAAGAACTCTAAACATGTGCATGAAAGATGGAGTTCTAACAATAGGACATAGTAACTATGCATGCAACATGGCAAGCTACAAACAAAGATCACGAATAACATGCATTGAAAAACGTTTGTTTGTTTCACATACAGAAAACATGGCATAGTGGCATTCAACTTGTCCCTCATAGAGTAGCAAATAATGCATAGGACACCTGCAAAGTTCACAAGGGTGACTAGAAACAAGTAGCACAAGAGCAAGTAATAATACAATAGGCATCAATTAATAATCTTTGAAACACTGCACACATAATGACAACTATGCTCTCTTAATAGTGCCTAAAGGTAGAAGGTGGAGACTCAATAATGGTGGAAAAAAGACCTTTTTGTAAAGAAAGCAGGGATTACAAGTTTCAAAAAGAGCTTCCAAAAATTATGGTACTTGCATATCATTGAGAACCGCCAACGGGGTACCCCTTGCACATGGTACAGGAGCTTTCCCATAACCAAAATGACAAGGCAAGCAGACAATGAGCATCTCAGCAATCTTTTTATTTACCATATGCATAGCTTTTTATTGAGGATGCGTCATAGATAGCTCACTTTGGTGATGCTACAAGTTTCCACCATGATTAGGCATGGCTTAGGCTAGCGGCCCAGGCGTTTCTCTAACACATAATACAAACTCCATGGACTTACAAGTCCCCTTTTTATTTCACATCGGTGACATCCATAGACAAAAGAAAATTATATCAACTGAGTACAACAAGGTTGTAGCATCCCAGTTGTCTAACACCTGTAATGCTACATGTTATAATAATAAAAAGGGACACTTCCAACATATAATTGTTGCATCATCATCATATCATGTTCATATCATCATGCCACCTGGCATTTGAGCATCATATAAAACCCTTTCTTGTCTGGTTCTTATCTCATGTGCATGATTAATTGTATTTGCCTCTTGAGATTGTATTTGGTTCTTAATATATTGCTAAATGCCCAAGTTGAGTTGGGGGCATATCTCTTTTAAACTCCACCACCTTTCTTTCACCACCTTGTTTTTCCACCATCCAACTAAATATGAGCTTGGCATTTATGGGTTTACTTCTAGCTCATGTGGGTTGGGATGGGTCCTTTTCTTTTCCACATGCTCTCATCTTGGCATCATTGTGTTTTCACATTATTGATATATGAGAGCCACATGGCCACCTTTGCATGCCTTGTGAGTGGAACCTTTTCCTAGCTTCCATATGGGTTGTTTTGGGGTTATTGTCATGTTGGGATATTTTTGGGCTTACTAAATACCTAGTGGCACATACACACTAGCAAGTCCCATTTCTATTCGAATATGATTATCTCCATCTATTCCACATGTGACATCCTTTTTAATTCCTTTGCTTGGCTTAATCCACATTTTTGGAATGCATATGAATAAATGCCATGGACATCTATTTTGTTTTCACAAAATAAAACCTAGCATTATTAGTTATGCATGGGCCATGCAACCATAACCCTTGGCCTTCTTCTTTTGGTTTGTTTTAATTGCTTAGTAGGAGCTTGGTTTTAAGAGCAACTAGGTGCTCCTTGTTTTGGATCTCTTGGACCATATTTTTAAAACTACCGCCTTGTTTGGCTAAACCCAAACCCTAATATCCCCCTCTCTCTAACCCTAAGCTAGATTTAACCTTACCCCTATATCTAAACCCTAATCCCTCTCCCCTTCCTTTTGCCACCTCTTGTTATGTGAATGTTTCAAACCCTAGCTACCATCTCTCTCTCTCTCTCTCACCTAGCTAAAACCTAAACCTAATCCCTCATCTAACCTAGCTACACCATCTTCCCCTCTCACCTCACCTCTTCTCTCAACCACCCGAGCTACCCCACCCCATCCTAGCTCTAACCTCTCTCGTCCCTTGTTCCTCTCTCTCTCTCTCTCTCGATCACGTGGCCGAGTCCCTCCTCTCCCTCTCTCTTTTCTCTCTGCCACAGCGGCCCCACGAGCCTGCCTCCTCCCTGGTTTCCTCTCTCCCTCTCTCGGCTACAGGACAGAAAAGAGAGGGGAAAGAGAGAGGCCTAGCCCGAGCGACCCCCTCACCTTTTTCAAGCCACCACCAGCCCCATGTGCTCTCCCCTCCTCCCTTATCTCCTGCAGCACCACCAAACCTCGCAGAACCCTATCAGATCCCCTCTGGGCGAAGCACAACCCTCCCTATCCTCTTTCCCAAGCTCCCCATGGCCACCTAAACCCTAGCCTCGCCCCTCTGTTCCTTCTTCGATCTGGTAGCCTCGAGGGAGGACTAGTGGTTTCCGAGGCACAGTGCCTTCCTCCTTCGCCATGCAGCCTTGGGACCAGTAGGGCAGCCCCGCCGCCGCCGTGGCCGCGAGCACCGTAGCACCCCTGCCGCCAGCCTCCTCGACGTTCCCCTGCCCCTCGGCCCGAACCTACCCCACCAGCGAGCCCCTGGTAAGCCTCTCATCCTCCCCGACATGTTCCCCGTCCCCCTAGGGCACCGTAGCACCGCCGGTCGCTGACGAACACCGTGCGTGCGCGCTCAGCGCCGCGGTCACCGCCTGTGCGTGCGCTAGCAGCAGCTGTGGCATGCGCTCCATCTCTGTTCGTCGAAGAAAACCACGCGCTGCAGGCCGCCTCCGCGCTAGCACCCTGTACCAAAGTTGTAGACCAAACTGCCGTCTCCATCTTTCGTTTTGGCGTCGACGTCTGAAACGCGCTAGGTTCGTCGCCATCGTCGGCCAAAGATCCGGCCAGATCCGCCGCCGCGGCGTCACGTTCAGCAGCGGACAGCGACCGCCTGCACGTTTTGCAAATGCGCCCTTCCTTTTTTCCCGCCTCAAACCCGCGGTCCTCGGAGCCCTCTGTCAGCGTCAGATGGTTTTTTTATAAAAAGGTTCCTGGCGTTTTCGAGTATAAACCCGCAGTCCCCCTTTCTCCCAGCCGCTGACATGTGGGGCTGTGTGCGCCGGGACCCATCTGTCAGCGTCTAGGGTCAGTGTGGCCTGAGTGTCAGATGTTTTTCAGAATCTGTTTAGAAATTCAAACTAACTAAATTATTTCAAAATTCAAAATCAAATCAGAATTTAAATAACTTTTCCATAGTAAATCCAAATTTGACAAATAATATATGTTTGGATATCAGAAAAATGAGAGGATTCCAAAGATGACCTTCAATTTTCCTTTTGCACATTTAAATTCCAAGTTTATTTAAATTACCACAAATGCCACTGGAATTTAAATAATTAATAACTTTTGTTTATAATTCCAAATTTAGCAAATGATATGTCTAAAATGATCAGCTCGACGAGACCTTTCTGTTTATGATATCCATGACTTCAATTGCAGCATGCATCATATAAAAATATAGGGTACAGCAATGTTATGACAACAAAATGTGAACCAAAACACCACTAAAATGTTGCTACTTGTTTTCCACACCTCACCATGCCATGCTACCTTCTTGCCATGTAAATTGTGCATCATTCATCATGGCATGATTGTTTGCTTGACGCATCTTATTCATATGCTTGTGCTCTATATTCATGTTGGCCTTGTTTGTTTGGTTTTTCTCGGATAGACACTGAGCAGGGGTTATACCAAGAGAACCAGGAGCACTACCCAGATCCGTCCCTCGCTTCAATCGAGTTAACAGCAAGCACTTCCACATGCTTGCATACATACAGTACCTATTGCCTCTATCTTATTCTTGCATCATTGAGTCGCGATTGCATTAAATTGAATCCCAAGTATGCATAGCCTTTACTTTTAAACCCCACCAAGCTTGTTCCTCCAACCCATGAGCCATTACTATAGGAGTTGTTTGAGCCATGCGAGTCGTAGAACAGCATGTGTAGGGTATGTGAGTGTCTGTTGGATAATGAGGTACCTAAACAACTTAACCTGAGTAGTTCTGGGATAACTAAAGAAAGTGGCACCGGTGAGCAACATCTGCTATTTGTTTTTTCCTGCTCACTTGTGTCCCGTAAGACCCCGAGTACTTGATTCCTGTTCCTTGATTTATCGCGCTATCCACATCCGGGAGGTATATGGGACCCCCCTGTGCCAGAGCTCGATTCAGTCTTATTTCTTGGGGCCACAAACTAGTTTGAGGTTTTATTTACTATCCTGTACTTATGCCATGCTACTTTCTGTATTTAGATTGTGCGAGGAGCACACTGTACTGTTTAGGAATTGTGACCCGTTTACGTGGTATCGATCCCGTTTGGGGATCTGCATTGCCATCACCGCCCCACAAACCTTGAGTCCGTCTCGAGTCAGCTATCTTCGTTATGGTGTACTTCAAGGGTGGCCTGAAATATTTCTGAATCTGTGATTGTTCATCGTGAAAGCCTCGTTGGGTTTTGATTTGGTTTTTCCGAGGTTGATCGAGCGTGTGTTGCTATTGGTGCACCCCGGCCGGGTAAAACTTTCTGAAAGCCGTGTCCGCGGATATGGACGACTTGGAGCACAGTTTCTCGATCATAGACAAGCATAACTAAAGTACCGCTTTAATTTGACTAAGTAATTTGACTAGTAAATAGTGCAATACTCATGGAATGGTTAATAAAATTGCCAACGGATGGGGGGTTGTTCGTCCGCTTCCTTGTTGGTAAGCAGGGAGGAGGATGGATCGGATGAGATTACCATTATAACTGTTGTTCTTAAATTCACGGACATCCGTCTATCATTGGTTAGGCGGATGGTTAGCGTTTATCTGTAGAACTGCTAGGGTTTATCTTTCGCTGCAATTGCGTCACCCCAGGTTGTGTCCCCTTTAGAGGCATTAAGACTTGCTGAGTACCCTTAGGGTCTCACACGATAAATTCTTGATTCAGATGGACAGGTACCTTCTCAGGACGGATACTGGGTGGAAGAAGCCGAAGATGTGGGCAACGATCGTTCGGTGTAGAGATTTCGGGAACGGGGATCCGTGAGACCTGTAGTTGGGATGTGCTTATTTCTATGGCATCTTATGCCGATTTGCTTCTTATCCGTACTCGGATTTTGTTTGCCGCTTCCGCATGATACTCTGATGTGTGTTGTATGAGGAAGTATCCTAAAATATAGATCTATCTAGGTCATTTGAATCTTGCCGTATGGCGTTGCTATATTTCCTTTCTTTCTAGATGGTATGGCTCTGATGTACTCTTGTATGGTGGCTTGCGTACATACCCACTTGTGTACGTAGTTGATCCTTCGCCGACACGCCGCCCAGACAGTCCCGTTGAGAGGGTAGTGGTTGGGACGTCTGAAAGGACTACCAGTGAGTGGCTTTTGGGGCCCCACCGTACTATTTCAACCACTACTACTCATCCAGGCTTGTATCTAGGAGCGTAGTTCACCGAGGTAGTTACAAAGGTACAAGTGCAATGTTGAAAATGTTCCCCGTGACAGCACGGTTCTGCTAATTCCAACTTATAAGTGCAAGCATATACAACAAAGTTGTCACAATGGTTCAAGTTTATTAGGGGCAAAGAATAAATTGTGCTATCAAGTTTGTGAGGGCTTTAATCACTAAGTTTTCACATAACAAAATAGTTTTTAATTGGAAGATAGTTGAAAACAAGAATATACTTGGAATGGTGTAACACACCATGCATGGGAATTTATAGTGGAGACTTTGGAATAACTTGGTTTCTTGGGAGTGGAGGCATGAGTAGAACTTACTCATACAAGTGGAGGCTAGCAAAAGACTGAGAGTAACCAACTAAGAGAGCAATAATGGCCAAAATCATGCAGTGCAACAAAGCATACTAATCAAAGCAAAGATTGGTACTACAAGTCAAGGACTAAATGATCATAGAGGCTAATGGTGACTTGTCATAGTCATAACATGGTGTGAGCATGTGCCAGGTCAACCCAAGCAAAACATCAAAGGAGAATACCACAATACTATGCTTTTGCATGCTAAAACAATGCATAATTTTTTCAAGGCACACTAAGCAATCCCAATTGTTTGAAACAATACGTTCTATAGCAATAATCACTAAGCATAATGCTAAAACAACACCTAGCATGTCATGCTAAAGTCTAAGTCATAGTCAATGCAGGCTCCTCTTGCACTTCAAGCAAGAACTTACTACTCCTTTCCAAACACCAAGCAAACTTACTTGCAAAACAACACAGCGAGAACGGGGGTCCAAACTACTTTATTGAAGCAAACTAAACAAATTAAGCAAAGCAAATGAAAACTAAGACGCTCCAAGTACAACACAACTATGCATGAGACAATAAAAATGAAGTGTCTAGACAGACCTGAGCTTTTTATTGATAAAGAAGGGGATGCCTTGGGCATCCCCAAGCTTTGACGCTTGTACCCATTGGATATTTCTTGGGGTAACACCATGGTGGCATCCCCAAGCTTAAGCTTTTGTCCATTCTTCATCTCATTGCATCATTCTCTCTCTACACCTGAGATTTTTCCTTCATACAAAACTTCACACAATCTTCATTAGCAACATTAGTGTATTCAAAAGATATTAGACCTCTGGCAAAGCTTTGGAACAGCAAGGCGTTTCATTAAAAACACAAGCTACTGTAGTAACTCCTTCAAAAAGCTCAATTTATCTGAAGAGAACTCAAAAAGGAATCAATAAGAAGCAAATACAAATAATGGCAGAAATCTGTCAAAACAGACCAGCGGGTAGAAACTGATTTTTTCGAACATATTTTGTTGCTCAAATAAAAAAGTGCTGAACTAACGAAAGTTAGCTAACATACTGGGGGATTTATTCGTAAATTTTGAGCTCAATCCGAGTTACAGAGCCTCCTCACGAATTTGTTTGGTGGAGGACAGAAATCTGTTTCGGGACAGCAACTCCCCAAATCTTACTTCCCTCTCATTAGAGGTCATTCTTGGCACAAAAATCAAACAAAAGGATAAGGAGAGGTCATTACTGAAGTAATAAATTCCAATACTCAAAGAAATTCTTGGGTTATCTCCCAACAAGTACTTTTCTTTAACGCCTTTAAGTTAGGCACAAGAAGCGAGAAGAATCAAGTATTTTCAAATGAGGAAGCATTAACATTCATACTTGCTTTCAAAGGAGGAGCAAAAAGCAACTTCTCTCCTCATAGGGAAGTGTTCAATACCTTTCTTGAATGGAAAATGATATTTGATGGTGCCTTCTTTCATATCAATGATGGCACCAACTGTTCTAAGAAAAGGTCTTCCCAAAGTAATAGGACAAGAAGCATTGTATTCAACATCCAAAACATAGAAATCAATAGGGACATAAGCATTGTTAACCATAATGAGAACATCATTAATACTCCCCATGAGTTTCTTCTTAGCATTATGAGTGGGACATTCAAATAACAATCTTCCAAAGGTGGCAAATCAAGCATTTCACAAATCTTCCTAGGCACAATAGAGACACTAGAACCAAGATCACATGAAGCTTTGAGATCAAAGTCATTCACTTGCATATTAATAATGGGTTCCCAACTATCTTCTACTTTCCTAGGAATAGAAGCTTTGTGTTTTAGCTTATCTTCCTTAATTTTCACAAGAGCATCTGTAATGTGTTTGGTAAAGGCAACATGCATATCACTAGCATCAGGACTTCTAGCAAGCTTTTGCAAGAACATAATCACTTCAGAAATATTGCAACCATCAATATCAAAATCCAACTTAGCATCACTAGTAGTAGGCATAGTAGGAGGAGGAATAGGGTCTACTTGTGGTTTAGTGGTGATAGTGCACACACTATTGTTTCTATCAATTTCAGCTTCCCTTTCCCACTTAGCATGAAGTTGAGCTAACAACCTAACATTTTTATCAATAGTAACTTTCATGGCATGAGAAGTAGCAAAGGTGTTTTCCATAGTTTCAGGTTTAGCAGCCATTTTATTAACCAAGGAAGTTTGAGCTCCAGACAAAGAGGATATATTTTCTCAACACTCAAAATTTTTGACTGTAAACTAAGAATTTCTCTATTCAGATTCTCAAGCTGAAGACTAATGTTTTTCAAGATAATAGATTGTTCCTCCATAGTTTTAGTGAAAATCTTGTTTTGCTCATATTGCATTTGCATAAAAAATTTAGTGGATCTCTCAACTTCCAAAATCCTCTCTTCACTAGGCATTCCAGATCTATCCTGATAAGCATTTCCACTAGGAGGATAAGGCCTATAATTATTGTTGCTACCAAAATTATTCCTATAGGCATTATTGTTGAAATTGTTGTTTCTAATGAAGTTCACATGAACTTGTTCTTCTTTAGCAACCAAAGAGGCTAAGGGAACACTATTAGGATCTAGAGGAGCTTTCCCATTAACAAGCATAGCCATAATAACATCAATCTTTTCACTCAAAGAGGAAGTTTCCTCAACAGAATTTACCTTCTTACCATGTGGAGCTCTCTCAACATGGCATTCATAGTAGTTAACCATCATATTATCAAGGAGCCTTATTGCAGCTCCCAAGGTGAGCCCCATAAAAGTGCCTCCAGTAGCAGAATCCAATAGGTTTCTTGAGGAGAAGTTCAAACCTGCATAAAAAGTTTGGATAATAATCCAAGCAGCGAGTCCATGAGTAGGGAAATTTTTAACCAAAGATTTCATTCTTTCCCAAGGAGGAGCAACATGTTCACTATCAAGCTGTTTAAATTTCATAATGTCACTTCTCATAGCAATAATCTTAGTAGGAGGGTAGTACTTTCCAATAAAAGCATCTTTGCACTTAGTCCAAGAATCAATACTATTTTTGGCAAAGAAAGCAACCATTCTTTAGCTTTTCCCCTCAAGGAGAAAGGAAAAAGCCTGAGCTTAATAATATCCCCATCTACATCCTTATACTTTTGCATCTCACAAAGTTCAACAAAGTTATTAAGATGGGCAGCAGGATCATCAGAACCAACACCAGAGAATTGCTCTGTCTCTCATCACAAGATTCAACAAAGCAGGCTTAATTTCATAAAAGGTAGCATCAGGAGTAGGTGGAGCAATAGGAGTGCTAAGGAAATCATTGTTGTTGGTGCTAGTGAAGTCATACAACTTGGTGTTCTCAGCAGAGTTCATTTTGGCAAAGGTGGGCAAGCCAAAAACAGCAGCAGCTAGAGCAGAAACTAATTTTTTGTGTTTTTGAATAAAGCAAGCAAACCAAACTAGACTAATTTTTTTGGGTTTTTTGAAAAGAGGCAAACAAAACCAAGCAAAAGAAACAAAGAAAACTAAAAACAAAGTAAAGTGAAAGGAAGTGAAGGGCTCCCCTAGTGAAGACGTCCTTAGCCTCCCCGGCAACAGCGCCAGAAAATAGCTTTCTAGCTTGTTGTTGCCGTGGGGTAACGTGTGTGAGTGCCTTTTACCTTTCCTCCCCGGCAACGGCGCCAGAAAATAGCTTGATGGCGCCCAGTACTTGTCGTGGGATGCTTCTTTGGAAACCCCAAGAGCAAGGTATGAAGCAGCACATCAGCAAGTTTCCCTCAGTAAGAAACCGAGGTTATCGAACCAGTAGGAGGAAGGAAACGTCACATAGGTGTTTCTAGCAACGTGGAGACTTGCACAACACAAACTCAAGACTTTGCCCCAGCGAATCAGTGAGGTTGTCAAGCTCACCGGTTTGGTGTAACAAAGTATTAAACGTATGGTGTGGAAGGTAATGGTGGTTTGCAGCAAGTAAACAAGTAACAGTGGAAGATGTATCAATGGTAAATATTGGACCAGGGTCCATAGTTCACTAGAGGTGCTCTCCTTAAATAAACAACATGGCATGAAGGGTAAACAAATTACAGCGGGGCAATTGACAGGAACTGAGCAAGGCATAACAATACAATTACTAGTCAGAAAGATCCTATGAGGTTGATTGTGCAATACAACAAGATACATAGACTGCCATCCAACTGCATCTATGACTAGAAGTCCACCTTCAGGTTATCATCTGAACCCCTCCAGTATTAAGTTGCAAGCAACAGACAACTGCTTTAAGCAAAGTGTGTAAGGTAAACAGTCCACATATTCCATGAACAAGAGACCGTTGTTTTCTCCCTAGTAGCAACAACACATCTACAACCGAAGAGATTTCTGTCACTTCCCTTGGAAACTAGAGGCATGAACCCACTATCGAGCATAAATACCCCCTCTTGGAGTCACTAGCAACTACTTGGCCAAGATAACCACTAGCAACGGAGAGCATGCAAGATCACAAACAACACAGACATGATATAATCATAAAGACAAAACCATTAATCAAACCAACATAATAATCTCAATATCCATCGGATCCCTACAAACACAACATGCATGATTACAAATATATTAGATCTTGATCATGAATGGAGCTCACAAGATCTATACATGAAAGCACAAAGGAGGAGATACAACCATCTAGCTACTACATGGACCCATAGTCCAAGGTGGAACTAATCACGCATCATACTGGAGAGAAGGCCTCCAGGATGATCTCCCCTCTAGCAGGGTGCGGGGAAGAACTTCAGATTTCCCCCTCGATTTAGGGATGATGGTGGCAGCGGCTACAGACGGTTTCGTGGATTTTTGATCGGGTGCCCAGGGTTTCTGCATCGGGGGCTTCTTATAGGCGAAGGGGGAGACCAATACGGCGGACAAGGTGGCCAAACCCTAGCCAGGCGCGGGTAGGGCCCACCCACTCCTATGGTGGATCTGGCCCCTCTGGCCAGCCCCTCGGGCTCTCCTCTGGACTTCTTGTTCCCCACGGAAAGTAATCGACTTTGTCCTTTGTCCCGTCCAATTCCGAGAATATTTCTTTACTAACTTTTCTGAAACCAAAAACAACAGAAAACATGCAACTGGCACTGTGGCAACTTGTTAATAGGTTAGTACCAGAAAACATGTAAAAAGCACCTCAAAGTGTGGACAAGTAAGGCAAAGTAGATACAAAACAAGCATGGAGCGTCAAAAATTATAGATACATTTGCAATGTATCAGCATCCCCAAGCTTAACTCCTGCTCGTCCTCGAGTAGGTAAGTGATAAACAGAATAATTTTTGAGGTGACATGCACCCTCACAATAAAGATCCAACCATTTGCAAGCATTGAAAGCTGGGATCAAAGAACTCTAAACATGTGCATGAAAGATGGAGTTCTAACAATAGGACATAGTAACTATGCATGCAACATGGCAAGCTACAAACAAAGATCATGAATAACATGCATTGAAAAACGTTTGTTTGTTTCACATGCAGAAAACATGGCATAGTGGCATTCAACTTGTCCCTCATAGAGTAGCAAATAATGCATAGGACACCTGCAAAGTTCACAAGGGTGACTAGAAACAAGTAGCACAAGATCAAGTAATAATACAATAGGCATCAATTAATAAGCTTTGAAACACTGCACACAGAATGACAACTATGCTCTCTTAATAGTGCCTAAAGGTAGAAGGTGGAGACTCAATAATGGTGGAAGAAAGACCTTTTTATAAAGGAAGCAGGGATTACAAGTTTCAAAAAGAGCTTCCAAAAATTATGGTACTTGTTAGCTTTCAGCCCTCATTGCCCCTATCATAAGCATCTTGAAGTGGTTAAGGTTAAAGTGGCAAAGATGGAGTATATGCTTGGCGAAGTATAAGTTGGCAATCTCATGCCCCTTGAATACGAGGGCCACACCTCATGCATACTCAACTTTGGGTCCAGGTAAGTTCTTGTCACTATAAGTATTTGCATATCATTGAGACCGCCAATGGGGTAACCCTTGCACATGGTACAGGAGCTTTACCATAACCAAAATGACAAGGCAAGCAAACAATGAGCATCTCAGCAATCTTTTTATTTACCATATGCATAGCTTTTTATTGAGGATGCGTCATAGATATCTCACTTTGGTGATGCTGCAAGTTTCCACCATGATTAGGCATGGCTTAGGCTAGCGGCCCAGGCGTTTCTCTAACACATAATACAAACTCCATGGACTTACAAGTCCCCTCTTTATTTCACATCGGTGACATCCATAGACAAAAGAATTTCTGGTTGAATTGGTGTGCATGTGTGAACATGAACCTTTCCGTATGTTGGTAGAGGAAGATTTTAATATTTTAAGACATCAAGAAGAAAAGAACAATGATAATTTCATACTTAGTGGCCTCTCATGTTTAATGCAATTACTAAAAGCTTAGATCTAAGATAAATAGTTTTCTAAGGATGAAAATTTACTTGGGGACAGCTGACGAGATACACCGAAGCACGAGAAGCTAGATAGAGTTTTAGCTAGTAACGTGTGGGAACAAAAATGTTCTTTGATAACTGTTTATGTCCTCTATGTATGTGGAACTTGATATAATTTTGACATTATATTATAACTGATGAGTGCTACCATATTGCAGCTATTTTGTCGTTGTGTTTTTGATAGTTTGAGAGAATAATAACTTGTATTGATGTCAGCCACGGTGGGCTGTTTATATAGATTACAACTGACTTGGACTCCAAGACTAATAGAGATAGATTTACAATTCGAATAGGGAGGGGAGAGGCGGCCGATTCCCTAGCTGCACCGACCTATACTCTAATATCCCCACGTAGTCTCAACGTTAGGAGTAACGATGTTGAGACTGGAGCGAATGTCTGTAAACGATTAAGTGGGGAGTCCTTTAGTAAAAATATCAGCAAATTGAGCACTGGTAGGAACATGAAGAACTCGAACTTCTCCAAGAGCCACCTTCTCACGAACAAAGTGAATGTCAATATCAATATGCTTCGTGCGCCAATGCTAAATGGGATTGGATGCCATGTAGACTGCAGAAATATTGTCACAATAAACAATGGTGGCTCGCTCCAGGGACCGATGAAGCTCGACGAGTAGCTGGCGCAGCCACACCACTTCCACCACGGCATGGGCAACCGACCTATACTCAGCCTCAGCATAAGACCTGGAAATTGTTACCTGCCTTTTAGAACACCAAGAAACAAGATTATCTCCTAAATAAATGCAAAATCCGGATGTGGACCATCGAGTATCTGGACAACCTGCCTAGTCTGCATCAGAATAAACTGTCAAGCTTGTAGGGGAAGACGAGTTTAGAAGAAGACCGTGATCAAGAGTTCCGTTTAAATATCGAAGAATTCGTTTTACATGAGCAAGGTGAGGAGCACGAGGATCATGCATGAAAAGACAGGCTTGCCGAACCGAGTAAGAGATGTCAGGACGAGTGAGAGTGGCATACCGAAGAGCACCAATGATGCTACGGTAAAAAGTGGGATCGGAAAAAGGATCACCATCAACCGACAGTTTGGCACCTATGTCGGCCGGAGTGCGAGAAGGTTGACAATCGGACATACCAGCCCGTGAAAGCAAATCCAAAAGATATTGTCGTCGAGGAAGAAAAAGAGAGGATATTGTGCGAGAAACATTAATGCCAAGAAAATGATGAAGAGGCCCTAAATCAGTCATGGAAAATTCATGATGAAGAGAAGAAATAATATGTTGGAGAAAAGAGTCAGAGCTAGCAGTAAGAATGATGCCATCAACATAAAGGAGAAGATATGCAGTATGTTTGGAGGAACGAAAAATGAATAGAGAAGAATCAGATTTAGAAGATATAAAGCCAATGGTTTGAATGAAAGTAGCAAAACGTTGAAACCAAGCACGAGGATCCTGTTTGATACCATAAAGAGATTTTTTGAGTAAACAAACAAGATTTGGAGAAGAGGGATGCTCAAAACCAGAGGGTTGCTAACAATAGACAGTTTCATTAATAGTACCATGGAGAAAAGCATTTTTAACATCAAGTTGATGAATCGACCATGAAGCAGAAATGGCAAGACTAAGAAAAATGCGAATAGTGCTTGGTTTGGCAATAGGGGAGAAAGTCTCACGAAATCAATGCCATGTTGTTGTGAAAAACCGCAACAAACCTAGCGAGCTTTGTAACGAGCAAGAGTGCCATCAGAATGAAATTTGTGTCAAAAAAACCATTTGCCAGAAACAACATTAATGCCAGAAGGTTTGGGAACGAGAATCCATGTATTGTTTTGTTGAAGAGCATCAAATTCATCACGCATAGCTGAAAACCAAGAAGGATCAAGAAGAGCACGTTTGTAGGAGGTGGGTACAAGGGAAATTGTGGTTGTGGCTATGAGATTGAGACGTTTAGAAGGAAGAAGAAAGCCACGTTTGCCACGAGTGCACATGACGTGATCATTTGTAGGTGGTTGAATAGAAACAACATTAGGTGGTAATGGGGGTGTGGAGGAAGACTCGATAGTAGGTGTTGGTGGTTCGGGTGATGGGGTAGATGGTTCAGTGGTAGGGGTAGGGGAAGTGGTGCTACGAGGGGTGGACACGACAGTGGTGGGGGTGGTGATAGGTTCCTGCCGTGGCAGAGAATTAGGTGAAAGTTCTGCCGTGGCAGGCTGCCGCAGCAGAGAAACAGGCGAAAATCCTGCCACGGCAGGATGCCGCGGTAGAGAAACGGGTCAAAAGTATGCCGCGGCAGGGGTGACAGTGGGTTGAACGAAGGGTTTTTTGGTGGTGGTAGGGACTGGCGGTTCGTTTTGGGGAGTGAGTTTGGTGGCAGCATAAGGAAAGGTATTTTCTTCAAAAGTAACATGGCGAGAAACAATAACACGACCAGAAGAGGGATCAAAACAATGATATCCTTTGTGATCATCAGAAAGATCAAGATGAATGCAAGGTAAGGAACATGGTTCGAGTTTATTGGAGGCTATAGAGGCAATGTTTGGAAAATAAAGGCAACCAAAAACACGCAAGAAAGAATAGTCTGGGTGAGATAAAAACAAAGATTGAAAGGGTGAATAAAGAGGACACGTTTTGGTGGGGCGAACATTGATGAGTAAGGTGGCAGTGCGAAGTGCTTCAGCCCAAAAACAAGAAGGAAGAGAGGCTTGCAAAAGTAAAGTGCGAAGAATGTCATTTATAGAACGAAGAGAACGTTCAACTTTACCGTTTTGAGAAGAAGTGTAAGGACATGAAAAACGGAGAAGAATTCCTTGAGAAAGAAACTGCGGTTTTGAGTGTTGTCAAATTCTCGTTCGTTATCACATTGAATAAATCGAATAGGCAAGCCAAAGTGAGTAAGAACATACTGCCGAAAATTTATGAAAATTGTATGCACATCAGATTTTGCACGAAGAGGAAAAGTCCAAATATAGTGAGAGTAGTTATCCAGTATCACAAGATAATATTTATAACCAGAAACACTTGGAACTGGAGAGGTCCATAAATCACAATGAAGAAGCTCAAACGGAAAAGTACTGACAGTAGTTGATGTACCAAAAGGTAATCTAACATGTTTGCCGCATTGACAGGCATTACAGAGAGAGGGGTTATGTGGCATCCCGCAAAACCACTACTAGAAAATCGCGTTGTTTTTGTGCATTGCATCATCATGACCGCATGCTCATGTCATCATGCCACATTGCATTTGAGCATCGTCATCATCTTGCATTTGCTTGCATAAAACTATTTTGGAAAAAGCCTGGTTTTGTTTTCCAAACGCCCCATCTTAATTCAAATGCAAAGCCCGATCCCCGGATTATTTTCGTTTGAGTGCTATCGGTTTGCAGAAGGTGTTAACAAAACAAATAAAAATTATATTATTTTTAGCGCGGTCGAACGGGCAGACGAATCGAACGACCACCCCCATATTTCAGATCGGCCCAACCCGCATTCCTACAGCTACCCAGAAAACTACCCCAACCCAACCTCCACATCACCCTGGCCACTCCCCTTGCGCCACATCACCCTCTCCCTCCCCTCTACCAATCCTATCCTGCCACCTATCCCTCCCTCTCTCTCTCACCTCACCCACTCAGCACACTCACCACCCCACACAACACAACACACGCACACACACCAGCCCCACACCCCACCAAACCGACACCCACCTCCCCTGCCCCTGGCCCCGCTCCTGGCCCCACCGTCTGGCCCCACCCACGCGTCCCCCACCCGATGCACTCGCCCTCCACTCCCCTTTGTCTTCCTCCTCCCTCCTCTAGCCCGACCGCCTCTCTGGTAACCGCCTCACGCCCCATCCTCCGGCCGCCTGTCCCGTGCCCCTCCTCCCGAGCCTCGCTCCCCTCCTCTCACACCAGGCCCTTCTCCTCCAAGCGAGCCCACCATCCCCTTCTCCACCTTCGCCTCGAGCCATGGCTCGAGCCCGCCTGACGCCTGGCCCACCCGACGCAGCCACCCCCCGCGCCCGCTCCTCCCGCCCCTCACCGCCTCCCACTCCAGGCCGCGCATCCCGTCGCCTCCCTGGCCCAGCGTGCTGCCTCCTCCCCGACCAGGCCGGCGCCCCGCCTGAGCCCCATCCGGGCGCCGCCGCCAGTGCCCTCGCCGAGTCGCCTGGCCGTCCGCTCCCGCCTCGCCTCGCCCTGCCTCGCCAGAGCCGGACGGCGACCTTAGCCAGCCTCTCCGCCGTCGTCCCCATGCTGCCCCGCCTCGGCAGCGTCACCCAGGCCGCCAAACACCCCACGCCTCGTCCTCCTCGAGCAGAGCCGCTGGCCGCTTCGCTCCGCCACCTCCTCGTCGCCAGCGACGCACTGGCCTCCTCTGGAAGTTAAGTGCAGCCAAGACGACGCATACGATGTGTGTGTTGATGTATGTCGTTGGATGATTGTACTGTGGTGGTGACTGTTTGTTGCTCTCCAGTTCACCTTGGCACGGAACTTTCGATCCTCGATATCTCGGCAAGAGCTCGGAGACCAAGGATTGGTGCAATTCAAGCTCGCCTGCTTGGAGCCGAACCCTCGGTGTTGCCAAGATCTCCTGCCCGAGATTCGAAGCCTTGATCCCGCGGATCCGAAGACCCTGATCTCGAGAATTCGAAGTCCCGACATGATCACCCCATGGACAGCAAGGCCGTTCTCGGAACCGAAGAACAAACCCCGACGCGTTCTCCTTCCTCGTTGAGATCGAACCCTGGCGCGCCAAGTTCTTCGACCGGGGGCCGATCCATCGGATGCGACAAGAGCTCCTTCCCGAACGCCAAGACCGACTCGATCGAGGACCACACGAAGCCAGAACGACAAGAACGGCACCGGCTGGAAGAATTCGACACCCGACACGAACCAAGACTGCTTCCGGACGCAACAAGATCTACCCGATCCAAGACCACGAACCCAGATCTGGACCCCGAGCCCGAACCGTCGAACTCGGACCCCGAGACCGACCGGACCCGGAACCCCAAGTTCGAACCCTAACAAGATCTGCCGAACCCTAAAATGTGTGACCCTTATCCGAGAACCCTATTTCATAATATAATAAAACTTGTTGCATATTTAATTGTCATCTCGCATGCATATCAATTGGGATGGGGGCCTTATGTCGAATCACCTAATAATTAAATATGGGGCCCATATGCGGGCAAATCTAGTCTCATATTGGCCTCATTTAAATTTGCATAACGAACCGGTGCTGTATTTTATCTTGTTCAAACAACATTTAATGTTCGGGGTAGATAAACAACATGAACCTATTAATTAATTGTCGGGACCCCGGTTCCGCTTAATATGACCTAGTTGCATCGCACCTTTGCCATGTCATCCATCATGCATGCATCATGCCGATCTTCTGCCGTTGTATTAAATAGTGCATCCGGTGTTTCTTCTAGTGTTTTGCTTCTTCGCGGATAAGGCCGTTGAGTTGATGTGAGCTTCGCCCCGATCTTCGGTTGAACCCTTCGGCAATGTTTTCAAAGCAGCATCTCCCCTTTCTACCTATCTTACTTTTATAGTCTTTATTCCTCCTGTTGATCTATTGCTATCTCGTGTGGCGATGCTTTAGTTTCCGCACTGTGAGATACCGTAGCCCTATATTGCCTTGGACACACCCTATTACCGTTGTTTGGTAGATAGTTGGACTTGCGCGTCGTCGCTTGCTCAAGTGCTGCTGCGTGTCGCCTAATGCCACGATTGTTGATGTATTGCCGCATGTTGATGATGGAGATGATTCTAGTTTTACTTATCGTCACTTTAATTTCGTTTAACAACTAAAATTGAAATAAGCGAGGCATCGGTGGGTGATAGAAA
Organism: Avena longiglumis; assembly: GCA_030063025.1. Taxonomy (NCBI): domain Eukaryota; kingdom Viridiplantae; phylum Streptophyta; class Magnoliopsida; order Poales; family Poaceae; genus Avena; species Avena longiglumis. The sequence goes on from CP125977.1 coordinate 125,096,122, forward strand.
ATATTTGGTTTCGAACGCCCACTTGTGTCCCGTAAGACCCCGAGTACTTGATACTGTTCCTTGATTTATCGCGCTATCCACATCCGGGAGGTATATGGGACCCCGAGCGAGCTTGATTCTCTTATTTCTTGGGGCCACAAACTAGTTTGAGGTTTTATTTACGATCATGTACTTATGCCATGCTACTTTCTACGTATTTAAATTGCGAGGAGCACCGCATCTTTGTTAGGATCGTGGCACGATTCGCGGTGTCGACAAGCCCAGCCACACTTCGGGTTCCCGATCGTTCACGGCCCCACAACCTTAAGCCCGTCTCGGAGCCGGCTTCGTTGCGGTTCTACTTAAGGTGGCCCCAAATATTTCAATCTGTGATTGTTCACCGTGAAAGCCTCGTTGGGTTTTGATTTGGTTTTTCCGAGGTTGATCGAGCGTGTGTTGCTATTGGTGCACCCCGGCGGTAAAACTTTCAAAGCCGTGTCCGGATATGGACGACTTGGAGCACGATCTCGATCATAGACAAGCATAACTAAAGTTCTTGCTATAAATTTGACTTTATAATGACTAGTAATCGCTTCACTATAATGGAATGGCTAATTAATCGCCCACCATTGCTTGTTTGGTTGTTGTCGCCACAAATGTATCGACTAGTAAGTATTGCAACTACAACGGAATGGCTGAATAAAAGTACCAACAACCTTGGGTTTAAGGGTTATCTCATGCTACATGTATCGACTAGTAAGTGTTGCCACTATCACGGAATGGTTAACTAAAAGTGCCCAGCTTATTTTTATCGTGATGATTATCTATACTTGACTAGTAATTGCTGCAACGATAACGAATAAGTAAAGCGCCAACGGTGTGAGTTCCTCGGTTGACTTCCTCGTTTGGTCTCGAGGAAACACCAGATGGGTTTGTTTGGTGTTAGCCTCGGGTTGGATCCGGATAGGTCATTCTCACCCTCTCTCGACTACCACGGTTGTATCGAGTCTCTATAGGTTGTTTAGTGCATCTTGCCACGCCGCTTGATCCACCATACCTATGTAGGCGAGGACCGCGAATTCTAGCCTCGCTGTCTTGGCCTCGATCTTGACGCTCCTTCTTTTTCCTTTGCCCTTTGTCGGCACCCCTTTTGTTTAAGCAGGTTTTGAGATCGACGCCGTTAGCAGGGTTAACCTTCCGGCTTGGCCTGGGCAGGGTTATGGACGCCATTGGTTATTCTTCAGGGCTCTTAGCCCCATTTGCATCTTGTCCGTAGCCGGACGCTGTATCATTTTCAAGGTGATTTGGATCTTTGTACATTATATATGTATTCTTGACTCTTTGAGTCGCTGTTATATATATCTGTTTTGTGGGTCCCATCGAGGACTGTTGTGTAATGTTATTACTTCGTTTTCCACCCGCACGAAAGTGCCTGGTGGGCACCTTTGAATCGTTTCTATGCGGGTTTGGTGAATTTTGCCCAAACTTGCATATGTCCGATTCTGAGGGTGTTACAGGTTATAAGAGGAACTAGAACTAGGTATACAAAATTCTTGAAGCAAAGACGATAGAGTGGTTTTATTGGGGTGGCCTAGACAACGATTCCATAAATCAACGGATGCAAGCATGGCGCGGGGGGTGGATGTGGGCGCGCCATGAAGTGGATAAAGATCGCCCGTGCTATTGTATCGAGCGAGGACCTCCCCTATTTTCATATCCTTCACAGATAAACCAAAAGGATCAAAATCCAGAATAACTTTGTTGTTAATACAGAATTGTCGAACAAAAATAAGATTTTTGATTAAGGAAGGAACAACAAGAATACTACGTAGAAAAAAATTATCATAAGATGAAGATATGTGAGAATTTCCGGCGCAAGAGACAGGAATTGTGGATCCATCACCAATAGTGATTGTGGAAAAAGCAGAGGGGAAACAAGATGACAACAAATTTATATTTGAAGACATATGCGAGGATGCACCAGAATCGAAAATCCAATCCGTACCTTCGTTATTTAGTGTAAAGTTGTTCATGGCGTTGATGAAGGTGGCTTGGTCCCAGGTCGGCTGCTGGGGAGGAGCAGAGGATCCAGGAGCTGACATGTTGACGTAGGGGAGGGGTGGTAGATGGTTGTACACGTACGGAATTTGCATGTTGTCGTAGGAGGCCGTCATGTGGTAGTAGGGCACGCCGGATGGTGGTGTAGCAGTCGCGGTGTAGACGTGAGCCGGCGGCCGAGGGCCGAGGAGGCCGGGAGAGCCCGTGGCTAGACGAAGACCGGGACTCCATGCACCTGTGTATGCAGGATGGGCGCCATACGGAGACGGGGCAGACCATGGCATCGACCAAGCCTGCACAAGGCCAGTCCAAGGGTCGTGCTGAGGAGGCCAGGACGGTGGCGTGTGCGGCGAAGAAGCAGTTGATGACAAAGCGGGTGCAGGGCCGGAGGGGTGCATCATGGGAGGTTTTAGATCGGGTTCTTGCCCCTGTAATTAGGGCTCGGGCGCCATCCAGGAGGCAGGGTCGGGGCCGCGGCTGGTGCGGCAGGAGGTGGTTGTGCGGGCGGCTGCCGCGGCAGCCCAGAGGGCGGATTCCTTGCCGCGGCAGGGGCGGTGGCGTGGAAGACGTGCGGCGTGTGTTGTGCCTTGCGAGCTTGATTCTTCTCTTCTTGCTGGAGGAGGGAACGCACCTCCTTGAAGGTGGGGTAGGGCTTCAGCATGGGGATGAAGGACTGCTGCTTCTCGAACTGATCTCCAAGGCCGACGAGGAGGGTGTTGATGATGGTACGGTCGTCGACGTGATCACCAAGCTCACGGAGTTCGTCACCGATGGCCTTGATCCGCTGGAAGAAGACGGTGACCGGGGCGTCTACCTGGGTGGTCGTGTGAAGCTCCGTATTGAGCGCGTTGATGCGCGCGTCGGATTTGTCCTGGAATAGATGCTGGAGAGAGTCACATAGATCGGCGGCGGTGCATCGTCGGAGGAGACCAGGTTGAAGAGCTCCGTGGAGATGCGGGTGTAGATCCATTGGATGATGGCGGGATCATCTTTGTGTTGGAGATATGCCCTAGAGGCAATAATAAATGTAGTTATTATTATATCTTTGTGTTTATGATAAATGTTTACATTCATGCTATAACAGTATTAACCAGAAACATTAATACTTGTGTGATTTGTAAACTAAATTAGAGTCCCTGGTAAAGCCTCTTTATAATACTAGCTTGTTGATTAATAGATGATCATGGTTTCTTGATCATGAACATTTGAGATGTTTTTAATAACAAGGTCATATCATTAGGAGAATGATATGATGGACATACTCCTATAGATAAGCGTAGCATAAAGATCAAGTAATTTTAATAGTTCAATTGCTATAAGCTTTCTGATACATAGTAACCTAATTCCTTCGACCATGATATCATGCTTATCACCATCACCGGAAGGATGCTTTGATGACATCAAACACCACACCGTAACTGGGTGGATATAAAGGTGGCATTCAGTGTTCGAAAAGTATGGGTTGAGACACATGGATCAAGAGTGGGATTTGTCCATCCATATGGCAGATAGATATACTCTGGGCCCTCTCGGTGGAATGTCATCCAATTAGCTTGCAAGCATGTGACTGGCTCACAAGGGATCACATATCACGGGAACGAGAAAAGAGTACTTGTCGGTAACGAGGTTAAACTAGGTATGCAGAGATACCGATGATCAAAACCTCGGATAAGTGAACTATCGTGAGACAAAGGGAAATTGGTATCGTATGTAAGTGGTTCATTCGATCGCAAAGTAATCATAGAAATATGTGGGAGCCATATGAATTTCTAGATTCCTCTATTGGTTATTGATCGGAGAAGTGTCTCAATCATGTCCGCATAATGCACGAACCGTAGGGAGACACGCTTAAGGATTCGATGTTGTTGAGTAGTTATGGAATGATGAGAAAGAGACAGAATGTTGTTCGGAGTCTTGGATGGGATCCGGGATATCATGAGGAGATCTGGAATGGTCCGGAGAATAAGATTCATATAAGGAAAGTCCTGTTTCGGAGTTGGGGAATGATTCCGGTGTTTTCATCGGGAATGTTCTAGAAGGGTCCGGAAGGTCCGACACTCCGGAGGGAAAGGGTACATGAATGTGTCATGACAATATGGAATGGTTGCATCATGTACTAGGTCACTTGGGTGGGCAAAATAAAGGGATAAATCAAATCCTAGTTTGAAAGTCAAACGCCAATTTGAAAAAGTCAAACGACAAGTTTGCTTGGTGGAGGGAGAGTAGGAAACCTACTTGGGGAGGAGTTCCTCTCCCTCCACCCGCCGGACAAGGAGGCCGACTTGGGGGAGGACTCCCTCCTCCCAAGCCGCGCCCTACCACCTATATAAGGAGGGGCAGGGCTGCCCCTCTTACACACACCCAACACCACCCAAAACCCTAGCCCTAGCCGCCAGCCACCTCCTTGTGCCGACGCCTAGGGCACCACCAACTCGTCGAGTTGGGGTGATCCCCAAACCCTAGCCACCGGCTACACTCTCCCCTTGGTGCCCTCTAAACCCTAGATCACCAAGGCCTCTCTCATAGTCCACCATACTCGCTCCGGCTTAAGGCGAAGCCCTGCGAGATCTCCCCTCTACTTCCGGTACCACGCCGTCGTGCTGCCGGAATCGCGAGGAGAGTGCTACAACCTCCGCTGCTTGCTGGAACAAGGGAGAGGAAGGTCTTCGTCGAAAATCGAACGTGACCGATCATGAAGCGCCGAACGCAATACGGAAGGATCGTCTACGCGACCTTGAGATCGACAAGAGTACGACTACATCACCCACGAGAATCTGCTCTCGTTAACCGCTTTGGAATCTTCGAGGGTGAGTTCCTCTATCGACTCGTTGCTACAATCTAGTAGATAGATCTTGGCTTGTTTGTTTGCATGCGGTAGAATTTTTTTGTTTTCCATGCTACGAACCCCTACACTTTGACCCAGCGGGGATCAGCGGGCTGCGGAGGGTAGGAGGGATCTATATGGTGACGGAGGCCGCAACGGCTGAGGTGAATGGTGAAGAGGTGGCGCCAATGGTAGTAGTTGTGGGTGCCGAGGTCGAGCGAGATCGGTATGAAGGGGGAGACATCGGCGATGGTGTCGGATAGAGAGATCATCGGAATTTGTGGAGGTGGTGGATGTGTGGTTGTAGTTGTAGAGGAGGAAAATGGGGAGGGAGGGACACCGGCAACACGGAACTCGGCCATGGAGAAGAGGGGCCGAGCTGGGAGCGGCGGCGGCTTTGGCGGTGCAGGTGGAGGCGCCATCCCAGGTGCGGAAAACCTAGACGTCTGATATCATGATAGTTTGAGAGAATAATAAGTTGTATTGATTTCAGCCACAGTGGGCTGATTTGGACTCCAAGACTAATAGAGATAGAGTTACAATTCGAATAGGGAGGGGAGGCGGCCGGTGCCCTAGCCACACCGACCTATACTCTAATAGTTTTGTTTGACAGTTTTGCAACTTACTCGTGTGTCGCAATCCTGTGGTGTTTCCGGTACCAAATTCTAGTGGCAAAATATTGTCACATACACGTCGCTATACGGGGTGTTTTGCCAGGCAATCTCTAAATAGATCGATGTGTCATGTACTAGTGTTAAGTAATGAAGATGACATTCTACGATTTACTCCAGATTGAACCAGTTTAAATGTAGTGTGAATTTAATTCTCTTTATATCCTATAAATCATTCGCAAAATATCTTTAAAATCAATTCACATATTCCGAATCTGTTTTTTCTAAAAAAATTTAGACAAATCTGTTTTTCTAGTACTTCCTTCGATCTAAATTAGTTGACTTAGATTTGTATAGATTTGATTATATCTAGACATAATTTAGCATTAAATTCATCTGTATTTTGATAAATTTATTAATTTGGATAGAAGGAAATAACTTTTTTCCGAGCATATATGTTTCTCTAGCAGATTTAGGAATCTCTTGCTTTGGGACCTATTTTCTTGGCTCATTCTCTTTCTTTCTCTACCATTTGGATCCAACCCATTTCCTCTCACTTCACCCTCACATCTGGACAGCAAACTCCTCAAAAAAAAAAAAAATCTGGACAGCAAACTACTGGCCCAACTAATTCACGAGCCATTCTCAAAAAAAAAAAAAAAAAACTAATTCACGAGCCCCTGCCCTCGGCCCTCCGGGCTCCAGCCTCCACGTCCATGACGCACCTCGAACTGCCGATCCCCTCGCACAGCACTACGCCACGGCCTTCCCTCAAAAAAAAAAAAAGCAATACGCCGCCGCCGCCGTCCTTCGGAAACCGCTTCCGCAGGCGAGGCAGCGCCATTATTTCAAGCCGGAGCTTCGCCATGCGCCCGCGGAGCAAGACACATCGATCTATTTGGAGATCCATCGACTAGGTCGCTGGAATTTCTCCTGTCATTTGCTCCCTGCACTCGTACGTCGCCGTCCAGTATGTAGGTTATAATCCACGTCTCCCCACATGTGTATTCCCCAGACTTTAAGTTTTCTCGGGTTTTGGTTAGTTCAGTTTCCTAGAAAACAACATCCAAATTCAGCAAGTCAGATTAGGAACAAGATATATACGAGTTGAAAGTTGAATAGGTGACCAAACTAGTCCGTGTCACAGCATAGCATGTTTGGCCTGTGTCCCTAAAAAAAGTATGTTTGGCTTGTGATTATGCATTCTGCACGTTGTGATTATGTCTGGAAGTTGAAAATGCTTCAGAATGCTTTGTTGTAGGTAGAGGCCCTTGCAGCAAATGTGCCAGCGCCGCTATCCTCCACGACTGCCTGGCAATTTGGCATCGCCGCTGCACCTGAAGACGTTCCATTTTTCAACAACAACTCCCATGGCTTGCAACAATAGGAGTCTGTAGATGTCAGCAGTGTGGCTTGAGTATGCTGACACAGCAGTGAAGATGTCATGTGGCCTTGTTAAACTTTTCAGATCTGACATCATAAATTTAGTAGAAAAAAAACCTGCTCTTGTTAGGGGTTTTAAAAAACAGTTCAAGATTAGTAGATACAAAGATAAATAATTTATCTACTAACTTTCTGCCCCTTATCGTGCGATGTTATGCAGTTTTTGTGCAGCCTGGGCCATTTCGTGTTGTGATGTTCAGTGATAATATCCTAAAATGAGGTAAATTACATCAAGCAGCCACCTCATGATTTTGCAATTTTACATACTCCCTCCGCCCGCAAATAAGTGTACTTATATCTTTTGCTTTGAGTCAAACTTATTAACATTTGACCAATTTTGTGGACAAGTGTAACAACATATATACAATCAAATTGTTATATTATGATCTATATTTCAAAACGGATCTAATGATACTAACTAAATGTCATAAATGTTGCTACGTTTCACTATAAAGTTGGTCAAACTTTGTTAAGTTTGACTTAAGTCAAATACTAGAAGTACTCTTATTTGCGGATGGAGGGAGTAAGTTACTTTCTTTTGCATTGCTGAATTTCTTCATGTTCCTTTTGCTGCAAGTGCATGTGATTGACACAAGATGATTTAACTGTCATCACATTCTCTAGAAAGGGTGTAGCATATATGTATAAAATTGCCAAAAGTTAATAAGCAGGTCAGTGTTTTAATGTTCCTTGAGGAAAGTTAGGACCATGTTGTCTTCTAGTTGGCTTAACAGTAAAACTAGCTCACAGCTTCATATCTGCCACACCGTTCTTGATCCTCATGGCCTGGTACCCAGAGTGTCTAAATTCTGTATTTTTTCGAACTTTCCTATAACTCTGTGAGGATGCAACCCAATTCACTGTCCTTTGCCATACCCATTGCCCGACATCGCTCTATATGATAGCTACTTAGCTTCAGGCTTCAGCACTCACATGTTAGATTTTGGGTTTACTAAGTATATATCTAGTATTGTCCTTTCAAAAAAAAAAAACTAGTAGTGTTGTACCGCAATAAGGTGTATCGCATAGCTTCAGATGCTTTATATATTTGAACCGTCAGGACAAGTTAAAACTTCAGTTAAGGCCTCTTCGAAGTCTTATGATCTCTGTAGTTATGTTTAAACCTTGGCAAGCAAAGTGTTTTCGGTGTGCCCTCTTGTTCTTAAGCCCTATTTATGTTGACGCTAAAACAATGCTTTCTTGGTGTAGTTTAGAATGAAATAGATTGTGTTTATGTGTTAAAGAAAAATGTGTTGTGTTATCAGGTCCAGGGATTTTGTGTTGGGAAATCAAAAGAAAAGATAATGCTGCTCCTCAAAAATGCGTATAGTCCGTTGACTTTCTTTTTCAGATAAAGGCAGCATATGCTCTAAGATTCTATTTTTCCACATAAGGAGGAAAGGAATCAGTCCCACTCACAACCCAAAAAGAAGAAACTGGATGGACCCCTTTTTGCGCGGCCCAGCGATCTTATATATATTTATCCGGTATGTAGAGTGATATTTGTATGGATGAGGTGAGGATATTTATTAGAGCTTTGAATAAAATGTATAGCCAGTAGGTGAAGAAATGGTCCATGACTTCCCGTGTATCATCAATGACACTAGTTGGCAACTAGCAACCAACAAGGCCATGAGTCTGGCCATGCAGTGTTGGCTATTATGGAGGCAGTGTGATTTAAGTTGGATGTTACTGGGAAAGCATATGGTTGGTGCATGCATTTGTGGTCCTATCAGAGGCCATAGCTCATATCCCTTAAGAAAAAAAAGTGGCCATAGCTCATAGCTGTGACTCAGTGGTTAGATGATTGAACTGCAGGAGTCCGTAAGTTAGAATGTTTCACGAGGCCTTCCTTAGCTCATGAAGCTCACTTTTATGTTTTGAAAAGTGTGAAGGTCACTCCATGGTCTTCACAGTTCTACTAGCAAATAGTTATACTGATTCATGTAGCGGCTAAGAGGCATGCCTGCAGCATGTAGGCTCTGAGAAGCATCATTTGTTAATTGTGCATAAAGAATTGAGTCTACTGGTTGGGTACATATTCCGTTTAGGAAGATTGTTGTTGGTTCAAGCAACTTGCTCGGCAATTTCATACGTCAATTGCCTTGTGGTCTGATTATTTTGATATTTTCATTCATCCATTTCTTAGTTCCTTCATGCAATTTCTAGTAGGCCTACAAGATTGCAATAACCATTGCTAATATGGCAGTTTCATCACCCCTCTTGGTACTGGAACTGGCTTCTCCGATGGCCTCTCTCATACAACTGCATACCTATATGTACATTGGTAGAATCTTAATTAGTAGTGGTAGTAGAACTTCTTTCTTCAGAAGGGTAAACTTGATTCTTTCTTTTTCTAATCACAATGTGATTATTTTTACATGCATCCATCTGTACATCCACGATAATGTACCCTTGGAAAAACGTTGCACAAAAAAGTGTGCTCCAAAAGTACAATCGGGAAAAAAGATGAACATAAAAACAGAAAGAAGAAGCTGGAGATGTTCACTCTTCAGCTGCTCCACACAGCAAATCGCTGGTCATGTTCAGTGGGTGCTTGCATCATTCTGCTTGGGTGGTGGCAAGTCATCGTGATTGAACTGAGGAGCGCTCTCTCAACATCTTCAGAGGCCTCTCTCCTAAGCAAACACATCACATACTCCATCATTGCTGTATCACACGGCAGCGTGATCTTCCCATCACTTTTGAACCCAAACTCTTCCTGAGACATCCTCAGGAGCTCTTCGAAGACTGTCGTGCGGAGGCACGCTAGAGGGATCTCGAAACGCCTCCCATCAGAGGAGTAGACAATGAAGTGGCCCTTGCCTGCAACTGAGCTGCAGGATGAGTGGACACCCTTGTCAGTTGTCGTGGCCCATCTTCGCCCGATGGTACCGATCCCCTGCCACTTCTTGGAAAGTTGAGCTAGTTTCTTGGAGCTCATCATGGTTTCTTGTTTTGATTTTGAAGGAAGCAGAATTTGACTCTTAGGAAATGATCAGAGAAAAATGTTATGTTGTGTGTGGCGATGATTTGTGCCATGATCATGTATTTATAGGTAGTGCATGTGATGGTTGGGTCTGCACCTTATAGAACTATCACAGATACCAAGTGTTCGTTGGACAAGGCCATGGATACCCTTGGTGTGATGTTGTTATCTGTGGTTGCAACTTGTAAGAGTTGTTGTGTAGGACCATTTTTTCTCACATGGTGGAGCTATCTTTGCTGGCTACATACATAATTGGTCACCGCAGTTGGTCGGGCTTTAACACGAGTAGACGGGATGTTGGGTCCAGCCCTTTAATCTTCTAGATCTGAGATGATAGACATATTTACTGAACTATTGGCCCTTTATATATTAATAATGCTATATACGGGGATATTCTAAGATGAAGTACATTACATCATTCTGCCACCTTATGATTTGGAAAAAATTATAGAGAATTTACTATGTTGCATTTACTCAGTTCCCCGTATTTCTTTTGCTGCAAGTGCCATGTAATTGACTCGAGATGATTTAAGTATCGTCACATCTTCTAGAAAGTTAGTGCATGCAATACAGAAATCTGAGCAAACTGGAGGTTCTGTGTTCCTATTTAAGCTTGTCATTCAGGCTTCATCTGGTACAAGAACTCACATTTAGATGTAATCGAACTCAGGAACCTTGCGGTGTTGCCTAACAGTAGTGCTAGCTTAATTAGATTAGGACTTGTGAGGATGTTGTATGCAAACAGCTCTGTTTCTACCACCAATCCTGTGTCTTGTTACAATACACATGACCCTGCCACTTCCACTATCGATCAATTCGAAAGCATTGCACTACTCCAGTTAGTTTCAGAACTCATATATTATACTTTTCATCAGTAAGGATAAGTAGCTAGTATATTGTACTACAATAAGGTTTATTGGTCACATGGCTTCAGATGCTATATTGCTATACAGATCTGAACCGTTAAGACAAATGGGAACTGCGTCTAAGGCCTCTTTACTCTTCAGAAGGGATTAAAGTTTAAGATCAGTGTGCAAGTTTACACCCTGACAAGTAAATGTGTAATTGTTGTGGCTTGTTGTGCTTAAACGTTTTTTTTTTCTGTTGTGAAGCTAAAAAATATGCTATCTTGTTATGGTTTTGGAGGGAATAAACTGATTATTTGTTTCAGGATAGACACATTGCACTATTGGGTCTAGGCTTTTGGTATTTGGAATGCTGTTCTATATCTGGTGGGTGAGGTTTTTTTGGGGGGCTTTGAATCAAATGCATATCCGGTGGGTGAACAAATGGTCCATGACCCTTTGCCTACTTATCAATGACACTAGTTGGTGAGCAATAAGGCCATGAGTCTAAACATGCAGTGTTCGCTACAATGGAGGCAATATGATTTAAAGTGGATATTATCAGGCCAACACACAGTTGGTGCATGCCCTTATGGTCCTTACGGGACGCTACCTGTGACTTGGTGGTTAGATGATTGGATACGCACGGCAGAAGTAGGTTGATTAGGATGTTTCGCGAGGGCTTCCTTAGCTGATGAAGCTAACTTTTTTCTGTTAACTTATGAAGCTCTTCATGGGCTTCTCAGTAGTACTCCACTAGCAAATATCAGTACTGAATATTGTGCAGTGGCTAAGGGACATGACTGCAGCACGTATGCTCCTGAATTCGTAGGAGGCTTACAGAAGCAGCATCTTTTTGACAAACATAGAAGCAGCATCTTTTGTTTTGTATATAAATGAATTGGGTTTGCTGGTTTGTTACGTATTTTTGCCAACATTAATCTGGTAGGAAGTCTTTCTTGGTTCAAGAAACTTGCTCAGCAATTTCATACATCATTTGGTACTGAAATCTGGATTTTCTCACAGCATCTCTAACACAGTGCAAACTGCATAGTGCATACAGAAAAGTAATTTGGTAGAATCTAAAATAGTACTAGGAGCAGCAGATTATTTTGCTTCCTTTTCTTTTCGTTTGTTTTTCCTTGGCTATATTTATCACATGGTACTTTTGATTGTGCTTTTGTTTTTGTTTCTGGTTTGCTTTTGGTTCTGTACCTTCGTGCCTTCTCGGCGTTTTCATGTACTAATACAGAATGACTCAAATTTTGATGCTTTCGAGAAAAAAATAGTAGATATTGTTTCCATGGGGTAAGCCCGATTCCTTATTTTCTAATCACGATGTGATTATTCTTACATGCTTCCATCTGTGCATCCACGGGACAAATGGAAAAATGTCGCACAGAACTGTGCTCCAAAAGTACATCCGGGAAAAAAAGATGGAAGGTGAAAAAAAAAAGAATAAGCTGCAGATCTTCACTTCTCAGGAGCTGCACACAGAAATTTGCTGGTTAATCCTGCTGGGTGGTTGCACCATTCTGCTTGGGTGGTGGCAAGTCATCACTATGGAAGTGAGGAGCGCTCTCTCAACATCTTCTGAAGCCTCTCTCCTAAGCAAACACATCACATACTCCATCATTACTGTATCACAAGGCAGTGTGATCCGCTCATCATTTGTGAACCCAAACTCCCGAGACATCCTCAGGAGCTCCTCAAAGACCGTTGTGTGGAGGCACACTAAAGGGATCTCAAACCGGCTCCCGTCGGAGGAGTAGACAATGAAGTGACCCTTGCCTGCAACTGAGCCGCACGATGGGTGGATATCCTTGTCCGATGTTGTCACCCTTCTACGCCCGATGGCACCAATACCCTGCCACCTCTTGGAAAGTTGAGCTAGCTTCTTGGAGCTGATCATGGTTTGCGTGTTTTGGTTTCAAGGAGCTTGGCTGTGACTGATGAATTATCAGAGAGAAAGGTCAGTCTGTGTGTGCCGATAGTTTGTGCCAGGATCATATATTTATAGGGCGCATATGTAGTAGGAGGAATAGTAAATCGTTAGGGGACAAGGCCATGAACTCCCTTGATGTGATGTCCTATCTGTGATTGAACCTTGCAAGTCTAAATGCACTGGTTCACTGTTTCTCACATGGTGGAGGCGTGGAGCCATCTTTGCTGGCTTGGTACCTAACTGAGCACCAGCGTGGTTGAGCTTTGACAGTCATACAAGATATAGGACCAGTCCTGTAGTTTTCTGAGACTTTTGTTTGAAGTAACATATCAGAGATAATAAACATATTTACTAATTTGCTGTCCTTTTCTTGCAGTATTATGCAGCTTTGCAGTGTATTTTATAGTTCTGCTCAAGGAGAATATCCAAAATGAGGTATACCATTACCCCACCTTATGATTTTGAGAAATTTTACAGAAGTTATCTTCCGTTGCATTTGCTAATTTTCCTTCTGCCTCTTGGTTTGCAAGTGCTTTGTGATTGACTCTAGATGATTCACTATCGCCATATTCTGTTAGACAGGTCTATAGTGTAATATATAAATCTGCCAACAGTTCACTTGCAGTGATTTGAATTGGATATTACTGGGCCAACATGCAATTAGTGCACTGGGTCCTTAGGGGAGCGAAGTGGTTAGATGATTTGCTATATACGATAGCAGTGGTACTATATTGGACAGAAGCATTATTAGACAACTACTCAAGCTCCAGCTTTCTTCAACACGGTGGGACATTTAGGGCAGCATCAGTTGGAGAGCCATCATCAAGTGGGATTACTTGGGATGTTTCGTGCGACCTTCCTTAGCTGATTAAGCTTAGTCCATGGAGATGGACTCCGTACTATTGAGTACTGATCTGTGCGGTAGCTGAGAGACATGAGGGCAGCATGTAGGGTCCAGGATTTAAGAAGCAGCTTCCTTCCGTAATGGGAGATGCTGATAGGCTACATGTTCTACCAACATGAATTCAGTTAGGGAGGTCTTGGTTGGTTCAAGCAACTTGCTTGACAATTCAATACGAGCATTGTACATTGTGGCCCATGATCTCCAGCATCTTGTAATGCGGTGCCCTCCATATAATCCTTGCTTCTTCCTGACATTCCTAATAGGCCTACTGAAATAGTGCAGCTAAAACCTTATTTTCGTCTGGATCAAATTTGTGAATATCATTTTGTACTAGCACAGATTTTCAAAGCCAATTGTTTGAATGCATTTTGTGCCAAAATAGCCAAATAGGCTTCTTGATGGCGTCTAGTAAGTAGTAACGCACCTGGCATACGTGGGAGTTGTCATGGCGCTTTCATATGCATACCTGGAATTCTGATGTGATGGTAATTACATGATCCAGGAACTGGGATGGTTAGCAGTTCTAGAGTATACATCTGATCAAGAGAAGCATACAGTGCAAGCACACATGTGGCCAAATACTGAAGTAAAGTTAGAGGATTCTCTTACTTTCATTTGGAACTTGATGCAAAGGTAACATTTCTACTCGGGTTGGAATCAAATGTATATCTGGTAGGTGAACAAATGGTCCATGACTTATGCCTATTACCAATGAAACTAGTCGGTGAGCAACAGCGCCACAAGTCTGTACGTACAGTGTTGGTTACAATGGAGGAAGTATGATTTCAATGGGATAATACTGGGCCAACATGTAGTTGGTCATGCATTTGTAGTCCTTGCGAGACCCTAGCTGTGACTTGTGGTTAGATGATTGGATACATACTGCAGAAGTAGGTTACTTAGGATGTTTCGTGGGGACTTCCTAGCTGATGAAGCTAACTTAATTTCATTTTAACTTATGAAGCTCACTTATTTTAATTATTTTTACCTATGAAGCTCAGTTCATGGGCTTCCCCGTGGTACTAGCAAATATCAGTACCAAGTATCGTGCAGTGGCTAAGAGCCATGAATGCAGCATGTAGGCTCCTGAATTGGTGGGAGGTTTACAGAAGCTGTATCTTTTCTTAATTGTGTATAAAGAATTGGGTTTTCTGGTTGATTACATATTTTTGCCAATATTAATCAGGTTAGGAAGTCTTTCTTGGTACAAACAACTTGCTTGACAATTTCATACAACGTTTCGTATTGAATCTGGCTTCTCTGATGGCAGCTATAATACAGTGCAAACTGCATTGTGCATACATGAACGGTAGAATCTAAAACAGTTCTAGTAGTAGATATTCTTTTGCTTCCTTTTCTTTTTGTTTTATTTTCTTTTTTGGCTTGTTGCCTTGGCTGTATTTACCACATGGTGTTTTGATTTCTGGTTTGGTTTTGCTTGTGTACCTTCGCACCTTCTCGGTGTTTTCCTGTAATACAGAATGACATGCGTTTAGATGTGTTCCAGAAAACGTAGTGGATATTGTTTCAATGGGGTAAGCTTGATTCCTTCTTTTCCAATCACAGCATGATTATTCTTACATGCATCCATCTGTGCATCCACGGAACAATTGGAAAAAGGCCGCACAGAACTGTGCTCCAAAAGTATGTCCGGGAAAAAAGGATGGAAGGTGAAAAAAAAGAAAGAATAAGCTGCGGATCTTCACTCTAGGAACTGCACACGGCAAATTGCTGGTTAAGTCCACCGTATGGTTGCACCATTCTGCTCGGTTGGTGGCAAGTTATCACTATGGAACTGAGGAGTGCCCTCTCAACATCTTCTGAGGCTTCTCTCCTTAGCAAACACATCACATACTCCATCGTTGCTGTATCACAGGGCAGCATGATCCTCCCGTCAGATGTGAACCCAAACTCCTCCCGAGACATCCTGAGGAGTTCCTGGAAGACTGTCGTGCGAAGGCACGCCAAGGGGATCTCGAACCGCCTGCCATCGGAAGAGTACACAACACAATGGCCCTTGCCTGCAACTGTGCTGCAGGATGGATGGGTCTCCTTGTCCACTGTTGTTACCCTTCTTCGCCCGATGGCACCAACTCCGTGCCACTTCTTGGAAAGTTGAGCTAGCTTCTTGGAGCTGATCATGGTTGCTAGTTTTGTTTTTCAACGAGATGGGCTGTGACTCTTGAATGAAATGGTAAGAGAAAAAAGGTCTGTCTGTGTGTGGTGATGGTTTGTGCCGTGATCATGTATTTATAGGGTGCAGATGTGGTAGGAGGAATAGAAAATTGTTAGGCGACAAGGCCATGAACTTCCTTGGTGTGATGTTCCTATCTGTCATTGCATCTTGCAAGTCTAAATGCACTGGACCATTGTTTCTCACATGGTGGAGCCATCTTTGCTGGCTTGGTACGTAACGGAGCACCACAGTGGGTTGAGCCTTGACACAGTCGTACAAGATATAGGACCAGTCCTTTAGTTTACTGAATTTTTTTAAGCAACATATCGGAGATAATAAATATATTTACTAACTTCCTTTTGCTTGCATTATTATACAGCTTTTGTTTGTCCGGTTGATTTTATAGTGCACTGCTCAAGGAGAGTATAAAAAATGAGGTATACCATTATCCCACCTTATGATTTTGAGGAATTTTACGGAAATTATTTCCCTCCTGCCCCTTGATTTGCAAAGGCTATGCGATTGACTCAAGATGATTCACTATCATCATATTTTTTAGAAAGGAGTATAATATAATGTAATATATAATTCTGCCAACAGTTAACTTGCAGCTTCAGGCCTCAGATGATGCAATGAAATACCTTTTTCTTAGATTGTACTATGTTCAGATAGATGCTAACCTTGCGGTGTTCTAGTTGGCGTAACAGTGCTACAGCTTATTTAGGTTAGGAAGGCATTAATCACAAACAGCTTTTTATCTGCCACTTGAAATCTTTATCCTGATATCCTGGGTGTTTAAATTCTATAGGATGACAATGAACATTTCTGTAACTCTGTAATCAGAAATTGTCATTAACCTTGTCACTTCAAACACTGATCAGTTTCAGATGTGTACACTACTTGATCTTAGCACTAGAGGTATAAGTTTTTTGGCCTACGATAAATAGCTATTACAATTGTACACTGAAGTTAATTAGTTATATGGCCTCAGATGTTACTTTCCAATCTGTATGGAGAACATTTAAGACTGATGTGTTCTTAAACGGAAGCTTAAACCTTGCCAAACAATGTATTCTGATTACAGATAGATGCTAACCTTGCGGTGTTCTAGTTGGCGTAACAGTGCTACAGCTTATTTAGGTTAGGAAGGCATTAATCACAAACAGCTTTTTATCTGCCACTTGAAATCTTTATCCTGATATCCTGGGTGTTTAAATTCTATAGGATGACAATGAACATTTCTGTAACTCTGTAATCAGAAATTGTCATTAACCTTGTCACTTCAAACACTGATCAGTTTCAGATGTGTACACTACTTGATCTTAGCACTAGAGGTATAAGTTTTTTGGCCTATGATAAATAGCTATTACAATTGTACACTGAAGTTAATTAGTTATATGGCCTCAGATGTTACTTTCCAATCTGTATGGAGAACATTTAAGACTGATGTGTTCTTAAACGGAAGCTTAAACCTTGCCAAACAATGTGTTCTTGGTGTGGTTTCTTGTTCTTGAGATCTTCTACTGAGAAGCTAAACAATGTGTTTCAGCCATTCTGAAGGATATTTTGGCGAAACTAGTGTGCTATCAGGTCCATGCAGTGTTCAGGATGGTGTTAGCTTGTTAGGTGAACTGATGATCCATGACTTCCCTGTAAATGTCTGAACACGAGTTGGCGGAGCAACAAGGCTATAAATCTGGTCATACGATGGTGGCTACAACAGAGGCAATGATTTGAATTGGATATTACTGGGCCAACATGCACTTAGTGCACTGGGGTCCTTATGGAGGCAAAGTGGTTAGATGATTTGGTACATACGATAGCAGTGGTACTATGTTGGACAGAAGCATTATTAGACAACTATTCAAGCTCCAGCTTTTCTCAACACGGTGGGACATTTAGGGCAGCATCAGTTGGAGAGCCATCATCAAGTGGGATTACTTGGGATGTTTCGTGTGACCTTCCTTAGCTGATGAAGCTTAGTCCATGGCGATGGACTCCGTACTATTGAGTACTGATCTGTGCAGTAGCTGAGAGACATGAGGGCAGCAATGTAGGGTCCATGATTTAAGAAGCAGCTTCCTTCCATAATGGGAGATGCTGATAGGCTACATAATTCTCCCAACATGAATTCTGTTAGGGAGGTCTTGGTTGGTTCAAGCAACTTGCTCGACAATTCAATACGAACATTGTACGTTGTGGCCCATGATCTCCAGCATCTTGTAATGCGGTGCCCTCCGTATAATCCTTACTTCTCCCTGACATTCCTAATAGGCCTGCAGAAATAGTGCAGCTAACCTTGTTATCGTCTGGATCAAATTTGTGAATATCATTTGGTACTAGCACAGATTTTCAAAGCCAATTGTTTGAATGCATTTTGTGCCGAAACAGCCAAATAGGCTTCTTGATGGCGTCTAATAAGTAGTAACACTCCTGGCATGCGTGGGAGTTGTCATGGCGCTTTCATATGCTTTGTTTCACATCCAACTCTGAGATTAAAGCATATATCCTGAAGACTGGTTGCTTGATGATGGACATCAGTCAGGATGGTTAAAAAGCCTGTTATGGTTCCTGTTTTATAATGTACTAGCACGCCTGTTGTTTGCTTTTATATAAACTTTGGCATGAAGGCCAAGAAGTCTGGATGTTTGTTGATACTTTTGTATAAACTTTGGCATGATGGCCGATCTAAAAAATAGATAAAAAATTATATATCCTGTGCTTATAGTTTCAGGGTGTTAAATTTCAGCATGACAGATCTGGTCTGTGTACCCTTTGTTCTTTTTACGCATTGGAATTCTGATGTGATGATAATTACATGATCCAGAAACTAGGATGATTAGCAGTTCTAGAGTACCATCTGATCAGAAGAAGCATACAGTGCAAGCACGCATGTGGCCAAATACTGAAGTACGATTCTCTTACTTTCATTTGGAACTGGATGCAAAGGTAACATTTCTACCCGGGTTGGAATCAAATGTATATCTGGTAGGTGAAGAAATGGTCCATGACTTATGCCTAGTACCAATGAAACTAGTCGGTGAGCAACAGTGCCGCTGTGCCACAAGTCTGTACATACAGTGTTGGCTACAATGGAGGAAGTATGATTTAAATGGGATTATACTGGGCCAACATGTAGTTGTTCATGCATTTGTAGTCCTTGCCAGACCCTAGCTGTGACTTAGTGGTTAGATGATTGATACGAACTGCAGAAGTAGGTTACTTAGGATGTTTCGCGGGGACTTCCTAGCTGATGAAGCTAACTTAATTTCCTTTAACTTATAATGAAGCTCACTTATTTTAATTATTTTTACCTATGAAGCTCAGTTCATGGGCTTCTCAGTGGTACTAGCAAATATCAGTACTGAGTATCATGCAGTGGATAAGAGACATGACTGCAGCATGTAGGCTCCTGAATTCGTAGGAGGTTTACAGAAGCTGTATCTTTTCTTAATTGTGTATAAAGAATTGGGTTTTATGGTTGATTGCATATTTTTGCCAATATTAATCATGTTAGGAAGTCTTTCTTGGTACAAGCAACTTGCTTGACAATTTCATACAACGTTTCGTATTTAATCTGGCTTCTCTGATGGCATGTCTAATACAGTGCAAACTGCATTGTGCATACATGAACGGTAGAATCTAAAACAGTTCTAGTAGTAGTAGATATTGTTTTGCTTCCTTTTCTTTTTGTTTTATTTTCCTTTTTGGCCTCTTGCCTTGGCTGTATTTACCGCATGGTGTTTTGGTTTCTGGTTTGGTTTTGCTTGTGTACCTTCGCACCTTCTCGGTGTTTTCCTGTAATATAGAATGACATGCATTTAGACGTGTTCGAGAAAAAGTAGTAGATATTGTTTCAAATGGGGTAAGCTTGATTCCTTCTTTTCCAATCACAGTGTGATTATTCTTACATGCATCCATCTGTGCATCCACGGAACAATTGGAAAAACGTTGCACAGAACTGTGCTCCAAAAGTATGTCCGGGAAAAAAGGATGGAAGGTGAAAAAAAAGAAAGAATAAGCTGCGGATCTTCACTCTAGGAACTGCACACGGCAAATTGCTGGCTAAGTCCACCGTATGGTTGCACCATTCTGCTCGGTTGGTGGCAAGTTATCACTATGGAACTGAGGAGTGCCCTCTCAACATCTTCTGAGGCTTCTCTCCTTAGCAAACACATCACATACTCCATCGTTGCTGTATCACAGGGCAGCATGATCCTCCCGTCAGATGTGAACCCAAACTCCTCCCGAGACATCCTGAGGAGTTCCTGGAAGACTGTCGTGCGAAGGCACGCCAAGGGGATCTCGAACCGCCTGCCATCAGAAGAGTACACAACACAGTGGCCCTTGCCTGCAACTGTGCTGCAGGATGGATGGATCTCCTTCTCCACTGTTGTTGCCCTTCTTCGCCCGATGGCACCAACTCCGTGCCACTTCTTGGAAAGTTGAGCTAGCTTCTTGGAGCTGATCATGGTTGCTTGTTTTGTTTTTCGACAAGATGGGCTGTGACTTTTGAATGAAATTGTAAGAGAAAAAAGTCTGTCTGTGTGTGGTGATGGTTTGTGCCGTGATTATGTATTTATAGGGCGCAGATGTGGTAGGAGGAATAGAAAATTGTTAGGGGACAAGGCCATGAACTCCCTTGGTGTGATGTTCCTATCTGTCATTGCATCTTGCAAGTCTAAATGCACTGGGCCATTGTTTCTCACATGGTGGAGCCATCTTTGCTGGCTTGGTACGTAATGGAGCACCACAGTGGGTTGTGCCTTGACACAGCCGTACAAGATATAGGACCAGTCCTTTAGTTTACTGAGAATTTTGTTTGAAGCAACATATCAGAGATAATAAACATATTTACTAACTTCCTGCCTTCTGCTTGCATTATTATGCAGCTTTTGTTTGTCCAGTTGATTTTATAGTGCGCTGCTCAAGGAGAGTATCAAAAAAATGAGGTATGCCATTATCCCACCTTATGATTTTGAGAAATTTTACAGAACTTATTTTCCATTACATTTTCTGATATTCCTCCTGCCCCTTGATTTGCAAATGCTATGTGATTGACCCATGATGATTCACTATCATCATATATTTTTTTAAATGTACAATGTAATATAGAAATCTGCCAACAGTTAACTTGCAACTTCAGGCCTCAGATGATGCAATGAACTACCTTTTCTTAGATTGTACTATGTTCTAGTTGGCTTAACAGTGCTACATCTTATTTAGGTTAGGAAGGCATTAATCACAAACAGCTTTTTATCTGCCACTTGAAATCTTTGTCCCGATATCCTGGGTGTCTAAATTCTATAGGATGTCAATGAACATTTCTATAACTCTGTAATGACAAATTGTTACTGACCTTGTCACTTCCAACACTGATCAGTTTCAGAGGTGTACGCTACTTGATCTTAGCACTAGAGGTATAATTTTTTGGCTTAGGATAAATAGCTATTACTATTGTACACTATAAAGTTAATTAGTTATATGGCCTCAGATGATATGTTCCAACCTGTACGGAGAACATTTAAAGACTGATGAGAACTCTTCTGAAGACACCTTTAGGAGCTTATAACGGAAGCTTAAATCTTGCCAAACAATGTGTTATTGGTGTGGTTTCTGGTTCTTGAGATCTGCTTCTACTGAGAAGCTAAAACAATGTGTTTTAGCCATCCAGAAGAATATCTTGGCAAAAATAGTGTGCTATCAGGTCCATGCAGTGTTCAGGATGATGTTAGCTTGTTAGGTTAACTGATGATCCATGATTTCCTTGTAAATCTATGACACCAGCTGGCGAAGCAACAAGGCCATAAATCTGGTCACGTGATGTTGGTTACAACAGAGGCAATGATTTGAAATGGGTATTGCTGGTCCAACATGCACTTAGTGCACTGGGTTCCTTATGGAGGTAAAGTGGTTAGACTATTTGCTATATACGATAGCAGTGGTACTATGTTGGACAGAAGCATTATTAGACAACTACCCGAGCTTCAGTTTTCCTCAACACAACGGGACATTTAGGACAGCATCGGCTGGAGAGCCATCATGAGGTGGGGTTACTTGGGATGTTTCGTGAGACCTTCCTTGCCTTATGAAGCTTACTCCATGGCCATGGGCTCCGTAGTACTGGGTACTGATCCGTGCAGTAACTGAGAGACATGAGGGCAGCATGTAGGGTCCAGGATTTAAGTTGCAGCTTCCGTCGCTTTGGCTGCTTGGCGGGGCTGGCCTGGTCACGGTCTACGCCGACGGCCCCGACGTTTGGCCGTCGGCGTAGCGACCGGCTATTGGCGTATTCATCCATTCCTGTAGTGCGTTGTTAATGGGGGATGTGATAGGCTACGTACATAATTTTGCCAAGATAAATTCGGTTAGGAAGGTCTTGGTGGGTTCAAGCAACTTGCTCGACGATTCAATACGACCATTGTCCTCCGTTTCCTTGATTCTTCCTGTTATTTGCTAAAGCCTAATTGGCCTTTAGAAAAAGTGCAGCTAACCTTGTTATCGCCTCAATCAAATTTGTGGGAATCATTTGGTACTAGCACAAATTTTGTTTGCCAATTGTTTGCATGCATTTTGTGCTGAAACTTACAGCTAAAACTCGCTTCTTCATGGCATCTAGTAACGCATGTAGCAGATGCGTGAGTTGTCATATCGCTTTCTTATGCTTTGTTTTGCACCCATTGTCAAGGTTACAGCACATCTTGAGGACTGGCCAGCCTGACGACGGACTGCATTCAGGGTGGTGAAAAAGCTTGTTATGGTTCTTGTTTTGTGATCTACTCTGATGCCTGTTTTTTGCTTTTTACATAAACTTTGGCATGATGGCCAAGAACTATGTATGTTTGTGATGTTTGCTTTTGTATGAACTTTGGCGTGGTGGCCGATCTATAAAAATAGAGATAAAATTATACATCCCGTGCTTGTAGTTTCAGGGTGTTACTTTTCAGCACGACAAATCTGGTCTGTGTGACTTTTGTTCTTTTTATATATCGTTATGCTGACGTGATGGTAGTTACATGATCCAGGAACTACGATGACTAGCAGTTCTGGAGCATGCATCTGATCGCAGAGTATACAGTGCAAGCACACCATCGGTGGCCGAATGCTGCTCCATTTGGAACTTCTTTTGAAGTACATGGAGGATTCTCTCACTTTCCATTTGGTATCCCAGAAACGAATTAAGCGGTAAAATGGGTTGGTATCCCAGAAAATCCTTTTGATCTCGTTCCAACTCCACTCAAGGACCACTGCTTTTACCCGGGTTGGTATCCCAGAAACGAATTAAGCGGTAAAAATGAGTCCTCCAACTCCAAGGTTTGCGAGGTGGATGGCAATGACAGAGGAAGACAAGCCGTGGCACGGTCTGGAGTTTACATCAAGGAGGCAAAGAATATGTTTCAGACTTGCACCAAGTGGAGTTAGCCATGTCCCATGTATGGCCTTATCCAACTTTTGTCGACCATGCCCGACGAACAGAGAGCACTGACGCTGCTGACGATCTGGAGGATTTGGCATGCACACAATGAGATAACATATGACAAGCCGTGTCCAGCATTGAATGCTCCCGCCGATTCCTGGTAGGCTATCTGAACTCGCTGCTAATGATCAAACAATTCCCTGATGCAGATATTGCGAAGGGGAAGATGGTTGATCCGAGCAGAGGTTTCAAGAACAAGAGGCAGGTAGGCCAAGATGACCACAAAGCCCGCGAGAGATGGAAACGCCCAGAGTAGGGACATGCCAAGCTCAATGTCGATGGTGCGTATACAAGCATAGACGCCAGAACTGGCATGGTGCTGCGAGACTCAGGGGGTGTGGTGATCTATGCAGCATGCCGGAACTTACAGCAATGCCGAGATGCCACGGAAGCAGAGATCATGGCGATAGAGGAAGGGCTGCGCCTCGCTCTCCATTGGTCCACGCTGAACTTCGCACTGGAAACGGACTGTGCTGAGGCAATTGATTGAGCTGATTAAAGAGGGAACTCCAAACACCTCAATCTATGCCTTCAAAATTAGTGTAATCCGAGAGTTGTTACGGGAAAGGGAGTATTGTTAAAGTTAGCAGGTCGGCTAACAGGGTTGGCCATGAGCTAGCCCAGATAGCTAGGATTCAGGGTAGAACTGAAGTATGGCTCGGTAACCTCCCCCAGGAAGTCGCCGAGCATGTTACCTCTGATTGTAATCCTATCTACAATCAATATAATTCCCTTTCCAGCGCAAAAAAAAAGTATGAGCCGGGGAATGGGAAGAAGCTTAATTTCTGGGCTGACCGTTGGATGGAGGGAACAAGTGTGGAGCTGCTGGCACCCAATCTGATGCAATTTGTACGGTCTTCAGCAAAGAAATTGCCAGTGGCAGATGCCTTGCTGGACAGTAGGTGGATTTCAGAGACCAGGGGAGCGATTGCTGAACTCATGGACGTGTGGGCACTGGTCAGTGAACAAAGGATGCAGGTGGGCGATGCCAAGGTTAACCTGGAAGCTGTCGACGAGTGGCAAGTACACAGCCAAATCTGCATTACAATTATTTCTTCCTGGGGAGGACAAGGGTGCCGATGGCTACTGAACTTTGGAGGGCGGGAGCTCCTCTGCTTCAGAAGCTACACGTGTGGTCTGTGATGAAGAACAGATTGTGGACGGATGATCGCCAGCAAAAAAGGAGACTGCAAGGACCTGCAATATGCCCACTCTTCTGCTGTCAAGAATCTGAAACTGCAAATCACCTGACGGTTGAGTGCTCGTGGCTGATTTGGTTCTTCAACCTTCTTCCCTACAGACTGCATCGATTCGCGACAGGCGCCGGGACGGTAATCAGAGGCTGGTGGTGTAGGATTGCTGAAGCTGTGCCACGAGGACAGCGGAACGAAGTGTCCTGATAGCACGCTGCCTGTGGCTAGAGCGCAACAGCCGGCCGGGTATTTGACGTCCCTATAGATCCTACCGGAGGGGAGGTAGTTCTATTAAGGCAGAGCAAAACGAAAGAACAAGAGGTTTGCGCCGCGCACAATATACGACTTTTCTGTTATCTCTCATTCCTTTTATTTTGGCTTACAACGGAAATCACCAGCCCACGATCCATCAAGTACGTGCCAACGAATCAAGTGCGGTGAGAATCGCTCCAAGTTTGTTAAGAAACTTGGAGCCTAAACTACCGACGAAAAACTGATTAACTGAAACTCTAGTGCAGCTAGTCTGCTGAAACTGACAAAGCAAACCTACACTAACACTGCATTCTGAATTATTTCAACAGTCTCCCCCTAAGGCAGATGTAGTGCAGCTAATGAATCTCTACAACCTTGATCTTCTTGTGGAGCAACTGAAACCTGACGCGTCCAAGCGCCTTGGTAAAGATGTCGGCGAGTTGATCTTCAGTGCCGATGAAGTCGACAGTTACAGTTCCATCTTGAATGCATCCCCTTATGAAATGATAACGCACCTCGATGTGTTTGCTCCTGTTGTGGAATACCGGTTCTTGCATAGCTAAATCGCGTATTTGTTGTCCACAAGAAGCTTGGCGACAAGTGGATCACAACCCAGCAGATCACAGAGCAAGCGTTTGAGCCAGACACCCTGGCAAGCCGCGGTGGCCGTGGCAATGTACTCAGATTCACACGATGACAAGGACACAACCTTCTGCTTCTGGCATTGACAGGAGACTGGCCAATCACCAAAGAAAAACAGTGTCCCTGACATGCTCTTCATGTCGCCAGGGTCGCCGGCCATGTCTGCATCGTTGTAGCCTACCAGCTGCGCGCCGGCAGTGGCACAGGCGTAGCGACAGCCAACATCGACCGTCCCTGCAACGTAGCGCAACAAGTGCTTCACTATGCTCAGTTGTGGGAGCCTCCATGTACCTGCTTACCATTTCAATACTGAAACTGATGTCAGGTCGAGTGTGAACTAGGTAGCGGAGGCTACCCACAATGCTTCTGTAGAGCGTGATGTCGACCGGCGGGTTGGTGCTGTTCTTGGTCAGCTTTAGGCGTGGCTCCATGGGGACATGCGTGCGGTTGCAATATACCATCCCTGCCTTCTCGAGGATCTTTGCAGCAAACGCTGCTTGCTTCAGCGTGATCAGGCTAGGTGATTGGCTCACCTTGATGCCCAGATACAGAGAAAGCAGACCGAGGTCGCTCATCTTGAATCTGTGGCACATCTCCTGCTTGAATTCCTCAATTGCTGCAATTGCTGCAGTGCGTGCTCCTATGACGATAAGATCATCGACGTGGATGCCGAGGAGGAGCCGGGCATCTTCCTTGCCACGGGTGTACACCGCATGCTCTGATGCGCTATGGACGAACCCGAGCGTGGCGAGCACCGTGTCCAGCTTTGTGTTCCATGCCCGTGGTGCTTGACGAAGCCCATAAAGCGCCTTGTGCAGGCGCAATACCTTGCTGGAGTTGGCACCGTCGATGAAGCCCGGCGGCTGCGATACGTACACCTCCTCGCCTAGCTCGTCATTGAGGAACGCTGTCTTCATGTCCACGTGATGGACCTCCCACTTGAACTGGGCAGCCACGGCAAGCAGTAGCCTGCCGGAGTCAGGACACGCGACGGGAGAGAAAACTTCATCGAAGTCAACTCCTGGCCGCTGGACATAGCCCTTGGCTACGAGTCGCGCCTTGTGTTTCAGAACATTGCCGTCAGTGTCACGCTTCAGCTTGTACACCCACTTGACCCCAATCGGCCGCTTCCCTGGTGGCAGGTCGGTGAGAGACCAAGTTTGGTTCTCCTCGATTGAGGCGATCTCGTCCCGCATGGATCGGACCCACGCCTCATCGCCCTTCGCTTTAGTAAGCGTTGCAGGCTCGTCGGTGGGAGTGAGCAGGAGCCGTGTTGCCTGCCCTGGATTCACAACGTCGGGATCGATCATATCTAGGACACGGCGGTAGCGGTGTGTTGCGGTTGCGTCATCAGCAGCGTCGAGTTGTTCATCCCCTTCTGGTGGTGGAGGCGAGATGAATTGGACCGGTCCATCATCGTACGTCGTGGTCGGCGTCGGTGAGTTGTGCTGTGGTGTTGACGACTCATTTTCCAGGCTTACTGGGCTCCCATCGCTAGGGGATGGAGCTTGGCCCACTTCCACCTGATCTGAAGGAGGTTTTGTCGTCAAAACTGGTGGTGACTAGTGCAGCACCCAACTTTCAACAGAGAAGGAACTATCATCAGGCTCTCCCCAATTCTAGCTCTTTCCTTCATCAAAAAACGACATCCCTAGAGACATGGAGCCTCTGCTTCACTGGGTCGTAGAGGCGATATGCTTTTCCTCCAGGTTCGTACCCCAACATGACCATGGCCTCAGTGCGATCATCCAACTTCTTCAGACCAGGTTTGGCTACCTTCGCATATGCTTTGTAGCCAAATACGCAGAGGAAGTGCACACTGGGCTTGGTTCCGTGCCAAGCTTCATGTGGTGTTCGTCCCTCCAGGCTTTGTGTCACTGATCGGTTTAGAACAAATACAGCAGTTGATGCCTTCAGCATGCACCTTGATGCGCCAACCACCGTCTAATTGCGTCTCTCGACCACTCCGTTCCGCTGTGAAGAGTAAGGAGCGGTGAGGTGGCGTTTGATCCCACGATCGGCGCACCAATCGGCGAATTCGGCTATAGTAAACTCTCCGTCGCGATCAGTGTGCAGAACCCGGAGAGTCCGGCGTGACTCCACCTCAGCCTCTGCTTTGAAACGACGAAGCCCCGTAGATGCTTCATCCTTCGTCTTCAGCAGAATGAGCCACATATACCTGTTGAAGTCATCTACCAGTAGCAGAAAGTAGCGCTTGCCGCCCGTGGTCGCTGGCGTGATGGGGCCGCACAGGTCGCCGTGCACCAGCTCGAGTGTCTCGATGGCATGGTATCTTGCAACAGCTAGGAATGGGGCGCTCTGGTGCTTGCCGATGAGACATGCCTCACAGAGTTGTTCCACATGGCTCACCGGCGGTAGCCCACGGACCATGATGTTCTTTGACATCTTCTCGAGCGTAGCGAAGCTCTGGTGGCCAATCCTTGCATGCCACAGCTAGACATGATTGTCAACGTGTGCTTCCAGACAGATGGGCTTCACGATCTGCAGCTGCACAATGTACAGGTGGTTCTTCGATCGCGGCACCTTTGCGATGAGTTTCTTGTCACAGTCACGGATAGACATGAAGTCGTGCTCGGCATGGGTTGGAAACCCGAGCTCGTCCAGCTGGCCGATGCTCATTATGTTAGATCGGAGCCTCGGGATCCAATACACGCATGTTAGTGCATGGTGTCTCTTGCCGTCGATCGCGAAGAGGATCGTGCCGTGCCCGTGGATCTCAACAACAGATCCGTCGCCAAAACGGACATTGCCCGAGATGTTCTTGTCCATCTCGGCAAAGACAGTCTCCTGGCCTGTCATATGATTTGGCGCGCCGGTATCAAGGTACCAGGCGGCATTGACATCCTCTGGCGTGCGCTTCAGCTCGACACGCGTCTGCTCCTCATTCAGGAACACCTTGTCGCTATCCATGGCGGCGTGCGTGTCCATGGCGCCAAGGCTCAATGCCCCAGCGGTGTCCCTGGTGAGATCTAGATCGATGGCGGTTGCCATGAGAAGCACTGGGTCGGCTTCCTTTTCCTGGACAAGGTTTACCACCGCGGTGGTCTTGTCCCGCTTCTTTTTTCGTCACTCTTGGGCCCAATGCCCTTTATTGCCACAGTATCTGCACTTGTCATGATCAGGACCATCACTTGATCCAGATGGTGGCGTGGCCTTCTTCTGCGACGGATCGTTCTTCCGCACGCCAGTGCCCTGGCCACGGTCACGGTCACAGTTGTTCCCACGGTGTTGGCCACCAGAGTTCGAGCCTCTCGGCTCGATGTCTAGTCGTTACTCGATGGCATGGAGGTGACCCACGACCTCCTCGACAGTGAGGGTGGATGGGTCCATCATCGTCTCCATGGAAAAAGCAATATGCACGAAACGGCCAGGGACAACAGACAGAAACTTTCAGACTACCTTCTCGTTGTCGCACGCGTTGTTGAGCGAGCGCAGAACAGAGGCAAGGTTCGAGATGCGCATCCTGAAATCCTCGATCCACTCACCGTCCTAAACTCGATCTTCTAAAATTCGGTTCGAAGACGCCAGACTCACATGTCGTGCACACGGTCGTTTCCCTAATGTTGGACACAGATGGCCTCCCACGCCGCCTTGGCGCCCCCCTTGCTGACAAGCAGGTAGTGCATCTCGGTTGGGGTGGATCAGAGTAGCGCGGCAATGGGTCTGCTTGTCCTCGCGCTGGGTGATGTCCCCGTGCTCGGCATCCCAGAGCGACGCGGCCTGGAGATTGACCTCCATGACCATTGCTCGGTTGGTGTACTCGCCACGCTTCAGCATCGATAAGACGAGGCTCACCCCGCTGATCCCACCGGCATCACGCACCACCTCGCGCTGGACCATAATCTCGCTGCTGCCACTCGAGCTCTTCTACTCCCGCGACTCGGCGAGCGTCGTCGTTGCCCGAGCGCTGGTGGCATGGACTGGCTTGTGGGTGGAGGAGTGACACCGGTGCGCTGAGCCGGCGGCAGCGTCAGGCTGATGTGTTGGACTTTCGACATTGCTCACGCCAGTGGCTCTAATACCAAATGGATTCCCTATGGATCCTATGAGTGGAGGTAGATCGATTAGAGGCAGAGCAAAACGAAAGAACAAGGAGTTTGCGCCACGCACAACATGCGACTTTTCTGTTATCTCTCATTCCTTTTATTTTGGATTACAGCGGAAATCATGAGCCCACGATCCATCAAGTCCGTGCCATCCCATGAACGAATCGAGTGCCGTGAGAATCGCTTGGAGCCTAAAACTACTAACGAAAAACTAACTAACTGAAACTCTACTAGCTAGTCTGCTGAAACCGACAAAGAAAACCTACACTAACACTGCATTCTGAATTATTTCAACAGTATTTGGCAAAGTAGAAACTGTGCCAATGGAGGTGTGTCGAAGGATCCAAGTATAATTCGAATAGCGGAAAAGAGCAAAGTTGTGTGGATCTTTGAGAGAGATCGAGTAGTGGTCCTTGAGTGTAGTTGGAACGAGATCACATGTGATCTGAGTTTCCGTTGTGTTCTCTTTCTATCTTAATATAGAATACACGCAAGGCTCATGCGGTGTTCTTGAAAAGAAAATGATTTCTATATTCGTGCTCTTGGTTCGTTAGTTGTACTTAATTTTCACCAGCAGCTTAACGTTTCCTCACTTTTCCTCTCGCTATATTATGAAACCCTAGCAGGCACTCGGATGGAGGGATGCTGTCAGGTCAAAGGCTTGACCGTTACATGCCTATCGGTGGAACCCCGTTGGGACGGGTCCTTCCGTGGCCATTACGTGCTGACGGGTGGGGCCAGGTGAAGGAAATGTGCCCTAAAGGCAATCATAGAGATGATTATATTTCATGTGTATCCATGAGTTATTATCCATATATCACGCAACTTGTATTAATTGACAATTATATGAATTGTTTGTGAAACTCTTTACTTGTATGGTTATCTAATAGTTGTTCCTAGTCGGAGTTCATGTGAGGATACACGTGAATATTATACTAGCACATCAATTGGTTGATGACTATATTTTACAAGTCATATACATGGAGATGTCAAACCAATGATGTGGACACATATTATGAACATAGGGTTGGACTGACCCAACTTGAGACTGACAATTATACTTGCAACTCTTTCTACACATCGTGTACGTTTTGTACTTAGACCTGAGATTGTCGCATGTACTTGAGATATGAATCAACCTACTTTGGGGCTATCAACCGCTGCTCTGTAACTGGGTAGTTATAAAGGTAGCTTTTGGGTTTGTCCTGATACATGTTGCAAGACATTGGTCAGTGAAGATGGGATTTGCCCCTCTCTACTTGAGAGAGATATTTCTGGGCCCCTCGATTGATTGGATCCAAAAATGCATGGTCGTGCTACATACGGTTAAGAGTTAACCTAGTAAAGGGATTCCGAATCATAGTATCAAGAAAGAGAGGTTATCTTGGAGCTAGACCAAATATCATGAGGCAAAGGAAAATACATGTACTCAACCTTGTGATGGTTCGTCTGAATGATCTTTATATGCGTTTATGAGTTGGCACATCTTGCTAGAGGGCGCTACCAACTATTGACGGAGTAAGTGTACTCGTGTCATGTCTATACATGTATGAACCTATAGGGTCACACACTTAAGGGTCTGGAAGCCTAATGAGGATTGGATCTGAATTAGACCAGGGTTAGGCTACTAATGGGCTGCTATGTAGAAGCCCACCAGGGACGCCTATATAAGAGAGAGTGAGGCGAGATGAATAGGGTTGAGAATTCAACCCAGCCGCCACTCCTCTCACGCCTGTGTTGCATGTGCGGACCTAGCAGTATGGCGTGTGACGCTTCCACTCCGTACATGTGGGTACATCGGAGGTGCTACCGCTGTAGCACTTGGACGAGTCGTGCAAAGGGGAGCTTCTCGTGGGACGAGGACAAGGAGGAGACATAGAACATCTACACTGCCCTGACATGCTTCATCGAGTTCCGCAACTATGAGTCTAGTGGTAATCCCGAGATCTATGACAACAGTATTCCTAGTTGACGTAGTAGAATTTTTTTTGATTTTCGCTAGTGTAGCCTACTCGTTACCCTTAAGTGGTATCAGAGCCGATGCTGTTAAGTTATAGGTTCGGGAAGTTTGCATATGGTGATATGTAGATTGATATGAATGATGTGATCATTTGTATGGCGGTGGTTCAGGATTGATCTATGATCTTGCTTTCCTTGATCGTGATTCTAAGGTCATCGACCGACTTACCCCTACCGGTTGGTTTCTGCCATTGGGGTAGACAGTGACACATAAATCCAGTTGAATCACGCGAAAATCAATATGATTGATCAAATCAGGACTTAGACTGAAATCACTGTACCATGATCAAAGGAAATTGGTCGAATCGGAACAATAGTCGGTTTATGGTAAATTTTATTTGCCGATCAAAATCCTTAAATAAAATTGTATAGATTTGATCTCTCATTTTTCACAGTTTTTACTGCGAGGGCGCTGCCCCTTCGAACCCCGCAGGGGGAGACCCACTAGACCCCCCTTAGTCATAGACCCTTTTGTATCTCGTTAAGGTTCCTAGGTGCTGCGATTTCACATGATCCGGTAGAATGCAATTCTATGCGTAAATTGTTTTTGCAGGATATATGTGATTAGTATGCCCCAAATATGTATGTGATGCATGCATGTAATTTTTCATGACCTGCGTATCTTGAGTAGGCCAACATGGCAGGATCCAAATGTGTTGTCAATTAATGTAATGGCATGCGTGCCAACTTGTGATGATCCCAATATTATGTAATTTTGATTACTAGCTATTAGGAGTAATAGTTTGTGTTAGTTCTTGGGGAACTCATCACTTGGAGAATGCCTCGCGTGGACCATGAAGATGGAGATCATCATGGTGGATAGGTTCTATGGCGATGGAGATCACCATGAGAAAATGGGCCATACTACGTCACATCTATGTGAATACTATTCTTATACGTTTTACTACTATGCATGCTTAGATGATAGAAGTAGAACAATACCTCACAAAGTTTAAGTTAAACCATGCCCTCCCAACCAAACCTTGCACCATCCTATGCCGTGTACAATCGTTGGTGGGTCTATGAAATTAGGGTGTCACGGTTTTCCTTGGCTAGATGGGTTTGTATCGGATACCTACACGCATAAGGGTTGGTGAGCTTAACAAGGTCGTCTTACCAGTTAAGGACCTTGGGGCATAAAGGTTGTGCACCTAGTTTTGACATAGAGATGTCACCCAACAACAAGAGTCATATGTGATATGATTAGCAAAAGTTGCTTACCGATTTACCTTGTCTTCTATAAGTGATGATAAAGCTCACTAGTCGACTTGTTAATTGTGGATCTTGAATCACTTAGTATCAATAGAGGGATGTTGATTTAAGTGGGAGTATATGCTATTAAATTGTTTAATATGTTTTACTCTTTCATGGTTATATGGATTAATATTTTGCATGTTTTTCTGTTGTAGATCAATGGCACCGAACACTTAATCTCATTTTGCTTTGCATTCGATTCTTGATAAAGATGAACTAAATGGAACAAACTATTCGGACTGGGTCCATAACCTGAGAATTCTTATCAGGACTGATAAAAAGGAAACTGTTCTAGATATCTCTATCCCAGATGAACCTGCTTATAATGCAACTGCTACCCTTAAGAATGCCTACAAGAAAGCATGTGATGAATCTCTTGAGGTTAGCTGTCTTATGCTTGAATGCATGGAACCTGATATTCAAAAGCAGTTTGAGGATCAGGAAGCGTACGATATGATCGTCGCTCTTAGGGAAATGTTCCAGACTTAGGCTAGGACTAAGAGGTACAATGTCGCTAAGTACTTTGTGGAATGCAAGCTGGCAGAGGAAGCAACTATAGGCCCCCATGTGATCAAAATGGTTGGTTACAGTCAGACTTTGGAAAAGCTTGGTTTTCCATTAGGCCAAGAGTTGGCTACTGATTTCATTTTGGTGCCTCTTCCATCTAGATATGGGCATTTAATTTTGAACTAACATATGCATGGGGTGGAGAAGGGACTTAATGAGTTATGTGGGATGCTGAAAACAGCAGAATGTGACATTAAGAAGTGTGCAGGGCATAGCCATGTGATGGCTGTGCAGAACAAGCCTAGCTTCAAGAAAAAAGGCACTTCTTGGAAGAAGAAGAAGAAGAAGGGCAAGGCTAAGGATACAATCCCTAAGCCAAACCTGCACCCAAGAAAAAGGCTATACCTATAGAAGACACTGAGAGCTTGTTTTGTCATGAACATGGCCACTGGAAGAGAAACCGCAGCAAGTACCAGGCTTCTTTGAAGAAGAGTGGAGGTAAGAGTACTTCCCGCTCAGGTACGCTTGTTGTAAATGTTGTGGACATTTTTCTCGTAGATTCTTATGTTAACTCTTGGGTATTTGATACCAGATCAGTTTCTCGTATTTGCAATTCGATGCAGGGGATAACACGGTCTAGAGAAGTGCAGAAAGGCGGAGTGGATTTTCGCGTCGGAAATAAAGCAAAGGTTGCTGCATTGTTCGTCGGCGTCATGCAGCTTCACCTTCTGTCAGGATTTATTATGGAGTTAAATGATTGTTATTACATTCTTAGCATGGGTCGAAACATTATATCACCTTCATGTTTGATGAGGGATGGTTATTCATTCGCGAGTGCAAACAATGGTTGTGTAATCTCTAAGAATGCTATATTTATGGCTGATGCTCCCATTGTGAATGGGTTATTTATTTTAAATCTTGATGATGCATCTATTTACAATGTCAGTGCTAAAAGGCTTCGGCCTAATGATTTTAGTCCTACCTATTTATGGAATTGTCGTTTGGGGCATATAAGTGAAAAGCGCATTAAGAAGCTCCATGGTGATGGTCTTATAACTTCGTTTGATCTTGAATCATACGAGACATGTCAAGCTTGTTTACTTGGAAAGATGACCAAGACGCCTTTTACGGGTTTACCCGAGAGAGCGACAGACTTGTTGGAACTCATACATACTAATGTATGTGGACCAATGAGCACGACAGCCAGAGGAGGATATCACCACTTCATTACTTTCACTTATGATTTCAGTAGATATGGCTATGCCTACTTGATGAAGCATAAATCTGAAACTTTTGGAAGGTTCAAAGAGTTTCAGAGTGAGGTAGAGAATCAACATGGCAAGAAAATTAAGGCCTTATTATGATCTGATCATGGAGGTGAAAAATTAATTCACGAATTTAGCAATCATCTTAAGAGTTGCAGAATTGTTCCATAGCTCATGCTTCCTGGAACGTCTCAAAGAAACAGGGTCTCCAAATGGTGCAATCGAACTTTGTTGGACATGGTTTGTTCGATGATGAGCCAGACGTATTTACTATTATCATTTTGTGGTTACGCTCTAGAAACAGTAGCTTTCACACTAAACAGGGTACCATCTAAATCCGTAGTTAAGAACCATATGAGATGTGGACTGGAAAGAATCCCAGATTGTATTTTCTAAAAATTTGGGGTTGTGATGCATTTGTCAAGCGACTTTAGTCAGACAAGCTAACACCCAAATCATATAAGTGCATTTTCATGGGATATCCAAGGGAAACCTTAGGGTATTACTTCTACAACCAAGAAGAGGGCGAAGTGTTTGTCACTCGTAGCGGTGTTTTTCTAGAGAAAGAATTTCTCACAAAGGGAACGAGTGGAAGGTCAATGCAACTTGAAGAAGTTCAAGATGAGCCAGCTGGGGATGCTTCTGTGAGTGATGCTATTGTAGCAGAACAAGTTGAGGAACCCATGGCAATATAAGCACCACAATCATGAAGGTCGGCGAGGCTCCGTGAAGCGCGAGAATTATTATTGTTAGACAATGATGAGCCTGCGACCTATGTGGAAGCGATGGTGGATCCAGACTCTGAGAAATGATTGATTCCCATGAGATCCGAGATAGAGTCCATGGGAGACAATCATGTTTGGAACTTGGTTGACCTGCCTGATGCTTTTAAAGCCATCGAGTGCAAATGGATCTACAGAAGAAGATTGATATGGATGGAAATGTTCACATCCATAAAACTAGACTTGTTGCAAAAGGTTTTCGACAAGTTCAAGGAGTTGACTACGATGCGACTTTCTCGCCCGTAGCGATGCTTAAATCTATACGGATCATTCTAGACATTGCTGCACATTTCGACTATGAGATATGGTAGATGGACGTCAAGACGGTTTTCTTAAATGGAATCCTTACTAAGGACGTGTATATGATACAACCCAAAGGTTTTGTTGATCCAAACAATGCTGGAAAGGTATGCAAACTTCAAAAGTCTATTTTATGGGCTGAAGCAAGCATCTCGGAGTTGGAACATTCGATTTGATGAAGTTGTAAAGGAGTTTGGCTTCATAAAAAATAAACAAGAACCTTGTGTTTACAAGAAGGAAAGTGGGAGAGTGCTTGTATTTCTAATCTTATATGTAGATGACATATTGCTGATAGGAAATGACATTCCTATGCTCGAGTCTGTTAAGACCTCATTGAAAATAGTTTTTCGATGAAGGACTTAGGAGAAGCGACATATATTCTGGGTATCAAGATCTATAGAGATAGATCAAGGAGGCTAATTGGATTAAGCAAGAGTACATACATTGACAAAGTGTTGAAATGTTTTAGCATGGAAGAGGCTTAGAAGGGGTTCTTTCCCAGGACTCACGGCATTAAACTCAGCAAGACTCAGTGTCCTTTGACTACTGATGAGCGAGAGCGCATGAGTAGGGTTCCATATGCTTAGGCTATTGGATCCATCATGTATGCAATGTCATGTACTCGCCAAGATGTTTCCTATGCTCTAAGTGTTACAAGCAGATACTAGGCTAATCCAGGTGAAAGCCACTAGACGCGGTAAAGAATATCCTTAAGTACTTGAAAAGGACTAAGGATATGTTCCTAGTTTATGGAGGTGAGGATGAACTCAGTGTAAAGGGTTACACAGATGTGAGTTACCTTAACGACTCAGATGACTCTAAATCACAATCAGGTTATGTGTTTGTCATGAATGGTGGTGCCATGAGATGGAAAAGTTCCAAGCAATATATGGTGGCCTCCTCTTCAACAAAACTTGAATATATTGCCGCCTCGGAGGCTGAAAAGGAAGTGATGCGGCTCAGATCACCGTAGAGCTTCGTTGGGAGACCCCAAGAGGAAGGTATGATGAGTACAACAGAAAGTTTTTTCCTCAGTAAGAAACCAAGGTTATCGAACCAGTAGGAGGAAGGAAACGACTCAAAGGTGTTGCTAGCAACTGGAAACCTGCACAACACAAACTCAAGACTTTTCCCCAACAAACAGTGAGGTTGTCAATCTCACCGCTTTGCTGAAAACAAAGGATTAACTGTATGGTGTGGAAGGTAATGGTGGTTTGTAGAAAGTAAATAGTAACAGTGGAAGATGTATCAATGGTAAAGATTGGACCGGGGTCCATAGTTCACTAGAGGTGTTCTCCTTAAGATAAACAACATGACATGCTAGGTAAACAAATTACAGTGGGGCAATTGACAGGACATAGCACGGCATAACAATGCAATACTAGACATTCATGATCCTATGAGATTTGATTGGACAATACAACAAGATACATAGATCACCATCCAACTGCATCTATGACTAGTAATCCACCATCAGGTTATCATCCAAACCCCTTCCAGTATTAAGTTGCAAGCAACGAATAACTGCTTTAAGCAAAGTGTGTAAGGTAAACAATCCACTTGTTCCATGAACAAGAGATCATTGTTTTCTCCCTAGTAGCAACATCACATCTACAACCTTAGAGATTTCTGTCACTTCCCCAGATTGAATAGAGGCATGACCCACTATCGAGCATAAATACTCTCTCTTCGAGTCACTAGCATCTACTTGTCTAAGATAGCTACTAGAAACGGAGAGCATGCAAGATCACAAACAACATAAACATGATAGAATCAATAAGATAGAATCATTAACCAATCTGACATAGTAATCTCAATATCCATCGGATCCCTGCAAACACAACATGCATGATTACAAATAGACGATCTTGATCATGAACGGAGCTCACAAGATCTAAACATGGTAGCACAAAGGAGGAGAAACAACCATCTAGCTACTACATGGACCCGTAGTCTAAGGTGAAACTACCCACGCATCATACCGGAGGATGGCATGGTGATGAATAAGGCCTCCGGGATGATCTCTCCCCTCCAGCAGGGTGCCAGGAAGAGCTTAAGATTCCCCCTCGATCTAGGGACGATGGTGGTGGTGGATACGGACTGTTTCGTGGAAGATTGATCGGGTACTTAGGGTTTTGGTATCAGGGGATTCTTATAGGAGAATAGGGAGGCCGAGGGGGTGCTCGAGGCGGCTGCACCCCCCAGGCCTGGCCGCGCGGACAGGGGGTGTGCCCCCCTCGAGGCCCTTCTCCGCATCGTCTCCTGGCTCTATGTTCCCCACGATAAAATATTAACTTTGGCTTTTGTCTCGTCCAATTTCGAGAATATTGATTTTCTGCCTTTTCTGGAACCAAAAATAGAACAAAACAGGCAATTGGCACTGTGGCATCTTGTTAATAGGTTAGTCCTAGAAAACATATAAAAATACCTCAAAGTGTAGACAAAGCAAAGCAAAGTAGATACTAAACAAACATGGAACATCAAAAATTATAGATACGTTTTTGACGTATCAAGCATCCCCAAGCTTAACTCCTGCTCGTCCTCGAGTAGGCAAGTGATAAAAAGAATAATTTTGAGGTGACATGCACCATCAAAATCAAGATCAAACCATTTGCAAGCATTGAAATATGGGATGAAAGTACTCTAAACATGAGCATGAAATAAGAAGTTCTAACAGTAAGACAAAGTAACTATGCATGCAACATGAAAGGTTACAAACAAAGATCATGAATAACAATGCATTGAAAAACGTTTGTTTGTTTCACATATAGAAAACATAGCATAGTGGCATTCAGCTTGTCCCTCATGGAGTAGCAAATAAATGCATAGGACACCTTCAAAGTTCATAAGGATGACTAGATACAAATAGTTCAAGAACAAGCAATATCAACATTATGAATCAAACAATAAGTCTTGGGACAATGCACATAGAACTAAGAATGACAACTATGCTCTCTTAATTGGTGCCTAAGGATAGAAGGTGAAGAATCAATATAAAAGTGGAAGAAAGGCCCTTCAAAGGGAAGCAGGGATTTCAAGTTTCATAAAGAGCTTCCAAAAATTATGGTACTTGTTAGCTTTCAGCTTTCATTACCCCTATCATAAGAATCTTGAAGTGATTAAGGTTAAAGTGAACAAAGTATGGAGTATATGCTTGACAATATGTAAGTTGGAAATCGCATGTCCCTTAAGTACGAGGGTCGTTCCTCATGCTACTCAACTTTAGTTACCGGTAAGTTCTTGTCATAGTAAGTATATGTGTATCATAGAGAACCGCCAACGGGGTACCCCTTTCCCCATGACACATGAGCTATCCCATATCAAAATGACAAGGCAACAGACAATGAGCATCTCAGCAATCTTCTTATTTACCATGGGAAAATGGTGTTTTTTTCTCTTCTTTCCTCTTTTTTCCTTTTTCTCTTTTCTCTATCTCTCTTTTTTATATAAGAAGGATGCTTCATATATTGCTCCTATGGTGATGCTGCAAGTTTCCACCATGATTAGGCATGGCTTAGGATAGCGGACCAACACATATACATAACTCCATGGAATTACAAGCTCCCCTTTTATTTCACACCGCCGACATCCATAAACAAAAGATCATGATATCAAATGGGTAGATATTTACATGTGTTGAAAGCGTTCCCCGTGACAACATATTTCTGCTAATTCCCAACTTATAAGTGCAAGCATATACAACATAGATGACACAATGGTTCAAGTTTATTAGGGGCAAGAAAAATAAAGTGTGCCATCAAGTTTGTGAGAGCTTTAGTCACTATAATTTTCACATAACAAGTTTAATTTGGAAGATAGACAAAACAAGAATATACTTGGAATGGTGTAACACACCATGCATATGAATTTATAGTGGACACTTTGGAATAACTTGGTTTCTTGGGAGTTGGATGCATGAGTAGAGCTTACTCAATACAAGTGGAGGCTAGCAAAAGACTAGGAGCGACCAACTAAGAGAGCAATAATGGCCATAATCATGTAGAGCGACAAAACATTACTAATCAAAGCATAAAGTGGTACCACAAGTCAAAAACTAAATGATCATAGAGGCTAAGGTGACTGGTTCATAGTCATAACATGGTGTTAGCATGTGGCAAGTCAACCCAAACAAAGCATCAAAGGAGAATACCACAATATTATGCTTTTGTATGCTAAAACAACGCATGATTCTTTCAAGGCAATTAAGCAATCCTAATTGTTTGGAACAATTCATGCTACAGCAATAATCACTAAGCATAAGGTTAAAACAACATCTATCATGACATGATAAAGTCTAAGTCACAGTCAAAGAAAGCTCCTCGTGTACTACTAAAGCAAGAACTTCCTACTCCTTTCCAACACCAATCAACTTATTTGAAACAACACAGGGAGAACGGGGGTCCAAACTACTTTATTCAAGCAAACTAAGAAAACAAAAACCAAAAACAAAAACTAAGATGCTCCAAGAACAACACAATAGTGCATGGAACAATAAAAATGAAGTGTCTAGAAAGACCTGAGATTTTTATTAATGAAGAAGGGGATGCCTTGGGCATCCCCAATCTTTGACGCTTGTACCTCTTGAATATTTCTTGGGGTGACATATAGTGACATCCCCAAGCTTGAGATTTTGTCTATTCTTCATCTCATTACATCAGTCTTCCTCTACACCTGCAAATTTTCCTTCCTACAAAACTTCACACAATCTTCATTAGCAACATTAGTGTTTTCAAAAGATAATAGACCTTTGGGGTTAAGTTTCAAAACGGCAAAACTTTCAATAAAGACACAAGCTAGTGTAGAAATTCCTTCAAAAATCTCAATTTCCCAAAAAGGAATCAATAAAAAGCAAATGCAAATAATGGCACAAATCTGTCAAAACAGACCAACATGTAGAAACCGATTTTTTCGAAGACCTTCTGTTGCTCAAATAAAAACGTGTTGAACTAACGAAAGTTATCTAACAACCAGGTTATTTATTCATAAAATTACAGCTAAATCCGACTTACATAGATTTTACACGAATTTTTACAGTGGAGCACAAAAATCTGTTTTAGGACAACAACTCCCCAAATCTTAATTCCCTCTCATTAGAGGTTATTATTGGGACAAAAAGCAAATAAAAAGGATAAGGAGAGGTTATTATAGAGGTAATAACTTCCAAGACTCAAGAAAACTATTGGGTTATCTCCGAAGAAGTACTTTTCTTTAACGCCTTTAAGTTAGGCCCAAGAAGCAAGAAGCAAGTATTTTCAAATGAAGAAGCATTAACATCAAATCTTGATTTCAAAGGAGGAGCAAAAGGCAACTTCTATCTCCTCATAGGGAAGTGTTCAATACCTTTCTTGAATGGAAATTGATATTTAATGGTGCCTTCTTTCATATCAATGATGGCACCAACAATTCTAAGAAAAGGTCTTCCCAAAGTAATATGACAAGAAGCATTGTATTCAACATCCAAACATAGAAATCAACAGGGACATAGGCATTGTTAACCATAATAAGAAC
Organism: Avena longiglumis; assembly: GCA_030063025.1. Taxonomy (NCBI): domain Eukaryota; kingdom Viridiplantae; phylum Streptophyta; class Magnoliopsida; order Poales; family Poaceae; genus Avena; species Avena longiglumis. The sequence continues at coordinate 125,137,162 of CP125977.1, forward strand.
ATCAGTAACACTCCCCATGAGTTTCTTTTTAGCATTATCATTAAGTGGGACATCCAAATATCAATCATCCAAAGGTGGCAAATCAAGCATTTCATAAATCTTTCTAGGAATAATAGAGACACTAGAACCAAGGTCACATGAAGCTTTGAGATCAAAGTCATTCACTTGCATATTAATGATGGGTTCCCAACTATCTTCTACTTTCCTAGGAATAGAGGCTTTGTGTTTCAAATTTTATTCCTTAATTTTAATGAGAGCATCTGTAATGTGTTTGGTGAAAGCCACATTCATATCACTAGCATCGGGACTTCTAGCAAGCTTTTGTAGGAACATAATCACTTTAGAGATATCGCAACCATCAAGATCAAAATCAAACTTAGCATCACTGGTAGTAGACTCATTGGGTTTAGGCATTGTGGTAGGAGGAATAGGGACTTCTTGTGGTTTGATGGCATCCATATTGGTGGTGATAGTGCAAACACTATTGTTTCTAGCAATTTCAGCTTCTCTTTCCCACTTAGCATGTAGTTGAGCTAACAGTCTAACATTTTCATCAATAGTAACTTGTATGGCATGAGTAGAAGCAAAGGTACTTTCCAAGGTTTCAGTTTTAGCAGCCATTTTATTAATCGAAGAGTATTGTGCTTCAGACAGAGAGGAAATATTTTCTCAACATTAAAATTTTTGGACTGTAAACTAGGAATTTCCCTATTCAAATTCTGAAGTTGATGACTAATATTTTTCAAGATAGCAGATTGTTCTTCCATAGTCTTAGTAAATATCTTGTTCTGCTCATATTGCATTTTGCATAAAGTTTATAGTGGATCTTTCAACTTCTAGAATCCTATCTTCACTAGGCATTCCAGATCTACCATGATAAGTATTGCCATTATTAGGAGGATAAGGCCTATAGTTATTACCATAAGCATTGTTGCCAAAATTATTATTCCTAATGAAGTTCACACCAACTTGCTCTTGTTGAGCAACTAAAGAGGCTAAGGGAACATTATTTGGATCTATATGAGCTTTTCCATTAACAAGCATATCCATGATAACATCAATCTTATCACTCAAAGAGGAGGTTTCTTCAACATAATTTACCTTCTTACCATGTGGAGCTCTCTCAGTGTGCCATTCAGAATAGTTGACCATCATATTATCAAGGAGCTTTGTTGCAGCACCCAAATTAATGGTCATAAAGGTACCTCCAGCAGCAGAATCCAACAGGTTTCTTGAGAAGAAGTTTAAACATGCATAAAAAGTTTGGATAATCATCCAAGTAGTCAGTCCATAAGTGGGACAATTCTTTACCAAAGTTTCATTCTTTCCCAAGCTTGAGCAACATGTTCATTATCAAGTTGTTTAAATTTCATTATTTCACTTCTCATAGAAATAATCTAGCAGGAGGATAGTATTTTCCAATAAAAGCATCTTTGCACTTAATCCAAGAACCAATACTATTTCTAGGAAAGGATAGCAACCATTATTTAGTGTTTCCTCTCAAGGAGAAAGGAAACAACTTGAGCTTAATAATATCTCCATTTACATCCTTATATTTTTTCATCTCACAAAGTTGAACAAAGTTATTGAGGTGGGCAGCAGAATCATCAGAACTAGCACCAGAAAATTGCTCTTTCATCACAAGATTCAACAAAGCAGGCTTAATTTCATAAAAGGTAGCATCAGGAGAAGGTGGAGCAATAGGAGTACTTAGGAAATCATTGTTGTTTGTGCTAGTGAAGTCATAGAAGTTAGTATTCTCAGCAGAGTTCATTTTTGCAAAGGTGGAGCAAACCAACAACAACAGCAACTAGAGCAGGAAATGATTTTTTTTTTTGTGTTTTTGATAAGAGAAAGCAAACCAAACGAAACTAACTTTTTTTATGTTTTTGATAAAAAGAGGCAAACAAAACAAGGCAAAAGAAACTAAGCAAAACAAAAAAAATCAAAGAGAAAGGTTGTAAAGGGATCCCCTTGTGAAGCCGTCCTTAGCCTCCCTGGCAACGGCGCTAGAAAAAGGCTTGATGCGGCTCAGATCACCGTAGAGCTTCGTTGGGAGACCCCAAGAGGAAGGTATGATGAGTACAACAGCAAGTTTTTCCCTCAGTAAGAAACCAAGGTTATCGAACCAGTAGGAGGAAGGAAACGACTCAAAGGTGTTGGTAGCAACTGGAAACCTTCACAACACAAACTCAAGACTTTGCCCCAACGAACAGTAAGGTTGTCAATCTCACAGGTTTGCTGAAAACAAAGGATTAACTGTATAGTGTGGAAGGTAATGGTGGTTTGCAGAAAGTAAACAGTAATAGTGGAAGATGTATCATGTGTAAAGATTGGACCGGGGTGCATAGTTCACTAGAGGTGTTCTCCTTAAGATAAACAACATGACATGCTGGGTAAACAAATTACAGCGGGGCAATTGACAGGACAGAGCAAGGCATAACAATGCAATACTAGACATTCATGATCCTATGAGATTTGATTGGGAAGTACAACAAGATACATAGAACGCCATCCAACTACATCTATGACTAGTAATCCACCTTCAGGTTATCATCCGAACCCCTTCCAGAATTAAGTTGCAAGCAACATATAACTGCTTTAAGCAAAGTGTGTAAGGTAAACAATCCACTTGTTCCATGAAAAAGAGATTGTTGTTTTCTCCCTAGTAGCAACATCACATCTATAACCTTAGTGATTTATGTCACTTCTCCAGATTAAATAGAGGCATGAACCCACTATCGAGCATAAATACTCCCTCTTCGAGTCACTAACATCTACTTGGCCAAGATAGCTACTAGAAACGGAGAGCATGCAAGATCACAAACAACACAGACATGATTGAATCAATAACCATTATGACATAGTAATCTCAATATCCATCGGATCCCCGCAAACACAACATGCATGATTACAAATAGATGATCTTGATCATGAACAGAGCTCACAAGATCTAAACATGGTAGCACAAAGGAGGATAAACAACCATCTAGCTACTACATGGACCCGTAGTCCAAGGTGGAACTACTCACGCATCATACCGGAGGCTGGCATGGTAATGAAGAAGGCCTCCGGGATGATATCTCCCCTCTAATAGGGTGCCGAGAAGAGCTTCAGATTTCCCTAGATCTAGGGACGATGGTGGTGGCGTCTACAGACTGTTTCGTGGAAGATTGATCAGGTACTTAGGGTTTTGGTATCGGGGGCTTCTTATAGGCGAAGAGGGAGGCCGATAGGGTGCCCGGGGTGGCTGCACCCCCCCAAGCGCGGGGGCTTTCAGGGGGTGTGGCCCCCTCGAGGACCTTATCCATCTCGTCTTCTGGCTCCGTGTTACCCACGGTAAAATATTGACTTTGGATTTTGTCCCGTACAATTCAGAGAATATTGATTTTCTACCTTTTTTGGAACCAAAAACAGAAGAAAACAGTAAATTGGCTCTATGGCATCTTGTTAATAGGTTAGTCCCAGAAAACATATAAAAATATCTCAATGTGTAGACAAAGCAAAGCAAAGTAGATACTAAACAAGCATGGAACATCAAAAATTATAGATACGTTTTCGAAGTATCAGGAGCTGTTTGGATTAGGAATTTCCTGATTGCTCTTGGTGTGGTTCAGGGCGCGTCCAATCCCTTCGAAGTTTATTGTGACAACAATGGTGCTATTGCACAAGCCAAGGAACCTAGACAACACCTTAAGAACAAACATATTTGCATGCATTACCATCAGATTCGTGAGTTCGTTTAGGATGGTAGTGTCATGATATGCAAAATACATACAGACTCAAATGTTGTTGAGCCCTTGACAAATCCACTCTCGCAACCTGCGCATGAAGCGCACACAAGAGCAATAGGTTTTAGATACAATCTAGATTGACTCTAGTGCAAGTGGGAGACCGAAGGAAATATGCCCTAGAGGCAATCATAGATATGATTATATTTCATGTGTATCCATGAGTTATTATAATGTTCCTTGAATATCCATATATCAGGCAACTTGTATTGATTGGCAATTATGTGAATTTTTTGTGAAACTCTTTACTTGTATAGTTATCTAATAGTTGTCCCTAGTCGGAGTTCATGTGAGGACACACGTGAATATTACACAAGCACAACGATTGGTTGATGACTATGTTTCACAAGTCATAGACATGGAGATGTCAAACCAATGATATAGACACATGTTATAAACATGGGGTTGGACTGACCCAACTTGAGACTGGAAATTATACTTGCATCTCTTTGTACACATCGTATACGTTTTATCCTTAGACCAGAGATTGTCGCATGTACTTGAGATGTGGATCGACCTACTTTGGGGCTATCAACCGATGCTCCATAACTGGGTAGTTATAAAGGTAGCTTTTGGATTTGTCCTGATACATGCTGCAAGGCATTGATCAATCAAGATGGGATTTGTCCCTCTCTACTTGAGAGAGATATCTATGGGGCCCTCGAGTGATCGGATCCAGAAATGCATGGCTGTGCTACATATGGTTAAGAGTTAAACTAGTAAAGGGATTCTGAATCACAGTATCGAGAAAGAGAGGTCATCTTGGAGCTAGACCAAATATCATGAGACAAAGGAAAATACATGTACTCAACCTTGTGATGGTTCATCCGAATGATCTTTATATGCGTTTAGGAGTTGGCACGTCTTGCTAGAGGACACTACCAACTATTGACGGAGTAAGTGTACTTGTTGTCATGTCTATATGTGTACTCCTCTCACGCATGTGTTGCACATGTGGACCTAGCAGTCTGGCGTGTGATGCTTCCACTCCATACGTGTGGATACCTCGGAGGTGCTGCCGCTGTAGCACTTGGACGAGCCGTGCAAAGGGGAGCTGCTCGTGGGATGAGGACAAGGAGGAGACGTAGAACATCTATACTTCCCCGACGTGTTTCATCGAGTTCCACGACTGTGCATCTAGTGGTAATCTCGAGATCTATGACAACAATATTCATGGTTGACGCGGTAGAATTTTTTTGATTTTTGCTATTATAGCCTACCCGTTACCCTTCACTAGGATACACATCGGACCCGCCGTCCCTCTCTCTCTGACTTGTGGTCCATTTTGTGTGACCGGTGCAACCAATGACAAATGGGGCCGTTCTGTGGGGCCATCGAAGCCAATGAACATGGGGCCATCATGTGGGGCCACCGAAGCCAATGACCGATGGGGCCGTGCTGTGGAGATGGAGGGGGGATTTGCATATTTGTCACGTTTTACTTTGCAACTTGTATATTTGTCATTTTGTGTGTCACTAACATGTGGTGGTCCTGTGGAAAATATGTAAATTTTAAAGAAAAAGTTTGGCAGATATGCAAAATTGGAAAATGTGCAAAAATCCTAGAGTAGCTACTCCCCCAAACATTGATAGGTGGGGTCGTGTATGACACACGTGAGGTCAGCTCTCTCTATCATCCGCTCCCAGCCCCCAGCAGCCTATCCCATCAAGTGACAGAGAGCATCGTTGGCGGCGGCTCCATCCTATGGTGGCTTCGGACGATCGCCATGCACCTCAACCACCGGCTCCAAAGACTGTTTCGCACACATTGTAATGCTGAGGCAAGATCATAGGAAGGTCCGCCGCCCACGACGACCGGGATTTTGTTCCGCCGCCATAGCTCGACGAACAGTCACAGCAATTGCTAGTAGTGCTTGGTAAGACCTTCGCTCCTGCTCCGCCCACCCTAATTGATTTGGTTCCCATAATTTCCTCGATATTGCAGGGGTAAATTAATCTTCAATGTTTGGTCGTAGCAGGTACACCAGCGAGGGTGGGGATTCGATCATGTCGTGGCCACATTCTCCTTCTCCTACTATATCGGAAGTGCAGGTAGATCCTTCTCTTCGTACTAACATTGAATTTGAAGTGCCGCCATGGACTGTAAGACTGATTTTAATTGGGTTTGTTTTGGGATTGTTACAGTGTGCTATGCAGGCTGATGATCCATGTTACAGTCTAGCCAGAGGATGGATTTGGAGGAGATGGTTGCCAATTTAGGTGACGAATTAGCCCGTAAAAACCTGTTGATATTCGAGCTGAAGCGTACTATCGAGGAAGAAAAGAAGAACTCGGAACTTATTCGCAAAGATAAGTTGACACTTGAGGCTAATCTTGTCGTATCTGATCAAGTGGTAGAAAATCTAAAACATGAACTTCAAGTGAAAGGGGAGAAGAATAGTTGATTCATGTGGGCAGTTTTAGTAGTTGTCATCCCCGTCCTAGGAGTTACAGTATGGGGTTGTGGTGAAGGTGTCACGTGTAATTATTAGTTGACTAGATAGATAATTTAGATAGTAGAATTATTATCCAATGGATGGTTCTGAGTTCCTGCTAATTTAGTCACTTTGCGGTCCCAAAGTTGTCAAGAGAATGCATTGCGGGTCCCGAGTTGCTTTGGATCTAGCTGCCCATAGTTGGCGTGCCAAATTCCTAGAGGATCAAGTTGGGGGCCCTATCAGTTTTGACCGTTATGTCACTGCCATCGTGGCTGCCATGTAGACTTGCAGCGTTGACAGCACCATCCATTCCCCGTTCTTCTTGACGCATCATTCTTCTTCTTTAGAGAGGCAATCTGTCAAAGAAAGTAGTACTCCCTTCGATCCAAATTAGTTGACTCAAATTCGTCAAGATAAGGATGAATCTAATACTAATTCCTGTCTAGATACAATCGAATCTAGACAAATCTAAATCAACTAATTTGGATCAGAGGGCATACTACTTATGAATCAGCGTCACAGAAATGGATGTATCTAGACATGTTTTAGTGCTAGATAACATACATTTCAATGACAAGTAGTATGCATCGGAGGGAGTATCAATTTTGATTCAAATGATACATATTTCGATCAAATTTATACAAGCCCACCAGAGATTGTCAAAGCAAGTACTACTACTTATGAATCAGCTTTAGAGCATATCCACCTGTCTCATAGCTCAAATACATACTCCCTCCGGCCCATATTAGCACTAAAACTTGACTAGATACATTCATATCTAGATGAACCTAAGTCAACTAATATGGGTGGAAGGAAGTATCAAATTTATTTAAATCATACATATATTTTAATGAAGGGTTTCGCGGCATAGTAAATCAAAATTTTCTACGGAGCGAACAGAGGGAAAGCCAAGATCTAATCTAGGATATACAAACAACGAGAGAGATTGGATTAGATCTTCATACCCTTGAAGATTCGCACAGCGGAACGTTCGTCGGAACGTGGGTGATGTAGTCGTACTCGCTTCTCCTCCTCGCGATCCGATCCGATCTAGCACCACAAGTGGCGGTGCCTCCGTGAGATGCACACGGCAGACTCGCGTCTCCTCCTTCCGGACCAGCGAGTATGGTGGAGAGATAGATTGGATCTACAACACGGCGTGGTGTATATGGTGGAGAATTTCACAGGCTTCGCCTACAAACAGTCGGGAGGGGGAGAGGAAGGTAGCAAGGCAGCTAGGGCTTGGAGGAAGGTGTGGAGTAGTAGGGGGAGGGGGCGCACCACCCCTCTATATATAGAAGGGGGGGGGGGCGGCCAACCCTTTCCCCTCCTCCAAGCCTATCTCTAGTTTAAACAATTTAAACTCTCCCTTATCTAGAAATCCTATCTCTAGTTTAAACGATTTAAACTCTCCCTTATCTAGAAATCCTATCTCTAGTTTAAACGAGTTTAAAATTATCTAGGATCGGCTGGGCCCTATGGGGCCTTGTGCCCCTGGCCCAATGCGGCCAGTACACTCCCTCATAGGCCCATGCCCCCTCCCGGAAGGTGGGGACACGTTGGTCCCCTTCCGGAAGGTTCTAGAAGCTTCCGGTACAATACCGATTAACCCGGAACAATTCCGAACTCCAAAAACTGCACTGCCTTATATGAATCTTATTCTCCGGACCATCCCGGAACCTCTCGTGATATCCTGGATCCCATCCGAGAATCCGAACAAAAAATTCATAAACCAATTATCCAATCTATCCTAGCGTCGAGAAACGTTAAGTGTGTGACCCTGCGGGTTCGAGAATATGCGTACATGATCTTCTATCAATAATCAACAGTGCAGGCACCCATATTGACTCACACATTCATCGATGATCATATCGGATGAACCACGATGCCGTGATTCAATCAATCCCATATATATATTCCCTTCGTCTCGCGATATTTTACTTGCTCGAGATTCGATCGTCGGTATCGTCATACCTAGTTCAATATCGCTCACGAAGTACTTTACTCGTTCGTAATCCAATATCACTTTGTGATTAACTCCTTAACCACATGCTTGCAAGCGGTGTTGATATCGATTCACGAGTGGGCAAGTATATCTCTCCGACTTGGGAGGACAAATTCCATCTCGATACATACAACCCAACAGATACTTTCCGATCACCGAGAGACACCTTTATGATCACCCTCTCATAGGATGACGTTTGATGACCTCAAAGCTTTCTTCCGATACTGGAGTTGTATTATCTCATGGTCTAAGGAATACAATATTTGACATAGGAAAAGCTTCGCAAAGACGAACACGATGACACGATCTAATTGCTCTGCTTTGTTTGGGTCTATCCACCATATCATTCTCCCAATGATATGATCTCATTATCAATTGACAACTCATGTCTATGGTTAGGAAACCTTAACCATCATTGATCAATGAGCTAGTCCATAGAGGCGTACTAGGGACACGGTGTTGTTTACAAACCACACAAGTATTAAAGTTTCCGCTTAATACAATTCTAGCATGGAATATAAACTTTATCATGAACAAGAATTATAATAATAACATCTTTATTATTGCCTCTAGGGCATAATTCCAACATTTAAGTCACGGAATTTTAATAATAACATCTTTATTATTGCCTCTAGGGCATGGAATATAAACTTTATCATGAACAAGAATTATAATAATAACATCTTTATTATTGCCTCTAGGGTTGCCGTACCACTCAGGAGGGGCACGCGACCTTGTCGACATGCGACGTTCTGTAGCAGCATCGTCCGAAGCTTCATGATCCTTGTCATTAGCTTCCTCTATTGTTGGTGCAGCGACCGAACAATTTCAGTCTGCGCTACTCTCCAATTCAAGAGAAGGTTCAATAACCTCGTCTAGCTCTACTTTCCTCCCACTCACTTCTTTCGAGAGAAACTCCTTCTCAAGAAAGGAACCGTTCTTTGCGACAAACACTTTGCCTTCGGTTCTGTGATAGAAGGTATACCCAATAGTTTCCTTAGGGTATCCTATGAAGACGCATTTCTCCGCTTTGGGTTCGAGCTTGTCCGGCATCAACTTCTTGACGTAAGCTTCGCATCCCCAAACTTTAAGAAACGACAACTTAGGTTTAGCACCAAACCACAGTTCATACGGTGTCGTCTCAACGGATTTAGATGGAGCCCTATTTAAAGTGAATGCAGCGGTTTCTAATGCATAACCCCAAAATGATAACGGCAAATCAAGTAGAGACATCATTGATCGGACCATATCTAATAGGGTTCGATTCCGCGCTCGTACACACCATTGCTACTGGTGTTCCGGGTGGCGTGAGTTGTGAAACGATTCCACTTGCTTTAAGATGCGTGAGAAAATCATAACTCAAATATTCGCCCCCACGATCGGATCGTAGAAACTTAATCTTTCTGTTACGATGGTTCTCCACTTCATTCTGAAATTCCTTGAACTTTTCAAATGTTTCAGATTTATGTTTCATTAAATAGATATACCCATATCTACTTAAGTCATCGGTAAAAGTGAGAAAATAGCGATATCCACCGCGCGTCGAAACACTCATCGGTCCGCATACATCGGTATGTATGATTTCCAACAAGTCCGTTGCTCGCTCCATCATACCGAGAACGGGTTTTGATCATCTTGCCCATGAGGCATGGTTCGCATGTGTCAAATGATTCAAAATCAAGAGACTCCAAAAGTCCATCGAATGGAGTTTCTTCATGCGCTTTACACCAATATGACCTAGACGACAAGCCACAAATAAGTAGTATTATCACTATCTACTTTGCATCTCTTAGCCTCAATGTTATGGATGTGTGTTTCATCCCTTCGAGATTTAGAAGAAATAAACCATTCACAAGAGGTGCATGACCATAAAAGATGTTACTCATATAAATAGAACAACCATTATTCTCCGATTTAAATGAATAACCGCCTTGCAATAAACATGATCCGAAATAATGTTCATGCTCAACGCAGTACATAATAACATTTATTAAGGTTTAAAACTAATCCCGAAGGTAAAACTAAGGAGAGCGTCTTCGACGGCCATCACATCAATTCTTGATCCGCTAACGCCAGCATCATCACCTCATCCCTCGCAGTCGCCGCTCATTCCGTAGCTCTGCTTCGAGTTACAAATATTAGCAATCGAACGGTATCAAATACCCAGCACTACAACAAGGGCTAGTAAGGAAAACATCAATAACATGTATATCAAATATACCTTTGATGGTGCCATCCTTCTTGTCCGCTAAGTACTTCAGACGATTGCGCTTCCAAAGGACCCTTGTCCTTGCAATAGAAGCACTCGATGTCCGCTTTGGACCAGACTGAGCTTCTTCTCGAGGAGCATTGCGCTTGTCGCCCTTCTTGAAGGTCTTCTTTGCTCCCTTACCTTTCTTAAAGGAGGGCTTGTTGACCATCAACACATGATTATCCTTTTGATGTCCACCGCAGCCTTGACTTTGCGAAGAGCTCGGTGATCGATCGTGGAACCAATCTGATTATGAGTCACTACAAAACTTTTGTAGCCGGGAGGAGTGATTGCAGACCTGTCAATCTTGAGCTCCTCCGAATCATGCATTCCAGCTTGCTCAAGGCGTTGAGTGTAGCCCGACATCTTTATGGCGTGCTCACTAACGGAACTCCCTTCCTCCATCTTGCGCTTAAAGAACTTCTCAGAGATCTCATATCTCTCGAACGGGCTTGAGTCGAAACATGGTTTTCTCCTCGAGAATCTCAAAGGGCCCGGATAGGTTTTAAAAAGATTTTGAAGTTCCGGTTCCATAGCAAACAACATGGTGCTCTTAATCACACCATAATCATCTTTCTTGCCGATCGATAGACAGCTTTCTCATCACCAAGTAGCTTGCAGTGGGGGTCACCTAACGCTTTACCAAGGACATAGTCCTTTTGTCCGCCAGATGAATGATTCTTAGATTGGAACCAATTGGTGAAGTTAGACCCATTGTTTCTAAGCTTTTCCTTCTCAAAGAAAAACGCGTTGAAGTTGAAGTTGGACTTGGCCATGTGATCTACGATTTGCAAGTACAATTTAGACTATGTTCATGATAAATAGTTCAACTTAATCAAATTACTAGATGAACTCCCACTAAATTCAACATCCCTCAAGTTGTTTAGTGAACACGATCCAAATTCACCACACCTAATCCGATCATCACGAGAAGAGATGTGGTTTCAATGGTGGACAACGAAGTGTCGATCATATCATTCATATGACTCATGCTTAACCTTTCGGTTCTTGTGTTCCGAGGCCATGTCTACATGCTAGGCTCGTCAAGTTAGACCCAAGTATTTCCGGCAGTGCAAAACTGGCTTGCACCCGTTGTATGTGAGCGTAGAGTCTATAGCACCCGATCATCACGTGATGCTTGGACACGACGAACTTTCAACGGTGCATACTTGGGGAGAACACAGTTTTATCTTGATCTTTATGAGGAATCATCTTATAATGCTACCGTCAGCGATCTAAGCATAATAAGATACATAAAGGGATAAACATCACATGCATATAACTTTATGTGACATGGTATAGCCAATCTTCACAAGGCGCAATGATCTCCATCTTGTGCGTTCCGCATGATCTCCATTACTCCACCATGATTGCCTCCACCACGAATAGCAACTACAACTATTGCTAACTACTTAGCGATAAAGTAAAGCTATTACATGGCGTATAAGAAGTTGACTGCAGGTCATACACAATTATAAAGACAACCATATGGCTCTTGCCGGTTGTGTACTCATCGACATGCAAGTCGTGAAACATTACAAAACATGATCATCGCATACAATATACACATCACATCTTGGGCCATACCATATCACAGAAAACACTCTCTGCAAAAACAAGTTAGACGCCTCTACTTTGTTATTGCATGTTTTACGTGGCTTATGGGAGTAGATGCTAAGAATGATTCTTACCTACGGAAAGCCACAACGGTGATATTATGGTTGCCAAACTCCGGTGTTAATCCCATGACAACTATAGTGAGAAACCGACATCCACAGCCGCATGTGTGGAACAAGCCACACGTCAAGTGCGGAGCCGGTCGCGAACGATGTCGCGTAAGGTTGGCCTGGACCGCTTCAATCTCACTATCCCGCCATAAGAAGAACACAAACAAGAGGCTTGCAACAGAAAACATCAACGCCAAGCAACAACCATGTTGCGTTCTACTCGTGAAACACATCTACGCATAGATCTAGCTCGATACCATGAAGGGTTTCGGCATAGTAAATCAAAATTTTCTACGAGCGAGAGGGAAAGCCAAGATCTAATCTAGGAGATGTAAACAACGAGAGATTGGATTAGATCTTCATACCCTTGAAGATTCGCATGTGAACGCTTGTCGAACGGGTGATGTAGTCGTACTCGCTTCTCCTCCTCGATCCGATCCGATCTAGCACCACAAGTGGCGGTGCCTCCGTGAGATGCACACGCAAGACCTCGACGCCTCCTTCCTCGGACCAGCGAGTATGGTGGAGAGATAGATTGGATCTACAACACGACGGGCGTGGTGTATATGGTGGAGAATTTCTGCTCTGAGGCTTCGCCTACAAGCGATGGGAGGGAGAGGAAGGTAGCAAGGCAGCTAGGGCTTGGAGGAAGGTGTGGAGTAGTAGGAAGGCGCACCACCCCTCTATATAGAGGGGGCGGCCAGCCCTGCCCTCCTCCAAGCCTATCTCTAGTTTAAACAATTTAAACTCTCCTTATCTAGAAATCCTATCTCTAGTTTAAACGATTTAAACTCTCCCTTATCTAGAAATCCTATCTCTAGTTTAAACGAGTTTAAACTTATCTAGGATCGGCTGGGCCCTATGGGGCCTTGTGCCCCTGGCCCAATGCGGCCAGTACACTCCCTCATAGGCCCATTCCCCCTCCCGGAAGGTGGGGCCACGTTGGTCCCTTCCGAAGGTTCTAGAATCTTCCGGTACAATACCGATTAACCCTGAACAATTCCGAACTCCAAAAACTGCACTGCCTTATATGAATCTTATTCTCCGGACCATTCCGGAACCTCTCGTGATATCCCGGATCCCATCCGAGACTCCGAACAAAAATTCATAAACCAATTATCCAATCTATCCTAGCGTCGAGATACGTTAAGTGTGTGACCCTGCGGGTTCGAGAATATGCAGACATGATCTTCTATCAATAATCAACAGCGGGATCTGGGCACCCATATTGACTCCCACACATTCATCGATGATCATATCGGATGAACCACGATGCCAGGATTCAATCAATCCCATATATATATTCCCTTCGTCTCGCGATATTTTACTTGCTCGAGATTCGATCGTCGGTATCGTCATACCTAGTTCAATCTCGTTCACAGCAAGTACTTTACTCGTTTCGTAATCCGATATCACTTTGTGATTAACTCCTTAACCACATGCTTGCAAGCGGTGTTGATATCGATTACCGAGTGGGCCCATAGTATATCTCTCCGACTTGGGAGGGACAAATTCCATCTCGATACATACAACCCAACAGATACTTTCCGATCACCTGAGAGACACCTTTATGATCACCCTCTCATAGGATGACGTTTGATGACCTCAAAGCTTTCTTCCGATACCAGGGAGTTGTATTATCTCATGGTCTAAGGAATACAATATTTGACATAGGAAAAGCTTCGCAAAGACGAACACGATGACACGATCTAATTGCTCTGCTTTGTTTGGGTCTATCCACCATATCATTCTCCCAATGATATGATCTCATTATCAATTGACAACTCATGTCTATGGTTAGGAAACCTTAACCATCATTGATCAATGAGCTAGTCCATAGAGGCGTACTAGGGACACGGTGTTGTTTACAAACCACACAAGTATTAAAGTTTCCGCTTAATACAATTCTAGCATGGAATATAAACTTTATCATGAACAAGAATTATAATAATAACATCTTTATTATTGGCTCTAGGGCATAATTCCAACATTTAAGTCACGGAATTTTGGTTCAAATTGGGCTCAAATTTGTCCCAATATTAAGTGGACAGTGAGCTTCCCGCCCTTCCCGCCGTAAAGAAGTACGAGCAAAGTGCTCCCATCCATCCGGCCATGAGGTACATCCAGCCTTCACCGTCGAAGTGCACCTCGACGTGCCAGCTGCGGCTTGCCTCCCACAACATCGGTTCACGAGAGCTTGATCTACGCCATTGCAGTGATGTTGCAGATGATGGCTTCAATCATCATCGCATCGATGACCATTGTCGGCATCGCCGCCTCCTCAGTGTCTTTCATCAGCAAAGGATCTGAGGAGGTAAACGGAAGTGAGACAGAAAGAGACAAAAAATCCAGATGCTTAGATCCTCATCGCCGCACGTTGTTCCAGCCGCCACGCTTGGATCCGCGCTGTTGCAAGCCGTTCCGACCGCCACACTTAGGTCTATGCCGCCGCACGTCGTTCCGACCGCCGGGCTTAGATCCGTGACGCCGCACGTCATTCCGACCCCCACGCTCAGGTTCGTGCCACCGCACGCTGTTCCGTCTGTCAGTCTTAGGTCCGTGCCGCCGATGGTTTGCCAAGATCCATGTGACATACATCTCGACCAATCAGAGTGTAGCCAAACTGATAGCTAGTTGATGTGGCTGGTATACATGCGGCAGGGAAAGAGAGGGAGAGACATCCAGCCTGTCAGGCTCTCCTCTCCATACAAGGTAGGTGCGCCCATCAGGAGAGAGACCTCCATCCCGTAGGATCATGATGTATTCAACGGTGGTTGGCCAAGATCAGTATGACATACATCTCGACCAATCAGAGTGTGGCAGCCAAATTGAGCGCAAGTTGAGCTGTTGTGAGGGTTTCGGTCAAGAAAGAGGGCAAAAGTGAGGAAAACTTTAGCGAGAGGGTAAAAGTGAGGAAAAATTTAGAGGGATGGGAAAAGGAGTAGAGCTAAGGAAAACAAGGGCACTCAGATAAAAAAATGAGTAAGGGAAATTCAATATTTTGGCATAAAAATGGAAAATGTGTTATTTGAACAAAATAATTAATATTGGATGACATTATATTGTTTGCAACTCAAATATATACATGTGTTCCAAATTTGGCCTCATTTAGACAAAGTATGCTTTGTGATGAGTTATTTTGAAGGTTGATCGAGTAGAAATCCAGCATCTTCATAACTAGTAGCTCATTCCAAGAAGGGTTTAAGAAGTGGTTTAGGGGATAAATCCATTTCTCTTTATTAATTTTCCTTTATTATTCATGCTAGGTTGTAGGCAACATAACAATACTCCATTTGAAGGTTGCACTATGTTTTGAGTTTTTTTTTGAATTAAACTAACCCTAAAACCATTTTTTGAATTTAATCACTTAGAAAAAGAAAAATGTGGTTGATTACAAGTTAATCCAAAATTTCCAATTTCATATGGTAAATCAATCAAAGATACACAAGTGTGCCAAAGTTTGGATCAATTGGTCAACGTTTAAGCCATGAACTAGCTAAATCCCATGTGTTGACCACATGTCAAGGCCAAAACTGAGCAATGCTAAGCAAGACCATAGAAACTTGCAATAATACATACATTATAGGATTATCTAACAAAAAAACTTGGGAGCATCACATTAGTTCGAATTCAATACAAACATGAACAGTAGTTCAAATGCATCATACAAAATCAAATTAATAATTCAAATTCATTTTTTCTTGCTCCTAGTGTTTTTTGCTGGGTTCACCACCTTGCTCCTGGTGATCCTAGCTATAATATTCTCGGAGTCCACCATCAACTTCTTTCGTTTGTTCCCTTTGTTCTTTTTCTCTGCATCCAATGAATCAAGTGCTTCAGTCTGTCGTACAATTGGTTCAATCACGTTTCAATCCTATGGTTCATACGCTTCAAAAAGCTTTGCCTCCATTTCTTCAATATCCGCTCATGTAATTCATTTATGTTTGAACTCTGCTTCAATCTCCCATGCATTTGATGTAATCTCCCCTGCATTTGGTTCAATCTCCTCTCGATTGACTGGTTCAATCTCCCCTGCATTTGGTTCAATATCCTCTGCATTTGGTTCAATCTCCTCTCGATCTATTGGTTCAATCTTCCCTACATTTGGTTCAATCTCATCTACATTTGGTTCAATCTCCTCTCGATCTGTTGGATCAATCTGCAATGTATCCATTGCTTCATTCTCCTCTCGTTCAAATACTTCATTCTCATCTGCATTTGCTGCTCCCACCTGATCATCCATTCCATAAGCTGGGTCCACTGCATTTTTAAAAAGCCTAGAAATATGCCCTAGGATCCCACAATGTTTGCACTTACGTCGTTAAGGTGGTGCACCACCCTCTGCACTATCTCTCATCCTATTCTTCCTTGGCCTACCTGCTGGTCTAGTAAAAACTGGAGGGTATAGCTTGAATCCTAGATCCACTTCCATCCATTGGTCTTTTCCCAACAAGACTAAAACATTCTGAGCATATGCTGCCCTAAATTTGGCAACAGATAAATACTTCGATACATACTGATCAAATCACGCTCTTCACCTCCTAAAACATCCATGGAAAACAATGCATGTATGCAGGGTTTCCCACGGAGCTACCATTGCCTACAATGGCATGTCCCGTCAACAAAACTCACTAGATACCTTCATTGCATATCTTTACTATCAATGTACATTAACTCAGCCTTCATTCCTCTTCTAATGCATTTCATCTTCAATTATTTTGCCCTCGCATGTAAAGCCTTAATCAAATATGGGAGTATGAGATGGACAACATATACAGTTGATGCAATTCTTTGATGCAAATCAATCTTTATCATGATCATCTATCTAATCTTATCAAATATTTTCCACAGCATAAGCCCTTTAAATGACTTGACATTTGCATTAAAACTCTCTACAAGGTTACTTGTTACATAGTCTACCTTGCAAATTTCATTGAATCGGCTTCTTGACCACACCATTCCATGATGTGCATCCAAGTACTCCTTCATCACAGGTTTTTGTTTATACAACACTTCCAAATGATACAGATGCTTCCTCAAACTGTATGTGTATGAAGTTGGCCCTAGGTTATCAGTATAAACTTTACCCTTAAATTTCTTCGTAAAATTCTGCACTAAGTGTCGCATACATTCCCTATGCTCCACTCCGGGGAATACTGCTTCTACAGCTTTCTCCAAACCTTTGCAAGCGTCCGTGTGGATAGTAAGTCCTGGTGGATGACCTATAAGGTCGCGCAAATTCTCCAAAAAACATGTCCAACTTTCCTCTGACTCAATCTCAAAAAATCCATAAGCAACAGGGAACATCCAATTGTGACCATCAACTGCAGTAGTAGGTACTAGATGTCCTTTAAATATGCCATGAAGAGTTGTTGCATCCACGGCCAAATAAGGCCTGCAACCATCCAGAAACCCTTGCCAGCAAGCTTTGAAACAAACAAAAGCCCTTCTAAAGTATTCCTTCTTCATTGTCTTCCCTCTTATTTTGTACTGGACTTTATGCATGTCTATCTGTACAACACTACCTGGACTAGCCATCTCCACTTCCGCTTTGAAGTTGTAAAGCAACTGAAAATTTTCATTCCATGGACCATTGATCCTCTCAATAGACATTTCCTTTGCATAAAACATCGTCATGTAAGGTACTATAATATTAAACTTTTTATAAACTTATTTTATAAGCACGTTGTTGCACCAAGTAATGGGTTCACTCTCATCCAATCCATGATTGCATATGCCAACCACCTAGTCTTTTCTAGTTTTGTTTTGTCCTTTGGCTATCCCCCTTGAGGTGGACAAGAATGTTGGAACCGCTTAATTTTATCTGAAACATAATAAAAATGCCAGGTACAGCTAACAAACTCTACACAATGATCTGAAATACACAACCGGTTGTAATACCTGAACAAAACTGCTCCTGAGTATACTGGATGCATGCATCCTCCATGTAAACCTCTTGTATGGGCACTTCACTGTGAACCTTGCTGGCTCACTCTTAATAACATCATAATCATTATTGATGCGAATGTAATATGTAGTAAGGGCATTATGATAGTCCCGCATCGTTTCAAATACGGTGCATTCTGAAATCTTAGGATAGTCCCTATCATACTCAATTGGTGGCAAGTCCTCACCATCGTACTCGGCTAAAACGAGGTTGTCATTATTATCCTTGTTATCTTCATCATCAGTGTCATCAAATCTGGCACCGTGAACAATTTCCTTAGTGTATTGATCATCTAGTGCATGTTTGCTGAATATATCTACAAATTCAGTAAAACCCAACTCATCCTCATCATCTAGTGGAGGCGCTCCCTCGTCAGGCTCTGCTTCGTCCTCCACATCAGACACACGAGCGATTTGGCTTACACTCTCAGTGCAAACATATGGTACTATTGTGTACCTACAAGGAGCGCCGAGGCGCACACTATTAGCAGAGACAACAGAGACACATGATGCTCGACCACCTGATGATGATTTAACTCTCTTTCCCGTGTGCTCAACTTTAGGTTGCACATGGAGACGAATTCGACCAAAACGTTCAGCAACATTCAAAGAGAAAAGCATTACCAGATCATCTTCGCTAGTTAGTGGGAGCAATCTTTGCTCGCTAATGTTGAAATATTGCAAATCAACTGAATCGCCACTGCTCCAGGGGAATTTAAAATAGATTTTATCTTTCAAATCGTTGAGAGTTATGGAGGTTGCAACCACCGCTGGAAGTAAAATCCAGAAAGATATTGTTCACAACCATGAATAACGCTAGTATCTAGTCTAACCGTCAGCCGAAATGCCAGCGCTGGATCAATCCTATCTGAAAAGCAAGATAGTTAGTTGAGCACTAGCGATTCACGCTCAAATACTTCCTATAATCAATCCACAAAGGGAAATGATGCTTACCCAGATGGAATCCATTCGTTAGATCCCTCTGATTCCACCCAATCTTCTCCGTTCTTGACGGGGATGGATGGTATACCAGCCAGCGTTGCATACTGTTCCGCAAAAGGGGTATATCTAGCAGCGGCAAGAGCGGAGCCGGAGGTGGAGTGGGCTCCATGTCTAGGGGAGGGGGTCTTTGGGGCCGAGGACGACATAAGGTAGGATGGCACGATGGCGGGGCAGCGGAGGGGCGGTGTGGGAGTTGTTCCATGCTTAGGGGGAAGCAAATGGTTTGGGTGAGCAAGAACGGTCGGTCCGACATATCTCCATGCGGTCCCACCGTCACCATGTATGAAATACCCATACTAACGCGGTCCCACCCTTCACCACGTATGCAGGACTCGTCCCAACACGGACCTACCCGTCAGCATGTAACGGTCAAGGCCACGTAACGTAACACTCAACGCACGACCCATCCCAACGCGGTCCCACCAGTCATCATGTAACCATAAAGCCTTGACCTGACGGCATCCCTCCATCTGAGCGTCTGCGATCGCCTGTGAGGGTTTCATAATATAGCAAGGGGAAAAGTAAGAAAAAGTTTAGCGGCTAGGAAAAACTGAGTACAACTAACGAACCAAGGGCACGAAAATAGAAATACCAAAAGAAAACTCCATGCCAGCTCAAAAGACCCTATTCTAAAAAGATAAAGAACCTGAAACATCCAAACAAGCTCTTTTTTGGTATAGAAGTATCGAAAGTAGTAAGTACTATTTGCTGGGCATTTACTCATTTACTTGGTTCTTTTTATTTTATGGAAAATGATTGGCTTCCTCCTGGGGATATCACACATTGATCCCCTGGGCCGCGATCGTTGCTGTGAAAGCGTAGCTTTTCTAGTAGGCCCCACGCCAGCCTTATCTCTCCCATCTTCTTCCCTCCCTGAAGCCCCTCGTCGCTGTTGCTTGGTCCCCTGCACGTCGTCGCAGCCTCGCCTCGCTGCTGCAGGAGACTCTACACCCCACGGACGACCATGGACAGCCAGCGATGGTGCTACCCATGGTGCGAAGGGATACGGGTAGGCTACACTAGCGCAAATCAAAATTTTCTACCACGTAAAACAGAAATACTGTTGTCATAGATTACGGGATTACCACTAGACACGCAATTGCGAAACTTGATAAAGCACATCGAGGCAGTGTAGATGTTCTACGTCTCCTCCTCGTCCTCGTCCCACAAGCAGCCCCCCTTGCGCGGCTCGTCCAAGTGCTACAATTGCAGCACCTCCGAGGTATCCACACGTACATGGTGGAAGCGTCAGATGCCGGACTACTAGGTCCGCGCGTGCAACACAGGTGTGAGGGGTGGCGGCTGGGTGGAATGGTCTAACCCTGGTCAGTTTGCCCCACCCTCTCTTATATAGGCGTCCCTAGTGGGCTTCTACATTAGCAGCCTATTAGTAGCCTGAGCCTGGTCTAATTCGGATCTAATCCTCATTAGGCTTTCAGCCCCTTAAGTGTGTGACCCTATATGTTCATATAAGTATAGACATGACACAAATATATTTATTCTGCAATAGTTGGTAGCGGCATCTAGCAAGACGTGCCAACTCCTAAACGTATACAAAGATCATATCAGACGAACCATCACAAGGTTTAGTACATGTCTTTCCCTTTGCCTCACGATATTTGGTCTAGCTCCAAGCTGACCTCTCTTTCTTGATACTGTGATTCAGAATCCCTTTATTAGGTTAACTCTTAACCTAATGTAGCATGGCCATGCATTTCTGGATCCGACCACTCGAGGGGCCTAGAGATATCTCTCTCAAGTAGAGAGGGGAAAATCCCATCTTGATTGACCATATCTTGCAGCATACTTCAGGACAAACCCGAAAACTACTTTTATAACTATCCAGTTACGAAGCAGTGTTTGATATCCCCAAAGTAGGCCGATCCATATCTCAAGTGCATGCGACAATCTCAGGTCTAAGGACAAAATATATACGATGTGTAGAGAGAGTTGCAAGTCTAATTGTCAGTGTCAAGTTGGGCCAGTCCAACCCCATATTCATAACATATGTCCACATCATTGGTTTAACATCTCCATGTCTATGACTTGCGAAACATAGTCATCAGCCAATCGATATGCTAGTCTAATATCCACGTGTGTCCTCATATGAACTCCGACTAGGGACAACTATTAGATAACCATACAAGTAAAGAGTTTCACAAACAATTCACATAATTGTCAATCAATACAAGTTGCCTTATATGAATATTTAAGAAATATTACAATAACTCATGGATACATAAAATATAATCATCTCTATAATTGTCTCTAGGGCATATTTCCTTCATGGTGGTTGTGCGAAGTCCTCGAGGGACGCAGGGACAATGGTACACAACAGACATGCTCCTTTGGGAGGAGAGGCCATGGCTTCTGCAACCACGACGTTTGTTTCCAAAGCCATGGCCTCCAGCGACGGCTATGCTACCTAGGGTGTATGGGCTTGCTACGACGGTCTTCGGCGTTTTCTACTTGTGTTGGCCAGTTTTGCTATATATGGTGTCTACCGGTGCTACGAGCATTTGCTATCTTAGCATAATATTTATGCTACATATTTACTTTTGTATTGCTACTTTCGATAATTGTTTTGCTACAACCGTCGAATGATTTTGCTACAACGTATTTGGCGAGAGATCTCCGGCAAAATCGGATTTGCTACAATAGGACATTTTTTTTGCTACATACGATTTTTGTTGTTTTGCTATAATATTGTATAAAAATTACTACACGGTCTCCAACGAGTCTCTGGCGAGATTAGATCTGCTACACTATCGCAACTTTTTGCTACAGAGTCTTTGGTAAGGTCTCCACGAAGTCTCCGGCGAGACATTCTTTTTTTTTGGAGTGAACTTTTTTTGCTACTTAACAAAAGCAAAAAATTCTATAGCAAAAGCAGGATTTATAGGCTATCTTTTAAGACACGTGTCACACTAGGGATCCGGGACGAGGGCAATTATGTCCGAGGAATACGTAGCACTACCCTTATTTTAGGGTGAGCGGCTTGGTTTGTGTTTGCTGCTACATAGTTGAGTATGCCGGCTAGTTTTGGGAAAATGCTATTTATTATTGCTTAACGCGCAAGTTTATAGGCTCTGCTTATGCAGGCGTACGTATTGGCTGACCCACTTAACGTTTTAATATTTTTATGTTATTTTTTCTGTGTTTTTTATTTTTTGTTTCTTTTTATTTTTCTGTGTTCGTGAAACATTTTTAAAATATAAATAATTTTTAGATCTTAACATTTTTTAAATTCAAACAATTTTTGAATTTGAACAAAAATTAAATACGAACAATTTTCAAATTTGTACAGTTTATGAATATGAATAGTTTTAGAATTTGAATATTTTAAACATTCGAGAAAACTGTTCAAATTTTGAAACTGTTTAAACTTGAAACTGTTCAAATTTGAAAAAACTAAAAGTAGTACACTTGTTAGTTTGGGCTGGTTTGAAGCGGCCAACGAGGAGAAAGCTAGCATAGCGACGCGTCAGGCGGAAAATAGCGGCCCCTAGTTTTGCATGTTCACAAGCCAGCGGAGTTACATATCAGTTTGTTTGAGGCTCAGCCAAGTAAGAATTGGGCCTCAGAGCACGTCTACTCTATGGGCCGTTCCAGGTAAATCTCTAGAGTTCTAAAAAAGGTAAACCTCATTGTCAAAAAAGGTAAAACTCTGCAGTTCTAAGGAAAAAGGTAAGGGTGCGATTTGGCTGCTCAGTTTTTCTTTTAAGTATTTAGTTTCTAAAGATACTATAGTCTCAAATACTCCGGTGTGTTTGGCAGTAGCAAATATTGTAGTTTCCCAACTGCTAAAAAGTGCTCGAGGGCTGGTTTGCTCGGTTGAGCCCCCGATTCCTGACCGTACATCAAGTTGGATCATGCCCCGTCCGCATCGGTTCCGACAAGTTTCCTGTCTTACTCCTCTTCCCTCCCGTTCCCCATTCCTCCCCAGTTGAGCGGTGGCGCCACGATCGTGTTTGGCCGCACCGATGAAGTACCACCCGGGCCACCTTAGCTGAACCGCCTGCTCTCATCCCTCGCACCCCCATCGTCCCACACTCCCACTGCCCCACCTGCAGGGCACCCTCCGCCCTGTCGCTCTTCGACGACAAGGACTCCGGTGACTAGGGACGCCGAATCCTTTGGAAGGAACCACGACGAGTAGAAGCGGGAGGCCCGTCGCGCCGTGCAGTGGGGCATGGAGATGGGTTCCGTCGCCGCCGCTCCCATGGGCTTCCGCCGCCGTGCCCCCGCACTCCTCCCGCTGATCCCCCGTGTTCTCCCAGCGTCGTGCATGTTGTGTTAGTTCCAGGGAGGAAACTATGCCTAGCATTGGAGCCGACTGACGGGAACATCACCAGCCAACAACCATCTTTTGGCAGCAGCTACCAAGTAGCGGCAGACTGCAAAACCAAGGGAATTCTCTGTTCCTGGTCTGGATCACAGGGTGACTTTGATCCAACATGTTTCTGAATGCTGGATGAAAACCGTCAGGTTAACTATATCCAGCGTCAATAAAAATCAATTCATTCGTTTGGTTCATGTTCCCATTGTTGTATGATTTAAGCTTAGTACTAGTAGACTTCCGAGTAATGTATATGTTCTACATGTAGTCTTGTTGTCGTAGCCCGTTGGATTCAACAATTTGAATTTTGGTTTTCTGTACAGGCTAGGATGAACGCCATCAGGGATGGCTTTACAAGTTACATGCCTAATGTCGGGATATGGAGCATAGCAAGGCTATATGCAACCTGCTTCATGCTGTCTGCGTGCGGATGAATTTCTTGTTTGTAGATTATTCATATTGGATAACTAGTCAGATTGACTTACTCGATGTTCGGTTATTATGGCCTATCCTACAGCCCAGATTAGGTGCTAACGAGCAACGAAGCTAAGCAGTACATTACAAAAGCTACTCTTGTTGCTTATCACCCGGTGATGAGGTAAAGTTGTCATCTATTTACCCTATAAATCCCAGGAAAACTATCTTTGATACTTGATTACTAAGCTTTCAAATAT
Organism: Avena longiglumis; assembly: GCA_030063025.1. Classification (NCBI taxonomy): domain Eukaryota; kingdom Viridiplantae; phylum Streptophyta; class Magnoliopsida; order Poales; family Poaceae; genus Avena; species Avena longiglumis. The sequence goes on from CP125977.1 coordinate 125,161,334, forward strand.
GCATGAAATCAGCAGAATAAGACGCTTGGTTTTTTTCTTTTGTACTGCAGATATTCATAGCTTAATCTGGAGCGAACTTGGAGACCATCAGCCGGTGTTCCTGAGATGGGAGGTGCGTCCGAGGGTGCATGGAAGCCCAGCCTGAAGATGGTCGAAGAGCTATCGCTACCTAGGAAGGTTCCTCATTGTTTCTTCTCACGCCAATTGAACTCATGTGGCCAAATGCAACAAAGTGGCCATGATATACTGGTATAGTTAAGTTTGCATTTTCCAATTCATGTTTTTAATGAGTTACTGAATTTAATTAAGTTACTCATGTCAACATGTTAAGTTGTTTCAGTCACCCCCTAAGTTGGTTCAAGGATCAGATTATATTATTTTCCATCCTCTAACTAAGTTGTTCCCTACCATGCCATTAATTCTGGTTAACCGAGCAATGCCTCCTAACCCAACTAATTTATTTTCTAGCAGACAAGGTTTAATTCTAGCAAGAAAAAATGACTAAAGATAATAGCAAGCGCGCTGGCCTACGGCTACAAGTACCCGATGCGCAGCAAGGAGCCGGCCAACGCCTTTTCCACAAACTAGATGAGCATCAATATTTGAAAATTGCTAAATGTTGATTTTTTAACAACCTTAGTTATAAATAGTTTCTTTTTATTTTAAACAACCTGCATAAGTTAGATACTGGTTTAATTAAGTTGCATTTAGAAGCATGCCTAAGTTGTCTACTGAAATTAGTTAAGTTGATTTCTGTGTGTACTACACAACCTACATAGGTTTTCTTTTCCCCTTGAGCAACCTATGCTTAACTTGGTTCTAAATCCTACTTAGTTGTTTCTTAATGTTTTTAAAGTTTGATGCTTGATTTTTTCATTTTTAGTTGCTTATTCATCATGAGTAAGTTGCTACTATAATATGCTTAAGTCGGTTCTAAATCCTACTTAGTTGCTTTTTAAATTTTTGCTTCACAAATGTGCTAAGTTAGATAATCACTGCTGATAAGTTGCACACACCCTAGTGCTAAGTTCCATACCTTCATTAAGCCTATCCCATTAAGAAGAAATGACAAAGGATACAACCAAGTGTGCCTGGCTTAAGAAGATTGCTACAAAATAGAACACACCACGCATAAGTTGTGTACTTTTATGTGTGTGGTATATAAGTTAGAAGTTGAATTGTCAGCCGGCCTAAGTTGTGTACTAGAATTAGATAAGTTAGTTCTACCTCCGTGCTTAAATTGTGTTCCATAGTCTACCTAGTTCTCTATGTTCAATGCACAAGTTGCCCACTTAGAAATTTTAGTTGTATTGTCATCATGCCTAAGTTGAGTATCGGTACTACTTAAGATGGTTTCACATATAGGCTAAGTTCTATTTTTGCACACAATAAATTATTTTATCACACATTTCCTAAGTCTGTGTTTTGTAGACTAAATTGTTACTTCACACATGTCTAAGTTGGATACTCACTATTGATAAGTTGCACACACCCTAGTGATAATTTCCATACCATATTAAGCCCATTAAGAAGGAATGACATATGAAGCGACCAAGCTTGACTGACTTAAGAAGATTTCTACAAAATAGAATACATGTTCTAGATCCAAGTTGCTTTAGTCAAGTTGTTAAGTCGTTTTTTGCTTTTCAATCAAGTTGGTTACCACCACTTGGTAAGTTGCGTTTCCTCCCTTACGAACTAAGTTTTTGTTTTTTGGTCGCTCTGTTTTTTCTGGTTACCAAGAGGGACTACTTGCAAGACGTCGTGGTTGTGTCAGCGTCGGAGCGGCTATCGATCCAGAAGCTCCTGCACTGGTACCTCCTGGGCTTCGCCAAGGACGTGGACTCACTAATGGAATAGGTGTGCCTACGGTTGCAGAGAGAGTTGTGGCAGAGTGCAATGAAGTTCGTGGATCAAGGCCAGCACCAGGGCACCGGAACGTCCGCACGAGGCACATTTAGATGCTCCCCTACAGGTTTAGGTACAGATAGCCTCTTTGGCCTCGTCAGGTAGCAACTTTGATCTGGTCGCCTGCGTGCTGATACATGCCTTGGACTTAAGTTGCTTATGCCACTTAATTAAGTTGATTACACATGTTAGTATAAATTGCATACTGGTCCTATTTTAACTTTGTTTATTCACATATAGTTATGTTTGCATGATTTTCTTGAACCTAGGATTTTTCCTAACTAGTTCTTGCATGATCCAAGTTGCTGCTGGCTCTTGTTTTGTTACTTGCATGAGGGTATCTACAAAAACCTAGTTGCTGGACTCTCAAAACTGTGTTGTACCCGTGTAGGCCCTTTTTTGGGTTCCCAAACTTCTACTTGCTACCTTGTTGAAAAAGATTTTTTCTTGACGAACTCCTTCCGGTTTTACTATGTGGAAAAACTGTGTTTGTCGACCTACACGTTTCAGGTTTGTTTTTTCTGTAAACCGACCTAATTTGTTCTTGGGATTTTTTTCTAGTTTCTACAGCACAACTAGTTTTTTCTGTCCATAGAAAGAGGAATTTCATGGGGAGGAGTTGTTGGAGATGAGAAGTTGCCTTGAGTCAGATCCTAATCGATGGAGATCTGGTGGAGAAAGAAGAACTAGACGAGTACTTGCAGGACAAGCAGCTGGGCGAGGGAAGGGTACGGTGGTGTTATTTGACGCGTTGGGTTTGTGTTAGTGTGGATGCGCTTCCCGCACTTTCTATGCTAGCTTTCCGCTTTCCAGAAAAGTATCCGCGTGGGCTGTGTACTTTACTTATCGGGCGAGGGCTAGGACGCACAAACGAGCACTCGAGGGCTCGCTAGTCACGTCCTTGTAGTTTTATAAACCGTAGTATCATCAAAATAGTGTTTTTTTTTTGCAGTATTTGAGAAAGAGTTCAGGAGCTTTTTTTCTTTCTAAAACCGAGAAAAGAGAGAAAGTGAAGTTTTGCTTTGCCAGACATTGGTATTGAAATATTTTGGTATTAGAAAAATAGAGATTCCAAACAGAGCCAATCTCTGCAGGCTTGCCCTAAAAAAACTTAGATTGCCAAAGACAACGAAAGGCACCGACGAGTGAAGTTCCAGTGCAATTCAAATTTAGTCTACACATTTTGTTTTTGAACTGAGATTTCGTCTACACATTGAGTTTTGAAAGATAAAATTTACTGATCTTTACATGTTTGTCTTTTTTGTTGATTTTTACATGTTTGGTATTCTGAGCAATATTCTAGCCTATATTTTTGAGACTTTCTGATAACTTTTTGTTAGTAATAGGTGCGTTGGTAGCATAGCAAGTACTAGAACCTCTCTCCGGCAGTGACTGAACTACGAGGATAGCATATGTTGGAGTATGTCCTGGTTGCACCGTAAAAAACCTAAAATCTACGTACCAGTTAAGAAAAAGGGTAACAATGTACTCCTCTAGATAATAGACTAGAGCATGATGTTTAGTCTATTAACTCATATTTTTTATTGATTAATCCATGTTTCGACCTTGGGTGATCCTTGAATTGTAATAACATTGGATATTTGGATTCTTGAAATAAAAGCCTGTGTGTATCAACCGATGCAGAGACCAGGGATTTTTTCCCTTTTCAAAAAAAAAAACACCTCTAGATTCATGTGTTATAACTAGATAAAATCCGTATCTAAAAAGGAAAAATCTAAGACAAATATTTAAGACGGGGAGAGTAATACAGTAGTAATGGTGAAGTGGCTAGGAGCTGATCGAGTAGTCAGACCGGCGTTTGCCAAACATTCTGAAATACTGCAGCTACACAGGAGGACCTCGTTTCTAAAGGGGGAGCTGATATATACTCCCTTTCTTGCCAAAAAAAAAGTGCATATAAATTCATTCAAAAGTTGGACGATGTAAATTTTGATCAAACATGTACTTAGAAAAATATCAGCATCTAGAATACCCCGTACCATTAGATTCATCATGATTTATGTTTTCATATTGTATCCCTAAGGAGCTCTAGTGCGTCCACATATCGTAGTGATTTTTGCTACTAGCTCCATTGAGTGTTTGACAAAGAAAATGTTTCCAGCAACTCTCCCGCTGACAAAATACTGTATATGAGTTGCCACGACTCATGGTCAATGCGATTGCAAGGCGGTTCCTGGATTGACTCTAAGGCGGTTTGCAGCCATATGTACCCGTTCTCATAGGAAATCTCTCTGGTATCCCCTTCGCGTACTCCTATCCCGCGGCACCCCCCCTCTCTTCCTCCAGTGAAGCAGCCATGGCAGTCATGCTCCAACTGGCGTCTCGCCCGCTGGCCCTACCCGTGACGTCCTCTCCCCCCACGACACCGACTTGGATACGCCGCTGGACAACAACATCCCACGAACACAACATAAATCTTCTGCCTCCTCTGACCTCCGTCTTATGGTCGTGCCTCCTGCCGGCTTCTGTGGGCCACGACCGAAAGGAGTAGATGCTTGCGACGGAGATGAGTGGGAGTGATGCGGCCTTTTTTGAGAAGGAGGGGAAGGAGAAGTGAGGAATCGGTTATTTAATCTTTATTTTCAGTTAATTAGGTTTTTTGCTGTATCATTTATACTACGATGTATACATGTCGGTTGGTTCATTTTTGCCATGACGGAATCCATGCTTTGGGAGTATGTACTAGCATTTAGATATCATAGTATTATTCCTTCGTAATTAAACTATACTTCCTTGACAGATGAAGGTTACTCCATATTATTTAGTTCTTGTGGTCTATAATATTGACCTTCTAGGATTTTGGTTTTTGATCAAGGGGAAATCATTCCTTTGTGTTGGAAACTGGAATTGCCAGATTTCAACAATACAGTGCAGCCCTTCTTGAATATTTCAACTGTATAGTGCAACCCTTCTTCTAATATTTCTCATATCAATCATATGGTGGTTTGAGTTACTGAGATTCCTACTCCTTGATATAGAGATGCCTGAGCCCGCAAATATACCTGTGATGTCCAATATGATGAGAAAAGTGCAAACTTATCTGTTTAGTATTTGATTAAATGAATGTTTCCTAGCATGAACTTCCTTTTAAGTACTGGAATTACATCCCTTATAGTTATTTGAGATGCATGGTAGACACCCTGCCGGCATATGAGATTTGTAATTTGTTTCATGCTACTAAGTTTTTGTCTCTTGAAAATAAGTAAACATGTTTCAACAACAAAAAAGGCACTTACCGGTGCCTTCCAAAAAAAACTTATTTAGGCGTGTTTAGAAGATTATGATACACCATAACCATCTGCAGCAGACCATTCTCTTGAACTCAGCAATAACAGACCTGATGATTATTTTCTTTTTACTGAACTTAAAATCCAGTAGTCCAATTTAGACTTACGACACATATTAGTAATAAAGAACCTTGGCACATTTAAGGCATCCTATTTTTATTTGCACTGAGTATTAGAATTTCAGATGGCACTGATGTGAGTACAATTGTGCATTATGGTCTTTATGCTTGTTTGATTGAATCAGAAAGAGTTATATATATTCTTCCGAGTTCTGAGTGATTTATGTATGATTTTTAGATGCCTCGACATATGGTCAGTTCAACCTCAACGACTGAAAACGAAGCTGCTGACATGACAACACAAGGTACTGAATCTGCACATGCTATTCCTGTTAGTACAACTGAAACAACACCTAGCTGTTCAGAACCAGTGTCAGATGTTTCTTGGTACATAAGTAGGAAGATAACAAGACCATGGTCAGTTACATGACATTTCTTCGAGATCTTTATTTAATAGATTGAAGCTCATAAGACAGAGTTTTTCTATGAAATTAGATGGAATGGACCCCTTTGATAAGAAAAATCCCATCAATGGTGATGGTAATGAAACACAACATAGCTAAAAAAATAATTGTGTGGTGATTGTAATGGGATAGGAGCACTATATATTTAGGAATCTGACCATTTAAATATATGAAAAGCTCTTGCTCATATTGTTTTGGAACCTTTTATTAATCCAATCTCTGTTTTGGAACGTCAGATTTGGCCAGTGGATGCGCTGGACTACTATGTTATTTGGCTAAATGATAGCTCATTGGACAGACTGATGGAGTACATGTTTTGGAGCGTCAGATTTTGGGTCAAGGATGCGCTGGCCTGCTATATTATTTGGATAAATGATATCTCGTTGGACGGGCTAAAGGTTTATGTTGGACTTTTTGTTAGCTGTATTTTCGTTGCCGTTCATGTGATTGGATGATTAAGGATTTACCACTTTTCCGTTTCTTCTGCAGAACAAACCACAACTTTTGTACTTCATCCATCCCAAAAAGGATGTTGGAGATTTGTCTAAATTTGGATGTATCTATACACTAAATAGTGACTAGACATCTAAATTTAGATGAACTTCCGACATCCTTTTTGGGACGGACGGAGTAGTATTTGTTATGTGAGATGAGATTTTTTCATGTGGGAGACATCAGATGATGTTAAGCTAATGAAATGGCAATCATATACTCGATGAAAACCCTGTTAGATTTATTTGCCGCTGCGACTAACAAAGACCCGAAGCTGAGCTTGTCGGTCATAATTGCAGGTTAATGGAGACAAACCCATTTGACGCCACCATGTTCTCCAAACGGAACCTCTGTTGGTTGCGAATGTAAGCATGGTACCGTGAGGGCAGAGCTCTCAGTTTGGAAGTCCTCTTTAAAGGCCCAAGCAAAAATCCCACATGAATCTAGAGGCATAAAAATCATATATATGATAGTTCTAGGAAGAATTGTGAAAAATAAGACATCTAGCATCAAGTGATTTAGGTGTTACCTTAGGTCCTGAACGATTTTCTTACAGATTGGCAAAACATTTTGAATTATCTGAAGTGTGCTGGCTTTCCCTCAAGTAGAAACTGACTGTTATAGCTGCTGATAGCAATGCATCGGTTGAAATGGCTTATTTCTGGAGATCTTGCTAATTTTTTTTGAAAGCATTGTGACATTTTGCTGGTAGAGATTATGTCCAGTCAATAAGCATGCAGCTGAAAATTCCTGCCGCTTATTGGACAGAGCTATGTTGTTGATTTGACTGTTCACATTTCTCTTTCCATAAAACACTGACTTTTTAGGTGTCTGAGTTCTACTCTGAAGGTGGTTCTATATGTACGGACAATGTGTCGAGCATGTTGGTGGCTGCTCCCTCAAGCACAGCTGTACAAGAAGACCTCCCTATTTGGTAGGCAGAATGGACAAAAATAACCTTTTTTGGAAAGAATTTCACGAACTGACCCCTCAGCGTAACAATTTCACTAGCACTAACCCTTTGGGTAACGCATAACAGCAAGGCGCTATACTATACAGTATAGCGTCTTTGTGTTAGGCGCTATGCCCCCTGCCAGCATGGCACCGTCTGGCCCGGCCCTGGCCCCACCCGGCCGTGTGGCGCCTGGGCGCTAAGCCTAGGGCGAGTAACGCCTGGGTGTTATGCTCAATGTGTAGCGCCTTTCTGACAGGCGTTATGCTTTAAAACGCATATCAGAAAGGCGCTACACATTGAGACTTAGCTGCCAGCGTGCATCCCCCTCCCCATTCACTCCCCAGCTCGACCCAGCCAAGAAGAACAGAAAGGAGGCACCCCTTCTCCCCTCTCTTCTCTCCCCCTCAAAATCTCTCACACTGGAAGCTTCATTTGGTGGATTTCTACCCCTCCCCAGCTGCTAGAGGTACCCTCCCTCATTCCCCTCCGTTTTGACCTCTTGAAGTCTTTCATTTTGGTTGGACTTGGCTTGAAACCCTAGAAAAATTTGATTTGGGGAGAAATGTTTGGAAATTTGTTAGATTCATTGCCCAATGTTGGTTAGAAAGATGTGTATGTAGCATTTAGTTAGGTTTAGGGTTGTTGAAATTTCATTGTTTGGTTTATTGGAATGTCATGGCTAGGGTTAGGGTTTGCTTATGTAAGAGAGGGTGTTCTTGTTAGCTTTATGGTTTGGTAATGTGTCTAGTATATTTTTGTTTATCTTGTCATATGTGTTAGGGATGGCAAGAATTATTCATGTTCATCATGTGGACAAGGATGCCTTTTTGAAAGGCAACATAGAACCAGACCCGAATGAGCTAGATATTGTGTTTGAGCGTAGTCCCACCTATGTCGAGGTCTTGGAGAAAGTGAGGATTTAATTGAAATGGATGGACCCAAGTGATGTTGTTGAGTTGGAGGGAAGACATAATGTGGGTTTGGGAATGCATATCCATTGGAAGACCATGCACATCTTCTCCGAGGCACGTTGGCTTGCATACAAGGAGGTGGTTGCCGAATCACTAGAAAAGGCTCTTGAGCTATTTGCCACCAATAAGGTTGATAGTTCATTGCCTTTGGACTTGAACCGTCTTGCCTCCCCATTGGATAGTAGGAGTCCTCCACGCGTAGATCAAGAGCTATGGAGTGAACCTCCTTTGACCCAAACATTGAGCCCGATTTCAAGACACCAAGACAAAGTGTTGGAAGAGGACAATGATGATTGTGGTGGTGAAGCTGATGATGATGTTGAACTCCATGACAGCAATGTTGGAGATTTGGACAAATATATCACTCAAGATGACATGGACCGTGACCTCCCGTATTCTCGAGGCTATGCATCGGACTCGGATGATGATGGTCCCGAAGAAGAAGTTGACGAGGAGGGGTTCACAGCTAGAGAGGCCGAAATCCACGATACCGTATTGGGCGGGACCATCGGGTGCCTTTGTTTCGTGATCTTAGTCTCGCGGATGAGCCACGGTTGATGGTGGCAAAGGCATAGTGCTTGGACCAAGGACAAGTTCTTACCGAGGTGACAATCACGTGAATAATGGATTTTGCAACGGATCAAGGTTTAAGACCTTGATGGAATATACGCAATGGATAAAGGACTTCTCCGTGAAGCATCATCATCCTTACACGGTCATGCACTCGGACATCAAGAAGCATTATGATGACCCACAAGTATAGGGGATCGCAACAGTCTTCGCGGGTAGTATTACCCAATTTATTGATTCGACACAAGGGGAGCCAAAGAATACTTGCAAGACTTAACAACTGAGTTGTCAGTTCAGCTGCACCTAGAAATAGTTCTTGCTCACAGAAGTTTATCAGTAGAAACAGTTTGGTAGTAGCAACAATAAAGCAACAACAACAGTGAAACAGTAGCAATAGTAACAATAACGGTAACAGTGATATTCGAGTGCGGTAGGCATAGGGATGGATGGACGGGCGTTGCATGGATGAGTCTAAACATTTAACTTCAAGATCTAGGGCATTGTAGATAAATAATAACAAGCATCCAAGTACTAAACAATCCTAGGCATGTGCTCCAAATATAGTCATACGTGCTCGCAATGATAACTTGCACACCATCTTCTGTCAAGCCAGCCCGTGGCAGCGGGGCCTCTAGGGAACTACTGGCAATTAAGGTGCTCCTTTTAATAGAGCACCAGAGCAAAGCATTAACACTCCGTGAACACATGTGATCCTCACACCACAGCCATCCCCTCCGGTTGTCCTAATTATTGTCACTTTGGGGCCTTTGGATTCGGACAATGATATGTGTACACAACTTGCAGATAAGATCACAAACAATACTATCATAATGATTCAATAATAAGTTCAGATATGAGATCATGGCACTCGGGCCCTAGTGACAAGCATTAAGAACAACAAGTTGCAACAAAGTTAAATAGCACTATATAGATACTAGGCACTATGCCCTAACAATCTTATTCGATTACATGATAGAACTCATCCAATCCCTACCGTCCCCAAGCCTACAGCGGGGGATTACTCACTCATGGATGAGGGAAACATCGGTGGTTGATGGAGATGCGTTGGTGATGACGATGGCGATGATCCTCTCCAAATTCCTCGTCCCGGCAGGGTGCCAGAACGGAGTTTCTGGATCCGAATCTTGGTTTCTGGTGGCAGCGGTGGAGCAGAACTCTTTCTGGAAAACTATCGAACCCCCCTCAGTTTTTAGATCGAAAGGTAACTTATAGGCGCAGAGGGAGGCCGAGGGGGTGCCTAGGGTGCTTGCACCCCCAGGCGCGGGCAGGGCCCACCCGTGCCTGACATGGGTGTGGGCCCCCAGGCTCCTTCTCCGTCTCTTCTTCTGGCTCCGTGGATCTTCTGGTGAAATAAATTTTTGGCATATTTTCCGAAATTTTTCCTGATAGTTCAATTTCTGCACAAAAACAAGACACCAAGGTAATTCTGCTGAAAATAGCGTCAGTCCATGTTAGTTGTATCCAAATCACACAAGTTTAGAGGAGAAACAATAGCAAAGTGTTCGAGAAAGTAGATACATTTTGGACGTATCAACTCCCCCAAGCTTAGTTTATTGCTTGTCCTCAAGCAAGTCAGTTGAAAACTGAGTGCGATAAAAGAACTTTCACGAACACATTTGCTTCATATGATGTAAATATTCTCAGCACAGGAGTAGATGCTTAGACAATCCATAATAACGAGTATGCAACTAAGTCTACTCAATAGTCATTGCAGGCTATGAAGAGAAACCAACTCAATAATAATAAGTAGCATGAAACAGAAACATAAGCAACATTGCAATGCTCATAGTAAGGTATGATAGAGTGGTATATTGCTTGCCATTGTTTGTAGAGCACAATATAAATGCCAAGGCACCTCTAAAGTTCAAGTGAAGACTAGAGATAAAGATATCAGAGATACAAGCATCAAAGTCATGACATAATTAACCAAGTTTTGGAAAAAACACAAGAATGACAACTATGCTCTCAAGAAGGTGCTCATAGAATAAGTGGTGACTCAACATGGGAGTGAAAACGTTTTGAAAAGTTTGAAAGGCTTCCAAATGCTGAAAGAAAGGTACTCATTAGCTTTGAGCTCTCATTGCCCCTATCATAGGCACCTTCATGTGGTTAAGATGAAAGTGAGGTCCACTCTGAATCATATGCTTGACGGACCATAGACTGGAAATCCCAAGTCCCTTGAGTGCGAGGGCCACTCTGCATGCTACTCAACTTAGGTTACCTAAAAGTTCTTGTCATTGTAAATACATGCATATCATAGAGAACCGCCAACGGAGTACCCCTTGCACATGATACAAGAGCGATCCCGTGATCAAAATGACAAGGCAATCATACAATGAGCATCTCAGCGATCTTTTTATTTACTATGTGTATAGCTTTTTATTGAGGATGCTTCATAAATTCTCATTATGGTGATGCTGCAAGTTTCCACCATGATTAGGCATGTCTTAGGCTAGCGGCCCAGGCGTTTCTCCAACACAATGTATAGACTCCATGAACTCACAAGCTCCCCTTTCATTTCACATCGTCGACATCCGCAAAAAAAAGAGTAAGGTATCAACTGGATGAGATATCCAAAAAAATGTTGTAAGCGTTTCTCGTGACAGCATGGTTCTGCTGACTCCCAGCATATAATTTGCAAGCATATAACTTTAATGGACATGTCACAATGGTTCAAGATTATTAAGCGCAAGGAATAAAGTGTGCCATCAAGTTCACGAGAGATTTACTAACTAACTTTCTCAAAACAGACAAATATTTTATTTTGGAAGAAAACACGACATATAGAATATGCACTGGAATAGCAAATGATGCCAATAAGTAGGTATGGTGGACACAACTGACAATATTGGTTTTGGGGAGTTAGAAGCACATGTAGAGCTCATACTCAGTGCAAGTGAAGGCTAACAATAGAGAGGGAGCGACAAACGAGGGAGCAATAATTGTCATAATCATGCTTGCAACAAAACATGACTAATTATGGCATTAAAGTGATACAAGAACTCTGAGGCAAAATAAATCATCGAGGCTCACTTACTATTGATTAGTCATATGCATGCGTGCGCATGTTCCAAGTCGATTAACATGAACAGTCAGAGGAGGATACCACACTATCATACCAAAGTATGAATAAAACAATGCAAGAAAACATTCATATGACATGCTACAAACTATTACCAAGCTGGAGCTAATCATAGACAAGAAAGAACTACTAAGCATCCATAATGACATACATCTTACACAAACAGGCTAAGCATGCTCACAATGATGAGTATATGTACAAAAATGAAACAAATAGAGTTTGTTACCAGCCTCTTACCACACCTCAGGTTGTCTTAATCTTCATTATTGCCCTTCACTTGTGTGATTTGAATAATAACATGAAACCAAAATCCACTGATGACGGTTGAACCCTGCAAAGAACTCACAAAACCAAAGAAGAACAACAAATATTTTTATTGTTTTAGATTTTTTAGAAACAAGCAAATAAAGAAAAAGCAAACCAAACAAGAAGCAAACAAAGAAAAATCTTTTTGGATTTTTTTCTTTTAAGGCAAACCAAAGCAAAGAAACAAACCAAGAGAAACAATGAAAATATTTTTGGTATTTTTGTGTTTTTGAGAAAGAAGCAACAAGAACCAAAAAGCAAAGCAAAACAATGGATATACAAAGAACCGACCAAACATGATATAAATATGAGTGTGATGTCGGTATACCTCCCCCAAGCTTAGGCTTTTGGCCTAAGTGGGGCTCAATAGCGCGGGTAGTAACCCCATACCGGTGGGTCATCATAGGAATGATCATAGTCAGGTGCTTGCGATGAAGAAGAAGACGTGCCCAAATCAAATGAGGGCTGATGGTATGAAGACTCTCCCAAGTTGGAGGGCTGAACCGAATTGTCTTCGGCATCCTCTTCAACATTCTCCTCTTGCTGGGAGAGCTCTGCCACATATGTGTCAACCTCCTCCTCCGTAAACGACCATCCTTGCCTGCTATCAAAATTAAACAAAGCAGGTGCAGGCAAATAAACTATTTTCTCAGTCCTACCCTTTCTCCGACCTTGCTGGGCAAAAGATAATTCATACGATAAACTTCTCACATTAGCCCCCAAGGAAACAAAAAACATGCCGAATCATGGATTCAATATCAAGCCTCTCTACGGGGAACTGATAATTTGAATAATGAGGCTCTAAACCATGGAAAGCTAGCAACCTAGAAGCAATGAGACCTCCATAAATTCCACCCTTCTCGCGGTTGGTGGTGAGACAGTGAGATATCAGCGCACCCAGGCTATAATATCTATTCCTATTCAAAGCAATTGCGATAAAAGCTAGATCAAAAGAAGATAAATTTCTATCAATCTTTCTAGCAAGAACACACTTGTTAATAAAATATGCAAAATATCTAATGGCTGGGAACTGAATGTTCCGAATTTTACCAATTTACTTTGAGAAGTCGAAACCTTGGCAAATCTCAGCATATAAATCCATAAGTGACTTGGGACTCTCCTTGATCTTCTCACAAGATCCCCACTAGGGTACTCTAATTCCTGCACACAAATCAGCAAAAGGCAGGTCGACAGATATATTATATATTTTGTAATGGACCATGTGGTTAGACGTAGACCAAGTGAACCTAAAGTCCTGCACAAAAGCCATGGTTATCTTAACATATTGGAATGGTTCACCTTCAACAAAGTGTTCCAAACCTGCATTTGTAACCATAGTTTGGAAATCTTGGAGGATCCCAGCAGTTCTCATAAATTCTTGGCATGGATATATTGAAGAAAAAACTGCCTCCTCACGATGAAACTTCATTGGCTCAAGCACCATCAAATCATATTGGTTCAATGGATAAGCACTCATCTTCCTTGATAAAAATTTTAGACAACCATCAAACCAAGTGATTTCTAAGTTGATAAATGATGAACAACTACTATAGGAACTTACTACAGGACTACACATGCATCAAAATAAAGTTTCTAAGTATAGAACAAGCATGCAAGATCAAACAACCTAACACCTATAGGAGCAAAATACTCAAGATATAATCTACCAATCACAAATCTAATTGGACAAGTGGAGGAGGCACATACCCAGGAGCAATCCCTCCAAAAATCAGTAGCAAAGATGGGATGAGCAAGGAGATCGAAAATCACGAGCAAGAACAGTAAGAACTCGAGCTTGATAAAGTTTTTCGGTGTTTTTCGGGAGAGAGAAAGAAGGTGGCTTTGAGGAGGCAGCCTAGAGGGGCCCAGGTGGGCCAGACCCCCCCTACGCGCCACCCCCTGGTAGGCCGTGCCTACCCTGGGTCTGGTGGCCTAGGGTGGCCCCCTAGGTCACTTCAGGTGTCCCTCTGCCCCCTTTTTCGAGGAAAAAAATATTTTGAATTTTCTGGGATTTTTCGGGAAACTTTATTTTTGGCCAAATTTCAGGGTATGAAAATTGATTTTCTCGCAGAAACAGTTTTTTCAGAAGAAGCAAAAGCAAACCAAAATCCAAACTACAGGATCTCTAAGAAACTCAAACAAACAAGCAACTAGCAAAACTAAAGCTAAAGCAAAGACTAGGAATGAGAAATGTAAAAGAAAGCAAGAATAACCACCGTGGAAACATTATTTTGTTCATTAAAATCCTTTTGTTAACAAGGTTGATCAAGTCTTGTTACCAAAACAATCTTATATGAAACAAAACTTTACATTCCACAAGGTGATTTTGTTACCTCATACTTGATAGCAATGGTCCCAATCATAATAGTTTCAAAATTTTCTTGTGTAATGGGACAATATATTTCTCCAACCTTGATGCTCTCAATATTTTCAATGGAATTCAGGCAATAGCTCTTAGCAACCTTCTTGGGGAAATAGACAGTGTGCTCTTTGTCATTAATATTGAATGTTATTTTCCCTTGATTACAATTGATGACATCACCTGTAGTATTAAGAAAAGGTCTCCCAAGAATAATAGACATATTATCATCTTCAGGCATTTCAAGCACAACAAAATCAGTTAAAACCATGCAATTATGAGCTACTTGAACAGGAACATCCTCACATATACCAACATGAATAGTAGTTGACTTATCAGCCATTTGCAAAGATATATCAGTTGGTATCAACTTTTCTAGCTGGAGTCTCTTATAGAGAGAAAAAGGCATAACAATAACTCCAGTTCCCAAGTCACATAAAGCAGTTCTAACATAATTATTCTTAATAGAGCAAGGAATAGTTGGTATACCTGGATCACCAAGTTTCTTTGGAACCTTACCATTGAAGGAATAATTAGCAAGCAAAGTAGAAATCTCCTCATTAGGAATCTTCCTTTTATTAGATACAATATCCTTCATATACTTTGAATAAGAAGGCAACTTAATAGCACCAGTCAAATGAATTTGCAATAATAAAGGCTTCATCCACTCACAAAACTTGTTGTAGTGGTCTTCCTCCTTTGACTTGTGTTTCTTACCTGGAAAAGGCATAGGTTTCTGCACCAAAGGTTCTCTCTCTTTACCATGTTTATTAGCAATAAAGTCCTCCTTTGTGTACCTAGTGTTCTTAGTGTGCTTTTTAGGTTCTTCCTCACCTTCCTCCTTATCAGTAGACTCGTTTTTATCATTACCACTCTCAGTTTCAGCATCAGAGACAGATATACTATTAGGATCTATAGCAGGTTCAAGGGGTTCCTCAACTATCTTATGTTTCTTTTTCTTTCTCTTACGAGGACTACCACTATCTTCACCTTGATGAGAGTCCTGCTCAATTCTTTTAGGGTGTCCTTCGGGATATAAAGGATCTTGAGTAGCTATACCACTCCTAGTTCTAATTCCATAGGCATGTTTATCTCCTGAAGCATTAACTAGAATGTCCTTTTGTACCTTAGAAAGTTGATCAAGTTGGGTTTGAACGATTTGAAAGTGTTTACAAAGAATTTTAATATCATTAGAAGTTCTTTTCACAATATCTTTCAACTCATTGATAGCTCTAGAGTTTTCCAATAAATGATTCTGAACTTGTTTATTAAAATGACCTTGTTTAACAATAAAAATGTCAAGTTCCTCTAAACATTGATCAGGAGGCTTAAGGAATATCACCTTCATCAAAGTGTTGGAGAGAGTGTACCTCAATAGTAGATGCGTGGGGAATTGTCTTACATAATTCTTCTATAGGAGGTAGATTCTTCACATCTTCAGCTCTAATACCTTTCTCCTTTAGACACTTCTTAGCTTCCTTCATCACTTCATCATTTAATGCAATAACTCCTCTTTTCTTTGGTGTTGGTGTTGGAACTGGTTCAGGAACATCTAGTTCAGGAGTAATAGGCTCAGGTGTATTCATCTCAGTTGAAGTCCAATCATCATAATTCTTGCTTATTTTAGCCATTAATTCTTCAGCATCTGTAGGAGTCATTTTCCTGAAAACACAATCAGCAAAGGTATCTAGGTAGGTCCTAGAATCATCAGTTAGTCCATTATAATAAATATCAAGAAGCTCATTCTTAGGTAATGGACATCTAGGATGTGCATGAATCAAGGCACAAAACCTTGTCCATGACTCAAGTAATTTATCTTCTTCTCCCTGTTTAAAATCAAAAAGTCTCTACAAAGAAGCATGTCTAGCACTGGGAGGAAAATATTTCTGTCAGAAAGAAGCAATCAAGCAATCAGGGCTATCAATGGAACCAGGAGGTAATCTATTAAACCAAGCCCTAGCTTCTCCTTTTAGTGAAAAAGGGAAGATCTTAATAACAAAGTACTTGCGCATCTTAAAATCATCAGAGAATAAAGCACTCATAGTAGAAAGCTCATTCATACGAGCCATAACACTCTCATTCTCAGTCCCACAAAAAGCTTCTTTCTCAACAATATCTAAATAAGATAAATCAAGAGAGAAATCATAATATTTATCTTTAATATCTATGGGAGAGGTGGCAAACTTAGGACGAGAGGAAAACTTAGGCATGATAGTACGTCTAGCAAGGAGACTCTTAATAGCACTAGTACCATATGTGTTTCGACAGTCTTCAACCAAATCATCAGTGAACTCAATGTAACCATCATTAATATCATAACTCTCACTAGACTCAGGTGAGCTAACAGGTGTAACAGTGTCTTCACTAGGAGTTTCGGTATTTCCTAAACTAGCCATAGTAGCATCTAGAAAAGGACCTAATGAACCACTCGCATCAAGCACAGTAGAAGTAACATCATGAGTATCAAAAGCAGTTTCAGACTCAGCAGTAGTAGCAATGTGTGTAGCATGTGTATGTGGTGGTGGTGTGACAAGCTTACTTATAACAGACGGTGAATCAAGAGCAGCAGAGGTGTTTAGGACTACACCTCTTCTTGTAGTGGATGGTAAAATAAGGAACTTTCCATCACGAGACTTCCCCATGATGAAAGGAGTAGCAGTGAACAATAATAGATCCAAGTGAACTTACAAATAAAGCTATGCTCCCGGCAACAGCGCTAGAAAATAGTCTTGATGACCCACAAGTATAGGGGATCGCAATAGTCTTCGCGGGTAGTATTACCCAATTTATTGATTTGACACAAGGGGAGCCAAATAATACTTGCAAGCCTAAACAACTGAGTTGTCAGTTCAGTTGCATCTGGAAATAGTTCTTGCTCACAGAAGTTTATCAGTAGCAACAGTTTGGTAGTAGCAATAGTAAAGCAACAACAACAGTGAAACAGTAGCAATAGTAACAATAACGGTAACAGTGGGATTCGAGTGCGGTAGGCATAGGGATGGATGGATGGGCGTTGCACGGACGAGTGTAAACATGTAACTTCAAGATCTAGGGCATTCCAGATAAATAATAACAAACATCCAAGTACTAAACAATCCTAGGCATGTGCTCCAAATATAGTCATACGTGCTCGCAATGAGAACTTGCACAACATCTTCTGTCCATCCAACCCGTGGCAGCGGGGCCTCTAGGGAACTACTGGCAATTAAGGTGCTCCTTTTAATAGAGCACCAGAGCAAAGCATTAACACTCCGTGAACACATGTGATCCTCACACCACAGCCATCCCCTCTGGTTGTCCCAATTATTGTCACTTTGGGGCCTTTGGATCCGGACAATGATATGTGTACACAACTTGTAGATAAGATCACAAACAATACTATCATAATGATTCAATAATAAGTTCAGATCTAAGATCATGGCACTCGGGCCCTAGTGATAAGCATTAAGCACAATAAGTTACAACAAAGTCAAATAACACTAATAGAGATACTAGGCACTATGCCCTAACAATCTTATTCAATTACATGATAGAACTCATCCAATCCCTACCATCCCCAAGCCTACAGCTGGGGATTACTCACTCATGGATGAGGGAAACATCGGTGGTTGATGGATATGCGTTGGTGATGACGATGGTGATGATCCTCTCCAAATTCCCCGTCCCGGCAGGGTGCCAAAACGGAGTTTCTGGATCCGAATCTTGGTTTCTGGTGGCGGCGGTGGAGCGGAACTCTTTCTGGAAAACTATCGAACCCCCTCGGTTTTTAGGTTGAAAGGCAACTTATAGGCGCAGATGGAGGCCAAGGGGGTGCCTAGGGTGCTTGCACCCCCCAGGCGCGGGCAGGGCCCACCCGCGCCTGGCATGGGTGTGGGCCCCCCAGGCTCCTTCTCCGTCTCTTCTTCTGGCTCCGTGGATCTTCTGGTGAAATATAATTTTTGGCATATTTTCCGGGATTTTTCCTGATAGTTAAATTTCTGCACAAAAACAAGACACCAAGGTAATTCTGCTGAAAACAGCGTCAGTCCGTGTTAGTTATATCCAAATCACACAAGTTAGAGGATAAACAATAACAAAGTGTTCGAGGAAGTAGATACGTTTTGGACGTATCACGTTACACGGTGAAATGCGAGGAGGAAGAATGTCCTTGGATTGTGCGTGCAAGACCATTCAAGGGAGGTCCCGATTGACACATATCTAGTCGTGTATCAACTCACATGTGTCGAGGCCCGGTGGTGGATGGAAAGGATGTGAAGCACAAGAACTGGCAACTCGCCTCCGAGTTCCTCGCTTATAGGCTTTCAAATGACATCACATCATTTCCAATAATGAGCATCAAGATGGTTATGGAGCTTGTGAAAGCCCTATTTCACTAAGAGGTGAAGTACGGGAAAGCATGGAAGGT
This sequence comes from Avena longiglumis, assembly GCA_030063025.1. Taxonomy (NCBI): domain Eukaryota; kingdom Viridiplantae; phylum Streptophyta; class Magnoliopsida; order Poales; family Poaceae; genus Avena; species Avena longiglumis. The sequence goes on from CP125977.1 coordinate 125,180,234, forward strand.
TAAGCAAGCCGCATTCAAGATGTTGTACGGTGATTGGGAGGAATCTTATAACCGAATCCCAAGGTTGTTGGGAGCGATGGCCAATGCTAACCCGAGCATGGTTCATGTGGTTGAACCTTATGGGAACAAGACAAGGATTGTAAACAGAAGAACCATTCGAGTTTTTGGCTGTGCATTTTGGGGTTTCGAGCAATGTGTTCAGTCTTTTGAACATTGTAGGCTGGTCATCTCCGTTGATGGCACCTTTATGACCGTCAATTCAAGGGCACTATCTTGATTGCAATAGCCAATGATGCCAACAACCGGTTGATTCCTTTGGCGTTTGATTTGGTAGAGGTGGAAAGCAATGATAATTGGGAGTGGTTCTTCCATCTTTTGAGAACCAAGATATTAACCCCTCAAAGGGAAATATGTGTCATCTCGGACCGTCATCAAGGAATTCTTAATACGGTGATGGTTGATATTCCCGGCCATGCTCCATTGCACCATCGTTGGTGCATGAGACACCTTTTTGCAAACTTCTATAGGGCATGCAAGAGAAAGGATTTGGCCGATGATCTATAAGATTGTTGCCTCGCTTTCACGGAACGTCGTTTCTCAAACTTGTACAACAAATTTCTAACCAACAAGGAACTCAATGCGGGTGGTCGAGGGTTTCTCTATAGGAACATTGAAGATATGAAAAAGTGGGCACGAGCTTTCGATGATGGTGGCCGGAGGTACGACCAAATGACAAGCAACATGGCAGATGCCTTCAACAAGTTGCTCAAAGGTGTCCATGCATTGCCCATCACGGCAATAGTCCAATATACATTCGACATGATGAATGGATATTTTCTGAAATACTCACATGAAACGGACCGGCAGATTGCGGGGTACAACAAGAACAAGTACAAATAAAAGTACCCACCTAAGGTTGATGATTGGATGCAATTTTAGTCAAAGAAAGCTGATGCCGAAGTTGTCATGGAATATGATAATGACGAGCTAATTTACCAAGTTACGGAGCCCGGAGGTACAACGGCTAATGGTGTCCAACACGGAGGCCGAGCTTTCAAGGTCTCGCTCAAGAATTTTGAGTGCACATGCGGAAGGCCATCATTGCTTCATCTTGCGTGGTCGCACTTGCTCGTGGCATTTCGCAGGCGACATTTGGATTGCAATAATCCGCTCACGGTGAGAGAGTCTGAGTTCTCTATTGAGACTACTAAGAAGACATGGTCTCCTAGATTTCGCCCATACTTGGACCAATCACAATGGCCGGAGTACCATGGAATTCAACTATGGCTCGATCCAAAATGGAAGGTGATTAAATGTGGAAGATGCAAGACAAAGCGCTTTAGGATCTACATGGATGGATGGGGCCGTGGTGGTGGTCGAGAAACGGTCAATGACCAATTCCAAGAGCCTCGTGATATAGCCCGGTGTGGAACGTGCAATGGTGAAGGGCACAATGCAAGAAAGTGTTCCCAAAGAAAAAGAGCAAAAGGAAATGAAGCAAGCACTAGCCAACCAAGTGGTAGCCAACAAGACCCAAGCCAACCAAGTGGTAGCCAACAAGACCCAAGCCAACCAAGTGGTAGCCAACAATTCCCAAGACAACCTAGTGGTATCCAACAATTCGCAAGCCAACCAAGAACTAGCCAACAAGTCCCAAGCCAACCAAGAACTAGCCAACAAGTTCCAAGCCACAATTATCCTAGACAACAAGCTCCTAGGAAACAAAGAGGTCGATCACTTGGGCTTAGAAGAGCAAGAGGTCGTGGCGGATTTAACCCGACTAGTATATTAGGTTACTTTGCAGGACCAAATCCTTATGTTAATAGGTATGGCTAAAATGTTCATATTGGCATGCTTATGTTTTTGTTTTGAATATTTACTTTAGGGGCCCCCATAGTCCTTTATTTCAAATAAAACCAAATGTCTGATGTACAAACTAACAATCTAAAAATATGTACAGAAAGAAAAAAAGACTATACAAAGTTATAGTAAAGTATCTATCTAGGAGTTCAGCTCTGATATGGTCTTCTTTTTGAATCTATATTTCAAAAGTGAAACATCACTGATAAACCCTGATTTCCAAGAGGTGAATGAAGGTCTAATTCGTTTGAAAATTTTGTCATTTCTCTGTTTCCAAATATTCCAGCAGGCAAGTATAGCAATCTCTATGAAGCATGGGCCCTTGAATTTGTGTTTTGCATGCTTATGTTACTACCTACTATGCTTATTTCATTGAATCAACTATTTTTCACATTCATGCATCCTTTACTAACTTATACCTTTCATTCTTATAATAGGTATAGAGACTCAACCCAACAAGGACAATGATGAGGTAGGTGTGAACTACTCGAAGTAATGGGCGGGCGCTATGAAGGTTGTGAGGAAGAGGAAGGAAGCCGAGGAAGAGGAAGAGAGGAAGAGGAAGGAAGTTGAGGAAGAGGGGAAGAGGAAGGCATTCGATTCGGTAGTTCAACTTGCTCATGACTTGGCAAAAAAAGGATGAAGAGGACGAGGTGAAGAGGAAGAAGGAAGGGGAGGAGAGGAAGAGGGAAAAAGAGAAGGAAGAGGAACAGAGGAAGAGGCAAAAGGAGAAGGAAGATGAAGAGAGGAAGAGGAGGGTCAATGCTAGGCCACCTTGCGCCGACCAAGAGGAAAGGCCACGAAAGGCATTTCGTACTTCTGAGGACCATGGAAAGGAGGTTCCTATTGAAGGGAATATGCCCGAGAGGCAATAATAAAGTGGTTATTATCGTATTCCTTGTTTATGATAAATGTTTATTTTACATGCTATAATTGTATTAATACGGAAACATTAATACATGTGTGTTTAATAAACAAACGGAACATAAACTAGCTCGTTGATTAACAAGATGATCAAGGTTTCCTGATCATGGACATTGGATGTTGTTAATAACGAGATCACAACATTAGAGTAATGGTGTGATGAACATTCTTCTGAAGTATAGCATTACGATCAAAGTCATTGAGTTTATATTGCTATAACAACTTACGAAGTGATCCTAATCCTTAGACCATGAGATCATGTCAATCACTAACACTGGAAGAGTTTCTTGATAACATCAAACATCACACCATAACTGGGTGATTATAAAGATGTGTTCAGAACTACTAAAGTTTTATGTTGAGGCCTATGGATCGAAATGGAATTTGTTCATACCGATGATGGATAGATATGCTCTGGGCCCTCTTGGTGATATCACATTGATTAGCTTGCAAGCAAGTGATTTGATCACTAGAATGTTATACCACGGGAACAAGAAAACAGTGCATGTCAGTAACGAGATCAAACTAGATATGGAGATACTGATGATCAAATCTCGGACATGTAATATATCACAAAACAAAAGGATTAAGATACTAGCATAAAAGGTTCCGACGATCACAAGAAAGTCATCGTTGAATGTGTGGGAGTCAGTATGGGTCTCCAGATCCCGCTTCTGATTATTGATCGGAGAAGGGTCTCGATCATGTCCGCATTATTCGCGAACCGTAGGGTGGCACACTTAAGAGACACCGACATCCAATTGGAGCAAAAGTTTCATGCCGGAAAGAATAACAAGCGCAGGAATTTATTTCACTAGATACCGAAACAGGTTTTCGGGTGAAATTGCAGAAAGTGTTTTTGCATGTGAAATGAAATACTAGCAAGGGGTTATATGATAATGTTTGTCATTAAAGTAATTGATAAAATTCTGCATAAATAAAAGGAGTTTTATTTAATGAGAGTTTGCATTAAATTTGGTGGAAATTTAATGAGAATTTGAGTGGAGGAAATTAAAAGGCATTTAAGTGAGTGGAGTGTCCACCCACATGAATGAGGAAGAGGTGGGGGCAGCCCCATGGCTGGGCGCCATGCCCCTTGGGTGCCCCCCTCTCCCATATAAAAGGCCCCCCTCTCATACTCTCAAAGCACACCTCCTTGTGAAGGATCTCTCTTCCCCTCTAGTATTTATCCCCCATGGTCTCGGACTAGCGAGATACATGTTTCCGGTGGCTATTCGGCAAGAAAGAGTTGTGCTTCCGCTGTATCGCTAGAGCGAGGATGCGGAGGTTGCTCGGTGCCTTGTACGTGTGTGCGAGCACGGATGCACTGCTGTTTTGTGGCGCTAGGACTTTCTCTCGATCTTGAGATCGGCAAGAGATCGTCTATATCAACCACGAGTTTAAACTCGTTAAGCTTTGTCGGTCTTCAAGGGTATGTTCTCTATGGATATACATCCGCCCATTGCTCGTAGATAGATCTTGGTACATAGTTGTTCCCATCGTAGGATTTTTTTGTTTTCTATGCTACGAACCCTACACATATTTGTTGGTGCAAAACCGATTGCATTGTTAAGGAGTTCCAAGACTACAATTCCGATAGTTGGGGAAAGAAGTTCTTTATGTGTGCCAATTACTCTCGCTCTCCCTTCGCTGGTATTGTTGGATATTCTGTTAGATTGTGCAGTTTGTTTGGGAGCACATATAGATTTGTATACATGCATATGTTTTTCTGTAACTGACATACCACAACAAATACTCGCAAAATCTGTTCAAGAAAGTGAACCCGCCCATAAAGCGTAATGAAGAATCTACCCATTCCCCCGGGGCTGGAAAACACCTATGCGAGTTATGTGACTGCCACATGTCATAGTGAATTAGTGATACTATAGTTTTTCCTTTTTTTGTGCTACAAATCTATGGAAAATCTAAGGAACATTCATTGACGCTTTTTTTGCCGATAAATATAGGAATTGAAGGATTAGGACACATCACAACAGACTCGTAGAAGATAGTCAATTAGTCCCACGGAATCCTATTTTTCTATCAATACATCGAAATGCAAGACTTTTGTGTTTTTTACGAAAAAGATAGGCGATTAGTCCGGCTCAGCAGATGCATCAAGTGCATGCAAAACCTATAAAATCAAGAGGTTTGCTCTATAATTCCCCTAACTATTGTCACTAGATGATACGCCGCGTTTTGCTGCGGGAAATTTTTGCCAACATAAAAGATAATATAATGGATAAGTCATACTGAGAACATAAATATTGAACATGAACCAAAAAACTATTTTGAAAAGTACAAAACTTTTGTAGAAATTTATTGGGTGTATTGACCTGCTAAATCATACTGTTTACACATATAGAGAGCCGATTAATTGTGAAATGCATGCTAAAGCCAAATAGGTGAGGCCTTAAATTGGGTTTGGATTACATTAGCATCAATGCTTTTATTCCTGGAACTACTCCTTAATCGTGTAGTAATATGAAATCATAATAAATACAAAGCATATGAGCGGGATCTACATATTTTCACCCCTAAACAGCACATGATAAATTAGTAGACAAAGGAAGGCAACATAAATTGAGGGGTAAGATTCTTGATTTGGACATTATTACCAATTGCAAGTTGAGATGTGCTTATTATTTTCATTAAAAAACCATAGTAGTCTAGTAGAAACTCCATCAGTGCAACAAAGGAACAACGACAATCTTTCCGGTCCCTGAACCAAAATGTTAACAACATACCCTACCTGAGCAGGGAAATACCAGAAAAATGTTAACAGAAGACAATAGGAGTAGAGTGCAGCACCTATGATTGTTTCCTCATGTCCTCATGTCAATCGTGATAGATTGAGTCTGAGATCTGAAGCTGGATGGCAGTGGAACGAAGTGTGTGATTGTGAGTCTAAATAACCCACGCTTCTGTGGAAGCTGCAACTCCGTGGCATGTTTGTTGACACGAGAATTCCTCAAGCGGGACCAAGCACATGATGGTAGGGCTGAAGCCTGAAGCAAAAAGTTTTTTACCAGACTGAACGGACTGCAAAAAAAAAAATACTTATGAGGTATCAATTTAAACGTCATATCTACCACAATGAATGGGAGCAAAGAAGGTGCCTGTGCAGATATAGTTGGTGTGGCTTGGTCGTTTGGTCGCCCAACAGCCTGAACCACTCTGTCACCTCCCTGCATACCAACCAAGAGTTTATTGATGACATTTAGAACTTGGTAATCCACACACTGACAGGGATTTTGATTTAAACCAACAATTGCAGGAGGATGTAAATGGTGATATAATTGAGATGCTTCTGGTTGCAAGAGATGACAGATAATAGAGAGGCTTCAAAAATGTCGAACACAAAAGGTATAAACAAAGCGATACCTTGTGATTTCATAACTGAATCCATGGATGGAGTAGTTAACCATTGAGGCTCCAAGAACTTTCCTACGTGATGAATTTCAGAGACCATGGAATTCACATCAATAATTTGCAGAACATAAACATCTATAGGAAGAAGATAATGCACACAAAAATGTTCACTATTAACTAAACTCCATCACCAAACCGTGAGAGAGAGGGGGTTAATAACCAAACGCCATTACCTGCATCTACAAACCAAGAACACCAAGTAGACAAAAGGGCATGCCTCAGTTCTTGAAGACAATAGCAGCTAAGTGTATTATTTCATTCTGACAATGAAGACTGCCTTGCATAGTGGCGTTGGTCCTGACGGGCAGAGAGGACAGTGAGAAACAGCCTTCCTCGCGGGGCAGACTGTGGCTTTGATCTAGAACGGCACTACAGAGAGACGACATTGTGCAGTTGCATCGATCCTAACTGGGAGAGGAACAAACTACGGAAACAGGGAACTAATGCAAGGAGATTAGTCGAAGGGTCGAGAAATAGAGGGATGGGAGGGGAAGGGATTGGGATGCGAGAATACATGCATCGAGGTGGAGACTATCAATTTGGGATAGCAGTCGTTTGGGTTCTGTTTAGCTATTGAATCTGAAGCAATCAAGTCTGGAAGCTGGGAAGACATCAACACAAACTGGGTAGCCACACCTACGATCTGCATGCATGGGAATGTGATGACATGGACATGAGCTGGATGACGTTGTGTGATTGTTGACGTGGCATAGTTGCATGTTGAGAAAAATAGGTTAGTGGGGGTGAACTTCTTAGTTATATAGGATTTGTAGATCGCGTGGTACATCACATAAGGGAATATCTTCCAAAAATCTATTCACTAAAGGATGCCAGTCATAGCTGACACTTAGGGCATGTATACTACAAAACGCTTGTGCAGACGCTAAAAAAAATCAACCCAAGCATCAGGCGCTAGGAGCGGTATTTTTGTACTGAGTTTGTAAGCGTCGGACTCTTCTTAATGCTGCGATGCCAAAAAAGACCTAAAATCTCGGTGAGAACCGTCAAACAGGCAGGATCTTTTTCACTAGCGCCTCAAATCAAGCGCCCGATTGTACCTGCCCTTAGTGAACTATTTATATTTTTTTTGTTAAACATGTTTGTAGATTATTTTTTGCCGGTATCAGGATGGAGTGAAGCATAAAAAAGCTTATAGCCAGAGTCTGAATACAAACTGACTTGACTAACTTCACCCGCTCTCTACTCCCCTCCCTGGTTTGAGAGTCCACCGAGCGGGCCTGGACCGACCCCAAACCCTCTCCGGCGGTGCCGCCGGCTGGAGATAGCGAAGGGAAGGTGTCGTAGTAGGTAGGGTTAGTAGATCTATGTTTTTCGGGTTCTCTTAGCCGGATCCTGAACTTCTTGTTCTGGCGCCTCACCGTGGCTCGGCTCCGTTGGCAGTAGCGGGCGATGGTTCTCCGCTCGAGGATCTCCATTAATAAGGCCTCTTGCTGCCTCTTGATCTGTTCCCTTGTTGTGTTGTTTCTTCTCCTCCCGAAAGGCCGTGGAGGTGAGGGGGAAGAGAACTACAGTCTGGCGGCAGACTAATCTAGAGGTGGTTGGGGACTCTCTGCCATTTTGATGCCTTGGCGTGGCTCTGGATGGTCGTCGATGGAAGCCACTACCCTGCTTCCAAGGGGGAAGATGATGGGGTCCGATCTGGAGGCGAGTCCCCTTCATAAGCGCCTTCGTCATCGTCCTTGTGGCGGGAGAGGAAGAAGGCAGCCATGTAGCCACCGGTGCAGGGTCCCAGCGACAGGGGAGCAAGGAAGCTTCTCCTGGGAGTTCATCAACGGTGGCTCCACACCTGGATGGCTATGGTGGTAGGGGGTGAGGCGTCATGGCAATGAATGGCGGCCAGTTGCTCAGCGTGGGAGGGAAGAAGGGGTGGCCGTTCTTGATTTTTTCTCCTCAAGATGGTGATATTTGGGGCAAAATCCTCAATTACTAATCTTCTTAGGCCATGGTGGTGATGGTGAAGGTGCCGAGGAAATAATCTTTGATGCCCCTAGCTGGAGATTTGAGAAGACGATGACTCATTGTGCTGCTGCTCCAAAAAGATTCTGTGAGTTAGTTTACTTTGCTTGTTTGGATGCAGCTTTTCGGTCTAGATGTTACACAAAGGATCAACTCCGAATTGATGTTCAGGCTGTCTGGGATTTCTTCATTTCGCTCGGGCGTATGTGGCGGAGGCAGGTGAGATGATCTCTGATGTCGCTCCCTAGATTTAGCGATGTAGATCCTCTTGTATTGAGATCGGTGACACAACTTCAACATCTACAACTCAATATTCTACTCCCTCTGTCCAAATTTAGGTCGTATATAAGGTTTTGATAGAGTCAAACTGTACAATATTTGATCAACTAGTTTGATTCAACTATAAACTTATACAATGTCAAATTAATATTATTACTTAAAATATATTTTCATAATATATATATTTTATATCATACATATTTATATTATTTTATATAATTTTGGTCAAACTTTACAAAGTTTGACTAGCATGCAAAATTATGTGTAACATAATATGGGATGGAGGGAGTATCTCATGTTCCTGTGCCATCTTGATTGTTGGTTGGCTCAACGGTTGGCCATGATTTGTGAGGCCCTTGAAAAACTCAATTGCAGGATTGACGCGTCCATGTTCTCGATGGATTTCCTGACATGCTCCAATTGTGTTTTTCTGCTTAGACGGCTTGTGCTTTAAGTAATACATTTATCTTGTGTAATTCTAGGAAGTAGATTTGTCTCTGGTCTTCAGAGTTTCGAGTGTATGAGCTATATTGTACTCTGGTTTAGTTTTTAATATATTAGCTCATCTGTTAAAAGAAAAAGAGAGTCTAAATACAGTTGTTGCTGCTACAAACTCTTTGATGGTCCTTCCCACTGTGTTAAGCCAAATAATGGTTCTGTTGTAGCCCTATTATTGAAGATCTACTCTATCTTTCTAGAAGTCCGTTGTGTTTGCAAAGTAACACCGTAATGCTAAATAGAATGATCTATCTAAACAATGACAAACAACAAGAGACATGCCCAGCAAAGTGCGCAAGGTCCTTCTATTGTACTCCCTCCGTTTGGAAATATAAGAAGTTTTAGGTTTGTGAATAAGATGTATCTACACACCTTTTAGTGTCTAGATTTATTTGAACCTATACACTAAAACATGTCTAGATACATCCTCTTCACAAACCTAAAACATTTTATATTTCTAAACGGAGGGAGTATGTTTTTTCCTTCCGCTGCGGCCAAGCTCGATCTCGGTGCATGGTAGTGGGCCCGCGTGATAGGTCGGTCTTTGATCCTTGACGACAGCCTTAATTTGGCTCAGACCGGATTACTTCGTTTTCGATCCGGATCGGATTGCAGGTCGAGTCCGATTCGTAGCGGGAGATGAGATGTCGGGCGTTTTAAAAGGCCACGGATCGAGAGGGGATGGCCAGCAATCGAAGCAACACGCGACCGATCGACCGAAATTCAGCACAGCTAGCGGCTCCCCTAACTTGGATCGTCTACGCGAGTTTAGGTACGAGCGCGCGACCAGAGAAGATGGCAGCGAGGCAGCAGGCCCTGTGCGCCAACAGCTGCGGCTTCTTCGGCAGCCCGGCGACCCGCAGCCTCTGCTCCAAATGCTACAAGGAGCAGCAGCTGATCGATTTGGTGGCTTTCGATCGAGCCGTTATGTCCGGCCTCGCGAAGCTCAAGATCAGCTTGCCAGCTGTAGGTGCCATCGACGACGAGATGAAGACGCCCGAGGAGACCAAGAACCGGTGCGTGGCCTGCCGGAAGAAGTTGGGCCTGCTGGGTTTCGCGTGCCGCTGCGGCGGCGTGTACTGTGGCGCGCACCGCCACGCCGGTAGCCACGAGTGCTGGTTCGACTACAAGGAGGCCGGCCGGGAGCAGATCGTGCGCCAGAACCCGCTCGTCGTCGCGCCCAAGATCGCCAGGATTTGAATCAACGCTTCTTCTTCAGATGAGCCAAGAAGCACGCCCCTGTCATATACTCACACGTACATGCATGCAACGACCGGTCGACGTCTACATCAGGAACTAAACCTGGAGAGACTGCCTCGTATCGTATGCCTGTTACGAGAGAGACTGCCTCGTGGACTATATTTAGGTTGTAAACTGTAAATCTTAGATGGGCTAAAAAATCATCCATGTACTACTAGATTTAGTTTGTAAACCTCTTAGACTGTATGTCTGTATCTCTCTTCAATGTAGTAACCTATCTGTTCTTCCACACCTAGTTTGATACTAAATCAAAAGTTTGAGGGATGATCACCGACAAAGGTACTGTAATCGGTGTACGTACGTACGTAGCTTGGTGCCGTTGTCGGATCAGTTGGTAGATTACTTGCATATTTCTAGTGCATCTACAAATATGCAAGAATAAATAAAATGGCACGCATTTATTATTATGATTACTTGCATAATCAAAATATTGAGAGGAACGGATATGATTCATGCATTATAAATATAAGAAATGGATTCCTTGGATTTTTCTAATAAATTTAGACATATTATTTATATTATTTGGAGTTATATAGTTAAAGTTACGAATTTCCAAAGTTTTTGTAAAATTAATAAAATATTTTCTTATAATTAATAAAATAATTTTTATATTTTTGCATATTTTAATTATATAAAATAATAAATAAAGTTTGTAAAAAAAATTCAAACAATTTTGAGCACTTTTCGCATTTAAACTTTTTCCATTTGAATTCGTATTCAAAAGTTACAAAGGTTTTAATAGTGTCAGGGACTTTTATGCAATTTTCTGTCAAAACTTGAGGACCCTCGCGCTGCCACGTCAGCATGACGGGTGGGCCACCCTTGCCAGTTCCCGTATCAATTCGCGATCAGAACGAGTTTAGTGTTATTTGAAAAAACGGACGCCAAATATGATAGATTTTTGCTGCGAAAACGTAAACTGGTAGATTTTCGAAATTTCGCTCACAAACTTGATAGTTCTATGCTATTAACTCGCCTTGTATGCCTGTTTCGAGAGAGACTGGCTCGTGGACTATATTTAGGTTGTAATCTGTAAACCTCTTAGACTGTATCTCTCTTAGACTGTATCTCTCGTGGCTAAAAGTCATCCATGTACTAGATTTAGTTTGTAAACCTCTTAGACTGTATCTCTCTTTAATGTAGTAACCTATCTGTTCTTCCACAGAACTGTATTTTTTTTTTGACAAACAGTACTTGTATTTATAGAACATAACAGTACAGATTTGGTACACATACAAGTAACAAAATACAAGGAGGATACGAACGGTTGTACTGCTGTAAACAACCATCCCTGCAACTATCAGGCACACACTTTCTTCGCCGTCGTTGGAGAAGAAAAGCACTAGAAGTTGGTCCACTCATTGGCGCTGAAGAAGCCCCTAGCCATGAGGCGTTGACGAGCCGCGATAGCCACCAGCCCCGTAAGACTGGATCTAGCCCGATAAGGAACATCGGCCGGAGGAACCCTCCAAGCATCTTCAACACCGGATCCGGGGCCAGCGTCACCCCGCCCTTCAGGCGGCCGGATCCCTCACCGTCTTTCGCAAGCAAGCAGCAGTCAAAACCGCCGTACTCCAGGAGTAGCCCATCCCTTCCACTGCGCCAAGACGGAGCACCAGATTGAAACCACTCCAACAGCTTGGACTCCACAAGCCTCTCGCCGGCGTCAGCAACACCTCCGGCGAGCAGGGACATGGACTGGGAGACCATTATTCCTAGAAGCACCATCAGCATCTGCCCCACCATGACACCGACAGAGGAACCACAAAACCTAGACAACCTAGGACTACAACACACACAGAGGAGAACAGTACCTCCCCTTCCCCTCGCGATGCCTGAACGGCGATCGGAGGGAAAGGGGAGCGCTGGAATCGCCGGATGGAGCCTGGATGGAACCGCACAAAAGTACTTCAAGAGGCAAGAAAAGAGAAAACTTACAGAACTGTATTATATATACATCAGTTTTTTTTTCCAATGGTTCCATGGATTATCCCATCAGACCCAACCCACTTTATTTTTCTAACGGAACTGGATCCACTCTACTTTTTCTTTGAGAATTTGGACCCACCCAACTTCTTTTTTTTATAGGAAAACTTGGACCTACTTAACTTAATCACCGTAGCTGATCATATAGGAAAAAGGGCCCCAATAACTAAAGAAGATACCCCAAATTCAAGCCCACTATAATATTGCAACGCTTGGGCACTTCCTCGCTCCAAACTTCCTCCAATTGCGTTGCCGCATAAGCATAAGCTTCTGCCATACCTGAATGGGCCCTCTCGATCTTAGGGGCCCGGTACTTCTTTTTCTAAGGAATGCCCACTCGATAGCATAGTTACGTACTTTCTCTGTTTTAAAATAACTAACTTGGTTTTACCTAGATATAAATGTATGTAGACGTATTTTAGTATATAGATATATTTAAATCTAGATAAACTCAATTTAATTATTTCTGGACGGAGGAAATATTTGATTACATTTACATAATGAATCCCGGAACTATAAGCGTATTTGGCTAGTTATGGGCCACTCCATGCAAAAAAACAAAAAGGTAGTTATGCGCCACAATATTTGCAACCCTACAAAATACTCTTGATTGGACTAAATGATCTTACAATGGCACTATTTGTTGCTAAAGGCGAAACACCCAACCTACTCAATAAACACCCAACTAAAACAGACGATCAAGTACCCTTCAGGTGGTGCCGGCAAACAGTAATCTGGCCATAGCTACAATTCAGAAATTTAGATTCAAATAGAAGCTTCGAGATGGAACAAAAACTGCATGTCATGGTCTACCGTGTGCGGTGCCGTTCAACCATTCCTAGAGACGCCCCATCGCCAGCGTCCATGCATCCACAACGAGAGGCGAGAGACTCAATTGCTGAGACGAGACCTGTTCACCGTGACAACACAATTCCGAGAGATCTCGCTGCGCTTAGCGACAACTGCAGCATCCTGATTTCAAGTTAATAGGTAAGAGTGATATCCATATCACCACAATCGATGAGTTTGCATCGTTAGAAGGAAATTGTATCCATAATACATATAAATCGATTGACATCTATGTTTCCGAATATACAATAAGTACCCCTAACATCTTATATATAGATACATTAATTATTGTGATCATACTAAGGGCTCCAGAATTTGGGTTCGCCCTGGGTCGTGGAAATCTTAGGACCGGTCCTGCTTACAGACAACTTTCTTGAGAAGAAAAGTTGCTCAAACTCGTATTGTATGCGTGTTTATTGTCACATCGTCCATGTTCTGCAAGCTCGTGTGAACTGCTTTTATAGATCTATACGGGAGAAGGAGGAGACGAAAAAGCATGTTATGTTGCACAAATAGTGTAGGAATTCCGGTGCAGCAAGGTTGCGGTTGCGCTACCCGTTAAACATTCATAAGCAGGCTGCATATCGAACGCAAAAAACGCAGCATAGTTTCCTTCATTGTGTGCCCGGTTCAGATAATGAGGTTTTTTATAGAATTATTACCAAATGATGAAATACATTTGTTGCTCCTCTCAATGTACAGTGTAGACGACTCTCTAGGATTAATATTGGATCGAGCCAAATATATTGATTTTTGGGCAGGCCTAGATCTCGATCCGGAATCCATTAATTGGCAGGATATGCAACGACAACTTTACTCGTGTCGCCCTTACTTTCGATGGTTCGTCTTAAAAGTCCAAAAGTTGAAGTCCTTGGTACATGTGTTCTGACCTCCAGAAACAATGCTGTATGAGTGTTGCACCCTTCTCGGTGGTTTCTTGTCTTGGTGTCCCAACTGCTAATTGTGTTGTTCGGTCTTTGTGGTTTGTGTTTTTTAACAAAAACAGGCGATTTTGCCTCATTTCATTTAGAAAAGTCGAAGAAAATTGACCCGTTCATTTGCGGGGAACCGGCCGAAAACCCACACAATGCACCAATGTCGTCATGAAACACGATCATATTAGGCACACCACCACACCACCACAGCCAACCTGGCTACCCACACGAAACTAAGACACACAACACTAGTGCAGACCCCCCCCTTTAAATCCGGTTGGGAGGGCCCTCTAACAGCGGTTCTTCAACCGCTGTTGAGGGTTCGGTGTTAGAGGGGGGGTCCCTTTAACACCGGTTCTTATACGAACGGGTGTTAAAGGGTGGCGCACGTGGCTGCTGCAGCTTCGCCCCTTTAACACCGGTTCGGCTGGAACCGTGTTAAGGTTCTTCTGTGGCGGAGATTAGGCCGTTTTCATACGCCGCAGGAAAACGGCAAATCTGCCACGGCAGAAGTTCTGCCTGCCCGTTAAGGCGTATTTCTGGGAGGGAGGGGAATCGATCGGGAGCGGTATACACATACATCGTCATCGGTACATATGAGTACATGAATAATTAAGCAACTATTATACACAAACATTGTCATCGGCACATACATCGTCATCGGCACATACATCGTCATCGTTCATTTTGGTGGATATCTAAAGAGTTCTCCGCCAGACGTGACGACCTCATCAAGTATGAACCCCGCCAATTCCTCTTGAATGGCTCGTATGCGTTCAAATGGTAGGAGTTGGTCCCGCATCCGTTCGATCTGAATATATATGAAGAATGGGCTGTCAATATATATATAAGAATAAAACTCAACACAATTGATGGTAATAAAATAATGTTGTGGACTTTGTTTACTTACTTTAAGTTGTTCTAGTGCGACTTGGCCCGTCGCACATATCGTGTTGCGAATGAACTCGCAAACATAGTAGCCACATAAGTTATTGCCGTGTCCCTGATGCGCTTCTTTAGAATAGAGAGTTCAATCAAAATAATAATCAATAAAGCATGATATAATGGAATTGGAAGCTAGCTAGTATTACTTACATTTTGGTCTACAAATTTTAGTTCTTGACCATTCACCCACGGCCTGCCGTGAACCTTTTCCAAACCTGTCCGCAAAGAAAATGGATAAAGGAGTAATTAATTACTTGTTGTCACGAAATTTGCCGATCTAGTGCGATAATATGATTGAAATTACCTCTGAGCATCTCTAAAGTCTGCCCATTTCTCTTTTCTTTTCATAACGAGTCCATGACAAGGACTTTTCCTGAGTCGGGTTGAATGACTAGCAGAATAAAGTGGAACCTACGCACACATAACTCATCATCAGTTACACTTAACATCGAGTAAGCTGAAATAGAATGTGTACAAGAGAGAGGGTAACAGTACTCACGAGAAGTTGTAAGACAATAGTATTTCCCTTTTGGTTTGTTGTCTCAGTAAATACGTTAGCAAGTAATCTTCTGTTTGCGGGTTTGGTTCTTACCACTTCTTCATGAACTCTATTTGGGTCAACGAACCCAATGTCAAAAGGGCCTCCTTTCCTGCATTCCATAACCTTTTTCCTGCATAATAGTATATACATATATGGTGAGCATATATATATACATGCAATTAATGAAATGAATGAGAGGAGATATAAATTACGAAAATAGTACTTACACACAATAAAGGCTGATGGCAACTTTGTCGAGTTCCTTCTGATTGAATAGAAAATGCAAGTCTTGAATGTTGAAGTTGATCCCGTCGTCTCCGCAGAAGAAAATCTCATCTCTTATATGCGCCGTGATCCATTCTACCTTTCTCGTCTTGCAGAAATCAAGGTACCACTTGTGAAATTTTCGCATCTTTGTTGGTAGATTCTTGAGCTCCTCTTTCTTGACGATATTCTTCCCATACTTCCATGGCTGTATGGGTTGGCATCGCATTTGGGCAAGTTGTCTCCCATGATGTTCAAGTATGCAATGTAACTCATCCCCATCTCATTGGCCTTTCTTTGTAGCTCTGCCTCGTAATCATTTACGGGAGGAGCGTCCCGTGTGTCGAACACTTGGAGCGGGGCGCATGATTGGTTTTCCTGCTCTCCGAGCATGGGAACTGTTTTCTGGGGTGCCTCACGACTGCTACTTTCAGTCTCCCTATGGCGCCTTGCATTCGCGTTCAAAATCTGGCGCTCGTAGTCCGGCACAAGTGGGGTTTCAGGTTTCAAAAGATTTTTGTAAAACTTCTCCACCACCGCCGGATCTATTTTCTCCTTTGGCTCGGCCCGTCTAGGTGCAAAGAATTTCTTGACCTCTACTTCCGAGATCCTATTGGTCTCATCGTCGCTGCGATTCCACGGTAAAACCGGCAATGGCTTGGCGAAAGGTTGTGGGACGTAGTTTTTTGAACTCTTTGGCGTACGGTTTCCTACGGATTTCTTTGTGGCAGTGCTAGTGATGCTCTTTGTGGCAGTGCTCTTCCGCTTACGCTGAGGAGATGGCTGAAGCACCGGAGATGGCTGACGGGCCGGAGATAGCTGGTGCGTCGGAGATGGCTGCCGTGCAGGAGATGGCTGCCGCGCAGGAGATGGCTGAAGCGTCGGAGATGGCTGCCGCGCAGGAGATGGCTGCCGCGCAGGAGATAGCTGAAGCGGCTCAGATCTTGGACGCTGGAGACGGCGGGGTTCAGTGGCCTCAATTTGGAAGCACGATGTGTTCCTTCTTCAAAGAATGGTTGTTTTCACTGCAAATTTGAGTTGAGTTTCCCTTCACCGTAGCATGGTCAAGTTGTGCTTCCTCATATTCCTTCACAACCTCATCCACCGACAATAGCATAGCCATCCGGAATCGGTCGGCTTGTAAGTTCCACTACAGGAGGTAAGGCATATCCTCTGACCACCTTAATGGATAAGCCCATTAATCTCACATGCAGCTCAGCGTGTTCGCTCTCCGTGATCTCATCCACGGGGTATCGAGGACCCTCCATTTCAAGCGTGGGATGCACGTTCTCCGTGGAAGCCATGCTGCTTTTCATGTGAGTCCGGGCAGCGCTTCCAATGCGTGCTCTTCGCGTCCGAGATGGGCCGGTAGCTTGATGGCTCTGTTGTGCATTCACTTGCGCCTGTAGTGCCGCAAGTGCATGTTCTATCTGTGTCATCCGCTCTGTACGCTCTTTTTATTTTCTGCCGCGCCATCTGTAAGAGTCGCTCCACTCGGCAAACCCATACTTCCACGTCATACCCCATGTGCCTCGTGCATGTCCAGGGTGTTCTTTTTTACCGATGGCGCGTGTGAGCTGGTCATTCTCTCTGTCGGGATGGAAGGTCCTGGCGGATGTTTCCTCGTATGCCGTGATGAGTTCAGTGACGGGTTTGGCAAGGAGGGTTGGGAAGATACACAATCTTGTTTCTGGGTCCAACCTTGCCCCGATTCCGTAGAACCAAGTCTTTGCACATAGGTCCCACCCATCTGTCTGGGATGTGATCCCTCTAGCGCGCAGGGCCTTCTCAACTTCCTCCCACTTAGGACTCTGAGATATGTAGCCACCTGACCCCGTCCTCTGGTGATATTCCTTCTTCTGGGCATTAAGCGTATTGGTTTCTGACCTCTTTTTAGCTATAGCACCTTTTTTATATGTCACAAATTCAGGCCAGTGAGGTCTTATCTTCGCATAATATGCGTCTTAGAAATATGGAGTCTCGCCAGCTTTGACAAATTTGTTCAATTTTGTCTTCCAGTTGCGGAAAGCGTCAGCCATCTTCTTTAGAGTCCACTCTTTGACCTTTTCCTTTATAACCGGGTTGTTTTCATCCTCCTCTGGCGGAAGGGTGAAATTTACCAACAACGAATTCCAAAGCGTTTCTTTGGATCTTTCATCGACAAAGGTACCGCCCTTCTTTGGCTTATTCCAATTTTCAATTATGATTGGGATTTGGTCCCTAACAAGAACTCGACTGACGTACAAATTTTTCTGCCTTTTTGGGCTCCATCGGCCTGCCATCAACACGCTTTGATCGTGAACTTTGCACGATCTTTCAACCGATGGCTCGCTCGCTTGCTCTTTTCGTAGAAGAAGATGGTTCCGGCTGGTCGATCCAGAGGGCTAAAAGAAGAAAGAAGCGTTAATTAATACATGTAGAAGAAGATTGTTGGTGGAAGTCAGCAGAGGCTTAATCAATGCATATACCTCGCCGGACTTTGTAATCACTAAATTGCGTTCACCGGAGTCTTCATCTTTTCCATGACTACTACTTGAGCTGTCGTCATGTCCCTCCAAGTTCAGATATTGTGAGGTGTCCTCATCAATAATGTTCTCCATTATTTCTTCTTCTTCAAGGTTTCTACTAAGTGGATCCATAGTTTCTAAAACAATAATATTATCTAGAGTAAGAGTGTAAACATTCAAGTGGACTTGGATTCATACACAAATATACATATTATTCATACAAAAATACACAAATAAATACACAAATGAAATTAAAACCCTAAGGATGCTTGATCATTTTAAACGAGTTCCGGGGGGTCCAAACCCTAATCAGGATGAAACTATGTTGCCCGTGAACCCGCCCGGCTTGACACCCTATCTATACTACTACTGTGAGACCCTGGCGCATGGCTCAATAGGATTGATAGGAAAACCATACCAACAAGTTGCAACTTCTTTTCCGGAAGCTCATTCGAAAAGAACTCTAAGGTTAAGCGTGCTTGGCCTAGAGCAATTCTAGGATGGGTGACCGACCGGGAAGTGGGTATCGGGTGCGCATGAGTGAGAACAAAGTGCATAGAAAAGACTAGTGTTGGTATGTGGGGTTAGTCTAGAGATCCTATTGAGCTGCCAGAAGTGACAGCCGTCGGTCCGGAGTGACCGGGGGTGTTACAAATTGGTATCAGAGCCGACCCTTGTGGTTAAACGGGTGTGTGCGGGTCAGTGGCGGACATGTGGCACATGGCGCGTGTGGCCCGGAGTGGACACGGCATGGCACATGTGCCGACACTGGACGCACAGACGTGTGCCAAGAGGGGATGTTCCTGGCTTGTGGTTGATCGACGAGGACGTCGATCTTATAAGGGTGGGTGTATGTGAGACCCTGGCGCATGGCTCAATAGGATTGATAGGAAACCCATACCAACAAGTTGCAACTTCTTTTCCGGAAGCTCATTCGAAAAGAACTCTAAGGTTAAGCGTGCTTGGCCTAGAGCAATTCTAGGATGGGTGACCGACCGGGAAGTGGGTAACCGGGTGCGCATGAGTGAGGACAAAGTGCGCAGAAAAGACTAGTGTTGGTCTGTGGGGCTAGTCTAGAGATCCTATTGAGCTGCCAGAAGTGACAGCCATCGGTCCGGAGTGACCGGGGGTGTTACAACTACTCCCTCCATAATTACATGCCATCTTAGTTTCGAGTTTCCCGATTTTGACCATCAAGTTCACCACCAACACTAAGTAAACAATATTATCGATGTTACAACATCAGAAACTTTACTCAAATATGAATACACGACTATATCTTTTATACATCACACATATTCCCCACATTGTTCACCAAATGATGGTCAATATTTGTGGACGGATGGAGGTGGCGGTGGGCGACGGCGGCTCCGACGACGAGGGCGAGGGTGGAATATGCGATGCGACAAGGCAATATAATACCCCCCAAACATAGAGGCCTTGGATAGGGGTCACACATAAGGTCAAAGATATTGGTTTCTAAGGTTCGGTTTCGGGTTGAATAACTTGGCGTTCTGAGGGATTGAGTCCCGCCTCCGAAATGCATATGTCATAGGATGAGGATGTTGTTGGGACAAGGGGATATGATACACTATATTAAAAAAGACAAGCAAGACTGGTGGGGAAATGGTTGCTCCTGTTGGACTGACGACATGGGGAACTACTTCGTATCGCTTGTGACTGACCACGTCGGTGTGTTCTTAGGATGAAGATCATCTTCAATTTCGACGCATTCGCACCAACTGGTTTTAATAAGATGAGAAAGCTTTGTAATAGTTTGGTGTTGATGAGTTATAAAAGCTGCCAAATTATCCTTGCTATCCACCGTATTGTAAGCGAATGAAATGAAACAAGGTGGTTCGCACCTGTTTGATTTCAATAAAGTTCTTAATACTGTAAATACTAAATATGAAGACAAAAGTTCAAGATTACATATATTAGCAACGATGAGAGCGCGCATGTAAAATAATCACCGACATATTGCTAGCAATATTTAAGCATACATTCGTACTACTTCTTGCCTTAAAAATGCATGTTTTGGACAACGGTACATTTTCCTAAAATACTACATCTATGATAATTAACTTGTTAAACAATATAATAGTAAAACCCAATTAAATTGGTATTATTTTGATACAAATATATACATATGAATTTCACAACCAACCAAGTGTGTTTATGAATTTCGGTGGGCAAAGATTTAAAAGAACACTAGACAAAACTTTGACCATAAATTTATGGTTTTCTGGTCTAGAGGGATTATTGTTAACTAAGGACATAGTTAATTGTGCATCATATGGCTCCGACGTACGGCTACTCCGGCAAGGGCGAGGGCGAGGGCGAGGACGCGGCGGCTCCGGCGAGGGCGAGGACGCGGCGGCTCCGGTGAGGGCGAGGGCGAGGACGAGGACGCGGCGGCTCCAACGAGGGCGAGGGCGAGGACGCGGCGGCGAGGGCGAGGGACGAGGACGCGACGCCGGCTCCGACGAGAGGCGAGGCGCTGTTGCTCTGCCTTGGCCTTGCGGTGATGTGTGGCGGTGGCGGGCTTGGCGGCTACTAGCCCGACGGCGGCGGCGCTGCTCTCTCTGCAAGGCGGTTCGATCTGGCACTGGGGGAAGAAAGGAAGGGGAGGCGCATTTAATACCCCCTTTAACACCGGTTCGGGCGAACTGTTAAAGCGGGAGGATTCCGTTTCAGCATTTATTAACTTTCTTTAACACCGGTTCCAGACACGAACCGGTGTTAAAGGGGGGGGGGCATTTATTTCATGCATTAAAGGGGCATTTTTAATTAAAAAAGAAGATATGAATTTGGAAAATTCATATCTTTATCATTTCAACTTAGAAAAATATGAATAATATATCATAATTTTCAGAAAAATAATATCTATCCATTCATGTAAAAACATTTTATATTTACTTTACATGAAAATTTTCAAAATGATTAAAACACTTACATATAAATTTTGATTATTCAACTCAAACAAAAATAAATTCTTAAATCCTAAAACTTTGAACATAAGAAATATTAAGCATCTAAAAAGGAATCTAACCCTATTTTATTATGGAAAATCATATTTTAATGCCGCGTCTTTTGTATTAACATTTTTTAATTGATTGGATATTTAAATGTCGCATCTTTTGTATACACTTGAATCTGACCAAGCCTCGCTCAACTTGCATTTTTTTTGATAAAAATAGCATATTGTGAACCTAAAAATGAATTTTGTAAAAAATCATGAGCATCGTATCATGTACCTGTAGTTCATATCTGACCCACTTCCTGCCGATTCGGCAGGAATTTGTCTTTTTCACTAGAGGTGGACGAAAAGGTTTCAGATCCCCCTGTTTGTACATTGTCCATATAAGGTGGTCTAGTATTTTTGTAAAATGTGTTGGTGGTTTTTTGAATTAGCCATTTGGTGGTTGCTTCACAAAACCGTCTGTTTTTTATGCTCGGAAAATGGAAAATGCCTTTTTGGTGCGATAAAAAGGAAAACTTCCTCTTGCAACATTGTTTGCCATGCTATGATGCACATGTATGCACAATATGGCCATATTATCACAAACTATGCCTTGATTCTAGCCATAACATTGGTCATTTGACCCGAAAGCCAACAAACCTCGAATGAGATAGGTCATTTTGTGAAGGTTTTTTTGAGACATAATCAATATACCAATTTTGAGATTTTTCCTTCTAACTATGTCACATAATATAACACCACGCGAAGATTTCGCACTGTTTCGATCTTTTTTTATTTTTTATCCCCGTTTTAAACTATCGACAAACTCTGTCGAACAACGGGCATGCTGATTCTTAGCTCGGGGGCAATCCTCGCTCAACTTGCATTGTTTTTTTTTGATAAAATATCATATTGTGAACATAAAAATGAATTTTGTAAAAAATCATGAGCATCGTATCATGTATCTGTAGTTCATATCTGACCCACTTCCTACCGATTCGGCAGGAATTTGTCTTTTTTCACCAGAGGTGGACGAAAAGGTTTCAGATCCCCCTGTTGGTAAATTGTCCATATAAGGTGGTCTAGTATTTTTGTAAAATGTGTTGGTGGTTTTTTGAATTAGCCATTTGGTGGTTGCTTCACAAAACCGTCCGTTTTTTATGCTCGGAAAATGGAAAATGCCTTTTTGGTGCGATAAAAAGGAAAACTTCCTCTTGCAACATTGTTTGCAATGCCATGATGCACATGTATGCACAATATGGCCATATTCTCACAAACGATGCCTTGATTCTAGCCATAACATTGGTCATTTAACCCGAAAGCCAAGAAACCTCGAATGAGATAGGTCATTTTGTGAAGGTTTTTTTGAGACATAATCAATATACCAAGTTTGAGATTTTTCCTTCTAACTATGTCACATAATATAACACCACGCGAAGGTTTCGCACTGTTTCGATCTTTTTTTTATTTTTTATCCCCGTTTTAAACTATCGACAAACTTTGTCGAACAACGGGCATGATGATTCTTAGCTCGGGGCCAAGCCTCGCTCAACTTGCATTGTTTTTTTTTGATAAAATAGCATACTGTGAACCTAAAAATGAATTTTGTAAAAAATCATGAGCATCGTATCATGTACCTGTAGTTCATATCTGACCCACTTCCTACCGATTCAGCAGGAATTTGTCTTTTTCACCAGAGGTGGACGGAAAGGTTTCAGATCCCCCTGTTGGTACATTGTCCATATAAGGTGGTCTAGTATTTTTGTAAAATATGTTGGTGGTGTTTTGAATTAGCCATTTGGTGGTTGCTTCACAAAACCGTCTGTTTTTTATGCTCGGAAAATGGAAAATGCCTTTTTGGTGCGATAAAAAAGGAAAACTTCGTCTTGCAACATTGTTTGCCATGCCATGATGCACATGTATGCACAATATGGCCATATTATCACAAACTATGCCTTGATTCTAGCCATAACATTGGTCATTTGAAAATTAAGTTACATAAAGCCGAACTGGAACTGAAAATTAAGATACATAAAAGAACTGAAAATTAAGATACATGGCCAGATTAAGTAACAATCGGCCGAACTTGTTTCGGAATGTTGGAGTGATTCAGTCATGCTCCTGCCTACATCTGTAATACTACATCGTAGTCGCCATCGCCACGCCATCATCACTGTCGTCGTCGCGGTCGCCGTAATTGAACCTCTGGAGAGTACGCGTGGGCTGGACTTGAGGGTAGCGCAGACGGGGGTTAGAGTCGGCGGCAGTGTGATAGGACATGACGCTCTGGAGAGTCCGACCGCGCCACCATAGCCGACGGCCGGCCTCGTTGAAGTTAGGAGGAGGTGGGCCGTCCTCCTCGTGCCCGGCGAGTGCCCTCTCACGCCGATCCACGAAGAAGGCTTCCCAAGTAGGGAAATAGTCGGGATGCCATCTGGGATTCCTCCGCTGCTCTGGCGTGAGCTCGAAGTAGTAGTGGTTCGTGATGGCCATCCGGCGCGCCACACCTAGAGGGACAGGAGGAATCGGCACGCCTCCGACGCTCAGCATCCAGCCGACGGGGACACGGAGTCTTCGGGCGGGGAGTTCGAGCGCAAAGCGCCTCCGCCTCCCTGGGGGTTAGTGCTACGGTGGAAGCCATGGGAAAGAGTGATGAGGTTGCAGATATGAGTCTAGAGATGTGCAATGACAATGGAGGCCAACCCTACATATATATAGTGAACTAGCGGGAAGAACTGGAGGGAAGAACTGGCGGGAAGAAAAATGGCGGGAAAAAATGGCGGGATGAACCTTTAGTCCCGGTTGGAGACACCAACCGGGACAAAACACGAGTCAGCACTAATAATAGGGGTGAGTGTCGACATTATGTCGTGCGGCGTGTACCTTGTCCCAGATGGTGTCACCAACCGGGACTAAAGATGAACCTTTAGTCCCGGTTGGAGACACCAACCGGGACTAAACACGAGTCAGCACTAATAATAGGGGTGAGTGTTGACATTATGGCGTGCGGCGTGTACCTTGTCCCGGATGGTGTCACCAACCGGGACTAAAGATGAACCTTTAGTCCCGGTTGGAGACACCAACCGGGACAAAACATGAGTCGGCACTAATAATAGAGGTGAGTGTCGACATTATGTCGTGCGGCGTGTACCTTGTCCCGGATGGTGTCACCAACCGGGACTAAAGATGAACCTTTAGTCCTGGTTGGAGACACCAACCGAGACAAAAAACGAGTCAGCACTAATAATAGGGCTGAGTGTCGACATTATTTCGTAAGTGTCGACACTATGTCGAGCTGCTTGTACTATAAATAGGCATCCTTGTGAGTCCAGTCCTCCAGCCAGTTTGAGGCATCTCCAAGATGGTTTTCGAGAGCAGGGACACCACTACGGCTAGTTTCAGGGAGATGCCGACGGAGCCCAGTCCTCCGGCATCTCCGAGAAACTGGTCATAGAGGCACTCCCTAATATGTGAAATTAGTTAGCTCCCAGGTGTATTGATCTAGTTAGAGAAGTTACAAAGCTGCAAGATGGTTTTCTAGAGCAGGGACACCACTATGGCCAGTTTCAGGGAGATGCCGACGAGCCTGGGCCTCCCAAGG
The DNA here is from genome assembly GCA_030063025.1 of Avena longiglumis. Classification (NCBI taxonomy): domain Eukaryota; kingdom Viridiplantae; phylum Streptophyta; class Magnoliopsida; order Poales; family Poaceae; genus Avena; species Avena longiglumis. The sequence continues at coordinate 125,205,054 of CP125977.1, forward strand.
CATCTCCAAGAAACTGGTCATAGAGGCACTCCCTAATATGTGACCGCGCGCGTTTGGAGATCAGATCTTAATGGTAAGTACGAATCGGGACAACTTCTTCTCATAGTCCCGGTCCATCCACAAAACAAGACTAACACTCAAGACATGTATTAATATTAAAAACATGAACTAGAGTTACATAATATAAGCATGAACTTCTTGGCATATGTCCTTCCTTATGATCGCTTCATACGTAACCATGGAGTATCTTCTTTACTTAACGGAATGCTTGGGTCAGTTTTCACTGTGAAGGGCGGAATTTCATCGAACTTATTATAATCTTCTGACATGTCTGTCTTGTCCTCGATTCCCACGATGTTTCTTTTCCCTGAAAGAACTATGTGATGCTTTGGCTCATCATATGATGTATTCATTTGCATATTTTTTCTTTTTTTTGGTCTGGAGGACATGTCCTTCACATAGAAAACCTGAGCCACATCATTGGCTAGGACGAATGGTTCGTCTAAGTTCTTGTCTACCTTCATAAGATTGTTGAGATCCACCGTTGTCATTCCGTACTTATTGTCTACCTCAACCCCTCCTCCTGTTAGCTTGACCCATTTGCATCGAAACAAGGGGACCTTAAAATTAGGTCCATAGTCAAGTTCCCATATCTCCTCTATGAACCCATAATACGTGGTCTTCTGCCCATTGTCTTCTGCTGCATCGAAGTGGACACCACTATTTTGGTTGGTGCTCTTTTTTATCTTGGCCTATCGTGTAAAATGTATTCCCATTTATCTCGTACCCTTGGAAAGTACATACAGTCGAAGATGGTGTCCTGGACAACAAGTACAGCTGATCCCCAACAGTGGTGTTATTCGTGAGAAGTCTTTGCAGCCAGCCGCCAAAACTTGCCATGTGTTCACTTATAATCCATTCATCAGACTGCCCCGGGTGTTTGAGGCGTATTAAATTCTTGTGTTCATTGATATACATGGCAACCAAGATAGATCTTTGTAAAACCGTGTAGTGTGCTTGATTGAGAGAATTCCCATCCCTACATATCATTGCTTTACATCCTAGGGTGCCTTTTCCACGCAGTCTCCCCTCATGTCGTGATTCTGGAACACCAATCGCCTTAAGGTCAGAAATAAAATCAATACAGAACTCAATGACCTCTGTTACATAGCCCTTGGAGATGCTTCCTTCTGGCCTAGAACGATTATGAACATATTTATTTAAGACTCCCATGTACCTCTCAAAGGGGAACATATTGTGTAGAAATACAGGACCGAGAATGGCAATCTCTTCTACTAGGTGAACCAGGAGATGCGTCATAATATTGAAGAAGGATGGTGGGAACACCAACTCAAAGCTGACAAGACATTGGGCCACATCTGTTTGTAACCCTGGTAGGCTTTCTGGATCGATTACCTTCTGAGATATTGCATTGAGGAATGCACATAGCTTCACAATGGGTACTCGAACATTTTCAGGTAGAAGCCCCCTCAATGCATTCGGAAGAAATTGTGTCATAATCACGTGGCAGTCATAAGACTTCAGGTTTTGGAATTTTTCTCTGCCATATTTATTATTCCCTTTATATTCGACAAGAAGCCAGACGGGACCTTGATACTGCTCAGACATTCAAAAAAGATTTCCTTCTCTGCTTTGGTAAGAGCGTAGCTGGCAGGAGTTAAGTGGCATCGTTTACCCTTCTCGTTCTCAGGATGCATAGGCTCTTCAGGGGCTTTCAGACGTTGCTGGTCCTGCTGTGCTTCCGGTGTATCTTTTGTCTTCCCATACACTCCTAGAAAGCCTAGCAGGTTCACGCAAACATTCTTCGTCACGTGCATCACGTCGATTGAAGAGCGGACCTCTAAGACTTTCCAATAGGGTAGGTCCCAAAATATAGATTGCTTCTTCCACATGGGCGTGTCCGCATCGTCATTCGAGCAGATAGACCGCAGACCTTTTCCAAAGATTACTTCTAGGTCCTTTACCATACCAAATACCTCCTCACCGGTACGGAGGACAAGCTTCCTCCGGGGTTCTGCCAGACGTTTGAAATGCTTGCCTTTCTTTCTTACTGGATGCAGGTTCGGAAGAAATCGGCGATACCCTAGGTACACAACCTTCTTACATTTATCCAAATATACACTTTCAGTCTCATCTAAACAGTGTGTGCATGCATTGTATCCCTTGTTTGTATGCCCTGAAATGTTACTAAGAGCGGACAATAATTGATGGTTACGAAAAGCAATGCTCAGAGGTCAAATGGATCCCTTTGTGCTCATCCCACATCGTACACCTGGTTTGGCCACAGCTGTAAAAGTTCTTCAACTAATGGCCTTAGGTACACAATAATGTCGTTGCGGGTTGCCTCGGGCCTTGGATGAGCACGGCATCATAATGAACTTCCTCTTCATACACAACCAAGGAGGAAGGTTATAGATACATAGGGTCACGTGCCAGGTCTGTGGATCGCAGCTCTGCTCACCAAAAGGATTCATGTCGTCTGACTTAGACCAAACCTTAAGTTCCTTGCGCCACGCATAAGTCCGGGTACTCTCGCTCGACTTTTCTCCACTGTGACCCATCAGCGGGGTGTCTCAACATCGCGTCTTTCTTACGGTCTTCCATGTGCCATCGCAACAACTTGGCATGCTCTTTATTTCTGAAGAGAAGTTTTAACCGTGGTATTATAGGAGCATACCACATAACCTTGACGGTAACCTTCTTCCTAGGGGCCTCGCCCTCAACATCGCCAGGATTGTCTTCGTCTGATCTTATACCGTAGTGCAGTGCATACCGGGCATGCATCCAAATTCTCGTACTTCTCACTGCGGTAGAGGATGCAGTCATTAATGCAGGCATGTATCTTCTGCACGTCTAATCCTAGAGGGCAGACAACCTTCTTTGCTTGGTATGTACTGTCGGGCAACTCATTATTTCTTGGAAGAAGATTCTTCATTTTTACCAACAACTTTGAAAATGCTGTCACACACCATTCTCTCGCCTTCCATTGCAGCAAATCCGGTGGTACCTAGCTTTTGTGGCCATCTTCGCAAGTTGGATACAACAATGTTTTGTGATCCTTTAACATCTGCTCTATCTTCTCCTTCTCCTTTTCAGTTTCACATTCTTCCTTTGCATCAAGAATGGCCCGACCAAGATCGTCATCAGGGGCCATCTGCTCCCTCTTGATCTTCATTATCTACCCCGTTGATCATCATATTCAGGATACATATTATGATAGTTGTCATCATCCTCTTCTTCGTTGTCTTCCATCACAACCCCTTTTTCTCCGTGCTTGGTCCAACAATTATAGCTGGGCATGAAACCGGATCGAAGCAGGTGGCGTGAATGGTTCTGGTATTTGAGTAGTCTTTCTTGTTCTGACAGTGAACACACGGACAGCACATGAAACCATTGTGACCACGGTTTGCAGTAGCCACGACGATGAAATTTTGGAGGCCCGTAATGTACTCGGAAGTGCGGCGGTCACCGTACATCCATTGCCGGTTCATCTGCATTAATATGTAGTATATATCAAAAAATAATAGGGATATGACCATTTATATATATAGTACATCAATGACACATGAAAGTATAGTTTCCGACCTCGACCGAGACGGAAAGAGCAACAAGAAAACTTATTTTGAGCTCTCGGGCATTTCACCGAACACCTCTTGTGCATATGGAAAAAAAACTAGCACTATTCACACCCACTTGCTAGGCTCCAAAATGAGATAGTGAAAGAATGGAAGAGTGGGGTGTGTGTGTGGGCTGGTGTCTTATATATATAGCCCCCCTTTAACACCGGTTCATGCGAACCGGTGTTAGGGGGGGGGGGGGGGGCTGCGCGGGCCACTGTTGCAGTGTCCTTTAACATCGGTTTGTGGCACGAACCGGTGTTAAAGGGGGGCTCCTTTTTTGCCGCAGGGGCCACGCTGGTACGGCCCCCCCCTTTAACACCGGTTCGTGAACCGGTGTTAAAGCCCTTTTTCTGGATCAACAAAAGGCCTCGTTTCCACTAGTGCAAGGAGAGCCACGTCGAGGTTGCCACGAGCGTCATTGTCATCACTCCTATGCGAGCTAGCGACTCCGACTTCACCGACGACTTCCCAAACCGATCCTCACAAATAGCGTCGGAGCCCATGCCGGCCCATGCCGGCCCATCTCATCGATTGGCCACACACGCCAAGGACAGACAACTCCGACTCAGACGACAAGCTTCACAAGGGAATTATGCTGATATTGCGCCGACCGAGTACTATGCAGAGGACACTGGTGGCCGGTCATCGTCGCCGCCTGGACACTCTCCACCGCAGCTCCGACTCCTCAACAACACAGTGGAACAGAAGAACCCATCGGACATGCCAGGAAAACCGACTACCAAAGCTTCGCCGCGACCCATCCTTGGCTCGATGCATCATCTTTGCCAAACTACACACTTGGACCTCGCGCAGCTGCCCAACATCACACCCTCTTCCCGAACCCCCGGTCAAAGGTGACTCTGAGACGATGCCCCCAAGAAGGAAAGAGACGCGGTGGCGCCTCCATCGTCCGATCCTGGATCTACGGTTTCCCTCCGGAGTCAGGGCCATAAGTGTAGGAGTGATCATACCACGACAACGCTTCCAAGAAAGTCCGTGACACCCGCAGGAAACACCATCGCCAGATCCGGCCAAAACCGGAGCAAAGATTTCTCCCGGAGAAGCTCAGCCACCTCCAACCTGAAAGGGCCGCCCACAGACCTCCACCATGTGCGCCGAAGCCCGCCGACCACCACCCATGCCACATCCAGCTCCGCACCACCAGGACGAGCACTTCAAGACATCAACGAACCGCAGCTAGAACAAGCCGAGCTGTAGACCCGAGAGCCAGCACCAGAATCCTCGCCGAAGTCCACCCTCCACACTGGCAACACCAGCATCGGCTGCGGCCCGCAAGGCCCAGATCGGCCCCTGACAAAAGCCCACGCCTAGAGCCAGAGCGCCCGCAGTGACGCGCTCCACATCCGCACCCAGGATAGCACGCCGAACCAGCCAACGCGAGCCAGGATCCCTCCCCGGAGAAAAGCGACGCCTTGCACCAGCACTGTCGCTGCTGACGCCTTGGAGGAACGCTGCGCGAGGAGCCCCGCCGCCACCATCCTGGAGCCCGCGTAGGCTTTGCCGGCCAGCCCCTCTGGTGGCGGCGGCGCGAGGGAGAGGGGGAGGGGGCTAGGGGGTCGCCGGTGGGGGATTCCCTAGTGCCGCCAGAGAGGGTGACGCGGGGGTCGGGAGGTTTCGGTTCACCCGTGTATAATTGACTGGTTCGTGTTTGATTATTTTAAAAGGGATTTCTCCTACTATATGTCAGCATGCTATTAATATGGAACCTGATGCAAAACCAGTGGTAGAACATCAATGTCATTTGAATCCTAAGATGAAGGAAGTGGTAATAAATGAGGTATTAAAACTCCTTGATGCTGGTATTATTTATCCTATTGCTGATAGTCAATGGGTTAGTCATGTTCATTGTGTCCCTAAGAAAGAAGGAATTACTGTTGTGCCTAATGTAATAATGAGCTTATTCCTCGAAGAGTAGTAGTTTGTTATAGGATGTGCATTGATTTCAGAAAGTTTAACAAAGTTACTAAGAAAGATCACTATCCGTTGCCTTTTATTGATCAAATGTTAGAAAGGTTGTCTAAGAAGACACTTTTTTTTCCTTTCTTGATGGTTATTCTAGGTTCTCTCAAATTGTTGTTAAACAACAAGATAAAGATAAAACCACTTTTATGTGTCCTTATGGAACTTATGCTTATAGGCGTATGCCTTTTGGTCTATGTAATGCTCCTGCTACTTTTCAAAGATGCATGCGTGCTATCTTTCATGGTTTTTGTGAAGAAATTATGGAAGTATTCATGGACAATTTTTTCTTCTATGGAACTTCTTTTGATAATTGTCTGCACAACCTTGATAAAGTTTTGCAGAGATGCGAAGAAACTAACCTTGTTCTTAATTGGGATAAATGCCACTTCATGGTTAATGAAGGAATTGTCCTTGGCAATAAAATTTCTGAAAGAGGTATTGAAGTTGATAGAGCCAAACTTGAAGCAACTGAGAAAATACCCTGCCCTAGGGATGTTAAAGGTATTCGTAGTATCCTTGTTCATGCTGGTTTCTGTAAAATGTTTATTAAAGATTTCTCCAAGATATTAAAACCTCTTACTAATCTTCTCCAAAAAGATGTACCTTTTATTTTTTATGATGATTGTAAGGAATCTTTTGAAACTCTAAAGAAAGCTTTAATTACTGCAACTATTGTCCAACCACCTGATTGGAATTTACCCTTTGAAATTATGTGTGATGCTAGTGATTTTGCTATAGGTGCTATTCTTGGACAACGAATAGATAAAAAGTTGAATGTTATCCATTATGCTAGTAAGACTCTTGATGCTTCTCAAAAGAATTATGCTACTACTAAAAAAGAGTTCTTAGCTGTAGTCTTTGCTTGTGATAAGTTTAGACCTTATATTGTTGATTCAGAAGTTACTATTCATACTGATCACGCTGAATTAAATACCTTATGACAAAGAAATATGCTAAGCCTAGGCTTATTAGATGGGTGTTGCTTTTACAAGAGTTAGATCTACATATTGTAGATAGGAAAGGTGCTGAAAATCCCGTTGCTGATAATTTGTCTCGATTGGAAAACATTTCTTTTGATCCTATTCCTATTAATGATAGTTTTCCAAATGAACAGTTTGCTACAATAAAGGTAAGCTCGCGAGAGAATCCTTGGTATGCTGATTATGGTAACTTTATTGTTTCCAAGTATTTGCCTCCAACCTTTACAGCCCAGCAAAGAAGGAGATTCTTTTATGATTTGAGGCATTATTTTGGGATGACCCGCATTTATATAAAGAAGGAGTGGATGGTATTATGCGAAGATGTGTTCTAGAATATGAACAACAAGAGATATTGAGAAAATTTCATGGTAGTTCCTATGGAGGACATCATGCTGGATACAGAACCACACAAATGGTTTTACAATCAAGTTTCTATTGGCCTACTCTTTTTAAATATGCAAGTAAGTTTATTTTATCATGTGATGAATGTCAAAGAGTTGGTAATATTTCTAGACGCAATGAAATGTCTATGAATTATTCTCTTGTTATTGAACCATTTGACTGTTGGGGTTTTGACTTTATGGGTCCTTTTCCTCCTTCAAAAGGTTATACTCATATTCTTGTTGCTGTTAATTATGTTACTAAGTGGGTAGAAGCTATACCTATAAAAAAATCTGATGGTGAGACCTCTTTAAAAATGCTTAAAGATGTTATTTTTCCTAGGTTTGGTGTGCCTAGATATCTTATGACTGCTGGAAGTTCTCCCTTGCTAAATATGATGTTAATCATAGAATTGCTTCAGCTTAATCCCCAAACAAGTGGGCAAGTAGAATTATGAAATAGAGAAATTAAAACTATCTTGCAAAAGACTGTTAATAAATCTAGAAAGAATTGGGCTAAAAAGTTGAACGATGCTTTATGGGCTTATAAAACTGATTATAAGAATCCTATGGGAATGTTTCCTTATAAAATGGTTTATGGAAAAGCTTGTCACTTGCTTTTAGAATTAGAACACAAAGCTTATTAGGCAGTGAGAGAACTGAATAGAGATTTTAAACTTGCTGGTAAGAAAAGACTGCTTGATTTGAGTTCTTTAGATGAGTGGAGAAGTGAAGCTTATGAAAATACTAGACTTTTTAAAGAAAAGGTAAAAAAATGGCATTATAGGAGAATTCTCAAAAGATAGTTCCATGTTGGTGAGAAAGTTCTATTGTATAGGTATCGCCTCAGATTTTTTGGAGGAAAACTACTCTCAAAATTGGAAGGGCCTTTTGTTATTGAAGAGGTGTATCGTTCAGGTGAAATAAAAAATTATTCTTTGAGAGACAACACTACACAAGTGGTGAATGGTCAAAGACTCAAACATTATATTTCTAGAGATTCTTATAATGAAGATATTAATATTATCCAAGCAGTGACTCTGGAAGAATTTATTAAAGACCAAATTCAGGAACCTGTAGAGTCCGTTTTCGAATAGGTAACAGTTCTAGTAAGATAAGGCCGCGCCACCAGGTGGCGTGACCACCACGGAGCCCGTCTCCGTCCCGTTTTCTCCCAGTACCTTCCTTGTGTCGTTAAACTTCGTAATATATAATCCCCTAGACTCCCCAAGGTCTGTATATCGTGTTATCGTCGTGTTTTCATTTCGATCTGTTCTGTTCAGATGTCGTTCTAGGGTTCGTTTTCGGAGGACTATGAGTTGCGACCCCGGCGCAAGCTCCTCCGCGATCTTGAGCAAGGGACTTTCATTGGATGGGTGGAAGAAGGAAGGACCACAGCTAGGCGCGAAGACATGGATCGAAGCGTCAAGGAGGAAGGGCTAATACCACCAGTTCGAAGCCTTAGTTCCTGCCCTGCAGCAGTGGAAGCCCTTCGAGCCACTGATAAGTTTTGTGATAAGTATCGAGTTCTAAGGAGAGAGGTGGAGATACTTCAAGAGGAGAATAACAGGCTTCGCAAGATGCTGGAAAATTTTCTCACCCCAATCATGAAAACACCACCACCACCTAAGGAGTAATCCGTCATCAGGTTTTGGCATCCCCTTGGTTTGTTCTAAGATTGTGGGAGTGCCGTAGTATCACATCATTATCTTTCATCTTTTTACCTTTTTAGTAGATTCATATCATGAATAGAGAAGTTATCATATAGGATGGTTTGCATTGTGGAAGTATCTCTCCTCTAGTTGATTATCTATGTATCCCTTGGTGTGAGTGTCGTTATGGAATATTAATGAGAAGTTTCATCATTTACTTTTTACACATCTTATTTTAGTTTGCAATTTCTGTTATATGATTGATCTTGTTGTTAGTATTGGTATCACTTTGGGAGCATCAAGTAAATTTAGTTGGTTTTGGCAAACCTAGCTTTGGTCACTAGCAACACTACTTTGAGGATTGAATGGAAAAGAGAAAAGTACTTATAGATATATTATTTAATTTTCTTTCTTTCTTGATCGGCTCATAAGCTTAGTATTCCCAAGTTAAGATCTTTTGTGTTTAAAAGGAAGATTGCATGATTGTTTCTATCACTTGTATGTTTGTTTGTTTCCTTCAACTCTTATGCTTGCTACCCAACCTTGCTAGCCAAAAACTTGTACTAAGAGGGAATGCTTCTCGTGCATCCGATCCTTGAACTAAAAACTATGCCATTTGTGTCCACCATATCTACCTATTAGCACTATTGCTATTCCAAGTAAATTCTCGAGTTTTATCTATCTTTCAAATTAAAAACCTTTTTGTTATGTGAAAATTAGTGATTAAAGCTCTCACGAACTTGATGGCACACTTTATTTTCTTGTACTTAATAAATTTGAACCATTGTGACAATCTTATGATGCTTATGTGCTTGCAAATTGTAAGTTGGGAGTTAGAAAAACCATGTTGTCATGGGGTCTGCTTTCAACATTGCACTTATTATTTAGTTGATATCATGTTCTTTTGTTTATGGATGCCGGCGGTGTGAAATAAAAGGGGAACTTGTAAGTCCATGGAGTATGTATATGTGTTATAGAAACGCCTGGGAGGCTAGCCTAAGCGATGCCTAATCATGGTGGAAACTTGCAGCATAACCAAAGTGGCATTCTATGAAGCATCCTCAATAAAAACCTATGCAAATAGCAAATAAAAAGATCGCTGAGATGCTCATTGTCTGTTGACTTGTCATTTTGATATGGGATAGATCCTATGTCATGGGGAAAGGGGTAACCAATTGGCGGTTATTTATGATACACATACACATACAATGACAAGAACTTACTTGTGACCAAAGTTGAGTAGCATGAGGTCTGGTACTCGTACTCAAGGGGCATGAGATTTTCAACTTATGATTTATCAAGCATATAACTCATATTTCCCCTCACATTTACCTTAATAACTTCAAGATGCTTATGATAGGGGCAATGAGAGCTCAAAGCTAGTAAGTACCATAATTTTTGGAAGCTCTTTATGAAACTTGAAATCCCTGCTTCCCTCTGCGAAGGGCCTATCTTTTATTTTTAAGTTGAGTCAGTAAACCTAATCATTTCTATCTCAAGCAAGCATTTGAGTTGATGTGATTCAATCATCCATATGTTGATTTATTCAATCTTGTTTCTGATGTTCCTTGTTTTGCACATAGCTCTTATCTGAATGAATATGACTTTGAAAGCTATCAGTGTAAAAAGGCCATTGTGTTTGAGCATGAGACTCCTGCAATATAAACTCCATCATAAAAGCTTTGCTTAAAACTAAGTATGATTTGTTAACTGTTCTCTGACCAAGAACAAAGTTTGCCATTACCAATTATGATTTTCCTTATGCATATTTATTGTGACTCCCTTACTCATTGCAAGTTAAGATATATAATAGTGAGTTGCTTTCTATTATGATTTGTGTATTGATAAATGTGATGCTTCTTGTCTGTATTCGACACTTCACTCCATAAACATGTGGTCATATTTAATGAGTTCAGCTTTCGCTTGGGGACAAGCGAGGTTTAAGCTTGGGGGGAGTTGATACGTCCATTTTTCATCACTATTTTATATCACAATCTATTGTTATTCATTGATATATTTCATATTAAGAGATGATACTTATGTTATTTCATCTATTTTGCATGTTTGATGACTTTTGGAGGATGAACCATCGGATTTAGGATTATGCTGGAAAAAGCGTTGTCTAGATGCAATATTCGCGGAGATCAGAAAATTCCAGAAAATATATGGAAATCCCTATTTTTCCAGAAGACAAAGGAGGCCAGAAGGAGGAGTGGAGATGGGCCATAGGGGCCCCACACCACCCCCTGGCACGCCCCCTGGACCATGCCACCAGGTGGTGTGGCCACCCTGGCCCACCTCTGGCATCGCCCTTTGGCATATTTAATCCCCTCGAAACCCTAAGACTCGGGAATGACCATGGAAAGATTCCACCGCCTCTGCGGGGCGGAAACTACAGAGAGAGAAATAGCTCTCCAGCAGGTAGAAATCTTCCGGGGAAATTCCTTCCCGGAGAGGGGAGATCGTCGCCATCAACACCATCATTGAGCTAGACTTCATCAGGGACATCACCATCATCTCCACCAACACCATCACCACCACTCCATCCCGCTGTAGCAATTTGGTTGAATCTTGCATAGTTCTTAGGGGAAAATTTCCCGGTGTTGATTACTTATTGCAGTTGATGCTATTGAGTGGAACCATTGAATTATTATTCATGTTCAGATTATTACTTATCATTATTTCATCTTTGATCTTGATGCATATGATGTCTCGTGAGTAGTTCGTTTAGTTCTTGAGGACATGGGAGAAGTCATGTTGTTAGTAGTGGAATTGTGTTGAGAAGTAGTCAATGTTTTGATATTTAAGTTGTGGTGTTATTCTTCTAGTGGTGTCATATGAACGTCGACTACATGATACTTCACCTTTATGAACCTAGGGGAATGCATTATGTATTTGGCTACTAATTATGGGGTTGCCAGAGTGACAGAAACCTAAACACCTGTTAGGAAACCTTTGCACAAGGGAGTATAGGATCTCAGAGTTTAATGTTGTGGTTAGTTTTCTATCTTAATTACTTTCTTGTAGTTGCGGATGCTTGCAAGGGGTATAATCACAAGTATGTATTAGTCCAAGTAAGGTTGGTACATTAGCATAGGTTCACCCACACAACACTTATCCAACCAAAGAAGATTAATCAACTATATGAAGCGAAAGCACTTGACAGTATTCCTGTAACATCCCAAAAATATTAATCAAGGTTATCAAATTCCAATCACCCGAATTTAGGGTTAACAAAAAATTTTGTTAATTAAAATCCATATGAATGCATGTGTGTATGTGATGAATACATGAATTCTTGTATGGAATTGTGTGCTTGTAATGAATGGCAAGGATTGGTTTAAATATGAAAACAACATTATCTAAATCATTTCCAAGAAAAATCAAATCAATAGAAATTAAAAAACAAACCATATGAGCTAATGGTCATTTTTTCCAATCTTGTTCACTAGAACACTTTGAGTGCTTCTAGTCCAAGATTTCTAACAGAAACAAAACCAATTCTTTTCATCCCTTACTAGACCAAGTAAAAGTGAACCCAAGACCACCTTGCAAACCCACAGAAACATTTTGCAAATCTATCCCAAGGACAATTCAAAATTGAATCTAGTTCATATGGTAAGATCACCATTTATCAAAACCCAACCAAACCAGTTCACCTTGACAAATCCAAACAACCAGAGATACCTAGTATGTGCCCAACACACTCACCAAGATTCATCCAAAAATTCAAATATGAATTTCTTTCGGCCATTTCATCAAACACCTGGAGACACAAACCAAACTCTGCCAAACTTCACTGTTTTGAGCAGTAATCTTTCCAAACCTTGTCTACCATTGATCACCCTTGTCTCGCCCAGTGACAACTAGTGTATTAAACCAGCCTAGACCCCTACCATTGAACCATGTCATGCATGCCCAAGCCACACCTTGCCATCCAACCATGGCAAGCTAGAACAAGCTATCGTCGTGCCTAGCCACCATGTCCAGGAGGCACGCCACCGTCCAGCACCACCCTCTGTCGAGCCCTCGAGCCTTGACAAGCCGTGGACCACCGAGAACACACCGCGCCCAGTTCGTCCATGCCATGTCCAGAGCGTGCCAGCTCGTCGAAGCCGACCGCCTCGCACAGACTGCGCCTCGCCTTCGCCGCCCGTCCACACGATCACCACCGTCCCAAGAGACCACCATACATGCCCGTTCGCCGCCACGCGAGCAGGAGAGACTATGCATCGTCAAAAACATCGTCGGTGCCACTCAAAGCACCAGCGTGTTCTGACCAAACCACATCGCCCCTTGCCGCGCCATCAAGCCGTTGAACACCGCCAGGAGACCGTGCACCGTCCCCTAGCCTCAGCCATGCCCGTAGCTTGCTATAACGCCGACCTCGACGAGCACTGCCCATGCCGCTCGGCCTCTCTCACTCGCCTATAAAAGGAGGCCTTCCCCGCTCGTTTTATTCACACCATTCCACTCCCCATCTCTCACTGATCCTCCCACACTTCTTCCTGAAGCAAGGCGAGCTCTCCCTCATCATAATTTGGCCGGAGCCTGCCGCTGCTGGAGGAGAAGGGCGCTGTTGTTTGCGGCCACCCTAGGAGAAGCCGCCAGTACCAGGAGAACCGCCATCATCGACTTTGTCATTTGACCCCGTCGTCGCCATCGCCTGAGCCCTGGTGAGCCGCCCTAGACCCCCACCGGCCGTGCTAGGGTTAGCCCCCGTCATGTTTTGTTCCGACGAGGACGACGGCCGTGAGCCGTTGATCCTTAGTCTAATCCTACGGTCGTAATCGCCCCGTACCCCTTCACAACCCTCTGTCTCAATGACGTGTGGGGACACCACTTAACCAGCCCGCGTGCGTTGTGCATAGTGGTCCGGCCCAGTTAGATCTCCCGCACGGCCTAGTAGTTTGAATTTAGAATTTTTATTTTAGTTTCAAACCTAGTTCCGTCTATTGATTCAAAAATCAATTCAGAGAGATTAACTAAGCCAAATTGCATGAAACTAATTTTGTTAAAAAGGTATTGAAATTCTTAATCCAAGAAAGTTGGATTTAAACCATTTGAAGTTATAGATCACCTATAGTAAAAATAACAAGACAAAGACTTTTCTGCATTCAATCATTTTTCAAAATTCAACCATAGATGCTTTTGACTTGATTCCAACTCTCAAATATCACATTTGACAAGACCTTTCTGAATATATAAAAATATCTAGGTTTACTTGCAGTAATAATGGACAAGTAATAAAAGAATGCCCCATAGGAATTTCTAGTCACTTTAATTAATTAAAATAAAAAATGTGAAACCTTATTAAATTGTGACACCACTTAAATCACATTCCCAAGTATTAAAATATGTGGTGATGACATGTGTCAACATGATCCCATATTTTAATTGGAGAATATTAAATCTTAAGTAGTTTTCAATGAGTAGAAATTACTTTTCTACAATAAAACAAATAAGAATAAGCCTTTATTTCTTGTGATGGTGATGATGCTAGATCATCTAGTGTGAACCCTTGTGTGCCAAATAGAAGTAGTTAAGTATTGTTTGGTGATTGTGTACTTTGTATTTATTTATAGACGCTAGTACCGACAAAGGATATGAAGAGGAAGGAGACTACTACGAAGAGGAAGCATAGGAGAACTTCAACCACTGCACTGCACAATGCAAGCTAACACTTGCATGATAAATATGCAAACTAGATGCCTTAGGCATAATTGATTATACCACCTGATTATACCAAATCCCAGTTTTACCTGCAAGCTTTATTTTATTTCTTTATCAAAGCTCTTTATTTATGTTTACTTAGTGACTTGTGATTTTGGAAAGATATTAGATGTAGAATAAAGAGCATAAAACTTGGCCTAAGTTAGATAGACTAGATGTCATCCTGAGGCATGAGATTAGACTTAGATAAGTCACACTTGATTATCACCCCCCATTAGTGATTACCCCCAACTTTAGTGGCTAGTGCTAAGCTTAAAACTTGATCACTTTAGATGGGAATACTTGGTGAAAATGATTATGAAAACCTTAGAATGATGAGTCATTCTAATGAAATGTTTTGACATATCATCTTGAACACCAGATGAGTTTGATGATGAAAATGTTGAGGCATGTGCCTCAGCCCTTTATAAAACTGATGGTTGAATTCAGATGCGACACCAATCCAATGTTTACCGTACAACCACAATACCCGAATTTGGGTAGGGCTTGACTAGAAGTTTATATATCTTAGTATGGGTTCCCTTGCGGCCGAGGTTTGAGTTGAGGCTAACTCGTGATAATTGACCACCTGTGCAGTTCCCAAGATGATAGATGGTCATGGTTGGGAGGCCAAACTCATAGGGGAGGTGCCTATACTAGGGTGTGTAGTTGAAAGGTTAGGATTGATTATCCACATACTGAGTATGGCGATTCGGGATTATTCCTGACGGATGTATTGAATGTTGTGGTGAAAGTGTACCACCTCTGCAGAGTGTCAAACTATTCGAATAGCTGTGTCCGCGGTTATGGACAGTTGGAGTGGCCATATTGTTCCGTCGTCAGATGTTTTCAAAATGACTTGTGAAATGAATCATGACTTGACTTGACCACAACAGGGTTGTGATATGAAACTTAAGTTCCCACTTAGGTGTATAAAACCATAAACTATTTTTATTTGCTTATAAACTCAGTTAGAGATAAATCTGGCTTTTTGCAAAACAACCTAGAGCTTAGTATTCCTACTTGAAACCTCTTTACTTGTTAGTGATAGTTTGCGGGTTCTTAAAGAGTACTCGTGGCTTTGTCCCTGGCTATTCCCGTGGCCAGACTATGAGGAGGACTGCCAGGATGATGGACAACAGGAAGTCTACGACAACTAGGATCATCTCCCATCGTCAGCATTGCCTATGACCCTGAAGATGGAGCTTCACCCACGCTACCGTTATTATATTATTTTGCTGCGTTGATTGTATTAAGACTGGATCATGAGATTCTTTATTTGTAAGACCTTTATTATGGTTTGTAATGGATGATGAACTATGGTATCGATATGTTATGTCTCACAAAAATGGTAATCCTGGGATTGTGATGTATGGCATAACAGGCATCTGGGATTAAAAATCCGGGTGTTGACAAGTTGGTATCAGAGCCATCTTGACCATAGGAGACCCTAGTTAGAATGGACGCTTGAAGCAAAAACTTAGTTTCAAAACAAAAGAAGTGAGTATTTATGAAAACCTATTCTTATTCTTATCACTTAGATTCTTTCATGAAAATTCATGTTCCTAAAAAATTCTTGCAAACTTAGATAAAATTTGACACACTTTATCACTCTACTAACTTACTCATCCTATATTCTTATAGATGGACGTGAAGTATAGAAAGTTCTATCAGTTGGGCAATGGAGGAGAGCTCATCTTTGAGCGTGATTTGGACCAACTCTCGGAACTTCTGGAGCGCCTACACCCCGAGTTCTTTGGAGCCCAGCTCAACGATCAGCAAGGAGGAGAATTGCAATGGCTGATTGTTGCAAGTCTTAGAGGGAAGATTGAAGCCCCCACCTTGGAGGGAATCCAGCTCACCTTAAGAGAGAAAAACTGGCTAGATGGACTTTCCAGGGCTATGCAGGAATCTCTTGCTCGTCTATGTGGGCAAAGAATCAATCAGATCAAGGGCACCCACTTTGAGTTCCACGCAAGGCGTGATGCTATGGGACAGCCATTGGAGGTACCAAGTCTCCCGAAGATGAAGCATCAAGTGGACCATCTCAGCTTCATGCTATATGATAGGTAGAAGGAGTTGGACAATGCCCGCTCCTACGCCAACCACAACTATGCCATCGCAGTCAAGAAGGACCGGACCATTGCCATGCTTGTGAAGGATCGCCAGTCATGTCGCCGTCATCTTGACAAGAAGGAGCGCATCATTGCTCACCTTCGTCACAAGGTGAAAGGCTTGGAGGAGATCATCCATGAGCGAGACATGCAGCTTGAGGAGAGGGAGAATGCAGGGGAAGATATCCGTGGAGACACCTACTCCTAAATCAGTGATGATTATGACTTCCTGGAGGACCAAGCCATGGACTTCCACACTGATGATGATGACTCCGCCTTCATTGATGATGATGAAGCCACCGATTCTGAGGAGTAGTAGCACTTGAGCACTAGCGTTAGTGAGCTGTATCCGGTCCCACTGTATTGTAGTTTCACAGAATGGTTCTTAAAACGATCTGTTTCCTTGTTGTGGTGTGTGTTTATATTGTGTGCTATGAATGAATGAAAAGCAAGTAGCTAGTTAGCAAAACCTGTCTCAAACTCAAAATTTAAAAACTTTTCAAAAACAAACTCCTGAACCTTAGAAAATTCCCCTCTTTTCTCATGACCTATCTCAATCTTCAGATGCCTCGCGGAGGAAGCAGTTCATCTCAGGACCCAATGCTGCAAATCTTGCAAATGTTGGTTTCGGACCGAGAAGCTGAAAGAGCCAAACGTCAAGCCAACTTAGCCACCCTTCAACACATAGCTCAGATGACCCAGAACAATCAAGGCCATGGAAACCAGGACAACCATGGATCCAAGCTAAAAAACTTTCAGAATACCAATCCACCCATTTTAGTAAGTCTGAAGAGACCTTAGATGCGGATGATTGGATGCAGACTATGGAGAACAACTTATAAGTTGCAGGAGTGGAGGCTAACAAGAAAGTACTGTTTGCCACCCACTATCTGGCAGGAGATGCAAGATCTTGGTGGAACATCATTCACGCCATGAATGGAGGACAAATGATGACTTGAGATGAATTGAAACTCAAGTTCAACCGAACCCATGTGCCACCAGGTTTAATCATGAGGATGAGAGATGAATTCAGAGAATTGAAGCAAGGGAGGATGACAGTAGTTGAGTATCATGACAAATTTTTGTCATTAGCTAGGTATGCACCCGATGAGATTGACACTGAAGCCAAGAAGAAGGAGAGATTCTTGAATGGTTTGCATGATGACATGCAGATAGTGTTAGTCAATATTCTATTTGCTGACATTGAAGCCTTAGTGGATTCTGCCATTCAGATGGAAGGCAAGATCAACCAAGCCAATGAGAACCGCAAGCATCGAATGATACATCAACCAGGAACCCACCATACCCCAAAGTATCGCCCCAACCCGTCTGCAGGATATGCCCCAAGAAACAATAGACCCCCAATGAACCCACCGACCTATCCCAATCATGGAGGAGGAAACCCAAGACCCGGAGGAAACAACAACAGCCTCGGCAACTCCAACAACTTCAATCATGCACCACCCAAGTTCAGCAACAACAACAATGTCGCCAACAACACCAATACTGCCCCAAGGACTGGAAGCAATGATGTGCCTGTTGCAGGAAAAGACAAGCCTCAGGTGACTTGTTATGAATGCGGAACCAAGGGTCACTATTCCAATGAGTGCCCCAAGAAGCTTGCAGCAGCCCCCAATGTGAATGCCCCAGCTCAGCAGCAGCACCGTGTTTAGCCTGGAAGGAGATTTTCCCCAGGGAACTCGCTCAACCGCAACGGCCGTCTGTTTCACATGAATGCTGAAGAAGCCCAAGAAGCGCCAGATTTCGTGCTTGGTATGTTTTCTGTTAACTCAGTACTTGCAAGAGTGTTGTTTGATTCTGGAGCATCATACTCGTTTGTTACAGAAGAATTTGCATGCACTAGTAAGATTCAACCAACAAAATTGAAGCATGTTATGATAGTTCAAATACCTGGTTCAACCACCAAAGCTACACAAATTTGCAAGGCCGCAACTATCATAATCCATGACATAGATTTTTATGCTAATCTAATAGTACTCAGAACCAAAGGTTTGGAAGTAGTACTAGGAATGGATTGGATGTCGAAACATAAAGGACTAATCGACTGTGCCAAGAAAGACATAACCATGACTAGTACAACCGAAATATTAGTAGAGCATGTATCTGAAAACTTTCCCCGCCAATTCAAGTGCAACAAGAGTCTAGCCCAACCAACTATTGACCAAGTCAGAGTAGTCTGTGAATACCCCGAAGTATTCCCAGATGTTTTGCCCGGTATGCCCCCAGATCGAGATATCGAGTTTAGTATTGAACTAATCCCTAGAACCGGACCCATAGCTCAGAGACCTTATAGTATGAATCCGTCTGAATTAGTGGAGCCGAAGAAGCAACTGGATGCTATGCTGGAGATAGGACTGATTCAATCAAGTGCTTCACCATGGAGATCACATGTCTTGTTTAAGGACAAGAAAGATGGAAGTAACCATTTGTGTACGGATTATCAGAAGCTGAATGATGTCACCATCAAGAACAAGTATCCACTGTCGAAGATAGAAGATTTGCTTGACCAGTTGACCGGTGCCAAAGTGTTTTCTAAGATTGGTCTTAGAACTGGTTATCATCAACTCAAGATTCGCGCAGAAGATATTCCAAAGACTGCCTTTACCACCAGATATGGACTGTATGAGTACACTGTCATGTCTTTTGGATTAACCAATGCCCCCGCTTATTTCATGAACCTCATGAATAAGATTTTTATGGACTTCCTGGATAAGTTTTTCGTTGTTTTCATCGATGACATTCTGATCTATTCCAAATTAGAATAAGAACATGAGCTACACCTAAGGACCATCCTGGAAACCCTTAGGGAGCATCAGTTGTATGCCAAGTTTAGCAAATGTGAATTCTGGTTACAAGAAGTAGGATTCCTCAGACATATCGTGTCGGCCGGAGGAATTGTTGTCGACCCTGCCAAGGTTAAGTATGTTGAAGAATGGCAAGCCCCAACCACTCAAACCCAAGTTCGTGCATTTCTCAGATTAGTGGGATATTACCGCAAGTTCGTAGAAGGATTTTCAAGCATCGCAAGACCCATGAACCAATTGTTGAAGAAAGATAAGAAGTTTGAATGGACGGACAAATGTGAAGCAAGTTTTCAAGAACTTAAGAAGAGATTGACCTCAGCCCCAATCTTGATCATGCCGGATATCATGAAGCTTTTGCTGTGTTTTGTGATGCATCCAAGATAGGTCTCGGATGTGTGTTGATGCAAGAAGGCAAAGTCATATCATATCTATCCCGACAACTGAAACAACATGAGCAGAATTACCATACCCATGACCTTGAACTAGCAGCCGTAGTTTTAGCCTTGAAGACATGGCGACATTACCTCATGGGTAACCGTTGTGAGATTTATTCGGATCACAAGATCCTGAAGTATATTTTCACCCAAAAGGAGCTGAATATGAGGCAAAGGAGATGGATAGAGTTAATCAAGGACTATGATCTGGACATCCACTATCACCCTGGTAAAGCCAATGTGGTAGCAGATGCCCTTAGCAGATTGCTGTATCGCTTGAACTCCATGATTCTAAAGGAACAACCAAGTTTGCACAAGGAGTTGGAAGATTTCGGAATGGAACTAGCAAGTGAAGAATTCTTGGATATCATAGAACTTCAACCCACTTTGATCACTTAGATCAAGGAGGCGCAGAAAGGAAATGCTAGTATCGATGGAATCAAACGTCGTATTGGTACATGAAAGGTACCCAGATTCACCAAGGATGAAGAAGGAGTTTTGTGGTACAAAGGATGTATCTATGTGCTAGCAGATTCTGAGTTGAAGCAAGCTATTTTGAAAGAAGCCCTTGATACTCTTTATTCTATCCACCCTGGAGGAACAAAGATGTATCAAGATTTGAAGGAGCAATTTTGGTGTCATAAGATGAAGATAGAAATCGGAAGCTACATAGCCAAATGTGATATCTGTCAGAGAGTCAAGGCGGGACATTAGAGACCCGTAGGACTGTTGCAACCATTGCAGATTCCGGAATGGAAATGGGATTATGTGGGAATGGATTTTATCACTGGTTTGCCTACATCTAGTAGGGGAAATGACTCTATTTTGGTCTTAGTGGATAGACTGTCCAAAGGCGCCCATTTTTTACCAGTCAAGACCACTTATCAAAGTGCGAAGCTAGCAGAGTTGTACATTTCTAGAATATTCAGTTTGCATGGAGTCCCCAAGAACATCGTGTCGGATCGAGGAACTCGGTTTACCTCGAGATTCTGGAAGAAAGTCGAAGAAGGATTAGGAACCAGACTAGATTTCAGCACAACTTATCGCCCTCGGACTGATGGACAAATGGAGCGAGTAAACCAAATACTCGAAGATATGTTGAGAGCCTGTATGTTAGAATATGGATCTAAATGGGAAGAATGTCTACCTTTCGCAGAATTTTCATATAGCAACAGTTATCACGCCAGTTTGCAAATGGACCCATTTGAGTTCATGTATGGAAGAAAGTGTCGTACCCCTTTGAATTGGTCGGAAGTAGGAGAGAGTTAGATTTTTGGACCCGACATCCTACGAGAAGCCGAAGAGAAAGTTCACAAGATCCGTGAACACCTCAAGACCGCTCAATCCAGAAATAAGAGTTATGACGACAAGAGATGTTGAGACCTAGCCTTCAACATCGGAGATTTTGTGTATCTCAAAGTATCACCCTTGAAAGGAATGCAACATTTTCAACTCAAAGGAAAGTCAGCCCCTAGATATATCGGACCCTTCAAGATTTTGAATCGCCTAGGAGAAGTATCGTATCAACTGGAACTGCCGGAGGAGATGTCATCCATGCATAATGTGTTTCATATCTCGTTACTTCGCAAATGCCTAGAAGTCCCGGAGAAGACCAAAGTTTTCAAGAATATTGATCACCGAACCATAGAGATCAACGATTACCTGACATATCCCGAAGTACCCATTCGTATTTTGGAGGAATCTTTCAGAACCACCAGGACCCGGAGTATCAAGTTTCTCAAGATCCAGTGGAGTAACCACAATGAAGAAGAAGCTACCTGGGAGCGAGGAGACTACATTAGGACGGAGTTTCCAGATCTCTTTAAATCCTAGTTTTCTCTTTTTCTCAAATATCGGGATGAGATTTTGTTTAAGGAGGGAGGGTTTGTAACATCCCAAAAATATTAATCAAGGTTATCAAATTCCAATCACCCTAATTTAGGGTTAACAGAAACTTTTGTTAATTAAAATCCATATGAATGCATGTGTGTATGTTTTGAATGCATGAATTCTTGTATGGACTTGTGTGCTTGTTATGAATGGCAAGGATTGGTTTAAAGATGAAAAAACATCATCTAAATCATTTCCTAGCAGAATCAAATCAATAGAAATTCAAAAACAAATCATATGAGCTAATGGTCATTTTTGCCAATCTTGTTCACTAGACCACTTTGAGTGCTTCTAGTCCAAGATTTCTAACAGAAACAAATCCAATTCTTTCCACCCCTTGCTAGACCAAGTAAAAATGAACCCAATCCCACCTTGCAAACCCACAGAAACATTTTGAAAATCTATCCCAAGGACAGTTCAAAATTGAATCTAGTTCATATGGCAAGATCACCATTTCTCAAAACCCAACCAAACCAGTTCACCTTGAAAAATACAAACAACCAGAGACTACCTAGTATGTGCCTAGCATACTCACCAAGATTCATCCAAAAATTCAAATATGAATTTATTTCGGCCATTTCATCAAACACCTAGAGACACAAACCAAACTCTGCCAAACTTCACTGTTTTGAGCAGTAATCTTTCCAAACCTTGTCTCCCATTAATCATCCTTGTCTCCCCCAGTGAAAACCAGTGTATTAAACCAGCCTAGACCCCTACATTGCACCATGTCATGCATGCCCGAGCAACCCCTTGCTAACCGACCATGGCAAGCTAGAACGATCCATCGCCGCGCCTAGCCACCATGTCCAGGAGGCACGCCACCGTCCACCGCCACCCTCTGTCCAGCCCTCGAGCCTTAAAAAGCCGTGGACCACCAAGAACACACCGCGCCTAGTTCCTCCCGACCATGTCCAGAGCGTGCCAGCTCGGCGAAGCCGACCAACTCGCACAGGCCGCACCTTGCCTTCGCCGCCCATCCACACGATCACCACCGTCCCAGGAGACCACCATACATGCCCGTTCGCCGTCGTGCGACCAGGAGAGACTGTGCGTTGTCAAAAACATCGTCGGTGCCGCTCAAAGCACCAGCGTGTTCCGACCAAACCACACACCCCTTGCCGTGCCATCAAGCCTTTGAGCACCGCCAGGAGACCACACACCGTCCCCTAGCCTTAGCCATGCCCGTAGCTCGCTGTAACGCTGACACCGACGAGCACTGCCCATGCCGCTCAGCCTCTCTCGCTCGCCTATAAAAGGAGGCCTTCCCCGCTTGTTTTCTTCACACCATTCCACTCCCCACCTCTCACTGATCCTCCCACACTTCTTCCTAGAGCAAGGCGAGCTCTCCCTCACCAAAATTTGGCCGGAGCCTGCCGCTACTGGATTAGAAGGGCGCCATCGATTGCGGCCACCCCAGGATAAGCCGCCAGTACCAGGAGAACCGTCGTCGTCGACTTCGTCATTCGCCCTCGTCGCCGACCATCGCCTGAGCCCCGGTGAGCCACCCCATACCCGCACTAGCCGTGCTAGGGTTAGCCCCCGTCGTGTTCTACTCTGACAAGGATGACGGTTGTGAGCAGTTGATCCTTAGTCTAATCTTACGGTCATAATCGCCCCGTACCCCTTCGCAACCCTCTATCTCACTGACGTGTGGGGACACCACTTAACCAGCCCACGCGTGCTCTGTGCGTAGTGGGCCGGCCTAGTTAGATCTCCTGCGCGACCCAGTAGGTTGAATTTAGAATTTTCATTTTAGTTTGAAACCTAGTTCCGTCTGTTGATTCAAAAATCAAATCAGAGATATTAACTGAACCAAATTGCATGACACTAATTTTGTTAGAAAGGTATTGAAATTCTTAATCCAAGAACATTGGATTCAAACCATTTGAAATTATAAATCACCTATAGTAAAAATAACAAGGCGGAGACTTTTCTGCATTCAAACATATTTCAAAATTCGACCATAGATGGTTTTGAGTTGATTCCATCTCTCAAAAATCACATTTGACAAGACCTTTCTGAATATATAAAAATATCTAGGTTTACTTGCAGTAATAATGAACAAGTAATAAAAGAATGCCCCATAGGCATTTCGAGTCACTTTAATTAATTAAAATAAAAAGGTTAAACCTTATTAAATTGTGACAGCACTTAAATCACATTCCCAAGTATTAAAATATGTTATGATGACATGTGTCAACATGATCCCATATTTTAATTGGAGAACATTAAATCTTAAGTAGTTTTCTATGAGTAGAAATTACTTTTCTACAATAAAACAAATAAGACTAAGCCTTTATTTCTTGTGATGATAGTGATGATGCTAGATCATCTAGTGTGAACCCTTGTGTGCCAAATTTAAGTAGTTAAGTATTGTTTGGTGATTATGTACTTCTTATTTATTTATAGACGCTAGTACCGACCAAGGATACGAAGAGGAAGGAGACTACTATGAAGAGGAAGCAGAGGAGAACTTTAACCACTACACTGCATAAGGCAATCTAACACTTGCATGATAAATATGCAAACTAGATGTCTTAGGCATATTTGGTTATACCACCTGATTATACCAAATCCCAGTTTTACTTGCAAGCTTTATTTTATTTCTTTATCAAAGCTCTTTATTTATGTTTACTTAGTGACTTGTGATTTTGGAAATATATTAGATGCAGGATAAAGAGCATAAAACTTGGCCTAAGTTAGATAGACTAGATGTCATCCTGAGGCACGAGATTATACTTAGATAATTCACACTTGATTATCACCCCTCATTAGTGATTACCCCCAACTTTAGTGGCTAGTGCTAAGCTTAAAACTTGATCACTTTAGATGGGAATACTTGGTGAAAATGATTATGAAAACCTTAGAATGATGAGTAATTCTAATGAAATGTTTTGACATGTCTTCTTGAACACCAGATGAGTTTGATGATGAAAATGTTGAGGCATGAGCCTTAGCCCTTTATAAAACTGATGGTTGAGTTCGGATGCGACACCATTCCAATGTTTACCGTACAACCACAATACCCGAATTTGGATAGGTCTTGACTGGAAGTTTATATATCTTACTATGGGTTCCCTTGCAGCCGAGGTTTGAGCTGAGGCTACCTCATGATGATTGACCACCTGTGCAGTTCCCAAGATGACAGATGGTCATGGTTGGGAGGCCAAACTCATAGGGGAGGTGCCTATACTAGGGTGTGTAATTGAAAGGTTAGGATTTATTATCGGCATACTGAGTATGGTGATTCAGGATTGTTCTTGACGGATGTATCGAATGTTGTGGTGAAAGTGTACCACCTCTCTAGAGTGTCAAACTATTCGAATAGCCCCGTCCGTGGTTATGAACAGTTGGAGTGGCCATACTGTTCTGTCGTCAGATGTTTTCAAAATGACTTGTGAAATGAATCATGAATTGACTTGACCACAACAAGGTTGTGATATGAAACTTAAGTTCCCACTTAGGTGTTATAAAACCTTAAACTAGTTTTATTTGCTTCTAAACTCAGTTAGAGATAAATCTGGCTTTTTGCAAAACAACCTAGAGCTTAGGATTCCTACTTGAAACCTCTTTACTTGTTAGTGATAGTTTGCGAGTACTAAAAAAGTACTCATGGCTTTGTCCCTGGATATTCTCGTGGCCAGACTATGAGGAGGACTACTAGGATGATGGACAATAGGAAGTCTTTGACAACTAGGATCATCTCCCATCGTCAGCATTGCCTGTGACCCTGAAGATGGAGCTTCACCCACGCTACTGTTATTATATTATTCTGCTGCTTTGATTGTATTAAGACTGGATCATGAGATCCTTTATTTGTAAGACCTTTATTATGGTTTGTAATGGATGATGAACTATGTTACCAATCTGTTATGTCTCGCAAGAATGGTAATCCTGGGATTGCGATGTATGGCATAACATGCATCTGGGATTAAAAATCCAGGTGTTGACAATTCCTATGCGTCCTCGAGAACGTTTGGTCATCTTAAGTAATACAACCGGCTTGTGAAGAAAGGATTGGGCCACTTGCTGCAATTATTATTATTGTCTTTTATTTACTCGCACTTTATTTATCTGCATTATCAAAAAACCCTAAAAATCGGTTTGCTAGTATTTAAAGTGAATTCCTGATCCAAACCACTTGTCAACACCTTCTGCTTCTCGTTGGGTTCAACACTCTTATTTATCGAATTTACTACGATACACCCCCTATATTTGTGGGTAATCAACAAGCTCACCACTCTCGACGCGACCCACCGTCGATTTGCCTCCATCCGGCTTCCCCGGGCCTCGCCGACCCCTCCATCGACCTCCTGGTGAGCACTGGTGCTCGTGCACCAGTCCTTCTTCTCCCTATCTTCCCCTATCGAGCCTGCACCATCCACTCGTGGCCGCCGCCGCAGGAGCTCCACGTTGGCCGCCTTCCGCAGACCATTTGTTTGCGGGGCTACCACCACCAGGACCGCCTTGCAACCCTCTCTCCAACGCACCCCTCTGTGAAGCCCAACATCCCCTCAATCGCTCGCTCCGTGCTTGATCTGTGGGCAATGGTGCAGCTGACGTCAGCATGACGTCATGCTGACTCCATAATTCCCTTTTCTTTTTTTTAAATGTTTTTGTAATTCATTTTTGTAAATAAGAATTATATGACAGGTGGGTCCACCCTATAAGTAACATAAATATTTTAAGAAATCTTTTCTGATTAATAAAAATAGTAAAGTATTTCCAAAATGTAATTATTTTATAATATTCCAAAAATAATTTAAAATGAATTAAAAATGGGAAATTCATAACTTATACATTTTAAATCATAAAGATACAAATAATATATCAAAATGTTCAGAAAAATAAGACCTATACAATAGAGTCATAATCATGCATTGTTAAGCAACCTCAGTGAAAAGTTTAATTAGAAGAACCAATTGAACCCCATAGGTGATTCTGAGGTTGTCACTGTATTAGGGTTTGCACCTCTCGGACCCTGTTTAAAATGACAAGCATGTACTAGGGTCTATTACAACAGACTTTAACTTGTCATATCATCATACTTTCTTGAGCATTGCATTGATGCCATGTGTTGATTGTTTCTCTCTCTTTCCGATGTTTCTACTTCTTCTCGGTAGTACCCGGAGATGAATGTGAGCAACGATTCAATATTGAGTTCAAGACTGATGATTGAGATAAACACCATTGAAGATAAGTATTGGATCATCGACGAACAATTCAAGCTGATGAACCCTGAAGATCCATAGCTGGGTATCAACAGGCAAAGGCAAGCGAAGCCCCACACATACATATGAATCCTATGCTTTCAAAGTATTTCAATTATTGCCATGTGCATACGATTCTAAAGTATTTTATCGATAGACAAAGTAATCCTATCTGATGCATGTTTCCTTTGTAGCATATATTCCCCGATCCACTGCTCCTAGTATAACTAGGGTTTCGCTTGTGAAGCGTTGCTAGAGCTATTACATCTGTTATGCTTAGCCATGCCTAGCTATTACCGCTGGTCCATCCGGTTGATGAATTAGAGCTGCGAATGGACCTAGTTTGACAGGATGACGTGGTATGATCAGAGATGGAAGTTAAACATGCTAAGGCTTGTATGTGAGGCCACGGTGGGTTGTGGTTTTTGCAGTACCATACTTGCCACTATTTGGACCCGAGTTCTTTCCTCTTGAACCAAGACGAGCATACAGCCACACGGGGGCCTGGAAACCCCCTTGACCAACTAACTTGCCTAGTAGATTCCATGAGTCACATAGTTTGGGCATTCCATTCGACATATGCATTCTAGTTCTTCTCGAAGGAGGTGTATTCATACAGGTAGGTAAGCGTGGCAGGGAATGGGAGAGGCCCGACCTCCATAATCTCAAACCCTGTTCACGTCTCTAGGGACCGGCTTCGGGACTCGACCCATTATCGCGGCATCTCCTTACTGTGTGACTCATGGTCTCGGCGAAAGCAAGGTAAAGTTCGTGTCCAACCACCCTCTGTCGGTCTTCCAAGGAAGAGGGCTAACGATATCTAGCATTAAGAGTCGGTTGGTACGTGTGGGTAAAGTTGTACACCCCTGTAGGGTTATTAATCTTTTCAAAAAGCCATGTCCACGATTATGGACGACTTGGGAACGGACATGATGATCATAGAGAACTTGAACCTAATTGTAAAACTTGGCAAGTGAAGTAACATGTGCTTAAGGATGCTTCCTCAGGAATCGAGGGGGTGATCCTAGTTGATAGGTTCAGCTGATAAAGATTTGGTGGATATCAAAAGATGATCAAAGCTATAGATACCGCTCTCTTATCGCCTTTTAAAAGTATTATAATTAGATGAGCTTATTCTCCCTCTCGTTTTACAAACAAAGACAGCTTTATGCAAAATAAATCCACCAGCCATAAGTCTTGCGGAGTACATCCTGTACTCACCCTTGCTTCCTTGATACGTTTGCAACATACTAAGTGTTACCATAGAAGACGAGTTCTTTACTTCATCGACATCGACGAGTAGCTTGGGGTTCCCGGTCAATATCCTGGAATCTATGGATTGGACGTCATCGTTATGCTTCAGGCCTCTTAGGCCATTTGTTAATTTTTCTATACTTAATAGCATAATTTTCCTTCCGTTGCTCGATGTTTGTGGTCAGTGACCTCTTCTTGTAATATTTGGTTCTTTGCTTAGTTATGAGCTTACTGTAATAATTTTGTGTCTTAGGGTCACTGTTGTGTTATCAATTCTCTCTCTGTACGCTTTCGATATTTAGGTTAGGCTTATATCAGATAGAGGTCTGGGATTTGTCTAGCCATAATCCCGGGTGTGTCATAGGTTTTGGTATCAGAGTAGTACCGCCTGTAGGAAAACCCTTCTACTGGTCGATGTTGAGTCTAGTGTTTGTGAAAAATATTTTCAAAGATGAAAATTATGTATGAAAAATCTGGTATGCTTCTTTTACTACTTATACATTTTCGTTCTAATTCTGGGTGATCTTATCTTGTGTTGATTTGCAAAGTTTTGCTATTTTGTTCCTTATTTCAAAATTTAGGTGCCTTTTTGGGCATGTCGTTTCTCAACCAGTGACCTAGTGTTAAGTTCTCTAGAGTCTGGTGTGTGTTCCTTGCTTCCCTTGTTCCATTTCACCTGAGATATTTCTTCCATCACGATCTCTCTGTCCTATGGGCCCACAACATCATGTTTATGGTCCAATACTGTTCTATTCTAGGCCTCGAGTTTTTCTTTTGCCTTGTGTGTCTCCTTTTTTTGGGTACTTCAGAAGTCATTTCTTCCCTTGGAAGGTACCTTGTGATTTCTAGGTTGCAGTGTACGCTTTGTCACTCAAGTAGTAGTTACCTCTTTCTCTGGGTTTTAATCCTCGTACTTGAACAGAAGATCCCTGAGTGTGCTGAATTCTGGTGTTGTGAATCTTGTACATGAAGCTGACCTTTAACCCAAGATCCTTTTCTTTGACCCATGTGGTTAATGTTCACACATTACCTCAGGATGGCTAGTACCTTTACTCTAGCCTTCAAGCTTGTGGATATTGTCACTATTGAATAGTGACGATAAAGACTTTCCATACCACATGCTATGGTACATGTTCTTCAATGGAACCAAACAAATCACGACAAGAGTTATCTTAGTGAGCCTAGCTTCTATATTCGTGACTTAGCCACACCTCCCTTTTCTGCATCGGTTTTTGGAAGATTGTTGACTTATGCATCCACATCTTGGGATTCCATTCTGAGCATGTTCTTCCTTCCTTGTGGTTTTTCGACCTTTATCTACCAGTTGGTAGCTAAGTAGTAAATGCACTGGTATCTTCCAATGCAAGATACTCTTGTGGTCCGTCATGACAAACCAGTTCGGGATATCAGGAGAAACAAACTCTAGTACCTCGTCATTTATAAGACCAGGTCAAAGTGTTGTAATCCGCAGATCAATAAGCATTGTTTAGCTTATGTTCTGCTCTACCTTAAAGTATCACACCCTTTCTATACTAAGAGTTCATGTTGAGATTCATGAACCTCTTAATGAAGTGGATGCTCTTACACATATTTACCCACCTTTACTCTGAGTTGTTCGCACTCATGAGTGTTGTGTGTGTGTAATGATGTGTCCATCTAATATTATTAGTAACTCTTATTGCTTTGAACTTCAAGGACATTTGTATCATTCCTAGCATGATAGTTAACCTATCACTAAGCAAAGGATGATTGTGCTACCAAGTCCGTTATTCTAGTGCACTCTCTTCGGTCAAAGAGTTAGGCTCGTGCCAAATCTCTCAGACTATGTCTTCTTCCCTTACTAAGCAAGTTTCCCCTCGAACTAAGTGACATATTGGTGGTTCGTAATATTCTGAATGTCTTTCTATAAGTATCTCCATGTGGCCACATGACCGTGTTGTCAGGTTCTTGAGTAAGATGTTTATTCAAACCGCTCCTTTCTCCAAGGATCCATACTGGGTACCCCTGATCTAGTTGGTTGAGGTTAAACAACAACTTGGAGAGTTGTAAGACAAAAGTTCTATCCAACTCCATTCCTCCTTAAAGGGATGTCTAGTTCTGTTTGTGCTAAAGCAATATAGTATGTCCATTGGGGATATGTTATATTCCATGTCTTTGATTTGATTTGGGAAATCATCAAATCAAACTTAGTTCCAAGGACAATATGATGGTGTATCCACTTGTGATGTTTCACTTGAGTGCATCTTCATGTCCTTTGGTCTGACTAATAGTTTGCCTTCTGTCACATCCCAAGATTTTGCAAATCTTGTTATGTATGAATAAAATAAAACTTTGTTTGATTTTTAGATCCAGAAGAAACTTTTTGAACTCAATTGGAACTTCAAACCCATTTGAATTAAATAAAGTCCTAAAGGGATTCTTAAAGATAAACATTTAATAAAGGAAATTAAAATGTTTTGGAATTACTATTTTGGATCTTTTAATAAAAGGATTTGATATTCAAAAGGAAAGATGGATTTACAAATAAGGATTATTTTATAAAACCAAAACAAAACTTGACTAAGCTTTGGAATTAAAACAAATTATTTTAAATAGCAAAGGTTTAATTAAAAATAATAAAAGGATTTCTTAAATAAAATAATTAATATCCAAGCTCTTTCAAAATAAAAGGTCTTACCAATTTAAAGGAAACATCAAAACTTTTAAATTATTTAAAATAAGTTTTCTAAGTATTTTATATTCACAAATAAAATATACTAAAATGTTTTGACTTTACCTTGGAATTAAAAATAAATATTCTCAATAAAACAAACCCTAGTGGATTTAAAAATGAAAGTCTATGTAATTTAATTAATAAAGGACTCCTTTCAAATATCCTTATTTTCAAATAAAACCTACTGGTTTGATTTTGAAAGTAATTGGATTTCAAATAGAAATTTTATTAATTAAATCAAACCAAATTTTATTAAATAACTAGATCCATTCTATTCAAATAATAAATGGATCCTAAAATAAATAAAAATATTATTTTGAATTTGGATTATGTTACTAAACAGAACCAAAATACAAGTTCAAAGTTTGTTGAATGTTTGATTGGATTTAAGTGTGATTTGTTGATTGAAATATCAAATCAGGAAATAGAAACAGAAAAAGAAAAGAAATCAGAAACGGAAAAAAATAACAAAGAGGGCAACCCAACCCAGGCAGCCCAACAAAGCCCAGCAAGCCAGCCCAACTCTCCTTCCCCGCAGAAAACGATTCGAACCAACTAGTCAACCCGCAAGGAGACTGGCAAGTGGACCCCTCCCTTCTTTCTTTTACCACTGACCGCTGGACCCCCTTTTCCACTGTTCTCCTTCTTCCCCGCGCGAACCTTTCTCCCCTCACCTCGCTGCCGTTGCTGCAGTAACTCCGCGCGTTCAATTCGCCTTAACTCCGCGGTAATTCCTCGTCGCGACCACGTCCTTATAATCGCCTTCTCCTCCGCGACGTATTCCCCAGCCCACTTCCCCTCTCTGCCTCTAGGCTGTCGCCACCCTGCATCTGCCGCCACTCCGACGATGTTCGTGATGATTCCGTGAACCGCACCACCCCAAGCCTCACTGACCAAGCACGCAACTTCCCCACTCCCTGGCGCACCTCCCCGTACCAACCGTCCATCCGCGGGTGTCCCAGGAAGTCGACTTCGACAAGGATCGGGCGCCATTGCC
Organism: Avena longiglumis; assembly: GCA_030063025.1. Lineage (NCBI taxonomy): Eukaryota > Viridiplantae > Streptophyta > Magnoliopsida > Poales > Poaceae > Avena > Avena longiglumis. The sequence goes on from CP125977.1 coordinate 125,236,842, forward strand.
CGCTTTCTTCTCCGACGAGCCCGCAGTAGAACCCAGTCGCCCCTCTTCTTCTGGTGCATGCTCGCATCCTCTCCGTGACCTCCTGCGTCTAACCCAGCCCTTCGTTTGTCTTCTCGTGGACCGCAGCAACGTCCCCGTCGTCGACCGGAGCCGACCGTCGCCAAAAGCAACTCCGGCGAGAGATTCTTTCAAACCGGCGATGCGCCGAGCCACCACACGACGTGCTTCACCACAGCTCGCGACCTCGGTGAGCTTCCTCTCCCTGTTTTGCTTCTGTTTCGCCAAGACCGCCAGACCGACCGCCGCTGTTAACCATCGCCGGCGCCGCTCGCGAATGGCCGAGCAAGCGAACACCGTAGGATCTCTATCCAACGCCCGAGATAGATCCACTTATTCTCGAAGAGGTATGTGCTCAGAACCATCCGATCTAACTTAATCCAGCGGCCCACGATGCCGATCCACGCGAAACGGTACCCGCGAGTAGAAACACGCCGCGTGTCGTCTGTTAGAATTAGAAAACAGATTTGAATCTGATTTAATTTGCAAACTTCAAACTCTTATATCTTTTGATCCACACGTCCAAATTTTGCAAATTTTATATCAATGAATTCAGGAGAACAAGCCCTAGCCAACCCTACCCTTAGTTTGTCAAATAGTAATTGTTAACTTGTTTGAATTTGCAGATTCTTTTGTGTGCTTGCTAACATTGGAAAAATCATTTAAAAATGAATTTTGAGATCAAACCTTTGCCAATTGGTTTATTGTGACCCTACTGACCCTAGGAACCAACCCATAGTGTTAAAAATGATTTTTGTGAAATTAAGTTGAATTAGTTAACTTAGTCATTTTCTAGCCAAATAAACTCATTAAATTCTATTATGGAAAAGTTTGTGCAAGGAAAACTTTGGGAAAATGTTATGAACCCAAACCTACTGACCCAAAACACCAAGCCTTGCTAAGAGCAACTCACTTGGTGAAAAAACTAAAGTTTTACTTTAAAAAGAATGATTTTCACCACATGAAAGGTGAATGGATTTTTAAATAGAATTTGGGCAAAACCCTCTAACTAATGACTTTGCCATTTTGGTGAATGACCAATGTGGACCTTACAAAGTTTATAAACCTAGTAGAGACCAACCTTGCAATAGAACCCTCTTTTTACAAAACTTAGGAACCATTGCTTTGTGTATGTGAATTATTGTTTGAATGTTGGAATGCTACTTGATACTATGCTTGTTTGATTGTAGTAAAATTTGCAAAGTGTGAGACTAGCAAGATCAAGGAGTGACTATCATTCCCTAACAAAAAGGCAAGTTACACTATCATACAAAAGTCCTACTATTTTCATTACTTAGTGGATTTTGTAATCATGCATGAAAATGTTTTATACTTATACTATGCTAATCCTAATAGGATTCCCTAAACACACCTTAGTAAAAATATTGAAGTTGTACATGCTTAGCCATGCTATGTTTGAAAAGAGGTACATGTTGAGATTTTACAAAGATTAAGAAAAAGACTTGTGTTTTATATAATAAAACAAGGACTCAATGAACCACCTAGGTGGTGGACACTTTATGTTTTGGAGAAGGTGGCAACAAAAGGGAACCATGTCTATGGCAATCACTTTGTGTTGTGCTCCAAAATGAAAACCACCTAGGAAACTTAGAGATCGAACATGTTTCTCCAATTGTGGCTTTCATGTACAACCACATGCTATTATGGCTCTGGCTTAGTCAACTACATTAGGAAGACCCATACATTGTCTTTAGTTACGGACATGGGGATCCTGGAAGGCTTCATGGGGATCAAGACAAGCTAGCAATGATGTATGGGAGGACCTCTTGGAAAGACTTCGTCACATTCTCGGTCTGCAAGATTCCATCTTGGTGAGCACTAATCCAAGAGGCCACTGGTGGCAACAAGATGGGATTGTGTCATGTGGGTAAAGTGTACTCCTTCTGCAGAAGTTAATAAAAATCTAAGTACTTAGCCGTGTCCCCGGTTATGGACAATACTGAGCAACTAAAGTTTGAACTATGGGAGATCTCGACATTCCAACTTCTAATATAAAAACTTGATGCACTTGGGGGTACCAAGGAATTCAAAGAGATTTTGTTAAGCTTGTTGCACTTGGGGTTACCAAGGTGCACAAGAGCATGATGTACTTGGGGCTACCAAGGAACTCATGATTTTTTTTTGATAAAACTTGATGCACTTGGGGTTACCAAGGTGCTCAAGAGATTTTGACAAGGACTTGAACACTTGAGTTTCTACCAAGTAGTTCAAGGAACTTGGAAAAGTGATTTGAAAAGTGATTTGACAAACCAATTTGTAAAAGATAGGATAAATGTTGCTTTATGCAAACAAGCCCTAAACTCTACTTAGCCAAATATGCATGTATGGATAGGATCCACTCATATATACATAAAGTGAAACTTGCCAATACAATTCAAATGTATTGACCCTTGTGGCTGTAACTTGTAATGTTGCAGGTTTGATTGTTTTAAGTGAAGATTGTTTGATTGACTAGGACTACAAAGCCTACAACCAACATCTGCCTGTGGCACTTTGAAGATGAAGGACCCCATGACTATAGTTATTCCGCTGCAATGTAATGTAATAGCCAAATGAGCTATGTATGATGTAATAAAATTATGTTATTCCTGGTTATAAAGTTATGTTATGACCTTTGTATCTTGATATTACATCTTAACTGTGGATGCTAGCTATTGATCCAGGGACTAGCATTGTAAACACAGGGGGCTCTATCTTATTAAAGGTTGGGACCCCTACAGATGGTATCAGAGCATTGTGTTGCCTGTAGGATTTGTAAACCCTAGGATTTGACCAAAAACCCTTAGAAAAATAGGAGTTATATTTTGATCCAAAACATATTTACAAAAACACTTGTAACCTCTTTCCTTAACCATTTTGGTTTCAACTCTACATCTCTTCTATTTTCAAACTTGATGGAAAAACCTACCTCATGACCAAAGACTACACCATGTACAAAGGACTTCTTCAGCTTCTTCCAACTCTAATGACTTCAACATCTTCAGCCTCTTCCCCAAGGACTTCCAACTTGGATACCACTAAGGATTACAAGTGAAACAGAGAAAGCCTTACTCAAGGTTTAGAGACTGAGGGAATGCAAAATAAGAAGGGACCATCAACAACTTTGAAGTATTGTGACCAAGAGCTGTTCTCAAGGAAACCATGATCTCAAGTAAGAAAGAGTCAGGAAGGAAGGAAAGATCACAAGTGAACCATATAGATAGACCACCATAATTTAGTTAAGACAAAACACACTAATTTGTGTAGTGTAACAAAAATATTTTGTTGCCTAAGTATGTGCTTGAACTTTGTTGATTGTGTGGAAAGTTTGTTTTGTGATTGCATGCACAATTGTTTGTATGAAATGTGAGGTGTGTGAATAAAAATATTTCCTTAGAAATATCTTGCCCATTCTAATCTCTTTCAAACCAAAACAGATGACTACTCCAAAGGACTCCAATATCAAGGTTGTTGACACCAACACCAACCAAGCTGACAAAGATGAGGGAACTCATAGCAACCCAACATCACCGAACCAACCGACAGCTGGTTCCTAGCCAACAATAGTGATAAAGATCCAGCACTACAAAAGTTTTTGGAGGAACAATCCCAATTGATGCTTAAGGTGACTAATCAAATGATTAGCATGGAAGAAAGCTATCCTAGAAGTGTGTATGATAGCAAGGATGACAAGAATGTTGTTCTAGATGGAGCCCCAGCTTGCATTATTTGTGGAGACAAGGATCATACTTCCAAGGAGCATGAAGGACAATGCCCAAATTGTGATGAAGATCATCCTGTTGGTGAATGCCCTACCTCTCAAGCTACTTGCTACCTTTGTGAAGGAAGTGATCACACTCCTGGCCTATGTCCTATCTATGCCATGGTAGAACAAAGGAAACAAGAAGGATCCAAGTCTACCAAAGGAAAAGGACCACTACTACTTCCAAGTAAGACAACCCAATTCAAAGGATCAAGGAAAATCAAGAAGCCCAAGCAAGACATGAGCCTTGTACAATGTCGTAAATGTAAGGAAATGGGACACTACTCCAGTGGATGCCCAGGGAACATAAAGAATAAAGGAATTGACCAAGTGTGGTGTAACAACTGTAATGAACCAGGTCACTTTGTAGCAACTTGCCCACAAGAGCCACGTAAAGAACTCAATGACATTCATTGCTTCAACTGCAAGAATCCAGGACATTATGCAAGCAACTGTCCAGAAAGGATGAAGAACAAGTTAAACAAGCCTATGGAGAAACTCAATCTTGGTCCATGAGTCAAGTATAAAAATAAAGAAAAAAGTTTAACTTAGAGAAATTTCCAGGACCCAAGAAGGCCAATATGTAATTTTTGTTTGAAAAATTTTAAGGGTGGTAGTACCCTAGTTGCTTTGAACTTGCTTGTAACCCTAGCCTTCCCAAATCTCGGGACGAGATTTATTTTAAGGGTGGTAGCCTGTCACATCCCAAGATTTTGCAAATCTTGTTATGTATGAATAAAATAAAACTTTGTTTGATTTTTAGATCCAGAAGAAACTTTTTGAACTCAATTGGAACTTCAAAGCCATTTGAATTAAATAAAGTCCTAAAGGGATTCTTAAAGATAAACATTTAATAAAGGAAATTAAAATGTTTTGGAATTACTATTTTGGATCTTTTAATAAAAGGATTTGATATTCAAAAGGAAAGATGGATTTACAAATAAGGATTATTTTATAAAACCAAAACAAAACTTGACTAAGCTTTGGAATTAAAACAAATTATTTTAAATAGCAAAGGTTTAATTAAAAATAATAAAAGGATTTCTTAAATAAAATAATTAATATCCAAGCTCTTTCAAAATAAAAGGTCTTACCAATTTAAAGGAAACATCAAAACTTTTAAATTATTTAAAATAAGTTTTCTAAGTATTTTATATTCACAAATAAAATATACTAAAATGTTTTGACTTTACCTTGGAATTAAAAATAAATATTCTCAATAAAACAAACCCTAGTGGATTTAAAATGAAAGTCTATGTTATTTAATTAATAAAGGACTCTTTCAAATATCCTTATTTTCAAATAAAACCTACTGGTTTGATTTTGAAAGTAATTGATTTCAAATAGAAATTTTATTAATTAAATCAAACCAAATTTTATTAAATAACTAGATCCATTCTATTCAAATAATAAATGGATCCTAAAATAAATAAAATATTATTTTGAATTTGGATTATGTTACTAAACAGAACCAAAATACAAGTTCAAAGTTTGTTGAATGTTTGATTGGATTTAAGTGTGATTTGTTGACTGAAATATCAAATCAGGAAATAGAAACAGAAAAAGAAAAGAAATCAGAAACGGAAAAAATAACAAAGAGGGCAACCCAACCTGGCAGCCCAACAAAGCCCAAAGAAGCCAGCCCAACTCTCCTTCCCCACAGAAAACGATTCGAACCAACTAGTCAACCCGCAAGGAGACTGGCAAGTGGACCCCTCCCTTCTTTCTTTTACCACTGACCGCTGGACCCCCTTTTCCACTGTTCTCCTTCTTCCCCGCGCGAACCTTTCTCCCCTCACCTCGCTGCCGTTGCTGCAGTAACTCCGCGCGTTCAATTCGCCTTAACTCCGCGGTAATTCCTCGTCGCGACCACGTCCTTATAATCGCCTTCTCCTCCGCGACGTATTCCCCAGCCCACTTCCCCTCTCTGCCTCTAGGCTGTCGCCAATTCACTCTGTACCGCCGCCACTCCGACGATGTTCAGGTGATGATTCCGGCGGAACCAGACCACCCCAAGCCTCACTGACCAAGCACGCAACTTCCCCACTCCCTGGCGCACCTCCCCGTACCAACCGTCCATCCGCGGGTGTCCCAGGAAGTCGACTTCGACAAGGATCAGAAGCGCCGCCGTCTGCTTTCTTCTCCGACGAGCCCCGCAGGTAGAACCCCGCCTCTTCTTCTGGTGCATGCTCGCATCCTCTCCGTGACCTCCCTGCCTAACCCAGCCCTTCGTTTGTCTTCGTGGACCGCAGCAACGTCCCGTCACTGAGCCGACCGTCGCCAAAAGCAACTCCGGCGAGAGATTCTTTCCGACACAGTGCGCCCCGAGCCACGCCGACCACACGACGTGCTTCACCACAGCCTCGCGACCTCGGTGAGCTTCCTCCCTCCCTGTTTTGCTTCCTGTTTCGCCAGCACCGCCGTAATCTGACCGTCGCCGCCGTTAACCATCGCCGGCGCCGCTCGCGAATGGTCGAGCAAGCGAACACCGTAGGATCTCTATCCAACGCCCGAGATAGATCCACTTATTCTCGAAGAGGTATGTGCTCAGAACCATCCGATCTAACTTAATCCAGCGGCCCACGATGCCGATCCACGCGAAACGGTACCCGCGAGTAGAAACACGCCGCGTGTCGTCTGTTAGAATTAGAAAACAGATTTGAATCTGATTTAATTTGCAAACTTCAAACTCTTATATCTTTTGATCCACACGTCCAAATTTTGCAAATTTTATATCAATGAATTCAGGAGAACAAGCCCTAGCCAACCCTACCCTTAGTTTGTCAAATAGTAATTGTTAACTTGTTTGAATTTGCAGATTCTTTTGTGTGCTTGCTAACATTGGAAAAATCATTTAAAAATGAATTTTGAGATCAAACCTTTGCCAATTGGTTTATTGTGACCCTACTGACCCTAGGAACCAACCCATAGTGTTAAAAATGATTTTGTGAAATTAAGTTAAATTAGTTAACTTAGTCATTTTCTAGCCAAATAAACTCATTAAATTCTATTATGGAAAAGTTTGTGCAAGGAAAACTTTGGGAAAATGTTATGAACCCAAACCTATCGACCCAAAACACCAAGCCTTGCTAAGAGCAACTCACTTGGTGAAAAACCTAAAGTTTTACTTTAAAAGAATGATTTTCACCACATGAAAGGTGAATGGATTTTTAAATAGAATTTGGGCAAAACCCTCTAACTAATGACTTTGCCATTTTGGTGAATGACCAATGTGGACCTTACAAAGTTTATAAACCTAGTAGAGACCAACCTTGCAATAGAACCCTCTTTTTACAAAACTTAGGAACCATTGCTTTGTGTATGTGAATTATTGTTTGAATGTTGGAATGCTACTTGATACTATGCTTGTTTGATTGTAGTAAAATTTGCAAAGTGTGAGACTAGCAAGATCAAGGAGTGACTATCATTCCCTAACAAAAAGGCAAGTTACACTATCATACAAAAGTCCTACTATTTTCATTACTTAGTGGATTTTGTAATCATGCATGAAAATGTTTTATACTTATACTATGCTAATCCTAATAGGATTCCCTAAACACACCTTAGTAAAAATATTGAAGTTGTACATGCTTAGCCATGCTATGTTTGAAAAGAGGTACATGTTGAGATTTTACAAAGATTAAGAAAAAGACTTGTGTTTTATATAATAAAACAAGGACTCAATGAACCACCTAGGTGGTGGACACTTTATGTTTTGGAGAAGGTGGCAACAAAAGGGAACCATGTCTATGGCAATCACTTTGTGTTGTGCTCCAAAATGAAAACCACCTAGGAAACTTAGAGATCGAACATGTTTCTCCAATTGTGGCTTTCATGTACAACCACATGCTATTATGGCTCTGGCTTAGTCAACTACATTAGGAAGACCCATACATTGTCTTTAGTTACCGGACATGGGGATCTGGAAGGCTTCATGGGGACCAAGACAAGCTAGCAATGATGTATGGGAGGACCTCTTGAAAGACTTCACACATTCTCGGCCCCAAGATCCATCTTGGTGAGCACTAATCCAGAGGGCCACCGTGGCAACAAGATGGGATTGTGTCATGTGGGTAAAGTGTACTCCTTCTGCAGAAGTTAATAAAAATCTAAGTACTTAGCCGTGTCCCCGGTTATGGACAATACTGAGCAACTAAAGTTTGAACTATGGGAGATCTCGACATTCCAACTTCTAATATAAAAACTTGATGCACTTGGGGGTACCAAGGAATTCAAAGAGATTTTGTTAAGCTTGTTGCACTTGGGGTTACCAAGGTGCACAAGAGCATGATGTACTTGGGGCTACCAAGGAACTCATGATTTTTTTTGATAAAACTTGATGCACTTGGGGTTACCAAGGTGCTCAAGAGATTTTGACAAGGACTTGAACACTTGAGTTTCTACCAAGTAGTTCAAGGAACTTGGAAAAGTGATTTGAAAAGTGATTTGACAAACCAATTTGTAAAAGATAGGATAAATGTTGCTTTATGCAAACAAGCCCTAAACTCTACTTAGCCAAATATGCATGTATGGATAGGATCCACTCATATATACATAAAGTGAAACTTGCCAATACAATTCAAATGTATTGACCCTTGTGGCTGTAACTTGTAATGTTGCAGGTTTGATTGTTTTAAGTGAAGATTGTTTGATTGACTAGGACTACAAAGCCTACAACCAACATCTGTGGCACTTTGAAGATGAAGGACCCCATGACTATAGTTATTCCAAGCAATGTAATGTAATAGCCAAATGAGCTATGTATGATGTAATAAAATTATGTTATTCCTGGTTATAAAGTTATGTTATGACCTTTGTATCTTGATATTACATCTTAACTGTGGATGCTAGCTATTGATCCAGGGACTAGCATTGTAAACACAGGGGGCTCTATCTTATTAAAGGTTGGGACCCCTACACCTTCTTTATACAACATATGACTCCATCTTCTTGGAGTGTCTCAATAAGTTTGTTATTGGTCCCATAAATGACATACTTATATTCTCCATGTTATATGATATTCATATGGAACATTTGGCATTAATGTTGGAAACTTCTAAGAACCATCTTCGTGTCATCTTGAAGTATGTTCTGGGTGTTAGAAGTACTTATCCGGTTCATGTGCTAATGTTGAAAGATGTCGTCGTGGATTCGAGTAGAGTTTTGTTTGTTTCCCTAGGAATCATTCCACGTTAGTCAAGCATGTGCAAATAATTCTTGATATGGTAGGTTAATACCTTCATATTGTGAGAAGTTTCTTCATGCATACCAAGCCACTGATTGATTTGTTCATGGAAGATAAGAACTCCAACAAAACTTCGATATCCTCCTAAATGTTTCCTAACAAGGATTCAGTTGTGTTTCATTGCAAACAACTCATGTAGGTGCAATTTTAATCTGATAACCTGCTATCACATGGGTTCTGCAATCTAGCTCATCTTTTGGATCTTGATAGTGTAGTCCATGTCTTGAGAATCTAGTGACTTTACCTTTGTGTAAATGTTGCACACTTTTTATTCGGATATGCTGAGTCTGAAGTATCTCTCCACCTAACCAAAGCTGAATCTCAAGTAGCAGTGATGGTTGGTGTCCCTCAAGGTTTTGACATAGGTCTCTCTGGACATCTAGTAAGATTGATGTAATGGTTGACAAAATCAGTCGGAAGACCTATTGCCATACTCTCTTGAATCAAAAAATAACACCCACTCCTCATGAGGCTTCTTCTATGACTCATTATAGGAGTTATGCTTATGGTTTACTTTGTAAATAAAGTACGACCTTTACTCGATGACTGATTAAAGGCTTGTCAGTAGCCTGCTTTTGGTGTTTCAAATATCAAGGAGAACATTTAAAGTAGAGCTGTGAAATGTCTCTCGGTCGATCCTCCAAACCCTTTTAAGCTGGAAAGCGTCTTGTCATACCAAGTACTTGGATTCTAAGAATGAAGTTTCTTTCTTCTCGTATCGTCAAGAATCTTCTTACCTATTCATCTGGTCGTGTAAAGTGATATCAAAATTTCTGGTAAAGATTTTGATAGTTCGAGATGAATAAAGAGTTTCCTTCTTGTTTTCTTAAACATGTTCGAAGAGCGACCATGATTTTGGTAATCAATAGTTTCTCTTGTTACATGTTCCTTGTGACTCTCACGAGTCCTCTCCACCAAAAATACCTTTCTATTTTGGCCTTCTGTTAAATGAAAGAGTGACCCTTCTGTTTCAAAAGTAGTCCAACAACCTGGTTTTGTTGGTATCTATAATTTCCACCTGTAAAGATCTATTAAGCTGTTTAGTAGAGGTTTATCTCTCAAAGTCTGTGGTCATGTTCTTTCTGTTGGAAGATTTATTCCCTCAGAAGTCAAAACTCTTCTGTAATTTCCCTGGTCTCAATCTTTATGAAGACCATCTACCTGTCACCTTGAAAACCATCTCCTTTTGTTTTCCCTGTTACCTTCGTGTGTTTCATGTTGTTACCGCTTGAGATGTTCGTGAAATGTCTATCCACGAGTTAACCACAAGATACTTAGTTTGTGGTTCCGTGTCATTCCCTCTCTTCCTTAGTGTGAGTGATAACCTTGAAGATTATGAAGCGCTTCGTCCATTCATCACGGTGGCATGAATCAACCTCTTCGACAGGATCGTTGAAGTGTAGTGTAACCATGTTCCTTCTGTCTTCCTACCTAGGAATCTCGGGACGAGATACTTTTAAGGGGGATAGAATTGCAACACCCCTAGTTTTATTAAATGGTAATTAAGATTTTATTGTGCATTCATGAGCATCATCATCATTTAAAATGTATGCAACAAATAGATCAAAACCCTAATTCCCTCTCTATTTTAAAACTTTCAAATGGTTTTGAAATATTCGAAAACCCAAAAGTATATGGAGCCCAAATTGTTATAAGGGCCCCTGCAATATTTTAATATGTTTGTAAAGTTTTGGTGTTTTTGAAATACTCAAAAATAGATTACAATTGAAAATACAAAAGAGAAATAGATAAAATAGAAATAGAAAAATGTTTTTGGAATAAAAACCTAACCCTAACCTAGTTGGGCCGCATCCCATATCTTTTTCCTCTCTATCTTCCTCCTAGAGAAACCGCCTGCAGCCCAACCTGGCCCAAGTCAGCCCACCAGCAGCCCGGAACGTTTCGGCCCTCATCTTCCTCGTCGTCTTCCTCCCTGATCCAAGCACCTATGTGGCCATCCGTCGCTTTGTCGCGCTGCGATGCCCGCCGCCGCTATTGGACGCGAGGATAAGATCACCCGCGTCCTCCTCTCTCTCCCCATACCAATCTCATCTCCTCTTGCCCTCTCTCGTGGTTTTCCCGTTCGGCCCCGAAACCCTAGCTCCGGTCGCCGACGAGCCCCGCCGTTTATATCCTACCCTAGGCCATACGAGGTGCCTTGGAGCTCTGCCGTGCTGGACTACGTCTCCCCGCCAAAGGAATCAGGCCGAGGAGTCCTCTATCACCATCGATGACCTCACCACTCCTGATGCCGGCCACCATCGATTTGCCTTCGTCCTTCTTCCCCGGGCCTCGCCGACCTCTCCATCGACCTCTGGGTGAGCCACTGGTGCTCGTTCACCACTCCTTCTTCTCCCTGTCGAGCCTGCACTGTCCACTCGTGGCTACCGCCACAGGATTTCAATGCCGACTGCCTTCCGGTGACCATTTGTTGCCGGGGATACCACCACCAGGACCGCCTCGCAACCCTCTCTCTAACGCACGCCTCCGTGAAGCCCTGTATCCACTCAATCGCCCGCTCCATGCTCGATCTGTGGGAAATGGTGCAGCTGACGTCAGCATGACGTCATGCTAACTCCATAATGCCCTTTTATTTTATTTAAATGTTTTTGTAATTCATTTCTATAAATAAGAATTATATGACAAGTGGGTCCACCCTTTAAGTAACATAAACATTTTTAGAAATGTTTTATGATTAATAAAAATAGTAAAGTATTTCCAAAATGTGGTTATTTTATAATATTCCAAAAATGATTTAAAATGAATTAAAAATGGATAAATTCATAACTAAGCAGCTTCAATGACAAGTTTAATTAGAAGAACCAATTGAACCCCATAGGTGATTCCGAGGATCTCCCTGTATTAGGCTTTGCACCCCTTGGACCATGTTTAAAATGAAAAGCATGTACTTGGGTCCATTACAATACACTTTAACTTGTCATATCATCATACTTGCTTGAGTATTGCATCGATGCCATGTGTTCATTGTTTATCTCTATTTCCGGTGTTTCTGCTTCTTCCCGGTAGTACCCGGAGATGAATGTGAGCAATGATTCGAGATCGATTTCAAGACTGATGATCAAGATAAATACCATCGAAGAGAAGTATTGGATCATCGACGAACAAGTCAAGCTGATGAACCCTGAAGATCCATAGTTGTGTATCAACGGGCAAAGGAAAGCGAAGCCCCACACATACATATGAATCCTATGGTTTCAAAGTATTTCAATTCTTGCCATGTGAATACGATTCTAAAGTATTTTATTGATAGACAGAGTAATCCTATCTGATGCATGTTTCCTTTGTAGCATATATTCCCTGATCCACTGCTCCTAGCATAACTAGGGTTTGGATTGTGAAGCGTTGCTAGAGCTATTACATATGTTGTGCTTAGCCATGCTTAGCTAATACCGCTGGTCCATCCGGTTGATGAATTAGAGCTGCGAATGAACCTAGTTTGATAAGATGACGTGGTATGAACAGAGATGAAAGTTAAACATTCTAAAGCTTGTATGGGAAGCCACGATGGGTTGTGGTTTTTGTTGTCCCATACTTGACACTATTAGGACCCGAGTTCTTTCCTCTTGAACCAAGGCGAGCGTACAGCCACACGATGGCATGGAAACTCGCTCGACCAACTAACTTGCCTAGTAGATTGATGATGCTCAACGTGGCACTTCGTTGGTAATCCCAAGCGCAGGGTGTGAAGATCACAACAGCAAGTTTTCCCTCAGTTGAGACCAAGGTTATCGAACCAGAAGGAAGAAGGAAACGTTATACAGGTGTTGCAAACAATTTGGAGACCTGCACAACACAAACTTAAGACTTTGTCTCAACGAATCAGTGAGGTTGTCAGGCTCACTGGTTTGCTGTAAAAAGGGATTAAACGTATGGTGTGGAAGGTAATGGTGGTTCGTAGAAAGTAAACAAGTAACAGTGGAAGATGTATCAATGGTAAAGATTGGACTGGGGTCCATAGTTCACTAGAGGTGCTCTCCTTAGATAAACAACATGGCATGAAGGGTAAACAAATTACAGCAGAGCAATTGACAGAAACTGAGCAAGTCATAACAATGCAATTACTAGTCAGAAAGATCCTATAAGATTCAATTGGGCAATACAACAAGATACATAGACCGCCATCCAACTGCATCTATGACTAGAAGTCCACCTTCAGGTTATAATCTGAACCCCCTCCAGTATTAAGTTGCAAGCAATAGACAATTGCTTTAAGCAAAGTGTGTAAGGTAAACAGTCCACATGTTCCATGGACAAGAGACCATTGTTTTCTCCCTAGTAGCAACAACACATCTACAACCGAAGAGATTTCTATCACTTCCCTTGGAAACTAGAGGCATGGACCCACTATCGAGCATAAATACCCCCTCTTGGAGTCACTAGCAACTACTTAGACAAGATAGCTACTAACAACGGAGAGAATGCAAGATCACAAACAACACAGACATGATATAATCATAAAGACAAAACCATTAATCAAACGAACATAATAATCTCAATATCCATCGGATCCCCGCAAACGCAACATGCATGATTACAAATAGATTAGATCTTGATCATGAACGGAGCTCACACAATCTATACATGAAAGTACAAGGAGGAGATACAACTATCTAGATACTACATGGACCCATAGTCCAAGGTGGAACTACTCACGCATCATACCGGAGAGAAGGCCTCCGGGATAATCTCCCCTCCGGCAGGGTGCCAGGAAGAACTTCAGATCCCCCCGATCTAGGGATGACGGTGGCGGCGGCTACAGAAGGTTTCGTGGAATATTGATTGGGTCCTTAGGGTTTCTGCATCGGGGGCTTCTTATAGGCGAAGGGGGAGGCCGAGGAGGCGTCCAGGGGCCCCACACCCAGCGTAGGCACGGGGCGGGGCCCACCCGCGCCTAGGGGGAGTCTGGCTGCCCTGGTTCACGTCTCCGTCTCGTATTTTGGATTCTTGTCCCCCACGGAAAGTTATTGACTTTGGATTTTGTCCCGTCCAATTCCGAGAATAGTGATTTTTTGCCTATCTGGAACAAAAATAGAAGAAAATAGGCAACTGGCACTATGGCAACTTGTTAATAGGTTAGTTCCAGAAAAGATATAAAAACACCTCAAAGTGTAGACAAAGCAAAGCAAAGTAAATACTAAACAAGCATGGAACATCAAAAATTATAAATACGTTTCTGACGTATCAAGCATCCCCAAGCTTAACTCCTGCTCGTCCTCGAGTAGGTAAGTAATAAAAGAATAATTTTTGAGGTGACATGCACCTTCACAATAAAGATCAAACCATTTGCAAGCATTGAAAGCTGGGATCAAAGAACTCTAAACATGTGCATGAAAGATGGAGTTCTAACAGTAAGACAAAGCAAATATGCATGCAACATGAAAGGCTACAAAGAAAGATCATGAATAACATGCATTGAAAAACATTTGTTTGTTTCACATACAGAAAACATAGCATAGTGGCAATCAGCTTGTCCCTCATAGAGTAGCAAATATATGCATAGGACACATTCAAAGTTCACAAGGGTGAATAGAAACAAATAGCACAAGATTAAGTAATATCACAATATGCATCAATCAATAAGCTTTGGAACACTGCACACATAATGAAAACTATGCTCTCTTAATGGTGCCTAAAGGTAGAAGGTGGATACTCAACATAATGGTGGAAGAAAGGCCCTTCACCAAGGGAAGCAGGGATTTCAAGTTTCAAAAAGAGATTCCAAAAATTATGGTACTTTTTAGCTTTCAGTCCTCATTGCCCCTATCATAAGCATCTTGAAGTGATTAAGGTTAACATGAACAAAGATGGAGTATATGCTTGACAAAGTATAAGTTGGCAATATCAAGTCCCTTGAATACGAGGGCCACACCTCATGCTACTCAACTTCAGTCACATGTAAGTTCTTTTCATTGTAAGTATTTGCATATCATAGAGAACCGCCAATGGGGTACCCCTTGCACATGGTACATGAGCTTTCCCATAACCAAAATGACAAGGCAAGCAGACAATGAGCATCTCATCAATCTTTTTATTTACCATATGCATAGCTTTTTATTGAGGATGCTTCATAGATATCTCACTATGGTGATGCTGCAAGTTTCCACCATGATTAGCCATGGATTAGGCTAGCATCCCAGGCGTTTCTCTAACACAGAATACAAACTCCATGGACTTACAAGTTCCCTCTTTATTTCACACTGGTGTCATCCATAGACAAAAGAGCATGATATCAACTGAGTACAAAGTACAAGTGCAATGTTGAAAATGTTCCCCATGACAGTATAGTTCTGCTAATTCCAACGTATAAGTGCAAGCATATACAACATGACACAATGGTTCAAGTTTATTAGGGGCAAAGAATATAAAGTGTGCCATCAAGTTTGTGAGGGCTTTAATCACTAAGTTTTCACTTAACAAAATAGTTTTTAATTGGAAGATAGCTGAAAACAATAATATACTTGGAATGGTGTAACACACCATGCATAGGAATTTATAGTGGACACTTTGGAATAACTTGGTTTCTTGGGAGTTGGAAACATGAGTATAACTTACTCATACAAGTGGAGGCTAGCAAAAGACTGGGAGCAACCAACTAAGAGAGCATAATGGTCATAATCATGAAGAGCAACAAAGCATTACTAATCAAAGCATAGAGTGGTACTACAAGTCAAGGACTAAATGATCATAGAGGCTATGGTGACTTGTCATAGTCATAACATGGTGTGAGCATGTGCCAAGTCAACCCAAACAAAGCATCAAAGGAGAATACCACAATACTATGATTTTTGCATGCTAAAACAACGCATAATTTCTTCAAGCACACTAAGCAATCCCAATTGTTTGGAACAAGACATGATACAGCAATAATCACTAAGCATAAGGTCAAAATAACACCTATCATGTCATTTAGAGTCTAAGTCACAGTCAATGCAAGCTCCTCTTGCACTTTAAAGCAAGAACTTACTACTCCTTTCCAACACCAAGCAAATTATTTGCAAAACAACACAGCGAGAACATGGGTCCAAACTACTTTATTCAAGCAAACTAAACAACCTAAGAAAAGCAAACGAAAACTAAGACGCTCCAAGAACAACACAAATGTGCAGGAAACAATAAAAACGAAGTGTCTAAACAGACCTGAGCTTTTTATTGATGAAGAAGGGGATGCCTTGGGCATCCCCAAGCTTTAACGCTTATAACTCTTGGATATTTCTTGGGTTGACACCATGGTGGCATCCCCAAGATTGAGATTTTGTCCATTCTTCATCTCATTGCATCATTCTCTCTCTACACCTGAAATTTTTCCTTCATACAAAACTTCACACAATCTTCATTAGCAACATTAGTTTATTCAAAAGATATTAGACCCCTGGCAAAGATTTGGAACAATAAGGATTTTCACTAAAAATACAAGCTACTGTAATAACTCCTTCAAAAAGCTCAATTCACCTAAATATAACTCAAAAAGGAATCAATAAGAAGCAAATGCAAATAATGGCAGAAATCTATCAAAACAGATCAGCAGGTAGAAAGCGATTTTTTAGAAAATCTTCTGTTGCTCAAATAAAAAAGTGTTGAACTAATAAAAGTTATCTAACATACTGGGGGATTTATTCGTACATTTTGAGCTCAATCCAAGTTACTGAGAGTCCTCACAAATTTTTATGGTAGAGGACAGAAATCTGTCTCGGGACAGCAACTCCCCAAATCTTACTTCCCTCTCATTAGAGGTCATTCTTGGCACAAAAAGCAAGCAAAAAGGATAAGAATAGGTCATTACTGAATTAATAACTTCGAAGACTCAAGGAAACTCTTGGGTTATCTCCCAACAAGTACTTTTCTTTAACGCCTTTAAGTTAGGCACAAGAAGCAAGAAGAATCAAGTATTTTCAAATGAGGAAGCATTCACATCAAACCTTGCTTTCAAAGGAGGATCAAAAAGGAACTTATCTCTCATCATAGGGAAGTGTTCAATATGTTTCTTGAATGGAAAATGATATTTAATGGTGCCTTCTTTCATATCAATGATGGCACCAACTGTTCTAAGAAAAGGTCTTCCCAAAGTAATAGGACAAGAAGCATTGTATTCAACATCCAAAACATATAAATCAACAGGGACATAAGCATTGTTAACCATAATGAGACCATCATTAATACTCCCCATGAGTTTCTTCTTAGCATTATCATTGAGTGGGACATCTAAATAACAATCTTCCAATGGTGGCAAATCAAGCATTTCATTTTCTAGGCATAATAGAGACACTAGAACCAAGATCACATGAAGCTTTGAGATCAAAGTCATTCACTTTCACATTAATAATGGGTTCCCAAATATCTTCTAATTTCCTAGGAATAGAAGCTTTGTGTTTTAGCTTCTCTTCCATAATCCTAACAAGAGCATCTGTAATGTGTTTAGTGAAAGAAACATGCATATCACTAGCATCAGGACTTCTAGCAAGATTTTGTAGGAACATAATCACTTCAGAAATATTGCAACCATCAATATCAAAGTCAAACTTGGCATCACTAGTAGTAGGATCAATAGGCTTAGGCATAGTAGGAGGAGGAATAGGGACTACTTGTGGTTTAGTGGTGATGGTGCACACACTATTGTTTCTATCAATTTCGGCTTCCCTTTCCCACCTAGCATGAAGTTGAGATAACAACCTAACATTTTCATCAATAGTAACTTGTATGGCATGAGTAGCAGCAAAGGTACTTTCCATAGTTTCAGGTTTAGCAGCCATTTTATTAATCAAGGAGGACTGAGCTTCAGACAGAGAGGATATATTTTTCTCAACATTTAAAAGCTTTTCCTTTATTGCCTTATTGAAAGTGGTTTGTTTACTAATAAAGTATTTGAGCATGAATCCAAGTTCAGAGGGGGCACTTCTAGCATTATTGTAGGAGTTTCCATAGGAATTGCCATTATTAGGAGGGTAAGGCCTATAATTGTTACCACCAAAATTACTCCTATAAGAATTGTTTTTGAAATTGTTATTTCTAATGAAGTTCACATCAACTTGCTCTTCTTGAGCAACCAAGGAGGCTAATGGGACACTATTATGATCTAGAGGAGCTTTCCCATTAACAAGCATAGCCATAATAACATCAATCTTATCACTCAAAGAGGAAGTTTCCTCAACAGAATTTACCTTCTTACCATGTGGAGCTCTCTCAACGTGCCATTATTTAGCTTTTCCTCTCAAGGAGAAAGGAAAAAGCTTGAGCTTAATAATATATCCATCTACATCCTTATACTTTTGCATCTCACAAAGTTCAAAAAAGATATTGAGATGGGCAGTAGGATCATTAGAACTAGCACCAAAAATTGCTCTCTCATCACAAGATTCGACAAAACAGGCTTAATTTCATAAAAGGTAGGATTAGGAGCAGGTGGAGCAATAGGAGTGCTTAGGAAGTCATTGTTTTTGGTGCTAGTGAAGTCACAGAACTTGGTGTTCTCAGCAGAGTTCATTTTGGCAAAGGTGGGCAAGCCAAAAACAGCATCAGCAGCCAGAGCAGGAACTATTTTTTTGTGTTTTTGAATAAAGAAAGCAAACCAAACTAGACAAATTTTTTGGGGGGTTTTGGAAAGAGGCAAACAAAACTAAGAAAAAAAACAAAGCAACCTAAAAACAAAGTAAAGAGAAAGGAAGTGGAGGACTCCCCTAGTGAAGACGTCCTTAGCCTCCCCAGCAACGGCGCCAGAAAGACTTTGATGGTGCTCGACGTGGCACTTCGTTGGTAACCCCAAGCGCAGGGTGTGAAGAGCACAGCAGCAAGTTTTACCTCAGTTGAGACCGAGGTTATCGAACCATAAGGAGGAAGGAAAAATCACACAGGTGTTACAAACAACGTGGAGACCTGCACAACACAAACTCAAGACTTTGTCCCAACGAATCAATGAGGTTGTCAGGCTCACCAGTTTGCTATAACAAAGGATTAAACATATGGTGTGCAAGGTAATGGTGGTTTGCAGCAAGTAAACAAGTAATAGTGGAAGATGTATCAATGGTAAATATTGGACCGGGTTCCATAGTTCACTAGAGGTGCTCTCCTTAGATAAACAACATGGCATGAAGGGTAAACAAATTACAGCAGGGCAATTGACAGGAACTGAGCAAGGCATAACAATGCAATTACTAGTCAGAAAGATCCTATGAGATTTGATTGGGCAATACAACAAGATACATAGACCGTCATCCAACTGCATCTATGACTAGAAGTCCACCTTCAGGTTATCATCCGAACCCCCTCCAGTATTAAGTTGCAAGCAACAGACAACTTCTTTAAGCAAAGTGTGTAAGGTAAATAGTCCACATGTTCCTTGAACAAGAGACCGTTGTTTTCTCCCTAGTAGCAACAGCACATCTACAACCAAAGAGATTTCTGTCACTTCCCTTGGAAACTAGAGGCATGAACCCACTATCGAGCATAAATACCCCCTCTTGGAGTCACTAGCAACTACTTAGACAAGATAGCTACTAACAACGGAGAGAATGCAAGATCACAAACAACACAGACATGATAGAATCATAAATACAAAACCATTAATCAAATGAACATAATAATCTCAATATCCATCGGATCCCCGCAAACACAACATGCATGATTACAAGTAGATTAGATCTTGATCATGAACGGATCTCACAAGATCTATACATGAAAGCACAAGGAGGAGATACAACCATCTAGCTACTACATGGACCCATAGTCCAAGGTGGAACTACTCACACATCATACCAGAGAGAAGGCCTCCGGGATAATCTCCCTCCCGGCAGGGTGTCGGGAAGAACTTCAGATCCCCCCGATCTAGGGACGACGGTGGCAGCGGCTACAGAAGGTTTCGTGGAATATTGATCGGGTCCTTAGGGTTTCTGCATCGGTGGCTTCTTATAGGCGAAGGGGGAGGCGTCCAAGGGCCCCACACCCTGCATTGGCGCGGGGCAGGGCCCACCCATGCCTAGGGGGGTCTGGCCGCCCTGGTTCGTGTCTCCGTCTCGTCTTCTGGATTCTTGTCCCCCATGGAAAGTTATTGACTTTGGCTTTTGTCCCGTCCAATTCCGAGAATATTGATTTTTTGCCTTTCTGGAACCAAAAACAGAAGAAAACAGGCAACTGGCACTATGGCAACTTGTTAGTAGGTTAGTTCCAGAAAAGATATAAAAACGCCTCAAAGTGTAGACAAAGCAAAGCAAAGTAGATACTAAACAAGCATGAAACATAAAAAATTATAGATACATTTCCGACGTATCATAGATTCCATGAGTCACATAGTTCGGGCGTTCCATTCGACATATGCATTCTGGTTCTTCTCGAAGGAGGTGCATTCATACAGGTAGGTAAGCGTGGTAGGGAATAGGTTAGGGTCGGCCTCCTTAATCTCAAACTCTGTTCACATATCTAGGGACTGGCTTTGGGACTCGACCCATTACAGCGGCATCTCCTTAGTGCGTGACTCATGGTTTCGGCGAAAGCAAGGTAAATTTCATGTCCAACCACCCTCTGTCGTCCTTCCAAGGAAGAGGGATAACGATATCTGGCATTAAGAGTCAGTTGGTATGTGTGGGTAAAGTTGTACACCCCTGCAGGGTTATTAATCTTTTCAAAAAGCCATGTCCACGGTTATAGACGACTTGGGAACGGTCATGATGATCATAGAGAACTTGAACCTAATTTTAAAACTTGGTAAGTGTAACATGTGCTTAAGGATGCTTCCTCAGGAATCAAGGGGGTGATCCTAGTTGATAGGTTCAGCTGATTAAGATTTGGTGGATATCAAAAGATGATGAAAGCTAGAGATACCGCTCTCTTATCCCCTTTTAAAAGTATTCTAATTAGTCGAGCTTCTTATTCCTCTCGTTTTACAAACAAAGACGGCTTTATGCAAAATAAGTCCACCATCCATAAGTCTTGCGGAGTACACCCTGTACTCATCCTTGCTTCATTGATACTTTTGCAGCAGAATAAGTGTTACCATAGAATACGAGTTCTTTACGGTATCAACATCGATGAGTAGCTTGGGGTTTCCGGTCGGCAACCTGGAATCTATGGATTGGACGTCATCATTATGCTTCACGCCTCTTAGGCCATTTGTTAAGTTTTCTATACTTAATAGCATAATTTGCCTTATGTTGTTTGATGTTTGTGGTCAGTGACCTCTGCTTGTAATATTTGGTTCTTTGCTTAGTTATGAGCTTGCTATAATACTTTTGAGTCTTAGCGTCACTGTTGTGTTATCAATTCTCTCTCTGTATGCTTTCGAGATTTAGGTTAGGCTTATATCAGATAGAGGTCTAGGATTTGTCTAGCCATAATCCCGGGGGTGTCACATTGGATCACCAGCCACACCATTAAGAATCACCCTTGAGGTAGAGGTGGTGAGGATGGCAGATACCCAATATCTAAACTGGCTTGGGAATCCCAAGTGTTATAGCATGTCCATAAGGTAGTCCCATCAAACCGAATCAGAAACCTTTTTGATGTCAAGCTTGATTAGTAGTGTTGGCTTTCTTGATTTGTGGAGATATCTAGCTAAGCTTTTGACATAGAGGAAGTTGTCATGAATGCTTCTTTTCTTTATGAAAGCACTTTGGGCAGAGAAGATGAGCTTGTTCATGTGGGTAGCTAGGCGTGTGGTCATCATTTTTGTGATGATTTTCACAATCGCGTGGATGGGGATAATGAGTCTAAAGTCGGAGATATCTTCGACACCTTCTTTCTTGGGGATAAGAGTGATGTTAGCGGAGTTGAGCCAATGCAATTTGCTTGTGTGAAGAGTAAAAAATTGGTTGATGACCGCCATAATATCATTATTGATCGTGTTCCAACAAGACTTAAAGAAGACCCCCGTAAAACCATCCATTACCGGTGCTCTATCCTAGCGGTGGTATCAATCGCGGCATTCACTTCCTCTTCCGTGAAGAGGGCATCGAGCCCACTAAGGTTGCATGTAGGCTTTGGGATTATTGAACAATTGAAGTTGGCCTTCTGAGGCGGCCCTTTCTTTTTGATGGATTTGAAGTGATTGTGTATGATATTCTTCTTTTGATCATGATTCGTGATCCATTCGTTATTGTGCTTGAGGCGAAGTATGTGATTCTTTCTTCGTGTCGCGTTGATGCGAAGGTGTAAGAATCTTGTGTTAGCACCCTCTTCTTTTAAGTTTGTTATCCTTGATGCTTGCCTTTCCCTAGTTCTCTCAAGGGCCGCCAAAGCAATGACTCTCCTCTTAAGTCTTGATCTTAGATCCCTTTCTTAGATGCTTAGAACTCTATTTTCTTGCGCCACGTCGAGACAAAGGATTATTTCCAAAGCCATATGGATCTCCACTTTGACTTTGGAGAAGAGAGACTTGCTCCAAGTCCTAAGTCTTTTGCCAGTTGTTTTGAGCTTATGGAAGAGTCGTTGGCAAGGTTCTCCATGATTATAATCACCATTCCAAGAATCATTTACCACCTCCGTGAACCCCGGCAAACCCAAAAATTCTCGAAACGGAACACCTTAGGTCTCTTCGGCCCCTATCGCTTGCGAGAAGAAGTGGGCAATGGTCTGATAGTGACGATGACAAGGCATGTAAGTTGTGTTTCGGGAAGGAAATGTCCGAATCTTCATTGCAAAAGAAAGTATCGAGCTTGCTCATTGTTGGATTTGCTTTCACATTGCTCCAAGTGAATTTACGATTTTGTAGGTGCACCTCTTTGAGCTCACAATTATGAAGGGCATTTCGAATCTCACCATCCGGTTTCAGATTGATTCAGTACGGTTCTATATATCTGTATGTAATATCTAATGTACTAGAGTGCACACACTGGTGGAAACAGCCCTATTGGTCCCGGTTGGTAAGGGGCTTTAGTCCCGGTTGCCCAACCGGGACGGGGCAATCGGGACTAAAGCCCTAACCTTTAGTCCCGGTTGCCCCACCAACTGGGACAAATGGGTGCACACGGCAAAGGGCGAGGGTGGAGCATTAGTCCGTTCAGTACCGAACCGGGACTAATAACCTTCGCCATGGCAGAGATTTGGCCCATTTCCGCCATGTAGAGAATTCATTTGGCACATTTTGTTGTGGCAAGATTTTCGCCACTTTTTGTGCCGCAGCAGAGAATTCATTTAGGTTGTTTTATTGTTTATTTAGTGTTTTGCACTTATCAATGAAGGAACCTTATATTACACAAGATCATCATGACAATATTACTTTCAATACACGGATCGAGTTCATGCACTACATACAAAAGTTGCTATTCGATGCTACCAGCCAATTCCTTCAAAGTTTCTATTTTTACAATCCCTATTGTCTATACACAGCCGAATAGTATTCCCCTTTTGGGTTTAGGACTTCTACATCCAAGAATCCTGCCAATTCCTCCTGAATTGCTCGTACGCGATCCTTTGGCAGAAGACCGTCCCATAGACGTTCGATCTGATTTAAAAAAGGAGTCAGTCTATATGAATGAAACTAAACACAATTTGTTTGTAATTAAAAACTATAGAAATTGTTTACGTACGTGGAGTTGCTCTAAATTTCTGCCCTTCTCATCGCACGTCTGCCGGATGAACTCGCAAACATAGTATCCACATAGATTGTTACCTGGTCCCCGCATCAGGCACTTTACGAGAACAGAGTTCAATCAAAATAATAATCAAGCATGATAATAACTGTATTAAATCTAGAATCAAAGAGATGCGCGGATATAGCTAGTGGTGCTTACATTTAGTGGTTGAAATGTAAGCTCCTCTTTCCAAACACCCCTAGCCTTGTTGGTGAACCGTTTCCAAGCGCTGCCCGAAGAAGAAAATGAATAAAAGAAGTTATTAATTACTTGATATCATAAAATTCATGAACATTGCCGATATAGTGTCGTAATGATTAGAATTACCGCTGGAGAAGCATCTGCATGTCCTTCCACGTCTCAAGGGGTTTATGTTTCGAGTCCATGACTAGTACACGCCATTTGTCAAGTTGAATGATTAACAGAATATAGTGGAAGCTGCGAATGCATAACTAATCAATTATATACTTAACATCGAGTAAGAGAAATAGAAAGTGTATTCAAGACAATAACACTCACTCGAAGTTGTAAGGAAAAAGTATTTCCCTTCTGGTTTCTTGAAACCTTAACGCGTGTACTATATTATCCTCCGTATCCTGGGGGCTTATTTTGAGATTAGCTTCATGAACCCAATATGGGTCAATGAAGCCAATGTCATAGATTTGTCCTCTGCTGCATTCGAGAATCTTGATGCATATTACAAGATGATTATATACATGCAATAAACAAGGTGAGATAGTGGAGACTAAATTAATTACAGAATTAGTACTTACGGCATAATAGGCACTGATGATCGATTTGTCCAAGGAGTCTTGATTGAATAATTGAAATAGTTCATCAAATTCAATGGATATCATGTCATCCTTTTCTTTCCCATGATGCTTTTTTGTAACCCTCAGCACTATCCAGTTAGCCCCGGCCTTTGTGGCATGCATGTACCAGTTATGCGATCTTCGCATTTTTGTTGGGAGATTGTTTACCTCCTCAGGTTTGACGAGAGGTTTGACGTACTGGTATTTGTATGCTACTTCACTCACGGGGAAGAACTCTAACTAGGATAAGTACTGGGCAATACTCATACCTTGAGCGGCTTCTCCAGACAGTGCAACTACCTCTGGATCATACTGCTCTTCGGCCCCATATTTGTTCGACCCCACATTGGTTTGGGAAATCACCTTGAGAGGGGCGCAAGTCTATTTTGCTTGTTCTCCGAGCTGGGCAACAAATTTCTCGCTTGCATCAGTACTGCTCTTCGAGGCTTTTTGTGCCGCATGTGACTTGAGAATAGAACGCTCATAGTCTGATGACAGCTTTGGCTCGGGTTGATGAAGAGTCTTTAGCATTTTCAACACTTTGGCCTTTTCTTCTTTGGTGCTGGGGAACTCTGGCTCTTTCGGCCGCCTCAGCTTAGCGAAAAACGCTGTCGTTTCCGCATCAACGATCGCATGCCTCCTCTCTTCAAGATCCATAAGCCCTCTTGGGAGGAACCTTTGGTACTTTTGGAAGAGGCTCTTGTTTATGTTTCGGCGATCGCTTACCACGACAAGACAAGATGCGCTTTACGCTTTTTATCCCGAGGTGCGGCGATGGCTCCGTGGCGATGGCTGCGCGGAGATTGGTGAGGCGACGGGTGAGGCGACGAAGACGGCATGGCGGCGGCGACCTCGCTGGAGACAGTGAGGCGGAGAAGATGGCCTTGGCGTGTGATTTGAAGCACGATACATTCCTTCGCCATAGAATGGTGACGTTTTTGCCTCCCAAGATACCACATCCCCTTCACCTGCGGGGTAGTGAAGATCCAAAACTTCAAAGGTGGGCATGATTTCATCCACCCCAGCAACAACGTAGCCCTCTGGAACCGGACGACAGTGGTAAGTTGGTGTGGGTCCAATTGGTAAGGCATAGCCGACCGCCACCTTCATTGATATATTCACAACTTTGACATGTAGCTCGCAGTGTGTCATCTCTGTGATATCATCCACTGGGTAGCCAACAGGAGCCATCGTCGGTGCACCATCGTCATTGCCATTGTCATCACCCGAGACCTCGGTGGAAGCCACACTGCTTTTTCGATTATTCGATAGGCCGGTAGCATCGAATGCATTGTGCTGATGAGATGGGCCGGTAGTACTTTGCTCTTTAAGTGCGTTAATTTCATCTTGTTGTTGCTTTAATCGTTCTTCAATTAAACGCGTTCGCTCTTTCTGACTATCTGCTTCAACTTCCGCCCTGTCCTTTCTCCTCTGACGGCTTCTATCAGGATATTTCTTCCTCTCTTCGGGAAACCCAGTCCTCCATGGTTGGGAGCCTCTTGTGCCTCGTGTTCGTCCATCATGTTCCTTATTTCCAAGGGCGAGTGTGAGCTCATCATTATCTCTATCGGGAATGAAGTCCCCATCTTTAACAGCCTTTACTGCTTTTCTCATCCTCTCGATTGGCAAGGGGTCTTCTTTATGTCGTATGATATATATACACCTCCCTTCCGAGTCCAACGTGCCCCCATTCCCGTAAAACCAATTCCTTGCACGTTCTACCCAATCGTCTGTCTCTGGGGTGATCTTTTTAGCACGCAGTTCATTCTCAAGTTTCTCCCACTTAGGAATGCCAGCCCTATAGCCACCTTGCCCCATAGTATGGTGATACTTCTTGTTAGCAGCATTCAGCTTATTCGTTGCAGACATTTTCTTAGCTTTTTTTATGTCTTGTATTCCACAAACTCAGCCCAGAATGGCTTTATCTTCTCAAACTGAATATTCTTGAAATCGGGAGTCTTCTCTTTCACGACATAGTCAAGGTGCCATCTTTTCTTCCAGTTGGTGAAACACTGGGCCATCTTCTTCAAAGACCACTCCCTGACCTTAGCCTCCATGGCTCTCCCATGTTGTAAGGTGTCCTCAACTGGATCCTCCGCATTTGGATCCAGCTCTATCTTCGGTAGTTTGAAATTAACCATGAGCCTCTTCCACAGTAAATCTTTGGCGTGGTTAGGGACAAATAAACATGTTCCCTCTTCATCCGCATTAGCAGGCCTATTCCAATTTCTAATGGTGATCGGGATTAAGTCCCTAACGATTACTCCACATTGTGCCACAAATTTGTTTGCGACAACTTCGGGAGCCGTCGGTTTGCCGTCTTCAGCGACATCTTCGATCCTGAACCTCTCATGGTCTTGCAACTTTTTGGTTGGGCCTCGTCTGCTCTTTTTAGTAGATTCCTTCGATCCGGAGGGCTAAAATAAGAAATATCGTCGTTACTATTTCTATATAGATAGCAGATGATTAATTAATGAATTGATTATATTACATGCACCTCGCCGGAGCGGTCGTCTTCTTGATTACACAAGGCATCGCCTTCTCCCTCGCGGAAGGCAACACCTTCAACCTCAAACAGGTCGTCTATTCCGGTAAAAAGAGGATCACCCTCACCGGAGTTGTTCAGAAACGTTGATACGTCTAAATTTTTTTCCCCACGGATCACACCTTGGATCACCTCTTCCTTTTCTTCGTATCTGACGTGTGGGTCCATATTTTATGCATAGGTGGAAAAACGAATAAGTCAAAGCGGCTAAATGAGAAAGTTAGGTATGGTGTTGAGAGATATAAACCCTAATTCAGAGAAACCCTAATATATACATACACAATAATAAAAATGAAGAGAAACCCTAAACCCTAAACCTAGCTACAAAAAGGAAACCGTGTAGTAGATAGGTAACTCTAGCTAAAATCAACTACAATCAATATTCTGGAGTTCCGAGGGGTGTAAAATCTAGTTCGGAGAAACCTCAGATGCATATGAGAGGGGACCATGAGTATAAGGCTACAAAAGGGAAACTATCCAGCAGATAGGTAACACTAGATACTAACAAAATACCATATTGGAATCGATTTAAGAGGGTTTGGAATGCCCTGGCGAAGGCACATCGTCGAACCCACATGCACCTAAGGGGTATTAATGATTCCTTATCTAAGATAGGGCTTTTAAGTTGCTTGACAATGTGAATCGGGTCTGGGGCTACCCACAGTGACTGACCAGTGGGGCCGAAGACCAATAATACCAAACTAATTAATAAACCTAATAATACCTAACTAATAATAAACCTAATAATCCAAACACCGAAAAGAAAGGGAAACAATCAACACATGGCATCGATGCAATGCTCAAGCAAGTATGATGATATGAAAAGTTAATTTTCATTGGAATGTAACCCTAAGACATGCTCGACGATTTAATCGGGGTTCCGAGGGGTGAAAACCCTAACTCGGGGAAACTCCAGAACATATGAGAGGGGTGCATTTGTTCTTCTAATTATACTTGTCATTTAAGTTGTTGAACAATGCATGATTATAGGTTAAATAGATAGGTTTCATTTTTCTGAACAATTTGATATATTATTTGTATTTTTATGACTTATAGATAAAAAGATATTGAATTTACAAGTTTATATCAATTTCTGGAATTATTAAATCATCTAAAATTGAATTACTGTGTCAATATGACATTAGCAAAGGGTTGGGTTTTTTTTACCCAGACAGAACCTAGCCACTGTGACTGAGTGTTGGGCCCTAGGCCACATCAGCAAGCCACCGTGGTGGTCAAAGGTCAAGAGCCCGTGGGCACGCGTGACGCCGGGTGACGTGGCGTCATCTCGGCCACCGCCGGTGCTCACCGGGACGCCGTGAGGTGTGCGGGTGACAGGCTAGGCTTGATCGAAGCGGTCATGATAGCAATAAAGTGGCGGCCGCTCAAGAAGCTCACCGAGCTGGGCAGCGGCGGCGGTGCTGCGACAGCGACGACGCGGCTACAACAAGCAAGCAGGCAAACGGAGGGCACTGGGAGGTGCAGAGGCTCACCGCGCGTTAGAGAGAGGCGGCGCCGCTCCTTCTTGGTCACCGGAGCGCCCGCCGAGCGAGCGCGGCGGCGCGGGGAAATGGCCGGGCGCCAGACGGAGGCGGTGCTGGCGGATGGAACGTGCGGGCTCGGGCAGCCTTCCGCCGGGCTCGAGCAACTGCAGCGTCGAAGCGGTGCGTCGGTGAAGCAGAGAAGTGAGGTGGGGAAGAAGAAGAGGAGGCGCGTTAGTTATAACCAAAGGACCTTTAGTCCCGGTTGGTGGCTCCAACCGGGACTAAAGGATTATACGTCCCGGTTGGAGCCACCAACCGGGACGTATACTCCAATTTTTTCAGCAGACCAAGGGTTGGCGCACAGGGGTCTTTAGTCCTGGTTGGTGGCTCCAATCGGGACGTATTCCCCTGTTTTCAAATTTTTTCAAGTATTTTCTTTCTGTTCCCGCCTTATTTATTATTTTGGGGTTTAAATTTGTAGTGTTTTTTAAATGATAATTGATTTTTAATTTAGAAAAACTTTAAACATAAAAAGTGTTTGGATTTGAATAAATAATTCAAAACCATTTTCTGCTTTAAAAAATAATTAATGTAACCATTTAAAATATGAACCATTTACAATTAAAAATGAATTTAACTTATATTTTTTTAATATCAATTTGGAATTTAGAAAAACTTTAAACATAAAAAGTGTATGGATTTGAATAAATAATCCAAAACCATTTTCTATTTTTAAAAAATAATTAATGTAACCATTAAAAATTAAAAATGAATTAACTTATATTTTTTTAATATCAATTTGGAATTTAGAAAAACTTTAAACATAAAAAGTGTATGGATTTGAATAAATAATCCAAAACCATTTTCTATTTTTAAAAAATAATTGATGTAACCATTTAAAATTAAAAATGAAATACCTTATATTTTTTGAATATTAATTTGGAATTTAGAAAAACTTTAAAAATAAAAAGTGTTTGGATTTGAATAAATAATTCGAAACCATTTTCTATTTTAAAAAATAATTAGTGTAACCATTTAAAATATGAACCATTTACAATTAAAAATGAATTAACTTATATTTTTTAATATCAATTTGGAATTTAGAAAAACTTTAAACATAAAAAGTGTTTGGATTTGAATAAGTAATTCAAAACCATTTTCTGTTTTTAATGGGCGGAAAAAGGACGGAAAATAATGGGCGGAAAGAAAATTGGACTAGGATAGAACTGGAATTAAAGTACATAACGCAACTAACACAAAGTTACATAGAAGAACTGAAAATTAAGATACATGGCCAGATTAAGCCACAATCGGCCGAACTTGTTTTGCAATGTTGGAATAATTCAGTCATGCTCCTGCCTACACCTGTAATACTCGCCACTGTAGTCGTCGTACTCGCCGCGGCCGTCGTCGCTATCGTCGTCGGGGTCGCTATAGTTAAACCTTGAAGGTTGAGTACGAGTGGGCTGGACTTGAGGGTAGCGCAGGCGGGGGCTAGAGTCGGCGGCCGTGTCGTAGGCCATGATGCTCTGGAGAGTCCGGCCGCGCCACCACAGCCAACGGCCGGCCTCTTTGAAGTTCGGAGGAGGTGGGCCCTCCTCCTCGTGCCTGGCGAGTGCCCTCTCACGCCGATCCACGAAGAAGGCTTCCCAAGTCGGGAAATAGTCGGGATGCCATCTGGGATTCCTCCGCTGCTCCGGCATGAGCTCTAAGTAGTAGTGGTTCATGATGGCCATCCGACACGCCACACCTAGAGGGACAGGAGGAACCGGCACGCCTCCGGCGCTCAGCATCTAGCCGACGGGGACACAGTAGCCCGGCGGGCAGGGGTAGTTCGAGACGCAAAGCGCCTCCGCCTCCCTGTAGTTAGTGCTACGGTGGAAGCCATGGGAAAGAGTGATGAGGTTGCAGATATGAGTCTATAGATGTGCAATGACAATGGAGGCCAACCCTACATATATATAGTGAAGAACTGGCGGGAAGAACTAGAGGGAAGAACTGGCGGGAAAAAATGGCGGGAAGAAAAATGGCGGGAAAAATGGCGGCGTGTACCTTGTCCCGGATGGTGTCACCAACCGGGACTAAATATGAACCTTTAATTTAGTCCCGGTTGGAGACACCAACCGGGACAAAACACGAGTCAGCACTAATAATAGGGGTGAGTGTCGAAAAATGGAAAAGGGTTTTTCCGTGTGACAAAAAGGAAAACTTCCTCCTGCAACATTATTCTCCATACCAATGTCCACACACATGCATAATATGGGCACATCATCAAAAACTATGCCGTGATTCAGCACATAACATCGGTCATTTGGACCGAAAGCCATGAAACCTCGAACATGATAGGTCATTTTGTGAAGGTTTTTTCGAAACATGACCAATATACCAAGTCTGGTATTTTTTACTTTCAACTATGTAACATAATATGACACCACGCAAAGGATTTTCATTGTTCGGATTTTTTTTTGAATTTATTATGCCCGTTTTGAATTATCTGAATTTCTAACTATGGTCGAACCGGTGTGCATGAAGATAGGGGACGAGCATCGTTAGAACTTGCATTGGATCTCTGAAGAAACCACATATTGTGAGTCTAAAAATGATTTTTTCAAAAAATCACGGGTGATAGATCATGTACCTGTAGTACAAACCGGACCCACTTCCTACCGATTCGGCAGACATTTGTCCTTTTTACCCGGGATGGACGAAAAGGTTTGAGATGTCCCGGTTGGGAGATAGTCCATGTAAGGTGGTCTAGTATTTTAGAAAAATGGGACGGTAGCATTCTGAAACGGCATTTTGGTGGTTACTTCACAAAACGACCCGTTTTTTGCGCTCGGAAAATGGAAAAGGGCTTTTCCATGCGACAAAAAGGAAAACTTCCTCCTGCAACATTGTTCTCCATACCAATGTCCACACACATTCATAATATGGACACAACATCACAAACTATGCCGTGATTCAGCACATAACATCGGTCATTTGGACCGAAAGCCATGAAACCTCGAACATGATAGGTCATTTTGTGAAGGTTTTTTCGAAACATGATCAATATACCAAGTCTGGTATTTTTCCTTTCAACTATGTAACATAATATGACACCACGGGAAGGATTTTCATTGTTCGGATTTT
Source organism: Avena longiglumis (assembly GCA_030063025.1). NCBI lineage: Eukaryota > Viridiplantae > Streptophyta > Magnoliopsida > Poales > Poaceae > Avena > Avena longiglumis. Next base: position 125,268,456 of record CP125977.1, read on the forward strand.
TTTTTGAATTTATTATGCCCGTTTTGAATTATCTGAATTTCCAACTATGGTCGAACTGGTGTGCATGAAGATAGGGGACGAGCATCGTTAGAACTTGCATTGGATCTCTGAAGAAACCACATATTGCGAGTCTAAAAATGATTTTTTCAAAAAATCACGGGCGATAGATCATGTACCTGTAGTACAAACCGGACCCACTTCCTACCGATTCGGTAGACATTTGTCCTTTTTACCCGGGATGGACGAAAAGGTTTGAGATGTCCCGGTTGGGAGATAGTCCATGTAAGGTGGTCTAGTATTTTAGGAAAATGGGACGGTAGCATTCTGAAACGGCATTTTGGTGGTTACTTCACAAAACGACCAATTTTTTGCGCTCGGAAAATGGAAAAGGGCTTTTCCGTGCGACAAAAAGGAAAACTTCCTCCTGCAACATTGTTCTCCATACCAATTTCCACACACATGCATAATATGGGCACAACATCACAAACTATGCCGTGATTCAGCACATGACATCGGTCATTTGGACCGAAAGCCATGAAACCTCGAACATGATAGGTCATTTTGTGAAGGTTTTTTCGAAACATGACCAATATACCAAGTCTGGTATTTTTTCCTTTCAACTATGTAACATAATATGACACCACGCAAAGGATTTTCATTGTTCGGATTTTTTTTGAATTTATTATGCCCGTTTTGAATTATCTGAATTTCTAACTATGGTCGAACCGGTGTGCATGAAGATAGGGGACGAGCATCGTTAGAACTTGCATTGGATATCTGAAGAAACCACATATTGCGAGTCTAAAAATGATTTTTTCAAAAAATCACGGGCGATAGATCATGTACCTGTAGTACAAACCGGACCCACTTCCTCCCGATTCGGCAGACATTTGTCCTTTTTACCCGGGATGGACGAAAAGGTTTGAGATGTCCCGGTTGGGAGATAGTCCATGTAAGGTGGTCTAGTATTTTAGGAAAATGGGACGGTAGCATTCTGAAACGACATTTTGGTGGTTACTTCACAAAACGACCCGTTTTTTGCGCTCGGAAAATGGAAAAGGGCTTTTCCATGCGACAAAAAGGAAAACTTCCTCCTGCAACATTGTTCTCCATACCAATGTCCACACACATGCATAATATAGGCACAACATTACAAACTATGCCGTGATTCAGCACATAACATCGGTCATTTGGACCGAAAGCCATGAAACCTCGAACATGATAGGTCATTTTGTGAAGTTTTTTTTTGAAACATGATCAATATACCAAGTCTGGTATTTTTCCTTTCAACTATGTAACATAATATGACACCACGCGAAGGATTTTTATTGTTTAGATTTTTTTTGAATTTATTATGCCCGTTTTGAATTATCTGAATTTCTAACTATGGTCGAACCGGTGTGCATGAAGATAGGGGAAGAGCATCGTTAGAACTTGCATTGGATCTCTGAAGAAACCACATATTGCGAGTCTAAAAATGATTTTTTCAAAAAATCACGGGCGATAGATCATGTACCTGTAGTACAAACCGGACCCACTTCCTGCCGATTCGGTAGACATTTGTCCTTTTTACCCGGGATGGATGAAAAGGTTTGAGATGTCCCGGTTGGGAGATAGTCCATGTAAGGTGTTCTAGTATTTTAGGAAAATGGTACGGTAGCATTCTGAAACGACATTTTGGTGGTTACTTCACAAAACGACCCGTTTTTTGCGCTCGGAAAATGGAAAAGGGCTTTTACGTGCGACAAAAAGGAAAACTTCCTCCCGCAACATTGTTCTCCATACCAATGTCCACACACATGCATAATATGGGCACAAAATTATGTCGACATTATGTCGTGCGGCGTGTACCTTGTCCCGGATGGTGTCACCAACCGGGACTAAAGATCAACCTGTAGTCCCGGTTGGAGACACCAACCGGGACAAAACACGAGTCAACACTAATGATAGGGGTGAGTGTCGACATTATTTCGTAAGTGTCGACACTATGCCGAGCTGCTTGTACTATATATAGGCATCCTTGGTCGATCCTGTAGCGATTTGAGGCATCTCCAAGATGGTTTTCGAGAGCAGGACACCATCAAGGTGCTTGAGGAGATGCCGTGAGCCCAGTCCTCCGGCATCTCCGAGAAACTGGTCATAGAGGCACTCCCTAATATGTGAAATTAGTTAGCTCCGAGGCGTATTGATCTAGTTAGAGAAGTTACAAGATGCAAGATGGTTTTCGAGAGAAGGGACACCATCATGGCCAGTTTAGGAGATGCCGACGGAGCCCAGTCCTCTGGCATCTCCGAGAAACTGGTCATAGAGGCACTCCCTAATATGTGAAATTAGTTAGCTCCGAGGCGTATTGATCTAGTTAGAGAAGTTACAAGCTGCAAGATGGTTTTCGAGAGCAGAGACACCACTACGACCAGTTTCAGGGAGATGCCGCCGGATCCCAGTCCTCCGGCATCTCCAAGGAACTGGTAATAGAGGCACTCCCTAATATGTGACTGCGCGCGTTTGGAGATCAGATCTTAATGGTAAGTACGAATCGGGACAACTTCTTCATAGTCCTGGTCCAGCCACAAAACGGGACTAACACTCAAGACATTTATTAATATTAAAAACTGAGACTACAAAACCGGGACTAAAGGCCACAAACCGCGAAAGATATCCTTCGGTCAAGCCACAAACCGCGAAATACATGAACTAGAGTTACATAATATGAACATGAACTTCTTGGCATATGTCCTTCCTTATGATCGCTTCAGACGTAACCATGGAGCATCTTCTTTACTTAACGGAATGCTTGGGTCAGTTTTCACTGTGAAGGGTGGAATTTCATCAAACTTATTATAATCTTCTGACATGTCTGTCTTGTCCTCGATTCCCACGATGTTTCTTTTCCCTGAAAGAACTATGTGACGCTTTGGCTCATCATATGATGTATTCGTTTGCATATTTTTTATTTTTTTCGGTCTGGAGGACATGTCCTTCACATAGAAAACCTGAGACACATCATTGGCTAGGACGAATGGTTCATCTCTATAACCAAGATTGTTGAGATCCACTGTTGTCATTCCGCATAACCTGGTCTATCTTTACCCTTCCCCATTCAGTTGACCCATTTGCAAAAAACAAAGGGACCGAAAAGAGACTCCATAGTCTAGTTCCCATATCTTCTCTATGTAACCATAATATGTGTCCTTTTGTCCATTCTCGCCTATTGCATCAAAGCGGACACCACTATTTTGGTTGGTGCTCTTTATCTTGGGCGATCGTGTAGAATGTATTCCCATTTATTTCGTACCCTTGGAAATTCAATACAAGAGAAGATGGTGACGACGCCAACAAGTATAGCTGATCTCAACAGTGGTGTCATTCAAGAGATGTGTCCGCATCCAACCACCGAAAGACTTCATGTGTTCATCTGTAATCCATGATTCAGCTTCCCGGATTTTTGGAGCGTACAATATTCTTGTGTTCCTCGATATCTGGAGCTGCCAAGGTGGAATTATGTAGAACTGTGTAGTGTGCTTTAGTGAAAGAATCCCGTCCCTACATATCATTGCTTTCTTTCCCAATGCCTTTTTCCACTTAGTCTTCCCTCATGCATGAGTCGAAACACCAATCGGCTTAAGGTCAGGAATAAAGTCAACACAAAACTCAATGACCTCCTCTGTTCCATATCCCTTGGAGATGCTTCCTTCTGGTCTAGCACGGTTATGAACATATTTCTTTAAGACTCCCATGAACCTCTCAAAGGGGAACATATTGTGCATAAATACCGGACCGAGAATGGCAATCTCTTCCACTAGATGAACCAGGAGATGCGTCATAATATTGAAGAAGGATGGTGGGAACACCAATTCAAAACTAACAAGACATTATACCACATCCTTCTGTAACCTTGGCAGAATATCTGGATTGATTACCTTCTGAGATATTGCTGAAGGGAATATGCCCGAGAGGCAATAATAAAGTGGTTATTATCGTATTCCTTATTTATGATAAATGTTTATTTTACATGCTATAATTGTATTAATACGGAAACGTTAATACATGTGTGTTTAATAAACAAAAAGGAAGTTTCTAGTTATGCCTCTCTTATAAACTAGCTCGTTGATTAACAAGATGATCAAAGGTTTCCAGATCATGGACATTGGATGTTGTTAATAACGAGGTCACAACATTAGTGTAATGGTGTGATGAACATTCATCCGAAGTATAGCATTACGATCAAAGTCATTGAGTTTATATTGCTATAACAACTTACGAAGTGATCCTAATCCTTAGACCATGAGATCATGTCAATCACAAACACCGGAAGAGTTTCTTGATAACATCAAACGCGTCACCGTAACGGTGATTATAAAGATGGATTCAGAACTACTAAAGTGTTATGTTGAGGCCCATGGATCAAGAGTGGAATTTGTTCATCCCGATGACGGATAGATATGCTCTGGGCCCTCTCGGTGATATCACATTGATTAGCTTGCAAGCAAGTGATTTGATCACTAGAATGTTATATCACGAGAGAAAAGAGTGCATGTCGATGTGAGATCAAACTAGGTATGGAGATACCGATGATCGAATCTCGGACATGTAATATATCGCGAAACAAAGGGATTAAGATACTAGCGTAAAAGGTTCCGACGATCACAAGAAAGTCATCGTTGAATGTGTGGGAGTCGAGATGGGTCTCCGGATCCCGCTTCGATTATTGATCCGAGAGGGTCTCGATCATGTCCGCATTATTCACGAACCGTAGGGTGACACACTTAAGAGACACGACATCCATTTGGAGCAAAAGTTTCATGCCGAAAAGAAAAGAAAGCGCAGGAATTTATTTCACTAGACACCGAAACTGGTTGAAATTATTGCTGAAACTGCATGTGAAATAGAATACTAGCAAGGGTTTGATGTGAATGTTTGTTAATTAAAGTAATTAACAAAATTCTGAATAAATAAAAAGAGTTTTATTTAATGAGAGCTTGCATTAAATTTGGTGGAAATTTAATGCATGTGAGTGGATTTTTGAGTGGAGGCTTTTAATGGGAGTGGAGGCTTTTCATTTTGAGTGGAGCTCCACCCACATGAATGTGGAAGAGGTGGGGCAGCCCCATGGCTGGGCGCCATGCCCCTTGGGTGCCCTCTCCCCTATAAAGGCCCCCTCTCCTCCTCTCACAACACACCTCCTCGTGAAGGATCTCTCTCCCCTCTAGAATTTATCCCCATGGTCTCGGACTAGCGAGATACATGTTCCCGGTGGCTTTTCGGCAAGAAAGAGTTGTGCTTCCGCTGCATCGCTGGAGCGAGGAGGCGGAGGTTGCTCGGTGCCTCGAACGTGTGTGCGAGCACGGATGCGCTGCTGTTTTGCGGCGCTAGGACTTCCTCTCGATCTTGAGATCGGCAAGAGATCGTCTACATCAACCACGAGTTTGGACTCGTTAAGCTTTGTCGGTCTTCAAGGGTATGTTCTCTACGGATATACATCTGCCCGTTGTTTGTATCTAGTAGATAGATCTTGGTACATAGTTGTTCCCATCGTAGGAAAATTTTTGTTTTCTATGCTGCGAACCCTACAGTGGTATCAGAGCCGGATCTATGCGTAGATACTTTGCATGGGTAGTACACATATGAGTATGTGGGCGATGATGATCATTTTATTGCTTCTTAGTTGTACTTTGGATATTGGTGGCATAGTGGGATGAAGCGGCCCGGACAAACTTTACATGTCCTCGCACATGAGACTTGTTCCACGCTTGACATGCAACTAGTTTTGCATAAGTGGCTAGCGGGTGTCTGTCTCTCCTACTATAGTCAATATCTAATTTGCAACGAGTTGTCAACAATTTGGTTATCCTCGTTGTGGTTCATGTTCGTAGGTAAGAACGGTTCTATCTCGAAAGCCCTAAGCCACGTAAAATTTGCAATGGATAAATTAGAGGCGTCTAGTTTAGATTGTTCTTTGGGCTAGTGTTATGATATGGTGATGTTGTAAGTAGAAGTATAAGATGATACTCTTACAACACACATAACGTGTAATCTCCATAGACCTTGGACTTACACATAAAGGTATGATAGTGATCATACCACGATGCACATGATAGAGATCATGCGAGAACCATATCATTCCACTAATAAACATGTGATGTTTGATAGCATCTTATATTGCTTGTTTGGCGTTTTATTAGCATAATAAGATGATCCCTCATTTAGATATCAAGATAAAAATGTGTTCTTCCTTAAGTATGCACGACAATGTTTCGCCGCTTCAAGACATCACGTGATGATCGGGTGTACTTGAATCCACGAGCATATCTCGGTGTAAGACGATTACACCTTGAATACTAAGGTTCTTACTTGGCGAGCCTAGCATGTACAGACATGGCCTCGGAACACGGACCGAAAGGTTAAGCATGATTCATATGTTTTGATATGATGACCATATGGATGCTCGCCTTTGAAGCTACGCCGACTCACGTGATGATCGGACTTGGTGTAGTGGATTTGGTTCATGTAATCACCAAAAAGACACGAGGGATGTCGTTTTTGAGTGGGAGTTCATTTCTAATTTGGATTAGTAGAACTCAATTTATCATAAATTAAATCAAAGTGAATTTGCATAATTTGTTGTAGTCATTGGCATTCGTTCACCACCTTATGCATAGTTGTAATTGAGATAATAGAACTATAGAATTCTGGATATATACTTTACGAACTGGTATCGTATTGTGTTGAGTGTCAATCTAAAGTTTAAAGTCCTATTGCAAACTTTCAGCAAAATTCTATTTACTCCGTGAAATTTAATAATTGGTATTAAATCGAGAGTAACAATTCCAATGTTAGTATCTTAAGTATCATGTTTGCCTCCATGATTCTTGATTTAAACATCAAGTTTATCTAGGAGCTGAAAGAATTATTTCAGAAACCATCATGTGTGGCAGATATAACGATATCTGAAACAATGTTTTGGTTGAAATATGATAGAGTATAATATATGTTCTCATATTGGATGAGAATTTGCGAAGGTTGGAGATGCTAGACATCCTAATCATCCAAAAGGGTTTTGGAAAGTAATGTTATACTCACGATTCGCCTTTATAAGCTAAAGTAGCTTGATCATGAAAGTCGTCATGATAAGGGTGAATAGAATATGTATGTAAAATGTTTACTACACTAAAAGATTACTAAAGAATGGATTTTGAAAGAATACCGATCATTTGATGATGGTGATCTACTTCAAAGTGCAAGTCCAAAGGTATTATTATTTGAATATACACGCTTTGGACTAGGTGTCATGTATATGGCGCCACTTTTGATGTTGATAAATTCTTTTAAAAGGAAAAGGAAATGCTGAAAGAGAATCTATAAAATATATTTGGCGAAAAGAAAAGATTGGAAATATCCAATTTAGGTATATATATGATATACATGTTATGGTTGTATTCTTTGCTTGTTAAACAATGTGGTTCTTGGGTATTGGATACGAATTGGTTGGTATGAAATTTCATACGAACGGCGCAATTCATGAACCACAATGACCTAAGTAACTAGCAAGAGAATATGTGATGATGTTCATCGAAACAAACAAACCGTTGTTTGTATTTCTCGTTGACATCAAAGCTTGACTTCAAGATTTGTTTTAATAAGCATTATTTGAATCGGTATTATAAGAACAAAGGTTGTTCAAATAATTACCGTATTCCATATAAGATGGATGATTTACAAATCTAGTTGAAGAAATCACATCCATAAAGCCTAATGCTAAAATGTTGCAAGACAAATGATTGAAAGATCACTTACGAAGTGACATCATTTGTTTAAATTATATTGAAAAGAAAACATGAAGAATCTCCATATTCATGGATTTTTGGAGTCTTTGATTTGATCAAGTGACGCTTGTGAGACTTTCCTCGGAATAATTAAAACTTCGTTCAAAGGCCAAAGAAGAACGAACGACTAAAATATTGGAATTTATACATATCGATGTATGTAGTCCATTATGTGCAATAGTTTATGGGTTTCAACTTCATATGCTTTCTCCGGATTTTGAGTGAATATTCACTTAATGAGAAAGAAGTATGAAATATTTGAAAAACGTTTTCAAAGACTTTCAAGATGAAGTGGAAAATCATTGTAACAAGAAAAATAAATGAATTATGATTTGATCATAAAGGGATTTATTTGAGCTACAAGTGTAACAAGAAAATAAATGAATTATGATTTTATCATAAAGGGATTTATTTGAGTTGCAAGTTTAGCAAAACACCTAGATTTACATCTCCCAAAACACCATAGGAGTATGGAGTGTTTGAGATTTGTAATGAAACCTTGTTTGACATGGTTGGATCAAAGGTGTTATTTATAAAACTGCCATTATGTTTTAAAAGATTAAAGATTTAGAGACTACCGCTTTTACACTGAAAAGAGCTCCATCTTGATCCGTTGAAATGACACCATATGAGTTATGGTTTGGGGTAAAACCCAAGTTGTCCTTTCTTAAATTTTGGTATGCTAAACATAAGTAAGATGTTTACAACCAAAGTCGGATGAGCATGTCTTTGTAGGTTATTTTGAATAACAATTGGTTATTCCTCCTTAACACCGAGGACAAAAGGGTTTGTCGCTTGAAATGTGAAGTTTCTTGAAGAAGGAATTTTTCATAAAAGTTAAGTGGGAGGACAATAGAACTTTGATAAGGTTAACGAACCTTAGATAAATGTGCCGAGTTGCGCAGCGCCGGAAATCGTTCTGGAGGCTGCCATAATGCTCATAGCTTATGTGCCTCAAAGGTTGTGGTCACGGAGGTCTAAAGTTCCTATTGAACCAAGAAGGTCGGTTAAGCAATCAAATGCTAAGATTTGAGAGTAAATCATTATTGTTTGACAATGATGAACCGAATACATACAAAGAAGCGATGATGGGCCCGACTCATCAAATGGCTTGAAGCCATAAAATCCGTGATAGTTCCATATACGAGAAATCAAGTTTTGAACTTGGAAGACCCTCCTAAAGGTGTAAAAACCTATCGGTCGATTTGGATCTATAAAGAACAGACATGGATGTCTCACATCTATGAAATATTCGACATGTTGTAAAGTATTTTATGACAATGTTCAAAGAGTTGACTATGACAAGATTTGATCTTTCATAGCGATATTTAGTCTAAGCGGATTAAAGTAGCAACCACTACATATAATTTGGTATATGGTAGATGAATAAACAAAACAAAGTTCTTCTAATAGAATGGTTACCTAGGACGTGTACATGACACGGTCCAAAGGGTTTTGTTAAATTCAAAGGATGCTAAAAGGGCATGCAAACTTCAATGGTTGAAGTAAGCATCATGAGTTGGAATCTTCACCATGATGAAAAGGAGTTTTTCATCAGGAGACGATGAAGATGCTTGCATTTGCAAGAAATTAAGTGGGAGCGCTGAGACATATTTCTAATACATTATGTGAAGGACATCTTGTTGATTAGAAATGATGTATCTTTTATTGACAAAGGTTAAGAATTTCATTTCGATGAAAGACTTAGGCAAAACCTGAATATTTAGCGTGAATGTCTATAGTGGATGGTATGCGCCAATATGGTTGTGCCAAACGTACATATATGAGATATTGAAGGAGTTCAATATAGAATCAACAAGAACGGTTCTTGTTGCATGGAAAGGAATTGAATCAATATTCAAGTGTATCGACACTTGATAAGTGAAACAAGATTCAAGTGCTTTGACACTTGATGAGTGCAATCACGAGAATGTTTTGATCAATCATACCATGATATGTACATATCCAGATATGTCCTATGCTCTAAGTGTTATGAGCATATACCAGAATGAATCATAAAATGATCATTGGACGATAGTGAGGATATTCTTATGATCTTTTGGAAGAACTAAGAATATATTTGTGTAGAGGTGACAAACAATTACAAATAGTTCATTGTAAAGCGTTACATTGATACTAGTTTTGTCACAAGATACAAATTAAGTTTATCTCAATTTAAACTATGGGTGGCACAATGTAATGGAAAGGAGATTCCATGATGGATTTGGAAGAGTTCCAAAGTTAAGACATTGTGACGAATACTACAACAAAAGGCTAAGTATATGACTGCTATAGTAGCAAGAAGGAGGAATTTGTGTCAAGTAGTTTGTTATCAAACTAACGTGTAGTTCATAACGGGCTAACACTAAAGATATATTGTATGACAATAGTATCGTGTTTTAACCCCAAGGAACTAAAGGTCTCACCGAAAGACCAAATTTATACAATGCCATCTCATTGGAGAATGAGTGATGCGTGGAGACGCAAAGACATGAATACACACGGACCAAGCGCCGATCCGTAGATTATGTTAACCACTTGCAATTGCGTATATGGAACACCAGAAAGCCATAGGTGTTCAATACGCAAAGTTCTCAAACTAGATTATTGTCTCTAGTGCAAGTGGGAGACTGAAGGGAATATGCCCGAGAGGCAATAATAAAGTGGTTATTATCGTATTCCTTATTTATGATAAATGTTTATTTTACATGCTATAATTGTATTAATACGGAAACGTTAATACATGTGTGTTTAATAAACAAAAAGGAAGTTTCTAGTTATGCCTCTCTTATAAACGAGCTCGTTGATTAACAAGATGATCAAAGGTTTCCAGATCATGGACATTGGATGTTGTTAATAACGAGGTCACAACATTAGTGTAATGGTGTGATGAACATTCATCCGAAGTATAGCATTACGATCAAAGTCATTGAGTTTATATTGCTATAACAACTTACGAAGTGATCCTAATCCTTAGACCATGAGATCATGTCAATCACAAACACCGGAAGAGTTTCTTGATAACATCAAACGTCACACCGTAACAGGGTGATTATAAAGATGGATTCAGAACTACTAAAGTGTTATGTTGAGGCCCATGGATCAAGAGTGGAATTTGTTCATCCCGATGACGGATAGATATGCTCTGGGCCCTCTCGGTGATATCACATTGATTAGCTTGCAAGCAAGTGATTTGATCACTAGAATGTTATATCACGAACGAGAAAGAGTGCATGTCGATTGAGATCAAACTAGGTATGGAGATACCGATGATCGAATCTCGGACATGTAATATATCGCGAAACAAAGGGATTAAGATACTAGCGTAAAGGTTCCGACGATCACAAGAAAGTCATCGTTGAATGTGTGGGAGTCGATGGGTCTCGGATCCGCTCGATTATTGATCGAGAGGGTCTCGATCATGTCCGCATTATTCACGAACCGTAGGGTGACACACTTAAGAGACACCGACATCCATTTGGAGCAAAAGTTTCATGCCGAAAAGAAAAGGAAAGCGCAGGAATTTATTTCACTAGACACCGAAACTGTTTCGGTTGAAATTGCTGCAACTGGTTCTGCATGTGAAATAGAATACTAGCAAGGGGTTTGATGTGAATGTTTGTTAATTAAAGTAATTAACAAAATTCTGAATAAATAAATAAAAGAGTTTTATTTAATGAGAGCTTGCATTAAATTTGGTGGAAATTTAATGCATGTGAGTGGATTTTTGAGTGGAGACTTTTTAATGGGAGTGGAGGCTTTTCATTTTGAGTGGGAGCTCCACCCACATGAATGTGGAATAGGTGGGGGCAGCCCCATGGCTGGGCGCCATGCCCTTGGGTGCCCCTCTCCCTATAAAAGGCCCCCCTCTCCTTCTCTCACAACACACCTCCTCGTGAAGGATCTCTCTCCCCCTCTAGAATTTATTCCCATGGTCTCGGACTAGTGAGATACATGTTCCCGGTGGCTTTTCGGCAAGAAAGAGTTGTGCTTCCGCTGCATCGCTGGAGCGAGGAGGCGGAGGTTGCTCGGTGCCTCGAACGTGTGCGAGCACGGATGCTGCTATTTTTGCGGCGCTAGGACTTCCTCTCGATCTTGAGATCGGCAAGAGATCGTCTACATCAACCACGAGTTTGGACTCGTTAAGCTTTGTCGGTCTTCAAGGGTATGTTCTCTACGGATATACATCCGCCCGTTGTTTGTATCTAGTAGATAGATCTTGGTACATAGTTGTTCCCATCGTAGGAAAATTTTTGTTTTCTATGCTGCGAACCCTACAATTGCATTGAGGAATACACACAGCTTCACAATGGGTACTCGAACATTTTCCGGTAAAAGCCCCTTCAATGCAATCGGAAGCAACTGCGTCATAATCACGTGAAAGTCATGAGACTTCAGGTTTTGGAACTTTTTCTCTGCCATATTTATTATCCCCTTTATATTAGATGAGAAGCCCGACGGCACCTTGATACTGTAAAGGACTTCAAAAAAGATTTCCTTCTCTGCTTTGGCAAGAGCATAGCTGGCACGACTTAAGTGACGCCCTTTATCCGTCTTGCTATGTGTATGCATGTTCTTTGGGTCTTTCATAATTTGTTGGTCCTCCCGTGCTTCAGGTGTATCTTTTGTCTTCCCATACACGCCTAGGAATCCTAGCAGGTTCACGCAAAGATTCTTCGTCACGTGCATCACGTCGATTGAAGAGCGGACACGCAGGACTTTCCAATATGGTAGCTCCCAAAATATAGATTTCTTCTTCCACATGGGTGCGTGTCCTGTAGCGACGTTGTTCGGAACTGATTGACCGCCGGGACCCTTTCCAAAGATTACTTCTATGTCCTTGACCATACCAAATACATCATCACCAAAGGGAGTTCAGGCTTCTTAGGTGATCTGCCTCACCTTTGAAATGCATGCCTTTCTTTCTTACGGGATGATTGGTGGAATGAATCGTCGATTCGCCAGTACACAACCTTCTTGCATTTATGCAAATATGTACCTTCGATCTTATCTAAATGGGTGCATGCCTTATATCCCTTGTTTTTCATCACGAAAGGTTACTAAGAGCAGGCCAATCATTGATGGTTACGAATAACAACCCTCGTAGATCAAATGGCTCCTGTTTGTTCTCATCCCACGCACGTACACCTGGTTTGCCCCACAACTGTAAGAGTTCTTCAACTAATGGCCTAAGGTACACATCAATGTCGTTGCCCGGTTGCTTCGGGCCTTGGATGAGCACTGGCATCATAATGAACTTACGCTTTGTAACACCCTCAGAATCGGCCCTATGCAAGTTTTAGCGAAAACCGCCAAACCCGCATAGAAACGATTCAAAGGTGCCCACCAGGCACTTTCGTGCGGGTGGAAAACGAAGTAATACCATTACACAATAGTCCACGATGGAACCCACAGAACAGATATATACAACAGCGACTCAAAGAGTCAAGAATACAGATATACAATACAAAGATCCAAATCACCTTGAAAATGATACAGCGTCCGACTACGGACAAGATGCAAATGGGGCTAAGAGCCCTGAAGAATAACCAATGGTGTCCATAACCCTGCCAAGGCCAAGCCAGAAGGGTAACCCCGCTAACGACGTCGATCTCAAAACCTGCTTAAACAAAAGGGGTGCCGACAAAGGGCAAAGGAAAAAGAGAGAGCGGTCGATCTTGAGGCGATGCAGCGAGGCTAGAATTCGCGGTCCTCGCCTACATAGGTATGGTGGATCGAAGCGCAGCATGCACTAAACAACCTATAGAGACTCGATATAACTGTCGGCTATCAGAGAGGGATAAGAAAGACCTACTCGGAACCAACCTGATACTACCACCAAACATACCCATCCTGGTATTTCCCCCTCGAGACCAAACGAGGAAGTCAACCGAGGAACTCACACAGTTGGCAGTTTTAGTTATTCAGTTATCGTTGCAACAATTACTAGTCAGGTATAGATAATCATCCTGATATAATAAGCAGTGGGCAATTTCAGTTAACCATTCCGTTGTAGTTGCAACACTTACTAGTCAGATACAATTAGCATGAGATATCCCAAACCCAGCAGTTGTTGGTACTTTTATTTAGCCATTCCGTTGTAGTTGCAATACTTACTAGTCAGGTACAATGTCGCAGTATGACAACCCAAACAAGCAATTGTTGGCAGTTTTATTTAGCCATTCCATTATAGTGAAGCTGATTACTAGTCATTATAAAGTCAAATTTATAGCACTACTTTAGTTATAGTTGTCTATGATCGAGATACTGTGATCCAAGTCGTCCATAACCGCGGACACGGCTTTCAGAAAGTAAAGCACCGCGAAATCGTGTCCCGATCCTAAATAGTACAGGTGCAGTACATCGCACAATTTAAATAAAGCAGTAAAGCATGGCATAAGTACAGGATAGTAAATAAAATCTCAAACTAGTTTGTGGCCCCAAGAAATAAGAATGAATCAAGCTCTGGCTCAGGGGGGTCCCATAATCCTCCCGGATATGGATAGCGCGAATATTCAAGGAACAGGTATCAAGTACTCGGGGTCCTACGGGACACAAGTGGACGGTTAACAACCAAATAACATCTATTGCCCACTTGTGCCTCTGCATTTAACTACTTCAATTTTAGTTGTTAAGCAGTAACTAAAGTCTTGATCATCTCCAACAATAAACACACGGCAATACTCCAACAACTGTGGTACTTGACGACACGCAACGGCACTTGAGCAAGCGACTACGACGCGCAGGTCCAACTATCTACCAAACAACAGGTAATAGGAAGTGTCCAAGGCAATATAAGGCTGCAAGGGATATCACGGGTACGAAAACTAGAGCATCGCAACACAGATAGCAATAGATCAACAGGAGGGAATAAATACTATAAAAGTAAGATAGGTAGAAAGGGGGAGGTGCTCGCCTGAAAAACATTGCCGAAGGTTCATCCGAAGATCGGGTCGACACTCGCATCAACTCAACGACCTTATCCGCGAAGAACCAAAACACTAGAATAAACACCGGATGCAATATTTAAGATTACGGCAGAAGATCGGGCATGATGCATGTATGATGTATGGCATGGCAAGGTGCGATGCAATTAGAGCATATTAAGCGGAACCAGGGTCCCGACAATTACTTATTAAGTTCATGTTGTTTAGATACCCCGCAATTTTAAATGTTGTCTTAACATGGCAAAAGATAGCACCGGTTTGTTACACAATATTAAATGGGGCCAATATTAGGCTAGAAATGTCCGCATATGGACCCCATATTTAATTTAGGTGAATCGCCTAAATACCCCCAACAACCACATTATGTATGCGAGTATGAAAATTAAGTATGCAACAGTTTGATATTACATTTGTAAAAATAGGGCTCGAGAAAGGGGTCACACATTAGGGATCGGCGAACTTGGGTTCCGAGGGGTTCGGGGTCGGTCTCAGGGTCCGGATCTGGGGTTCGGTCTCGGCGGGATCGTTCTCGGATAACAGAGTAGATCTTGTCGTTCCGCGAAGAAGGACTTGGTTCGGTGTCGGGGCGCATCGGATTTGTCCTGGTCGGTGTTGATCTTGTCGTTGCGAAGATCTTGTCGGGTCCGCGCCATCAAGTCGGTCTTGGCATTCGGGGAAGAAGAACTTGGCGTCCGGGATTCTTCGGGTAGGAGATCGTGCCGCTCGGACTCGGAGAACTTGTCGGTTCCATGTCGGCGTGCTTGACGTCCAAGATGGAGAACTCGGCGTGCCGGGGAGAAGACCTTGGCGTCATTTGTCGAGGTTCTCGGGTGTCGGTGCCGGACTCGGGTGTGGCGTCGTTGGTCCTACGTAGGAGATCCCCGGGTACCGCGGCGGAGTCCTCGGGGTTTCGATGAAGATCTTGGCAGGGGTTCATACTTGCCACTGGGTTTGGTACGGTCTTCAGATCGCACGGGTGCTCGACAGGGTCCTCTCCGTTCAAGCACCAGTTGGTGTTGTTAAAGGGACCTTCACGAACTTCTTCACCGCATACCACACCAAAGAAAACAGACACAGCAGACGACATATGCATGCTCGCTCGGCGACGGAAGCAGATGACGGTGGGGACCTTGGGCGGCGACACGGCGGACGAGGCGCGGTGGCTCGGCTCGGGGACGCACGCGGGCGAAGCTCGGGGAAGGGCCAGCGCTAGGCACGCCTGGGGCCACAGTGCTTGCCGGAACCAAGCGAGGTCGAGCTCGCTCTAGAGGTTGCAGGGGCGGGGGAGGTGGTCGGCGCTGGGTTGGGAAGGAAGCCGGGGAGGAAGGATCGACGGTTGTAGAGGAGTCTTGGACGCACGGCTCCAGCCGGCAGCGTCAGGAGGAGGCCGAGCGCGCCAGCAGCGACGGCGCGGCAAGCTCGGGGTGGCGCCAGGGGAAGGAGGGAGGCGCGCGGTGGCTTCTGTGGCGACATGGCGGCTCTGCATGAGGATCCGGCGATTGACAGTGGAAAACAGAGGCGGGCCTGTCCATCATGATCCCGGCGGCGGCGCTCGCGGTGGAGGCCACTGCCGCTGGCGGTTGTCATGCGAAGGGGAGGCGAGGCCGGACCTGGCTGGCGCCTGCACGGTCGGGGCTGCGAAGGAGGAAGCCCCCCTAGCGGCAGGGTCGAGGAGAGAGGCGGAAGGTGGACGGGGACGGGAGGATGAGGGGGAGGCGGCGGCGTCGGGTTGGGGAACGAAGGGAGGAGAGGAGCGTCTCGTGGGAGGTGGGGAGGGTCGGTCGTGGTGGGGTATGCTAGGTGGGGCCAGGAGGGGTCGGGGTGGGTCACGAGCGAGGTGGGAGGGGCTATGTGTCGCATGGGGATCTGGTCCCAGGGGCGGCAGGTGGTGCGGGGCGTGCGTGTGTGGTGTGCGACAGGGTGGGGTGGAGTTGGTAGGTGGTGGCGGCTGGGAGGTGATGTGGCAGGCTGGGAGTGGTTGGAGGAGAGATGAGAGATGAGGTGGCGAGAGGGGATTGGGTGGGGTGATGTGGCTGGGGATGGGTAGACTAGGTTTAGGTATAAAAGGGTTTGGGTAGGGCAGGGCTAGGATTAGGTTTAGATATTTATTTGGGGTAGTAGGCTGCTGCCAGCTGGGCCCTTTGGGCCTGGCCGGTCGCGGCCTTCCCCGAAAACATTTATTTATCTGTTTTGGTTTTAATAGACTTTTGCAAATAATTTTTAGACAAACAAAATAATCTGGAAGAGACCAGAGTTTCGTTTGAACTAGAGAGGGAATATCTAGAAAACAAAATTAGGCTTTTTAGGAATAGTTTTAGACAAAACCATGCATGATGACATGACGATGCTCAATTGCAATGTGGCATGATGACATGAGCATGCGGTCATGATGATGCAATGCACAAAAATAACGCGATTTTCTAGTAGTGGTTTTGCGGGGCGCCACAATTCGACACCACTAACAATGGATCTCGCCCTCGAGATCCGCCTCATGGTACCGGAAAGAAGGTCGGTGATCTGCATCTTCTCGCTTCGTGTAGGTCTTCGCGACACCATTAACAAGGGTTCTTTCTTCAGCTTGAAAATGGCGACACCACCAACAAGGATTGTTCCCCATTCGTCGAGAGAACACTCCGGAGAAACAAATATGAAGGTAAAGGTCTCAAAAGGGTAAGGCCAACTCTAACTTCCGTGGAAGGAGTATAACTGCAATGATTCACCATTCAAGGTGCAAGAGCGAATGATAAGAGTAGTCGGATGGTGATCAGTCCATCGCGCACCCAAAGCATTACCCTGCACATGAATAGGAAATTATGCAACCAACTCTCAGACTTCAGATTGCAGATCTCGACAAGCGAGGTTCGGAAACAGAGGAGCGATGCAGACTCTGCATCGGATCTGGCGTAGATGATGTTGTCGCGTCGGAAAACACCGTAAGGCTCGAGGAGGAGCAAAGAGAAGTCCACCAGATGAAGGATTCCTCGGATAGCATGAAGACCAGATGTAGCAACACCGTTACCAAAGGAGGAAGCGAAACCCTGAAGGTACGAGGGAACCCAACCACGAGAAATCCTGGACTCGAAGAGAGAGAAGAGAGCGGATTCAAAACACGCAGAGGTGAGAGGAGAGCAGCAGAGGGGTAAGGAGTAAAATCACACCTAATCAGAACTATCCAACCTATTTTTCAAAAATAGTTTTGACACTCTACTTCGGCCGTTAGCTAGGTTATCTCTGATTTGGACTTGTGGGGTATCGAATCACTGAGCTTTGATACCACTCTGTAACACCTCGAGAATCGGCCCTATGCAAGTTTTAGCGAAAACCGCCAAACCCGCATAGAAACGATTCAAAGGTGCCACCAGCACTTTCGTGCGGGTGGAAAGCAGTAATACCATTACACAATAGTCCACGATGGAACCCATGAGCAGATATACAACAATGACTCAAAGAGTCAAGAATACGAATATACAATACAAAGATCCAAATCACCTTGAAAATGATACGTCATCCACTACGGACAAGATTCAAATGGGGCTAAGAGCCACGAAGAATAACCAATGGCGTCCATAACCCTGCCCAAAGCCAAGCGGAAGGGTAACCGCTAACGACGTCGATCTCAAAACTGCTTAAACAAAAGGTGCCGACAAAGGGCAAAGGAAAAGAGAGCGGTCGATCGAGGCCGAGACACGGCGAGGCTAGATCGGCGGTCCTCGCCTACATAGGTATGGTGGATCGAGTGGCAGCAAGCATGCACTAAACAACCTATAGAGACTCGATATAACCGCTGCTATCGAGAGGGATAAGAAAGACCTACTCGAACCAACGATACTACCACCAAACATACCCATCCTGGTATTTCCCCCTCGAGACCAAACGAGGAAGTCAACCGAGGAACTCACACAGTTGGCAGTTTTAGTTATTCAGTTATCGTTGCAGCAATTACTAGTCAGGTATAGATAATCATCCTGATATAATAAGCAGTGGGCAATTTCAGTTAACCATTCCGTTGTAGTTGCAACACTTACTAGTCAGATACAATTAGCATGAGATATCCCAAACCCAGCAGTTGTTGGTACTTTTATTTAGCCATTCCGTTGTAGTTGCAATACTTACTAGTCAGGTACAATGGTCGCAAGCGACAACCCAAACAAGCAATTTTTGGCAGTTTTATTTAGCCATTCCATTATAGTGAAGCTGATTACTAGTCATTATAAAGTCAAATTTATAGCACTACTTTAGTTATAGTTGTCTATGATCGAGATACTGTGCTCCAAGTCGTCCATAACATGGACACGGCTTTCAGAAAGTTTTACCCTGCAGGGGTGCACAAATAGCAACACACACTCGATCAACCTCGGAAAAACCAAATCAAAACCCAACGAGGCTTTCACGACAAAGAAATCACAGGATTCAGAAATATTTCAGGGGGCCACCCCGTTAAGCTACCCGCAACGAAGTTAGCTGACTCCGAAACGGACTCAAGGTTTGGGTGGACGGTTGTAAACGACTGGGAACCCGAAAGTGTGACTGGGCTTGTCGATACCGCGAAATCGTGTCCCGATCCTAAATAGTACAGGTGCAGTACATCGCACAATTTAAATAAAGCAGTAAAGCATGGCATAAGTACAGGATAGTAAATAAAACCTCAAACTAGTTTGTGGCCCCAAGAAATAAGAATGAATCAAGCTCTAGCTCAGGGGGGGGTCCCATAATCCTCCCGGATGTGGATAGCGCGAATATTCAAGGAACAGGTATCAAGTACTCGGGGTCCTACGGGACACAAGTGGACGGTTAACAACCAAATAACATCTATTGCCCACTTGTGCCTCTGCATTTAACTACTTCAATTTTAGTTGTTAAGCAGTAACTAAAGTCTTGATCATCTCCAACAATAAACACACGGCAATACTCCAACAACTGTGGTACTTGACGACACGCAACGGCACTTGAGCAAGCGACTACGACGCGCAGGTCCAACTATCTACCAAACAACAGGTAATAGGAAGTGTCCAAGGCAATATAAGGCAGCAAGGGATATCACGGGTACGAAAACTAGAGCATCGAAACACAGATAGCAATAGATCAACAGGAGGGAATAAATACTATAAAAGTAACATAGGTAGAAAGGGGGAGGTGCTCGCCTGAAAAACATTGCCGAAGGTTCATCCGAAGATCGGGTCGACACTCGCATCAACTCAACGGCCTTATCCGCGAAGAACCAAAACACTAGAATAAACACCGGATGCAATATTTAAGATTACGGCAGAAGATCGGGCATGATGCATGTATGATGTATGGCATGGCAAGGTGCGATGCAATTAGAGCATATTAAGCGGAACCAGGGTCCCGACAATTACTTATTAAGTTCATGTTGTTTAGATACCCCGCAATGTTAAATGTTGTCTTAACATGGCAAAAGATAGCACCGGTTTGTTACACAATATTAAATGGGGCCAATATTAGGCTAGAAATGTTCGCATATGGACCCCATATTTAATTTAGGTGAATCGCCTAAATACCCCCAACAACCACATTATGTATGCGAGTATGACAATTAAGTATGCAACGGTTTGATATTACATTTGTAAAAATAGGGCTCGAGAAAGGGGTCACACATTAGGGATCGGCGAACTTGGGTTCCGAGGGGTTCGGGGTCGGTCTCAGGGTCCGGATCTGGGGTTCGGTCTCGGCGGGATCGTTCTCGGATAACAGAGTAGATCTTAGCGTTTCGCGAAGAAGGACTTGGTTCGGTGTCGGGGCGCATCGGATTTGTCCTGGTCGGTGTTGATCTTGTCGTTGCGAAGATCTTGTCGGGTCCGCGCCATCAAGTCGGTCTTGGCATTCGGGGAAGAAGAACTTGGCGTCCGGGATTCTTCGGGTAGGAGATCGTGCCGCTCGGACTCGGAGAACTTGTCGGTTCCATGTCGGCGTGCTTGACGTCCAAGATGGAGAACTCGGCGTGCCGGGGAGAAGACCTTGGCGTCATTTGTCGAGGTTCTCGGGTGTCGGTGCCGGACTCGGGTGTGGCGTCATTGGTCCTATGTAGGAGATCCCCGGGTACCGTGGCGGAGTCCTCGGGGTTTCGATGAAGATCTTGGCAGGGGTTCATACTTGCCACTGGGTTTGGTACGGTCTTCAAATCGCACGGGTTCTTGACAGGGTCCTCTCCGTTCAAGCACCAGTTGGCGTTGTTAAAGGGACCTTCACGAACTTCTTCACCGCATACCAAACCAAAGAAAACGGACACATCAGACGACATATGCATGCTCGCGCGGCGACGGAAGCAGATGACGGTGGGGACCTTGGGCGGCGACATGGCGGACGAGGCGCGGTGGCTCGGCTCGGGGAAGCACGCGGGCGAAGCTCGGGGAAGGGCCGGCGCTAGGCACGCCTGGGGCCACAGTGCTTGCCGGAACCAAGCGAGGTCGAGCTCGCTCTAGAGGTTGCAGGGGCGGGGGAGGTGGTCGGCGCTGGGTTGGGAAGGAAGCCGGGGAGGAAGGATCAACGGTTATAGAGGGGAGGTGCTGACGCATGGCTCCAGCGGGACGGCGTCGGGCAGAGGGAGGCCGAGCGCGCGGCCGCGGCGACGGTCGCTGGCGGGCAAGCTCGGGGTGGCGCCAGGGGAAGGAGGGAGGCGCGCGGTGGCTTCGATGGCGACATGGCGGCTCCTGTTCGCGGGGGATCCGGCGATTGACAGTGGAAAACAGAGGCGGGCCTGTCCATCATGATCCCGGCGGCGGCGCTCGCGGTGGAGGCCACTGCCGCTGGCGGTTGTCATGCGAAGGGGAGGCGAGGCCGGACCTGGCAGGCGCCTGCTCGGTCGGGGATGCGAAGGAGGAAGCCCCCTGGCGGCGGGGTCGAGGAGAGAGGCGGAAGGTGGACAGGGACGGGAGGATGAGGGGGAGGCGGCGGCGTCGGGTTGGGGAACGAAGGGAGGAGAGGAGCGTCTCGTGGGAGGTGGGGAGGGTCGGTCGTGGTGGGGTCTGCTAGGTGGGGCCAGGAGGGGTCGGGGTGGAGTCCGGGCGAGTGGCTATGTCGCATGGGGATCGGGTCCCGAGTGGTGGCGGCGTGTGTGGTGTGCGACAGGGTGGGGTGGAGTTGGTAGGTGGTGGCGGCTGGGAGGTGATGTGGCAGGCTGGGAGTGGTTGGAGGAGAGATGAGAGATGAGGTGGCGAGAGGGGATTGGGTGGGGTGATGTGGCTGGGGATGGGTAGACTAGGTTTAGGTATAAAAGGGTTTGGGTAGGGCAGGGCTAGGATTAGGTTTAGATATTTATTTGGGGTAGTAGGTCTGCCACCGGGCCTTTTGGGCTGGCAGTCATGCCTTCCCCGAAAACATTTATTTATCTATTTTGGTTTTAATAGACTTTTGCAAATAATTTTTAGACAAACAAAATAATCTGGAAGAGACCAGAGTTTCGTTTGAACTAGAGAGGGAATATCTAGAAAACAAAATTAGGCTTTTTAGGAATAGTTTTAGACAAAACCATGCATGATGACATGACGATGCTCAAATGCAATGTGGCATGATGACATGAGCATGCGGTCATGATGATGCAATGCACAAAAATAACGCGATTTTCTAGTAGTGGTTTTGCGGGGCGCCACACGCTTCATGCACAACCAAGGAGGCAGGTTGTAGATACATAGAGTCACGGGCCAGGTGCTGTGACTGCAGCTCTGCTCCCCAAAAGGATTCATGCCATCCATACATAGACCAAACCATAAGTTCCTTGCGTCACCTACAAAGTCTGGGAAGTCTCTCTCGATTTTTCTCCACTATGACCCATCAGCAGGGTGTCTCAACTTCCCGTCTTTCTTACGGTTTTCTTTGTGCCATCGCAACAACCTGGCATGCTCTTTGTTTCTGAACATGCGTTTCAACCTTGGTATTATAGGAGCATACCACATAACCTTAGGAGGAACCCTCTTCCGGAGGGGCTCTCCCTCAACATCACCAGGGTCATCTCGTCTGATCTTATACCGCAACGCATTGCATACCGGACATTTATCTAAATTCTCATACTCCTTACCGCGGTAGAGGATGCAGTCATTAATGCATGCATGTATCTTTTGCACATCTAATCCCAGAGGAGAGAGAGTCTTCTTTGCTTCGTAGGTACTCTCGGGAAGTTTGTTATGTTTTGGAAACTTCGGCTTCATTATTTTTAGCATCTTTTCAAATGAGGAGTCAGTTAGACCACACTCTGCCTTCCATCACAACAATTCCAGTGTGGTACCGAGCTTTGTGCTGCCATCTTCACAATTTGGGTACAACAATTTCTTGTGATCTTCTAACATGCCCTCTAACTTCAATTTCTCATTTTCTGTTTCACAGTCTCGCTTTGCATCAGAAATGACCCTACCAAGTTCATCAGCCGGCTCATCTGATGCCCGTTCTTCACCTCTTTCCTCTCCATTGTCTTCCATTGCAGTATCACTGTATTCAGGAAACATATAATGATAGTTGTTATCATCATCTTCTTCACCATCTTCCATCATAACCCCTCTTTCCCCGTGCTTGGTCCAGCAAGTATAGTTGGGCATGAAACCTTTCATAATCAGGTGGCCGCGAATGATTTTCGAGGAAGAGTACTCCTTGTTATTCCGACATTGAACACATGGACAACGTATAAAACCATTCTCTTTGTTTGCCGTAGCCACATCGATAAATTTATCCACGCCTTTTATATACCCGGCTACGCGCCGGTCACCGTACATCCATTCCCGACCGTTCATCTGCATCATATAAGTAAGTTTATCAAAAAAAGGACATCATAAATAGTGAAATGACCAATTCACATTGACACATGCATTGTATCAATGACAGAGAAAAGATAAGATTGCTAACCTCGATCGAGGGAAATAAAGAGGAGAAAGCTCAAGTGCGTCTCGGACACCTTCTATATTTTTGTTCTATGAGAAATTGAACGGGATTATTCACTCAAACATTTCATCAAACACCTTCAATGCATGCATAGAAGATAAAAAACTAGCACACCCCTCATACCTTCTACCAAGAGAAAAAACAGAGTGGAGCCAGAGGGGGCTGGGGCGTTGCATTTATAGAGGGAGCCAGCAACCGGGACTAAAGGTGTGTGCCACGCCACGTGGCTGTGGCCAAACCTTTAGTCCCGGTTGGTGGCTCCAACCGGGACGTATGCCCCCTTACCAACCGGGACGCATGCCTCCTGGCCCCGTGCCCGCTCGAACCGGGACGCGTGCCAGCATTAGTCCCGGTTGGTGGCGCAACCGGGACTAATGCTCTGAGGGAGCGCGAGCGGATGGCCCTTTTTCCACTAGTGACATTCTCCAGATCATACCGTTTAAATAAGAGCGTCTTACAAGTGATTTCTGCGATGGAAGAAAAAAATATAACTAGAGAGCTTCCTGGTCCCACTAGCATCACAAACGACTCCGGAGCCCCCCCCCCCAACACCCCAATGCCACCACCCTTAGAACTCCTCGATCCACCATCATTTCCAACTTGATGTCGCCAAACGAGGTCGTCTATCAGCAAATGACGGCGGCGGGGTGCCCCCCCATGGATGTTGTCGATTTCTGCGCCAGCTATTGGGCTGGCATTTGATCGAAAACGGGGCTTCAAGCAGTCGTCACGCATCATAACTACATCTAGAACGACCCCAATTTTTGAGAAGTGATCTGTGCATGTGTAGGGCAATAGAAGTGGCAACAACAGGTAGTTTCGTGTGCTGTGTGGTTGTACGTGCGCATGTGGGTGTGCCAGTCTAGACAGAGGTAGTGGCCATGCGGCGTACACAAGGAGCCATGCACGAATAAATCGTTGGAAGCGGAGGCCCATGAGAAGGGCTGAGCTGGCTGCATCAAGCCGCCCCTAAGGCCACCGATGGTCGTTGGCTAGATGGTGAAGTGAAACCTTCATTCCTCATCGATTGTCTCATATGTTTGGTCGGCTTCCCATGTTTGGATCATCTTTGTCGACGGTCTTCTTGGACAAGTGCGGGGCACTCTAAGATCTCTGGCTCGGAGGAGTTCCGGTCATGCATGACCGCAAATCTCAACCTATGTGGCTTCGTAAGCTCGACCTCGGCACCATCGGGTACAATGCTGTGATCATGGTGCTGACTATGACTGAGGGAGGGAATATCAAGGCGGTTATGCTGGGAAGGCTAGAAGGTTAGCTCATGTCGAGTTCAAGACGATGGTGGTGGTAGGATTTGGATGTGATGAAGATAATTTCTTCCTATCCGTTTTGCGATTACAGTTTCGCTTGCCGGGCGATGTCCACGTCAAAACCATGTGCACATGGCGGTGAGCCCAGTGATCGGAGAGTTGCATCACCGTCCTCGACAAGTGGGAGCGAGATCACTGGGTGATTTCATGTTTGGTAGTACTTGTGGAGTACCACGTCTTGATTTTCAGGGTGAATACCTTGGTCTGACATTTATTGGTTGTACCTATCAATGTTGATCTTTTTGTCACTTCCTTGTTTTAGGTATTGTTTGGAGAGATCCTACCTTAACATGATTTGTTGTCGAGGTGTTCCCAATGGTGATGGTAAGGTCTTTTTGTCGCTTCCTTGTTAAAGGCATTGTTTGGAGAGATCATACATTAACATGTTTTGTTGTCGGGGTGTTTCCAATGGTGGTGGTAAGGTATAGTGGCTGCGTTTTATATCACTTGACATGTTCTTTTTTATTTTCTTGTTAATCTTGTGGTTGTGTGCATGGATGTCCCGACTAGTTATTAACATTATGTTCGAGCAAAGGCTAGGTGTAGCTGATATTTTCTTTATATTAAATATACTTTATTTTATCAATCAAAATTGATTTATGCGATAACATGAGAGTCACACTGCTGGGAAAAAAAACATACCACCATATATACACGCATACCACGTACATAACTCACACGAGCGTCTTTCCTAATCACACGTGAGAAACATGCATTGGAGATAAACCCCAGTAAATCACTATCGAAAGCACAAACACTTTGTGGAGGCCATCAAAGTCCATCCTCTTGTGGTTCGCCGTTGGTTTGCCCATGTGATTGAACTTAAGAAGAAACATCACTGATATTTCGTACGAGAACGACAGGAAGTACACACGGATGGTTTTGACCTCAGTTTGCGAACAAAGTACATGCAGGCCATATTCTGATCTAATTTGTACCAGAATAAAATCAAAGTCAAATCTTGTCCATCTTGGATGCTACAACGAGGGGATACTGACACACGATCTGCTCGCGGCCGGCCGCCTGGTAGTCGAACTTGCGGCGGCGTGCGCACCGCAGTAGGTGCCGCCGCACCGGCAAGGGAACCCACCAGCAGCCCCACCTTCTTCCAGCACGCCTCGCACCGGCTCTTCGTAGCGGTCGTCGGCGCCAGCGCCACCTCCTTCTCGGTCCGCTGCACCTCGCCTCCGACTCCGGCGGCAGCAGCACACTATCCACCTGTCTCTTTGATCCGCAGCGACGCGAAGTCGGAGACGACGTTGTCCACCGAGGCCAAGCCACCGATCTTCTGCTGCTCCTTGTAGCACTTGGAGCAGAGGTTGCCGGTTGCCGCGCTGCCGAAGAAGCCGCAGTTGTTCGCGCACAGGGCCGCCGTGCCGCCGTCCAAAGCCGGAGCTCCGCCCGCCTGCTGCGTCTCGGCCATTGCGCGAGTCGAGGTGCTAGAGATCTCGATGTGATGCACGAGCGTTTCCTCTCCTCACGTACTGGTCGTCGTTCGCGCGCGCACCTCGATCTCTTGGCTGCTCGATCTGTTCCGCCGAGAAGATGTCGATGCTGCTTTTCGATGCCGCACCTATCCGTGGATATTATATGGTGTTGCGTTCCGATATCCTGTCGTGCTCGGCGACGACATTCCGAATCCCGCCTGGCCAGCCCGGCGACGTTAAGAACAAACGGAGCCCGGAGAGCCCCATCGCACATGCAGTCCGACTGTCCGAGACCAAAAGGTCAAAAGGGATTCACAGTCCACGCGTGCTTGTTGACACGGTTTTCCTTCCACCTTTTCTTTTTGAGGAAATTCAATCTTGTTTCGTTCCGAGCAATATGGTTTGATTCCTGTTCGGATTCTAAAACGCGTTAGTCTACGCAAAACTTGCTCGACCCTATGCAAGCAACATTAAAAAAAGGACTTTACACCTGGCAACCGTTTTATGAATTGCAAAACCGAGCGAACATTTTGACACTAGCCAAAAGCGGGTCAAGACCTGTTGGAATTTGGTGTATATTGGACTGTTGGCCTATTAGACAATTCTGAAATTTTCTTTGGCCCACTTGTATATGGCAGCATATGGCTGTGCTAGTGGTGCTAAAGTTTAGTCTCATATTGCTAGTTGAAGGGGAGTTGGACCACCTTATATAGTAGAGTGTTGCACCACTCACTAAGGTGTGACAAGAAGAGTAGCCCTCGCGCACTCCTCCTCTGACACCGCCGTCCACCCCGCCTCGCCACGCCACGTCACGACGCTCGCGCGCCGTGGGTTGCGGGAATATCGCCGAGCCGAGCTTTATTTTGCTGGTTGGGAAAACTGATTATGAGTCATTAACGGACGCGTTAATTACAACCGTTTCCAGTTTTTATGGACGTGGTTGTTACCGACTCGGACATGGGCTGAGCCCACGATCCTCCGAACCTGCACTATAAAAACGTTCGGGCTAAACCTAATCGGCATCGTATCAATACACACACGCGTCTACCTCCAGAATATTGCGCCGTCACTTTCGTCTTCCCCATCCCGGTTTGCGGCTTGCACCGCAGATCGGGACAGTAGGCCTCCGGAACCCCGTCTCTCGTGAACCTGTACGGGTGAGGGGCGATCAGGTTTTTGGGGAGCGCTCAGCGCGACTACTGGCAACCACGTCGTCGTCCGACGACGAGTTCCCGAACGACGACTTCTTCTCAGACTTGAGCGACCTCTTCGACAGCCTCAACATGGGCGACGCTGCTGCAACCGCTGCGGCTGCTATTCAGCCTACATCGTATGTGATCTCGATTTCTCTCTTTCGGATTATGCTAGAGTTCTTTGTTCTAGCGTTTGGTGTAGATGTGATAGGTTTATCTTGTATAGATGTAATCTGTTCATCTACTTTGTTGATCTGCATGATTGGTTTTACTACTATCTGTATGATCATGATTTATCAGTTTATTATTCGGATTAAATCATATGGATTATTGCTTATATTTCCATCAATCCAAAAACCTGATTATAGGCAACTGGATTCCACTGGTGTAGCCGCGGCTACTAGGAAGCCTCCTTTTGATGGCATGCACTATAAGAGATGGCGCAAGAGAGCAGTTCTCTGGTTTGAAAACCTAAACTGCTATAGCGCCACTCTTGGCAAGCCTGAAGGAGATCTTTCTGCTGAGCAGGAAGCGAACTTTAAGAAAGCCGATACCATGTTTATGGCGGCTTTGTTCAGTGTTCTTGGGTATAACATTGTTGACCCTTATATGTCATTTGATAATGGCAAGGACGTGTGGGAAGCGCTCGAGGCCAAGTTTGGTGTCTCGGACGCTGGCACTGAGCTGTATGTCATGGAGCAATTCTATGACTACGGGATGGTTGATGAGCGCTCCGTCGTTGAGCAAGCTCATGAGATTCAATCACTTGCCAAAGAACTTGAGCAGTTCAAGCATTCCTTACCGGACAAATTTGTGGCTGGTGGCATTATTGCCAAGCTTCCTCCTTCGTAGAGGAACTTTGCTACTTCTCTGAAACATAAGAGACAAGAGTTTTCCATTACGGATCTCATTGGGTCTCTTCATGTGGAAGAGAAGGCGAGAGCAAAGGACAAAAGTGCTCGACGACTTGAGGGAGGTTCTACTGCCAATTTAGTGCAGAGGAAAAACTTCCAATCCCACAAGTTTAAGAATAAGAACAAAACTGAAGGAAAGAGAAAGTTCGATGGCAAGAACAAGGCCACGCACTCAACCAACTTCAAGAAGAAAAATGATAAGAGGAAAGGCTCTTGCCACGTCTGTGGTGATCCTGGTCATTGGGCTCCTAGCTGTCCTAATCGTTTTGACAAGCGTCAACATGGGAACAGCGGCAATGCCGCTAATGTTGTTATTAGCGATACTGAGATGAAGGATGCTGGGTCTCAAGGACCTCTTCCGTGTTGATGGGAAATGACTCACGTGCTTCTGTTCATGGTGTTGGTACGGTAGATCTGAAGTTTATTTCGGGGAAGACCGTACAGCTAAAGAATGTGCAGCACGTTCCCTCCATCAATAAGAATCTCGTCAGCGGATCGCTTTTATGTCGAGACGGCTTTAAGTTGGTTTTTGAGTCCAATAAAGTTGTAATTTCTAAGTATGTACAATTTGTTGGAAAGGGTTATGAGTGCGGAGGTCTGTTCCGCTTGTCTCTGTGAGACTCATGTACTAAAGTTATTAATCATGTTTGCAATGATAATGAGTCCAATGTTTGGCATTCATGACTCTGTCATATTAACTTTGGTTGCATGATACGGCTAGCCAATATGAGTTTAATTCCAAAATTTACCACTGTCAAAGGTTCTAAGTGCCAAGTTTGTGTGCAAGCAAAGCAACCCCGCAAGTCTCATACGACTGCGGAACCGAGAAACTTAGCACCACTAGAACTTATACATTCAGATCTCTGTAAGATGAATGGTGTGTTGAAAAAAGATACTTTATGACGTTGATTGATGACTCCACTAGATACTGCTATGTTTATCTCCTGAAATCTAAAGATGAAGCTTTGAACTTCTTCAAAATCTATAAAGCTGAGGCAGAAAACCAACTTGATCTTAAAATCAAGCGGCTAAGGTCGGATCGTGGTGGAGAGTACTTTTCAAATGAATTTGATTTATTCTGTATGGAACATGGTATTATACATGAGAGGACGCCTCCCTACTCACCTCAGTCAAATGGGGTGGCCGAAAGAAAGAACTGCACTCTAACTGATTTGGTTAACGCCATGTTAGATACATCTGGTCTTTCCAAGGAATGGTGGGGGGAGGCTCTAATGACTACGTGTCATGTCCTAAACCGTGTTCCTGTAAAGGATAAAACCATGACTCCATTTGAGGAATGGGAAAAGAAAAAGCTTAAACTCTCTTACTTACGAACTTGGGGTTGTTTGGCGAAAGTCAATATTCCAATACCCAAGAAGCGAAAGCTTGGACCAAAAACCGTTGATTGTGTTTTTCTGGGATATGCTTTTCATAGCATTGGCTATAGATTTTTGATAGTAAAATCTGAGGTATCCGACATGCATGTTGGTACAATTATGGAGTCGAATGATGCGACTTTCTTTGAGGACATCTTTCCTATGAAAGGCATGTCTAGCTCATGAAATCAGGAGATGACTAGTTCATCTAGTCAGGAATTTTCTATAATTCCTGAACCCACTATGCCGATAGAACACTCTGATGATCCTGTGGAGGATGACAATGAAGCTCCCAAAAGGAGCAAGAGACAAAGGACTGCAAAGTCATTTTGGTGATGATTTCATTGTGTACCTTGTGGATGATACTCCCACTTCTATTTCAGAAGCCTATGCACCTCAAGATGCTGACTACTGGAAGGAAGCTGTCCGAAGCGAGATGGACTCCATCTTAGCTAATGGTACTTGGGAAATCACTGATCGTCCTTATGGGTGCAAACCTGTAGGATGTAAGTGGGTGTTCAAGAAAAAGCTTAGACCTGATGGTACTATTGAAAAGTACAAGGCACGTCTCGTGGCTAAGGGTTATACCCAAAAGGAAGGTGAATACTTCTTCGATACCTACTCACCTGTAGCCAGATTGACCACTATTCGAGTACTACTTTCCTTGACTGCCTCACACGGTCTTCTCGTTCATCAAATGGACGTTAAGACAGCTTTTCTAGATGGAGAGCTAGATGAGGAAATTTATATGGAGCAGCCTGACGGATTTGTGGTAGATGGTCAAGAAGGAAAGGTGTGTAAGTTAGTGAAGTCTTTGTATGGTCTTAAGCAAGATCCTAAGAAGTGGCACGAGAAGTTTGAAAGAACTTTAACTGCTGAAGGCTTTGTTGTAAACGAAGCTGACAAATGTGTGTACTATCGCCATGGTGGGGGCGAGGGAGTTATTATGTGTCTTTACGTTGATGACATATTGATATTTTGGGACCAACCTCGCTGTTATCGAGGAGGTCAAAGAGTTCCTATCTCGCTGCTTTGAGATGAAGGATTTGGGAGTGGCTGATGTAATCTTAAACATCAAGCTACTAAAGGATGACAATGGTGGGATTACATTGCTTCAGTCTCACTATGTGGAAAAGATATTGAGTCGCTTCGGGTATAGTGACTGCAATTCTTCTCCAACTCCTTATGATCCGAGTGTGATACTTCGAAAGAATTGAAGGACTGCTAAATATCAATTGAGATATTCTCAAATTATTGGCTCGCTCATGTATTTAGCCAGCGCTACTAGACCTGACATCTCCTTTGCTGTAAGCAAACTGAGTCGATTTGTGTCAAATCCTGGAGATGATCATTGGCATGCTCTTGAAAGAGTTTTGCGCTATTTGAAAGGCACTGCGAGTTATGGTATTCACTATACTGGGTATCCTCGGGTACTTGAGGGTTATAGTGATTCAAATTGGATATCTGATGCTGATGAGATTAAGGCCACGAGTGGTTATTTGTTTACACTTGGTGGTGGTGCTGTTTCCTAGAAGTCTTTCAAGCAGACCATCTTAACGAGGTCAACAATGGAAGCAGAACTCACAGCATTAGACACAACCACTGTTGAAGCAGAGTGGCTTCGTGAGCTCTTGATGGACTTACCTGTGGTTGAAAAACCAATACCCGCCATACCGATGAACTGTGATAATCAAACTGTGATCGTCAAAGTAAATAGTTCTAAGGATAATATGAAGTCATCAAGGCATGTGAAGAGGAGATTGAAATCTGTCAGGAAACTGAGAAACTCCGGAGTTATTGCGTTGGATTATATCCAAACATCTAAAAACCTGGCAGATCCCTTCACAAAGGGTATATCACGCAATGTGATAGATAATGCATCGAGGGAGATGGGTTTGAGACCCACGTTATGAGTTGATCCCAGTGGCAACCCACTCTATGTGATCCGAGATTCCGTGAATTAGAGCTGGAGACAAGCTGTTGGTCAGCTGAGAGGAGAGTATCCCCATATTATATTTACATCTCCATAAAGATGCAATACTCTCTTAATCTGAATGGCAGGTTGATATTTATCTTAATGTGTTCCAAGTGGCTTTTTATAAGCGGAGATGTTGTCCCGCAGAACATCTCTTGAGGAATACACCTATGTGAGTCTGACTGTCAAACGTCGTAGTCCGTGAGATTTGGGTGCTCTCTAATAAACTCATGAAAGGCCCTGGAGTATGACGCATCAGCTCCAAACCGCATGGAAGCAGACGGTAGCCCTGTACCGGTCTATATTTTATGTGAAACTAGCGCGCAGAAAACTTGTAGTTCAAGGCATAGTCCACTATTCAAGTTGCAAGCTAGTGTAGCATGAAGTTTAACGTGGAAGTTCAACTTAACAGTCTCCACTACACACCGGTATATAAAACAATGTTCTAGAAGAAAAGTGATGTGATGTGCCAATGAGACTTTGTGGGGGATTGTTGGAATTTGGTGTATATTGGGCTGTTGGACCATTAGACAAATTCTGAAATTCTCTTTGGCCCACTTGTGTATGGCAGCATATGGTTGTGCTAGTGGTGCTAAAGTTTAGTCTCACATGGCTAGTTGAAGGGGAGTTGGACCACCTTATATAGTAGAGTGTTGCACCACTCACTAAGGTGTGACAAGGAGAGTAGCCCTCGCGCACTCCTCCTCCGACGTCGCCCGCCTCGCCACGCCACGCCACGCCTCGCCTCGTCACGACGCACGCGCGCCGCCGAGATTTATTTTGCTGGTTGGGAAAACTGATTATGAATCATTAACGGACGCGTTAATTACAGCCGTTTCTAGTTTTTATGGACGTGGTTGTTACCGACTCGGAGGTGGGCTGAGCCCACGATCCTCCGAACCTGCACTATAAAAGCGTCCGGGCTAAACCTAATCGGCATCGTATCAATACACACATGCGCCTGCCTCCAGAATCTTGCGCCGCCGCTTTCGTCTTCCCCATCCCGGCTTGCGGCGTGCACCGCAGATCGGGACAGTAGGCCTCCGGAACCCCGCCTCTCGTGAACCTGTACGGGTAAGGGGCGATCAGGTTTTTGGGGAGCGCTTAGCGCGACTACTGGCAACCATGTCATCGTCTGACGACGAGTTCCCAAACAACGACTTCTTCCCGGACGTGAGCGACCTCTTCGACAGCCTCAACATGGGCGACGCCGCTGCAACCGCTGCGGCTGCTATCCAGCCTACATCGTATGTGATCTTGATTTCTCTCTTTCGGATTATGCTAGAGTTCTTTGTTCTAGCGTTTGGTGTAGATGTGATAGGTTTATCTTGTATAGATGTATTCTGTTCATCTACTTTGTTGATCTGCATGATTGGTTTTACTACTATCTGTATGATCATGATTTATTAGTTTATTATTCGGATTAAATCATATGGATTATTGCTTATATTTCCATCAAGACCTTACCAAATTTCCTTTACGCGAGTTCTATCCACCCGTAACACAGGAGTTATCCAGGCTTCAGCATATAAGTTATCCATCCAATAACATGTAAGTTATCCACTATTACAAAATTTACCCACAGACACGTGTTATGAATAGGTAACTTTATTATTTACCCATAAGTTATCCATCGGGAACACGAGAGTTATTCAGGCTTCAGTATATAAGTTATCCACCCAATAACATATAAGTTTTCCACCACTATAAAAATTTACCCACGAACCAAATATAAAATATTATTCTAACGGCTCGGCCTCGTTGCTCGTAGCCGCTCTCATAGCGTACGGAATACTCAATCTCAAAAGGCCACCGCGTGAAACATCAAACATAATTACATTAAAGAAACTAAATTTAAGCTTTTTTGCATACAATATAAATAAATGGGGTCTTATGCCCCAACCATCCACCATAGTAATCCGTAGTGAACAACGTGACGCTCAACCATTAGTCTACCGGCTCGACTTTGTTGTCCGTCGGCACTACCGAGGGGTGACGAAGCCTAGAAGGGTTTTAGGGTACTTCATCCCTCGTCGATGCTAACGCATTGATAGCAATAAAGTTCCAGTACCCTAACAACTAGGATATCACGCTCCAATTAAACTTGCTCAACATGTATACGAGAACGTCTTTACCCAACACGTTTATATGTTGGATAACTTATGTATTATAGGGTGGATAACATACATATTATGATATGGATAACTCATGTGTTAAGGGTGGATAACTTTTTAGTCCAAATTTTTTTCATCGAAACATATCAACATGAGATCTAGGTTTGAAGATCTCGTTGCAACTAGTCCAACGGTGAAAACGGATCCTAAATCAGACAAACGGTGTGATCTACAAGTTATTTTAAGTTTTTGGTTTGATTATAAGATAGTTTTGATCCGTTTTGTCATGTAGCGGCAGAATGTGCACACTTCACGTCTGGAGCTAGTCCGTCGGGTTTGATTATCTACCGACCGTTTTAGGAATAGGTTTGCCGTAAAAAAGCAACATAACTTGTGAACCAACCAGCCCATAAACTAGACAAGATTGGGTGGTCTTGTGATGTAAACGGAGTGTTGATCTGGGAGTATGATGTACCCGTAGCTATAGATGGTCTTGTGTGGGATGGAACGATATGCCCTAATAAAGCTTAGGCTTTCTCTATAAAAAACATGCTCGACCATATGCAAGCAACATAGAAATGCCTTTAGAAGGCGAGTGTGGTGGCTATGGGGATTGCAGTCAGCAAGGAACTAAATCTCCTAAATTATTGGGATAATGCATCAGGCTCCCATTTGATCCTTAGCAATGCCAAGAAATTGGGTTGCCATACTTCTCCATTTTAGAAAAAAAGAAAGGACCACCCTGCCTGCCTCTACATCTTGCAAAATGTTGTAACGTACTTACACATTTTTTCCAAGCACCACCAAGACGTCGGGCAAAAGGACCTACAAAAGACACAAATATGACACACAATGACTAACATCAAGGAATCCCTCCACCGGTAGCGAAGAGAGCTATAACACTAATCATCAAGAGTATAGCCCATAGTTCCTCGGTGTTTCTTCAATACTTCTAATAATCCTTTCTCTTCCTTTTCTGAAAGTTTAGAACTAATAATAACATGATATATTATCTTATCATCAATGTAAGCATATTTAAGATCATTAGGTAAAGGTTTCTGATAGAAAACCGGATCATTTTTAGGTGGTAATGTGGTACCCAAATCTTCCACATGTAAATTATGCTTAAGCATCTTGGGTTGACGAAGGAGAATCTCGTCAATCTCATTTTTTCTTCCATGAAGATCTCACTTTCTTGGTCTTCCATATATTGTTGCAAAGCATTGTCAGGAGCAAGAGAAATAGAAGCAAGTTGTTCAACTCTAAAATCCTCATTAGGAAATTCATTTTCATAAGGAGCTTTAGCAAATTTTGAAAAATTAAACTCATAATATTCTCCATCAAATTTAGTTAAAATTTTCTCCTTCTTATAATCTATAAAAGCTCCACAAGTGTTAAAGAAAGGTCTACCAAAAATGATAGGACAAGTTTTACTAGCGGCTGAACCAATAACTAGAAAATCAGTAGAATATTTAATCTTACCACAAAGGACTTCCATATCTCTTACAATACCAATTGGAGA
Source organism: Avena longiglumis (assembly GCA_030063025.1). NCBI lineage: Eukaryota > Viridiplantae > Streptophyta > Magnoliopsida > Poales > Poaceae > Avena > Avena longiglumis. Next base: position 125,303,961 of record CP125977.1, read on the forward strand.
GATAGTCTCTCTATTAGCCAGGTGAATAACCACATTAATTTCTTCTAGTTCACAAGGACCAATTTCATGCATAATTTCTTTGTAAAGCTCATAAGGAATAGCACTTGAACTTGCACCAATATCACATAAACCATAATAGTAATGATCACAAATTATAACAGAAAGCACAGGGACACTAGCTTTCTAGTTCTACTAGGATGTGAAACAATATTAGAAGCATCTTCACAAAATATAATGTGTCCATCTTCCACATTTTTAGTGATAAGGTCTTTCACTATTGCTACTACAGGTTCAACATTTATTTGTTTACCAGGTTCTACAGCACTTTTTTACTTTTGTTTACCACACTAGCTATCATAGAATGTTCCTTTACCTTAGAAGAGAAAGGTATTTTCTCAATATAAAATTTAGGCAAAATATGATCAACAGTATAAACTTCAGCATTTCTAGCAAGAACACAATTAATAATATCTTTATATGGTGCATGATACTTGTTCCACTCCTTTTTAGGAATTTCAATATAAGAGGCAAAGGCCTTAAATTTTTTTGCAAGAACTTGAGAATCAAGACCATAAGCAGTACTAATATTATGAAAGTCACCAGTTCCCATAAAATATTTAATTCATTCATAATCATAATTTATACCTGACTTTCTTCCTTTATCATTCTCCCATGCTTCAGTATTTTCTTGAATACGGTCTAGAAGATCTCATTTAGCTTCTTATTTCATACGTGTAAATGATCCAGCACAAGAAGCATCTAATAAATCCTTATCATGAAGAGAAAGCCCTGCATAAAAGTTAATAATAATAATATTATTAGGGAGCTCATGAATAGGACATTTGAACTTAAGTAACTTCAATCTTCCCAAGATTGGGCTGTACTCTCTCCATCATGAGGCCAAAATTTATATATTTGATTCCGATCTCTATGAATATCACTAGGAGGATAGAATTTAGAATAAAAGAGAGGTACAATTTCCTCCCATTCAAAAGATTCGCCATTGTTTAGCAGCTTATACCATTTCTCAGCTCTGCCTTTCAATGATACAGAGAATACCTTTTTCTTAACTTGATCCGTTTTAATACCTACACACTTGAACAACCCGCATAATTCATATATATAAAGCAAATGATCACCGGGATGGACCGTTCCATCTCCATAATAGTAGTTATCCATAGATCAACAGTTTTTTAGGTCTTTTAAAAGGATCTAATTTTTTTAGGTCTTTTAAAAGGTTCATATACTACCTTAGAAGTGGTATTAGCTTTCCCAAATAGGAAGCTAAGTGAGTTATCCATATTGAAATAAAGTAACATAAATAAAAACAATACTCACGGTAGGAATTTCCTTTACCAGTTCCACTCTTCAATAGTGCTTCACTCCCCGGCAACGGCGCCGCGCCAGAAAATAGTCTTGATGACCCACAAGTATGGGGGGTGTATCGTAGTACTTTCGATAAATAAGATTGTCGAACCCAACGAGGAGCAGAAGGTGTTGACAAGTGGTTTGGATCAGGAATTCACTTTAATACTAGCAAACAGATTTTTAGGAGTTTTTGAAAATGCAGATAAATAAAGTGCAAGTAAATAAAAGACAATAATAATAATTGCAGCAAGTGTCTCAATCCTTTTTTCAGCAAAGGACAAGCCGTTGTATTACTTAAGAGTATCAAACGTTCTCGAGGACACATATGAATATTGTCAAGTGCTTTTGCTTCATATAGTTGATTAATCTTCTTTGGTTGGATAAGTGTTGTGTGGGAGAACCTATGCTAATATACCGACCTTACTTGGACTAATACATACTTGTGATTATACCCCTTGCAAGCATCTGCAACCACAAGAAAGTAATTAAGATAGAAACCTAACCACAACATTAAACTCTAAGATCCTACACTCCCTTGTGCAATGGTTTCCTAACGGGGGTTTAGGTTTCTATCACTCTGGCAACCCCACAATTAGTAGCCAAATATACAATGCATTCACCTAGCCCATAAAGGTGAAGTATCATGTAGTCGACGTTCACATGACACCACTAGAAGAATAACACCACAACTTAAATATCAAACCATTGAATATTTCTCAACATAATTCCACTACTAACAACATGACTTCTCCCATGTCCTCAAGAACTAAATGAACTACTCATGAGACATCATATGGATCAAGATCAGAGATGAAATAATGATAAGTAACAATCTAAACATGAACAATAATTCAATGGTTCCACTCAATAGAATCAAGTACATGAAGTAATCAACACCGGGTAAGTTTCCCCTAAGAACTATGCAAGATTCAACCCAATTGTTATAGCGGGATGGAGTGGTGGTGATGGTGCTGGTGGAGATGATGGTGAAGATGATGGTGAAGATGATGATGATGATCCCGATGAAGTCTAGCTCCATGACAGTGTTGATGGAGACGATTGCCCCTCTCCAGGAAGGAATTTCCCTGGCAGATTTCTGCCTGCCAGAGAGCTCTTTCTCTCTCTGTAGTTTCCGCCCCGCAGAGGCGGCGAAATCTTCCTGTGGTCGCTCCCCGAGTCTTAGGGTTTCGAGGGTATTAAATATGCCAAAGGGCGATGCCAGAGGTGGGCTAGGGTGGCCACACCACCTGGTGGCACGACCCAAGGGGGCCCTGGCCAGGGGGTGGTGTGGCCCCCCTGTGGCCCATCTCCACTCCTCCTTCTAGCCTCCTTCGTCTTCTGGAAAAATAGGGATTTCCATATATTTTCTGGAATTTTCTGATCTTCGTGAATATTGCATCTAGACATCGCCTTTTCCATCATAATCCTAACTCCGACGGTTTATCCTCCAAAAGTCGTCAAACATGCAAAATATATGAAATAACATAAGTATCATATCTTAATATGAAATATATCAATGAATAACAGTAAATTATGATATCAATAGTGATGCAAAATGGACGTATCAGTCGTCAACAACGATAAAGGTCTCCCCGGCCCGATTTCTTTGGCGGGGATATGTAGTCCAGCACATCGGAGCTCCTAGGCACCTTGTATGGCCTAGGGGAGGCCAAAAACGGCAGGGCTCGTTAGCGGCCGGAGCTAGGGTTTTAGGGCCAAAGGGGAAAACCGCGAGAGAGGGCGAGTCAAGATGAGACTGGTATGCGGAGAGAGAGAGGAGAAAGCGGGCGATCTTATCCTCGCATCCAATAGCGGTGGCGGGCATCGCAGATTGGCGGACGACATCATGACGGCCACATAGGTGCTTGGATCGGGGAGGAAGACGACAAGGAACATGAGGGCCGAAGCGGTACGGGCTGCTGGTGGGCTGACTTGGACCAGGTTGGGCTGCATGCGGCTGCTCTGGGATGAAGATAGAGAGGGAAAAGAGATGGGATGTGGCCCAACTAGGTTAGGTTTAGGTTTCTATTCCGGAAACATTTTTTATTTCTATTTTTCTGTTTCTCTTTTGTATTTTCAATCGTAATCTGTTTTTGAGTATTTCAAAAATACAAGAACTTTGCAAACATATTAAATATTGCAGGGGCCCTTATAAAAATTTGGGCTCCATATATTTTTGGCTTTTAGAATATTTCAAAACCATTTGAAAGTTTTCAAATAGAGAGAGGGAATTAGGGTTTTGATCTATTTGTTGCATATATTTTAAATGAGTATGATGCTCATGAATGCACAATAAAATCCTAATTACCATTTAATAAAGCTAGGGATGTTACATCCAATTCCTCATGGAAGGGGCCTTCGGCAAGGCGACCCCTATCGTCACTACTTTTTGTCATGGCTATAGAACCTCTCCATCATATCCTCTGTAAGGCCACCAAGCAAGGAAACCTTCAATGTATCCGTGGAAGATATACCACCATATGTACTTCCCTATATGTCGATGATGCTTCCATCTTTGTGACACCCGACAAGAATGATATCAATTTCCTTACCTCCACCTTGGTAAGATTTGGAGAATTTACCGGACTTGTAACCAATCCATAAAAGAGTTAAGTAGCTCCCATACGGTGTGAAGAACTAAACCTCGATTATATCCTCTAAGCTTTCCCGGCCAAGCGCACATCTTTCCCTATGAGATATCTTGGCTTGCTTCTATCTGTCACTAGGTTAAAGGGAATACACTTCCAACCCTTTGAAGATAAGGTCGCCGCTAAACTTGTCTAATGGATTGGGAAGAACGTAGCCATGGCCTATTGAACAACCCTTGACAAAGGTGGTACTCACTGGCATTGCTATCTACTATATCACCGTGCTTGATGTTCCTATGGAGGTGCTCATGAAAATTGATATCTTAAGAAGAGCCTTTATTTGGGAGGCATGTGATAAGGTTACCAAAGGAAAATGCAAGGTCAATTGGGAGGCGATTTGCATGCCCAAAGAATTCGGTGGCCTTGGCATCCTAAACCTCAATAAGTTTATTCCGCTCTTTGCATGAGATGGCTTTGGCATGAATGGTACAAGGTTGTGAAGCCATGGGTAGGACTTGCAAATCCTTGCATGCCACATGACCGTGAGCTTTTTGTGGCGTCCACAAAAGTTACCGCGGGGAATGGGAAGAAAGTGCTTTTTTGGGAGGCATCTTGGCTACAAGGAATGAGACCAAAAGATATAGAACCACTCATAATCGACATCTCAAAAAAGAAAAAGTGTTCGGTTAGCAAAGCCATGGATAATGACCATTGGGTAGCTCAAATAAACACCCAAGGAGGATTAAAAACAAACCACATATCCCAATTCTATGAGCTTTGGTAAAAACTCCACCACATTCATCTAGATCAACACACTACATACAAGATCACTTGAAAATTTACCAAAAATGAAGAGTACTGATGACCCACAAGTATAGGGGATCGCAATAGTCTTCGTGGGTAGTATTACCCAATTTATTAATTTGACACAAGGGGAGCCAAAGAATACTTGCAAGCCTTAAAAGCTGAGTTATCAATTCAGCTGCACCTGGAAATAGTTCCTGCTCACAGAAGTTTATCAGTAGCAACAGTTTGTAGTAGCAACAGCAAAGCAACAACAACAGTGAAATGAGAGCAATAGTAAGAGTAACAGTAAACAGCGGGATTCGAGTGCGGTAGGCATAGGGATGGATGGACGGGCGTTGCATGAACGAGTCTAAACATGTAACTTCAAGATCTAGGGAATTGCAGATAAGTAAGAATACGTATCCAGGTACTAAATAATCCTAGGCATGTGCTCCATATATAGTCATACCTGCTCGGAATGAGAACGTGCACAACATCTTCTGTCCAGCCAGCCCGTGGCAGCGGGGCCTTTAGGGAACTACTGGCAATTAAGGTGCTCCTTTTAATAGAGCACCGGAGCAAAGCATTAACACTCCATGAACACATGTGATCCTCACACCACAGTCATCCCCTCCGGTTGTCCCAATTTCGGTCACTTCAGGGCCTTTGGATCCGGACAATGATATGTGTACACAACTTGTAGATAAGATCACAAACAATACTATAATAATGATTCAATAATAAGTTGAGATCTGAGATCATGGCACTCGGGCCCTAGTGACAAGCATTAAGCACAACAAGTTGCAACAAAGTCAAACAGCACTAAATAGAGATACTAGGCACTATGCCCTAACAATCTTATTCGATTACATGATAGAACTCATCCAATCCCTACCATCCCCATAGCCTACAACGGGGGATTACTCACTCATGGATGAGGGAAACATTGATGGTTGATGGAGAGGCGTTGGTGATGAGCCGGCACGATGCTAGAGTGGAGTTTATGGTTCCGAATCTTGGTCTCTGGTGGTGGCGGCGCAGCAGAACTCTTTCTAGAAAAACGTCTACCCCCCCCCCCCCGGTTTTAGGTCAAGAGACAACTTATAGGCGAAGAGGGAGGCCGAGGGGGTGCCTGGGGTGGCCGCACCCCCCTAGGCGCGGCCAGTCCTGGACCGTTCCTGGCTAGGGTGTGGGCCCCCTATGCCTCCACTCTGTCTCGTACTCTGGCTCCTGGATCTTCTGGTGAAATAGGATTTTTTGGCATATTTTCCGGGATTTTTCCTGATAGTTGATTTTCTGCACAAAACAAGACACCAAGGTAATTCTGCTGAAAACAGTGTCAGTCCGTGTTAGTTGTATCCAAATAGCACAAGTTTAGAGGAGAAACAATAGCAAAAGTGTTTGGAAAAGTAGATACGTTTTGGACGTATCAACTCCCCCAAGCTTAGCTTATTGCTTGTCCTCAAGCAATTCAGTTGAAAACTGAGTGCGATAAAATAACTTTCACGAACACATTTGCTTCATATGATGTAAATATTCTCAACACAGGAGTAGATACTTAGGCAATTCATAATAATTTATTGCAAGCTATGAAGAGAAACCAACTCAATAAAAGTAGCATGAAACATAAACATAAGCAACATTGCAATGCTCATAATAAGGTATGATAGAGTGGTATCTGTCTTGCCTTTGTTTGTAGAGCACAATATAAATGCCAAGGCACCTCTGAAGTTCAAGTTAAGACTAGAAGTAAAGATATCAAAGATACAAGCATCAAATTCATGACATAATTAACCAAGTTTTGGAACAAACACAAGAATGACAACTATGCTCTCAAGAAGGTGCTCATAGAATAAGTGGTGACTCAACAAGGGAGTGAAAAGGTTTTGAGAAGTTTGAAAGGCTTCCAAATGCTGAAAGTAAGGTACTCATTAGCTTTGAGCTCTCATTACCCCTATCATAGGCATCTTTATGTGGTTAAGGTGAAAGTGAGGTCCAACCTGAGTTATATGCTTCAAGACCATAAACTGGAAATCCCATGTCCCTTGAGTACGAGGGCCGCTCCGCATGCTACTCAACTTTGGTTACCTGTAAGTTCTTGTCATTGTAAATACATGCATATCATAGAGAACCGCCAACGGGGTACCCCTTGCACAAGATACATGAGCTATCCCGTGATCAAAATGACAAGGCAAGCAGACAATGAGCATCTCAGCGATCTTTTTATTTACTATGTGTATATCTTTTTATTGAGGATGATTCACAGAATGCTCATTACGGTAATGCTGCAAGTTTACACCATGATTAGGCATGGCTTAGGCTAGCGGCCCAGGCGTTTCTCTAACATAGTGTATAGACTCCATGAACTCACAAGCTCCCTTTTTATTTCACACCGACGACATCCGCAAACAAAAGAGCAAGGTATCAACTTTATATGTATCCATGAGTGTTGAAAGCGTTCCCCATGACAACACGGTTCTGCTGACTCCCAGCATATAATTTGCAAGCATATAACTTTCATGGACAGGTCACAATGATTCAGGATTATTAAGTGCAAGGAATAAAGTGTGCCATCAAGTTCATGAGAGCTTTACTAACTAACTTTCTCAAAGTAGTCAAACACTTTATTTGGAAGAAAACAAGGCATATAGAATATGCACTAAAATAGCAAATGATGATAATAGGTGGGTATGGTGGACACAGTTGGCAATATTAGTTTTGGGGGGTTGGAAACACGAGTAGAGCTCATACTTAGTGCAAGTGAAGGCTAGCAATAGAGAGGGAGCGAAAAACGAGAGAGCAATAACTGTCATAATCATGCTTGCAACAAAACATGACTAATTATGGCATGAAAGTGATACAAGAACTCTGAGGCAAAATAAATCACCGAGGCTAACTGACTATTTTTTAGTCATATGCATGCACAAGCATGTGCCAAGTCAATTCACATGAAACTTCAGAGGAGGATACCACAATATCATACCAAGTTATGAATAAAACAATGCAAGCAAACATTCATATGACATGCTACAAACTATTAGCAAGCTAGAGCTAATCATAAGAGGGCAAGAACTACTAAGCATCCATAATAACATACACCTTACATGAACAGACTAAGCATGCTCACCATGATGAGTATATGTACAAAAATGAAAACAAATAGAGTTTGTTACCAGCCTCTTACCACACCTCAAGTTGTCTTACTCTTCATTATTGCCCTTCACTTGTGTGACTTGAATAATAACATGAAACCAAAATCCACTGAGGACGGATGAACCCTGCAAAGAACTCACAAAACCAAAGAAGAACAAGAAATATTTTTGGTGTTTTTGATTTTTTTGCAAACCAAACAAAGCAAAATCTTTTTGGATTTTTTTATTTTAAGGCAAACCAAAGCTAAAAAGCAAAGAAACAAACCAAGAGAAACAACGAAAATATTTTTGGTATTTTTGTGTTTTTGAGAAAGCAACAACAAGAACCAAAAAGAAAGCGAAACAATGGATATACAAAGAACTAACGAAACATGATATAAAGATGAGTGTGATGTCGGTATACCCCCCCCCCCTAAGCTTAGGATTTTGTCCTAAGTGGGGCTCAATATCACGGGTAGTAACCCCAAGCTGGTGAGTCATCATAGGAATGATCATAGTCAGGCGCTTGCGATGAAGAAGAAGACGCGTCCCAATCATAGGAGGGCTGCTGGTATGAAGACTCTCCCAAGTTGGAGGGATGAACCAAATCATCTTCGGCATCCTCTCCAACATTCTCCTCTTACTGGGGAGCTCCTCCATGTATGTGTCAAACTCCTCCTCCGTAAGCGACCATCCTTGCCTGTTATCAAAATTAAACAAAGTAGTTGCAGGCAAATAAACTATTTTCTCAGTCCTATCTCCTCTCCAACCATGCTTGGCAAAAGATAATTCATACGGTAAACTTCTCACATTATCCCCTAGAGAAACAAAGTTATGCCGAACCATGGATTCAAGATCAAGCCTCTCTATGGGGAATCGATAATCTGAATGGTGAGGCTCTAAACCATGGAAAGCTAGCAACCTAGAGGCGATGAGACCTCCACAAATTCCACCCTTCTCGCGGTTAGTGGTGAGACGATAAGCTATCAAAGCACCTAGTTTAATAGATCTATCCCTATTCAGAGCAGCTGCGATAAAATCTAGATCAAAAGAAGATAATTTTCTAGCAATATTTCTAGCAAGAACACACTTGGTAATGAAATAGGAAAAATGTCTAATGGCTGGGAACTGAATGTTCCGAATTTTACCACTTTCCTTTGAGAAGTCGAAACCTTGGCAAATTTCAGCATATAAATCCATAAGTAACTTGGGCCTCTCCTTCATCTTCTCACAAGATCCCCACTGAGGTACTCTAATTGCTGCACAGAAATCAGCAAAAGGCACGTCGACATCTATATTGTATATTTTGTAATGGACCATGGGATTAGATGAAGACCAATTAAACTGGAAGTCCTACACAACAGCCATGGTTAGCTTAACATATTGAAGTGGTTCACCTTCAAAAAGTGTTCCAACCCTGCATTGGTAATCATAGTTTGGAAATCCTGGAGGATTCCCGCGGTTCTCATAAATTCCTGGCATGGAAATATGGAAGGGAAGACTCCTTCCTCACGATGAACTTTCATTGGCTCAGGTACCATCAAGTCATATTGATTCAGTGGATATGAACTCATCTTCCTTGCTGAAAATTTTAGACAAACATCAAACCAAGTGATTTCCAAGTTGATAAATGATGAGAAACTACTATAGGAACTTGCTAGAGGGCTACACATGCATCAAAATGTAATCTCTAAGCATGCAAGCTCACACAACCTGTCACCTATAGCAGCAAAATACTCAAGATACAATCTACCAATCACAAATCTAATTTGACAAGTGGAGGAGGCACATACCAAGGAACATTCCCTCCAAAAATCAGCAGCAAATATGGGCTGAGCAAGGAGATCGAAATTCGCGAGCAAGAACAGCAAGAACTCGAGCTTGAGAAAGTTTTCCGGTGTTTTTTGGGAGATATAAAGAAGATGGCTGGGAGGAGGCACCTTGGAGGGGCCCAGGTGGGACACACCCCACCCAGGCACCACCTGTAAAGAGGTCGTACCCACCAGGGGTGTGGGTGCCTAGGGTGGCCCCCTGGGTCACTCCAGGTGTCCCTCTGCCCCTTTTTCGAGGAAAAATTTATTTTGAATTTTCTGGGATTTTTTGGGAAACTTTATTTTTGGCCAATTTTCAGGGTATGAAAATTGATTTTCTCGCAGAAAAGACTTTTTCAGAAGAAGCAAAAGCAAACAAAAGCCAAACTACAGAAGTTCTAAGACACTCTAACAAGCAAACAACTAACAAAACCAAAGCTAGCAAAAGAAAAGGCAAAGACTAGTAAGAAGAAAAGTAAAAGAAAGCAAGTATAACCACGGTGGAAACATTATCTTGTTCATTAAAATCCTTTTGTTAACAAGGTTGATCAAGTCTTGTTACCAAAACAATCTTATATGAAACAAAACTTTGCATTCCACAAGGTGATTATGTTACCTCATACTTGATAGCAATGGTCCCAATCATAATAGTTTCAAAATTTTCTTGTGGAATGGGACAATATATTTATCCAACCTTGATGCTCTCAATATTTTCAATGGAATTCAGGCAAAAGCTCTTAGCAACCTTCTTGGGGAAATAGACAGTATGCTCTTTTTCATTAATATTTAATATTACTTTTCCTTGATTACAATTGATGTCAGCACCTGCAGTATTAAGAAAAGGTCTCCCAAGAATAATAGACATATTATCATCTTTAGGCATTTCAAGCAAAACAAAATCAGCTAAAACCAAGCAATTATGATCCACTTGAACAAGAACATCCTCACATATACCAACAGGAATAGTAGTTGACTTATCAGCCATTTTCAATGATATATCAGTTGGTATCAACTTTTCTAGCTGGAGTCTCTTATAGAGAGAAAAAGGCATAACACTAACTCCAGCTCCCAAATCACATAAAGCGGTTCTAACATAACTATTCTTAATAGATCAAGGAATAGTTGGTATACCTGGATCACCAAGTTTCTTTGGAACCTTACCATTGAAGGAATAATTAGCAAGCCGAGTAGAAATCTCCTCATTAGTAATCTTCCTTTTATTAGAGACAATATCCTTCATATACTTTGAATAAGGAGGCAACTTAATAGCATCAGTCAAAGGTATTTGCAAAAATAAAGGTTTCATTCACTCACAAAACTTGTTGTAGTGTTCTTCCTCCTTTGACTTATGTTTCTTACCTGGAAAAGGCATAGGTTTCTGCACCCAAGGTTCTCTCTCTTTACCATGTTTATTAGCAATAAAATCTTCCTTTGTGTACCTAGTGTTCTTAGTGTGCTTCTCAGGTTCTTCCTCAACTTCCTCCTTATCAGGAGCATCATTTTTATCATTACCACTCTTAGTTTCAGCATCAGAGACAGATATACTATTAGGATCTACAACAGGTTCAAGTGGTTCCTCAACTATCTTATGTTTCTTTTTATTTCTCTTACGAGGACTACCACTACTTTCACCTTCTTGAGAATCCTGCTCAATTGTTTTAGGGTGTCCTTCAGGATATAAAGGATCTTGAGTAGCTATACCACTCCTAGTTCTAATTCCATAAGCATGTTTATCTCCTGAGGCATTAACTAGCATATCCTTTTGTACCTTAGCAAGTTGATCAAGTTGGGTTTGAACCATTTGAAAGTGTTTACAAAGCATTTTAATATCATTAGAAGTTCTCTCCACAATATATTTCAACTCTTTAATAGCTCTAGAGTTTTCCAATAAATGATTCTGAACTTGTTTACTAAAATTACCTTGTTTAACAATAAAAATGCCAAGTTCCTCTAAGCATTGATCAGGAGGCTTACCATAAGGAATATCACATTCATCAAAGTGTTGGAGAGAGTGTACCTCAATAGTAGATGAGTGGGGAATTGGCTTACATAATTCTTCTATAGGAGGTAGATTCTTCACATCTTCTGCTCTAATACCTTTCTCCTTTAGACATTTCTGAGCTTCCTTCATCACTTCATCATTTAATGCAATAACTACCCTCTTCTTTGGTGTTGGTGTTGGAACTGGTTCAGGCACAACTGGTTCAGGAGTAATATGCTCAGGTGTATTTAGCTTAGTTGAAGTCCAATCATCATAATTCTTGCTTAGTTTAGCCATTAATTATTCAGCATCTATAGGAGTTCTTTTCCTGAAAACACAATCAGCAAAGCTATCTAGGTATGTCCTAGAATCATCAGTTAGTCCATTATAATAAATATCAAGAAGCTCATTCTTAGGTAATGGACATACATGATGTGCATGAATCAAGGCACAGAACCTTGTCCATGACTTAGGCAATTTCTCTTCTTCTCCCTGTTTAAAATCAAAAAGTCTCTGCAAGGCAGCATGTCTAGCACTCGGAGGAAAATATTTCTGGAAGAAAGAAGCAATCAAACAATCAGGGCTATCAATGGAACTAGGAGGTAGTCTATTAAACAAAGCCCTAGCTTATCCTTTTAGTGAAAAAGGGAAGATCTTTGTAACAAAGTACTTGCGCATATTAAAATCATTAGAGAATAAAGCACTCATAGTGGAAAGCTCATTCATATGAGCCACAACACTCTCATTTTCAGTCCCACAAAAAGGTTCTTTCTCAACAATGTCTAAATAGGATAAATCAAGAGAGAAATCATAATCTTTACCTTTGATATCTATGGGAGAGGTGGCAAACTTGGGATCAGAGGAAAACTTAGGAATAATGGTACGTCTTGCAAGGAGACTCTTAATAGCACTAGTACCATGTGTGTTTCGGCACTCTTCAACAAAATCATCAGTAAACTCAATGTAGCCATCATTAATATCATAACTCTCTCTAGACTCAAGTGAGCTAACAAGTGTAAAAGTGTCTTCACTAGGAGTTTTAGTATTTCCTAGACTAGCCATAGTAGCATCTAGGAAAGGACCTAATGAACCACTTGCATCAAGCACAGTAGAAGTAACATCATCAGTATCAAAAGCAGTTTTAGACTCAGCAGTAGTAGAGTGTGTGTAGCATGTGTATGTGGTGGTGTAACAAGATTACTTATGACAGACGGTGAATCAAGAGCAATAGAGGTGTTTAGGATAATACCTCTTCTCGTAGTGGATGGTAAAATAGGAAACTTTCCATCACGAGACTTCCCCATGATGAAAGGAGTAGCAGTGAACAATAGTATATCCAAGTGAACTTACAAATAAAGCTATGCTCCCCGGCAACGGTGCCAGAAAATAGTTTTGATGACCCACAAGTATATGTGATCGCAACAGTCTTTGCGGGTAGTATTACCAAATTTATTATTTCGACACAAGGGGAGCCAAAGAATAATTGCAAGCCTTAACAACTAAGTTGTCAATTCAGCTGCACCTGGAAATAGTTCTTGCTCACAGAAGTTTATCAGTAGCAATAGTTTGTAGTAGCAATAGCAACAGTGAAATAGGAGAAATAGTAATAGTAACAGTAAATAGTGGGATTCGAGTGCGGTAGGCATAGGGATGGATGGACAGGCATTGCATGAACGAGTCTAAACATGTAACTTCAAGATCTAGGGCATTATAGACAAATAAGAATAAGCATACAAGTACTAAACAATCCTAGGCATGTGCTCCATATATAGTCATACGTTCTCGCAATGAGAACTTGCACAACATCTTCTGTCCAGCTAGCCCGTGGCAGCGGGGCCTCTAGGGAACTACTGGCAATTAACGTGCTCCTTTTAATAGAGCACTGGAGCAAAGCATTAACACTTCATGAACGCATGTGATCCTCACACCACAACCATTCCCTCCGGTTGTCCCAATTTCTGTCACTTCGGGGCCATTGGATCCAGACAATGATATGTGTACACAACTTGCAGATAAGATCACAAACAATACTATCATAATGATTCAATAATAAGTTCAGATCTAAGATCATGGCACTCGGGCCCTAGTGACAAGCATTAAGCACAACAAGTTGCAACAAAGTCAAATAGCACTAAATAGAGATACTAGGCACTATGCCGTAACAATCTTATTCGATTACATGATAGAACTCATCCAATCCCTACCATCCCCATAGCCTACATATTGGGATTTTTCACTCATGGTTGAGGGAAGCATTGATGGTTGATGGAGAGGCGTTAGTGATGACGATGGCGATGATCCTCCCCAAATTCACCATCCCGACAGGATGCCAGAACGGGTTTTCTGGTTCTGAATCCTGGTCTCTGGTGGTGGCAGCACAACAGAACTCTTTCTGGAAAAACGTCGAACCCCCACCCCCACCCCCGGTTTTTAGGTCAAGAGGCAACTTATAGGCAAAGAGGGAGGCCGAGGGGGTGCCTGGGGTGGCTTCACCCCCTAGGAGCGGCCAGCCCTGGCCCACGCCTGGCAGGGGTGTGGGCCCCCCAGGCCTCCACTCCGTCTCGTACTCTGGCTCCGTGGATCTTCTAGTGAAATAGGATTTTTGACATATTTTCCGAGATTTTTCCTGATAGTTGATTTTCTACACAAAAACTTGACACCAAGGTAATTCTGCTGAAAACAGCGTCAGTCCGTGTTAGTTGTATCCAAATCACACATGTTTAGAGGAGAAACAATAGCAAAAGTGTTAGGGAAAGTAGATACGTTTTGGACGTATCAAGTACACCTCTAAGACGACATACAATATGAAATTTTTGGGACACACACATTCCTGCATTCCCTCCTTGGTGTGGAAGCCGTGGGAACCTCTGAAATGCAGAACTTTTGCTTAGTTGGTTCTCCAAAATGGAGTTTGGACGGTAGATATATTAGAGCAAAGAGGGTGGCAAAATTATGGACTACGCAAGCTTTGCAACAATGTCCAAGAGTCGTCCGCTCATCTCCTTTTTCAATGTCGCTTCATGGTGTGTGTTTGGTGTTTGATAAATAATTGGCTTGGCCTCCCCGATATTGACCTAGTGGATTGGCAAGATACGCACACCATCAAGGAATGGTAGAAGGAGAGGATCCACAAAAACGACCTATCTAGTAAAGTGATGGCCTCTCTCGTCATGTTGGTCTCATGGGAGATATGGAAGGAGAGGAATGCACGTGTCTTTCGCAACCAAGCCTCAACATCCATCATGGTGATGAAGAAAATAAAAAACGAGGTGACTCTTTGGAGCATCGCCGGCGCCAAAGCATTTTGTAATCTAATTCCACGAGAGTAGGGAATCACTTTTGTCTTGTTTTTTCTTGGTCTTTTTAGGGACCAAGGTGTGGTTTGTTTGCCACCTCTAAACTTCTCCTTAATTAATGAAAATGGCAAGTCTTTTTCCTAGTTTCAAAAAAAATCTCAATAAACTTGGTCATTGCTTAACTATAAAAGAAATTAAATGCACTATATTTTGACAGGGAGGGAGTATCTCCAAAATGCTGGGAGTGGCAAACTAATATCTCAGACTTTTATTTCCTTTACACGTTAAGCACATTGCTGATTTAAAGAAAATGAGTAAAGTCCTTCACATGAAGATGAAGTTTGTGATCTAGTTTTCTCATTGGTAATACAGACGGTAGTTTGGGGCATGTTTGCTTACTCGGCCCAATATTTTTCGTTTTTTCCTACTTGGTCGGCTGAATGCTACATGAGGCCAGATTTGCCTTGGACCAAGTTTGGCACTTTATTTGGTAGCCTACATTTAGTTTTTCTACAATTTTGGCTAGTTGTTTGCTTGCCAACAACCTTGATTATGGCTCGTTTGATGTAAAAACAAGCATATTTGGTTACACTTGTCGTAATATTTTGATCACCCCTTCTCACAGGTGGTGACGTTACCATGTAAGAGCAAAACAACAGAAAATTAAATTCAATAGTAAATTAAACTAGCAGTAGCAAATTAGAATCCTAACTACTAGCAAATATCAGTTTAAGACAATGTTACCTAGCTACTAGCAAATGAAAGTTCAGCACAACGTTCCCTAGCTACTACGAATGATTTTTTCACACCAACATCAAGGGTTGTTCATAGAACACAATGGCACCACTCAAGTAGTCCTTCTTCTTCACTTCCTCTTTAGATCCTATGATCTTAACAACCTTGATTATGGCTCGTTTGATGTAAAAACAAGCATATTTGGTTACACTTGTCGTAATATTTTGATCACCCCTTCTCACAGGTGGTGACGTTACCATGTAAGAGCAAAACAACAGAAAATTAAATTCAATAGTAAATTAAACTAGCAGTAGCAAATTAGAATCCTAACTACTAGCAAATATCAGTTTAAGACAATGTTACCTAGCTACTAGCAAATGAAAGTTCAGCACAACGTTCCCTAGCTACTACGAATGATTTTTTCACACCAACATCAAGGGTTGTTCATAGAACACAATGGCACCACTCAAGTAGTCCTTCTTCTTCACTTCCTCTTTAGATCCTATAGTTTCCTCTTGTAGCCCACATGTCGAGATTTCACCACATTCTCCTCCAAGAAGCACAACCTCCATGCGCAATACCATGGCCACCATCAGCTTCATTGTCATCAGGAACAACATCTTCCTCTTCTTGGAAGTATTCATCCACACCATATTGCAAGGTCCAATTGTGCAAAATGCAACATGCAATAACAGGCTTAACTTACATGGGGAAAGAATGGAAATGCTTCTGATCAAGCATCTTGAACCTGTTCTTTGGAGCGGCAAAAAACCTCTCAATAGTAACTCTAAGGCTAGAGTGCCTAAGATTGAAAAGTTCCTCTGGGGTCCTAGGATAGTTTCTAGCAGAGAACTCATTGAGATGGTACCTTATTGATCTGAATGGTGGAAGAACTAGACCGACAAGCATACCTGTTGTCTGCTAGGTAGAACTACCTTCAGAAAGATTGAGCCCATCAGGTCTATCAAGGCTATCATTCAAAATTGTGACATTGATGTCTATGAGATTTGATACATTTTTAATGGATTTTCTTGATGGTTTTCGTCTGGATTTGATGGTTTTCTAGCTTTACCTAACGCTAATACTTCGGTAGCAAAGGAAACTTGGTTTTTAATGTGTGTTTCAGGTTTTGAACATCAACATAGGGTTTTAACAGGAAAAATACAATATTCGGGCGAAAACAAGCAAGTATCTTTTTGGAAGCAATCGAGGGAGGCAACTAGTATCTTTAATGAGCAACTATACATCATGAATATTTTCTCCGGTCATATAGTTCCCACCGTATAGTTTCCACCGCCTTCGTCTTGTCAAAAGGGACAACTTTCATGAAGAGGCCAGGCGCGAAAACACAAAATAGCAGCCGTCGTTCCATCTAGAAGGGAGAAAGAAGAGATCCGGAGAAGAAGGGGAAGACGTTCTTCATCTCGCTCCACGATATTCGACCTCCTAGCCACCACACCTACGTAGCCATTAGTTTTACTTTAGAGAGATATCTTCACCTTGCAAGATTAGGGTTTGAGATTGTTTATTCCCATCTTGAATTGTGTTGGACTTATTTTATATTCTTATTGTGGATCTCCACTGTAATATCAAGAAGAACTCTCTTTATGTAATTATATCGATGATGCTTTCTTCTCTCATGTGTGAGTAAGTTCCTTTGGGCGTGGGAGATGTAAGGTATTGGTGAGATGTGATGTGCCTATATATTTTCCATTAGTTTGTGATTGATTTTAATTACTATATTATGTATGCTTGACTATATGTGGGATGCATAATGCTTGTTGTCCAATTAAGGGCCCAGACAATGATACTTTGTTCTACATAGATAATATCTTGTTTGCTAGCATACCAACGACCCCCGAGTGACATGGGGATATCAATGGAAAACTAGTTGAACTCGAGGAGCACGAGGAGCCACTAAGCCTATTGCATTAGTCCAATCCAATGAGCTTAATTGCTAAGCAACCTGAAGGATCTTAATCGCCTAGTGACTAACCATGGTTTTGGTAACAGACTAGTAGGATTATTGAAGTTGGGATGAAATCTACCAAGAGAAGTTCCGTCTAATTATGGGTTGCTCGCCTACACACATACTTATAAGATTATAATTTTTACACTTATCACTCATCCACACATTGACTATCACCATGAACTGTATCTCCCTGCGCCTATTTTGTCATCTGCAGAAAACAACAAACAATTGAATCGTTCTTTACTTTTATGATTTTTATTTCCAAAGTTTACATTTTAGTTTTATTTAAATATATTCATTTTAATATAAATCTTGTTCTTATTTCAACACTTGCAGTCAATTCACTCAAAGACCTGTGACAACTTTGAGTGTGACAGATACTTCAATCATAAACACTGTAACATCCCAGCATTAGAGCTTAGAAATAAGCTGCACCCAGATGTGTGCATTGCATTCATGCATAGCAAATCCGAATAATTTTCGCGCTTTTAAACAAAACTTGTCAAAGTGATTGAAGCTTCTCTCAACTTGATGGAATTAAAGTAGATCATCAAGTTGACTGTGATGAGTTTTATATGACCTTTGCTAAAACCCTAGTTGGGTAAAAATGATTTGATCTAAGGGTAGATCAAATATAATAAAATGCTACCCATAATACATTGCCTAAATAATTGATATCTGATCCTTAAGGGATTCTATCATAATATTCAGCACAACAATTCATAAGTGCCAAGTTAAGATTACAAACTGAAGTAATAAAAATGTAATGACTAATCCGGACCTATCTTATTCTTATCTATTCTTACTATGAGTACCATAGTAATACTTAACTTCAACTCTTTAATGAGATTGAGTTGGAAAGAGACTAATTCAAGATCATTCACCATATATCTTTCTTTCCATATCAATCCTTATCATCTCTATTGAATCCTATCCCTATAAATGCTGTTCATCAATATTATGTAATCAACTATTGATTCATCAATTCTTAACCTATCAGTTCTTGACCTATCAGTTCTTGTTCTTATTACAACATTCACTTAAGGTTTATAAAGAAAGAAGTAAGAAGAGGTAAATAGTGATGCTAGTTTTAGATGTCATCTATTGGATAGGAATGATTGAAAAGAATCCAATCAATAGGATAATTGATGGAGTTAAATCCCTCCTAGATAAATAGAAGAATTATTGTTATTACCCAATCATATGGTAGTTAAGAAGATTACAAGGGTAAACCCTGAAGATAATTACCAGTAGTAATTCCATTAGACCAAGATGGCATAATCCATGAATAATCTTAATCCAATATGAAATACTAAGAAGATAATTTCAATACAATTAAAAAGTAGTACTGATAAAGCCTTGCTTAGCCAACCAAGAAACCTAAGCCATCAATGATTAAAGGATTATAATGGTGAGGCTTTAGCCACCAATATTGAATGCTTATATTTAGTATAAGTGATATTGATGGATAGAACATGATTAAAACCCTAGTCTAGATATATTATCCTAGGCTAACCATTACAAGTCACAATAATATAATGTAAGATTGGTGTATAAGTTACTAGAGTAAATATAAGACAACATGATTCAATTAAAGCCAGTATAGCATGAAGTTATGGAATTAGTGTTATTTATTTTGAAGGAGAATAAGCCTTAGAGAAAGGTAGTTGGATACATACATCTGATGGAGGAATATTAGTGATGGATGACTAAGAAAGATTATGAGTGGAGTTTGAAGGAACTACTTGTTGGATGGAAGGGTATCAATAGTAGAGTAGTGGATATAATTTAGAATGAATATAAGTAAACTATAAAAGCTTCAATGTCAAGCTCATTAGATTTATCAATGAATTTAGAAGAATAATATGGAATAAGAATATTTTTGTGAAGTAAAGCTCATCATGTTAACAATGAAGATAGATAGGAAGAAGTATTATATCTAGGAAAGGAATTCTTTAATTAAAGGCCAAGAATGGTGAAGAATGGAAAGATAGACATTCTTGTTAAATAACCAACTCTAAATCTTAAACCAAGTATAATGTCCATTTAGGGAATTGATTCATCATCTTATGTTAAGATCACTTTGTAGGAATATTTTCCTATAACAAATCACATAAGCACCTCTCTGCCAATTCCAACCATCATAATTATATGTGCTCAGGGGTATCTTTATCAATTACTTTCTATAAAACATTCTAAATATAACCTTTCTAGTACTAAAGGTGATGTCATTAAATATCACAAATAGAAAACATTATGTTTAGTTACTAAATCTTTACTCACATCCACAAAGGAATTTAAGTATAGTAAAAAAACACTAAACCCTAGGTTAAATATTCACACTTCCAATCCTAAACTTCTTTGTTTATCATAATAGAATATATGCATTGCCATTTTCCAAATCAATGGGAGTATTAACAACCATACAAATTTCTTTTGTATTTCATGCATCAAATAATGATATAGGAGCATCATACATATAAAAATTTCTATTCGAACTATGAGCCAACTAGAGTTAAGTTTTATAAACAAATAAGAATACATCATTTAATAAATCCATGATTAAAAGAGGAAAGAAAAACAATAACAAAAGCTTCTACAAAATATTAAAAGGGGCTCATATTAAGAAAATAAAAGAAGGATAAAAAGATTATATAATAAAAGTTCACCTATGATACTAAAGATATTTTAGTATTAATACAACTATTCAGCAAATAAATTATACAAAGAAAATTTCAAATTAAGATTATATATAAATCTGAAAAGGAAAACAGAAAATAGAAAAATATAAGACAAATAAAAAAACATCACCTGGCCGTAGCCTAACACCTTTGTACTTATCTGACGCCCATGTGCAGCCCACAAAAGCCCAACAACCAGCCCAGCTCTTTCTCATCTGTGACTGACGAGTGGGGCCAGGGAAGGACTGCGGGTTGAGAGAAAAGAAACGCCAGGGGGTTATCCGCAAAACAGCACGTCGTCGTCATCCTCACGCACACAGACAGCTCGCTGGAGGAGCTCGCCACCGCCCGATGTCGTCATCATCGTCTTTGCGCCAAGATCAACGCCGTCGTCGCCAGGAGAGGATAAGAAGGCCACCGCGACATTCCTGCTCGTCCTCATCGTCATTTCCCCCCTCTGAAACCCTCTCTACCTCATTTCCCTAACCATACCGAGAACCCTAGCTCGGAGGTAAGCCGGAGCCGGCGATTCCGTGCTCGCCTCGGCCAGATAAGACCATGGTGGTGACCGTCGTGCTCTTCTCATTCGATTGCCCCAACTTGCACCTGCGGAAGAGGCGTGAATCGACCCAATCGCACCCTCGATTCCCGAAACTGTTCGTCGACCTCACCGTCGTCTCCGACCGTGCCTCGCCAAATCAAGAACACCATCGCGTTCCTGGTGAGTCACTGAGTCTCCTAGCATGCGCTGATGCTTTGTTTGCTTTCTAAATCCACGCCACCGCAAGCACCGCCGCCTGAGCTTGTCGCTGGTTACTCTCTGATGACCAAAAACCAGCGGCGCCACCACTATCCTACTCGCATCTTTGTTCTGGTTCGAACAAGCCCCTGTACCCCCGCTAGCTAGCACGCTACTGCTCTCCTCGCCGTCGTCTGCCATGCCACCGGCAAGGTGACATCAGTGTGAGATCACCCTGGCCACGTCAACGAGTTTGGCCGGTCTTTGTCTCACGTGGCTGATGACATGGCCTTGGGCCCATATGTCATTGACTGGGGATAGAGATAGGGTCGGTAACAAATACATTTTCTAAACCTAAAAGCTGAGGTGGACATAGGCCCACTGCTCAGTGACTTAGGCTAGCTGTGGTTGCGGTGTAAAAAATTATTATTTCATGTTTAAGAAATAAATAAAATGTTATAAACTCAATTATTAATATTCCAGAAATCAAATAAATGATTAAATCTTGTTTAATTAATAAATTTTGATTTATAATTTAGAAAAATATGTATAATATATGAAAATTTGTATAAAAATATAATCTACAACTTAAACTTATTATCCAATATTATTATGATGATTATTTAAATAAATATTATTTAATAAAGGTTTTAATAGTAATAAAAATTTGATAATTCAAATTTTAATAATGGTAAATGCTAAAAATATAAATAGAATACCAAAAATCTTAGAAAAATAATAATTATAATTTAAAATTATAATCATACATTATAATTCAACTTAATTAAGTATTTGTTATTATTAAGTATTTATAAAGTAATAAATCTTATAAAAATCATATCTTATTATTTGTAAATCATAAAAATAAATGTAATATACCAAAATGATCACAAAAATAATATCTGCATGTTAAAAATCTAATATTCCCCTTTTTAGTTAAATAAAAATTCAAATATTTTAATAACTCAAATTTAAATTTATTTATTTAATTGGTAATTCATATAAGGATAAATAACAATTTGTTAATATTTCTAAAATTAGTTAATCAAGTCTAATAAATAAATATTAGTCTTCAATATTACTAGTAAGTCCTAATGATTCAAAACATTAGAAATATTATTATATTGAAATATCCTTCTACTATATGAATAAATTAAATTTTAAAAAGATCTCTAACAATTATAGAACATTCAAGAATGGTATATCAACCAAGTACAACTTTATAATGAACTAAATCCAAGAATAATTCATGAGTAGTCACTAGTACTATTTATTATCCACAAACCATAAATATACCTTCATAAGGGAACAATAAATCTTGTTCCACTACAAAATTAAAAGATCACTATATAAATAGAAGAATAACCATTCTTAAAGTAACCTTAAAGCAACATTACCAAGTACACCAAGTACAAAGGTTATAAACATTATACTTTCAAACTATCTTTGTTTTAAAGTTAACTTTAGTCTGCAAGAATATAACTATAACACTATAAACATTATTATTTGTTTTATAGTTAACTTTGGTATGAACTAGTTAAGTTATAAAGCATCTCAAGCCAAACTATTCAAGCAAGTACAAATAACATCAACCAGACTCAACTAACCACAAAGGTTGTTTAGACCTTAGAAAAGAAATATTTTCTTCAAATGTTATTCTTTTTGCCACTTCAAACAAGAACTCTTATATAAGCCATCTTGAGTAGTATCTCACATTTGTGTGTATCCTACTGTTTTATGATATTATAATTATATGATTGTTTCACACACACTCACAAGCCTTAATAAGAAGCACAAGTGTATAACTCATCTAAAAGTACAACACATTTCAAAGACATCATCTCTAGTATCCAAACCTAGAACAACGTTATCCCCGGGATTCGCGTTTATAAAGTGCATCACCTTACTTATGCAAAAGAACATATTGCTTCTTTAAACATTAGTCCTTACCGGACCAATGATGCTAATTTCAGATTTTGGATCTTATATTACCTTGAAGACCGTGAGTGCATAATCTTGCAATCACAAAAGGCAAGTTCACACTTGCTCATGTCCTTTGATTATTTTCAGTAAAGTATTTTGCAAATCTAGTGTTGTCATCACCTGCAGTTGAAAAAGGTCAGAAAACACTATTTTCATAATAATGTTATTATAGGTTATTTACCATGAGGTAATAACCTACTATAAGAGTTCCGGTGGTAAAGGAACATAATATCTAGGACTTAACAACCAATGTCGCCAGTGATTCTTGTGCCGTATATTACGCGTGAACCATGAGATTTGGAATGGGACGGAGAAGTCAGACGTATCCTTTTCCTCTTGTATGGAGGCAAGACGACCTTAACGTGACGTTGTGATTCCTTGCATGGATCCAACATATGGGTGGGTACCCTTACGCCCCACACTTTTGGTGTCTAGATTATCTATGGATGGTGTTTAGTGGATGGACCATTTAATATGGCACTTGCCAGGGCAACACCAGGCCATAGAGTCTTTGGGAACTCATCGGGGTTTTAGCCTACCCGAAAGGGGGGCTTAACGAAGCTGAGCTAGCCCGAAGGATCGTGCAGACATATGAGGTCGTGGAGAGGGCAGTGATTGGCTTGAACCAACTACTAGGCCCCACAACATGGAATTGTGGACGGGTAAGCTGCCCGGTTGTGCAACAAGGAGTTGATCTCTCATGGGAAAAGTAACGCACCTCTGTAGAGTGTAAGAACTATAACTTGTTACTCCCTGTTCCGGGAAGGAGCTGCGAACGCTGCGGGAAAGGAACTCCATGAAAGTTCTGGTAAACCCGTGAAGGCTGACGGACATAGCTTTTTAGAATAAAAGCAACCTTTGAAGAAATGTTTTATGAAAACTTGCATTGCCTACGACCTATGGTCTGTGGCTGTAGTTATAGTGCATCAAACACTCCTTTTCTAGTGAAATTGCTGAATACGCTCATACTATACGTATCTTCTTAACCCTTGCTAGACTCTGAAGCCGGTGCAGATAACATCTACATCAAGTTATGCTCCAGGACTCGGCATCCAAAGCCAAAGCTTTTCAATGAAGTCAAAGTAAGTCAACGTATACATCAACTCAAGTGAAGACGAAGTTACTGAATAGATAGGAATATAATATCTAGCCAAAGAACCTAATTCTGTAGTGTATTGCAATAGCAGCAATACCAATCCCTTAGTTAAAATACTAGTCTTAATAGTATGATAGTCCTTGAATTATTTATCTTTGATTCTTATTTGTAAGAAGTTCTTTCTCTCTCTTTAACCTAGAGTGTTCTCTGGATTTTGTGTAAAGAGTGAGTTGTAACCTTTAGCCATGTATTGGACCCGCTGTGTTTCTGTTGTGCCATTCTGAGAGATGTATACTAGTGAACGGTGTTTCATTGGTGTTATGTCAACGACTATAGTATACTACATCATGCAGTGGTATACTGGGTCACCGCAAACACTTACCTTTGGGCTCCCTGTGGGATCGATATCTTAACTTCGAAACTAGCTACAAATGATTTATGCACTTGCAGTCATCAGGCATCATGGGCAGATCCTTCCCAGCCAGCAAGCACATATGTGAATTTCATGTCGAAATAAATATATACAAGCACATTCTAGTCGGGTTAGTGCTTTATCCCTTTGTATGCAGCTTGTTCGGATCTCAGCACTCTAGACATCATATGAGTATCATCAATTGATCTAATACAATCCTGGGATCACAAGAATGTTAGGCGGCACTGTAATTTTCATGAGGTACAAGTTAGAGTTTCCCACCTTGTAAAATGGTAACCAAAGAGCGTTGCCTTGTATCTTCAAGGGAGTTTGACCACTTGGTGGCTTGATCAACTCTCCCCTGAGCTCCCTAATAGCATAGAGCACCTTATGGAAATATCGCGAAATCGTCTCGATAGATCACCTCCACTTGCTGTGAATCACTCAGAATCTCTGGTTATGTCCTAGAACATAAAGAAACAGATCCACTTGCTCTTCGATAGAGCATTTGATGTTTTCCTTAAGAAAAAATCTAGACCTTAATGCTTGCACAAGATGGTTAAAAGGGGCCCTTCTCATCCTAATCATGGAGATAGCCTATTATTGTTGTTGTAGTTTAGATTTGATGTCCTCTCCCTATCGCGCTACATCATGTTACCATATGTCACTGTCGGCCTGTTAGTCCTAGCATCCGCTCTTCTGTCGATCAGTAGCATCCATGCCTGAATCACAACAACCAAGGAAGCTGCCTGAATGATAACCTTCAATTGTTGGCCCTAAACAAGGTAGCATTGCATCAACACTCTAGTGTAAGATCCCTCCCTTATAAAGGTAAGGATCCCTGTGATTGCAATGCTAGTCCCTGGATCAAATGCTAGCATCCACAGTTTAAGATGAAGTACACAGAAACAAAGGTCATTATTACATCGTCATTCCAGAGATAACATAGTCTTTTACAACTCCATGGCCATAGGCCTAATAGAAGAGTTTAATCATAACAATATAAATAAAGTCTTCATCTTCATGTGCAACAGGCAAGCATGTTGAGTATAGACTCATAACCCCTAATCATCATCAGAGTAACCCGCAACATCACAAGTTACAGCCACAGTGGGTCAATACATTGGAATAGTATTGGCAAGTGATACCTTAGTATAATATTAACATCTAGATACTACATGAATTTGGCTAAGTGTAGCTTAGGCTTGCTTTGCTCAAAATAGGTTTTACCTATCAGTTGAAAACACTAAGTTTTTCTTTGACAAAACTTTCCCAAGGAACCACCAATAGAAATTGGTGAACCTTCACCCTTGTTCAACCTCAAGTTTTAACTTAGAAAATTGGGATGAGGAGATTCTTGATAGCTTCCATGTCTTGATGCTCAAATTGTCCAATACCAGGGACATGGCTAAGTACTTAGATTCTTCCATCTGCAGAGGTTGTGCACTTTCCCCACAAGACTTGATTTTTACCAAGACAGGACCTTTCAGAAGCCTTCCCTTAGACCAAATGGACGCGTTCCAACCTATCATCCCACTACCACCAACTGTCCAAATGGCTAAGTTATTGCAGCCTATGTGATCCAGGCAGAGCCCATAATACCATGTGTCTGCACTAGAAGCTTCTTAACATTTGGCATCTCAAATCCCTTTGTTCCTGGGTGTCTTTCCACAAGTGAGATACACAAGGTAAACCATAGAAATGGGCCTTGTGTAACCACTCAACACAAACCAATCTTTCCATTCCACCCAGGTGTTTCATTCACTTAGTTGTTTTTATTAAGCAAAACATAAGTCAAAGACTTAGAATTATTTCTCGTAGCATGAATATATAATCCACCCTCGGTTGCTACTAGCTAGGCTAAGCATGGTAATAGCATGTATCTTAACATAGAGGAAATTCTAACATTGCTACAACTACTAGGATTTCCCAAGCATAGCATATAGATACTTAGCAAAATAATCATGCAAGTCCTATACAAAATATTTCTAATGCATAGGTAAAAATATAGGGATAAAAACATGAAGCACCACTTGCCTTGGTTGTTTGGGGAGTAGCAACAATCTGCACAACCACAATCACTATTAGCACCAAAATCTACACATAAAATAATGGCACCAAATTCACATATCAAAAATATACAAGCAAAAATATATGAATGCATGCAAATGCCATGTGATGATTTTCTACACCAAACAAGACAAGTATACATTACTGAATCATAAACAAGACCAAGACACACTAAATAAACTTTATTTGATCTTTAAATCATTTTTCAAAACATTTCTATACTCAAAATAAGCCTATAAATGTCTCTGCAAAAATAACCAATTTTATAGAAGCAAAACATTAAACACATTACATAAATAGATAGCATTATTTCTCCTGATTCCAATGATATAAAATTTGCAAAATTTGAACGTGTGGATCAAAATTTATGAATTTTGCAAGTTTGAACAACTAATAGATCTAATTTCTGTTTTTAAAACTAAACTCAGGCCACGCGGCGTGTTCTGATTGGCCCGTACCGGTTAGGCCGGATCGATCAATGTGGGCTGCACGATCTAAGTGAAAATGCACGGCCAGATCTAAAACGTACCCCTTCGATAAGTGATCTATTCCTATGCGCTGGATCTAGATCCGACGGTTGCCAAGCATGCGACCATGGATGGGCGGCGCCAGCGACGGCAGCGCGGCGGCGGCGCTCGGTCAGAGGTGTTCCGGAGGCTACGGAGGGGGCTGGGGTTAGCAGAGGTGCTTACTGGACTCGCAAGATCGCGCTGAAGCTCAACGACTCGCTGGTGTGGACGGGGGCGTACTGTGGAGGTCACTGGGGCTCGTCGGAGTTGCGGGCGACGTCGGATTCCTGCAGACGACGACGTGGACCGCCCTAACACAAACCAAAGGCGTCAGAGTGTGCCCAACAATCTGGCGATCAATATAGGGTCAGAGAGAAGGCAAGGGGTGGTCGAGTTTTACATAAATCGTTCACCGGAGTTAGACGTCGGCTCTGTCGCTTGCTGAGGTGGTCGGGGACGGATCCCTGGGTCATGCGCGGGAAAACCAAAGGCATTAGGAGAAGCACAGATGCATGGCGAACTCGACAGGATCAAGCTGAAGGCGAGGGGCGCTCGGAACTCGCCGGAATCAGTCGCGGGAGCTGGTTCTGTCTGCGGCGATGCAACGCGAAATAGAGGCAGCCTGGTGGCGGAGCGAGCGAGTGGTGTGAGGGGAAATGACACGGTGGGGAGGGGATTAAGTAGCAGGTGAAGGCTGGGCGAATTACTAGCGAAATAAAAGGAATTGATTCGTCTTGATTGCACGAGGTAACGGCGGCGACGACGTGTTCATCGCGCGGTTTCTGGGGAGAACGATGACGACGTGGAGATGGGGCCACTAGTCAGTGACTCGTTGGGTTGGTTCGGTGCGGGTGAGAGAAGGACAGAGGGAAATGGCCCCGGGTGGGCTTAGTGGGCTGGGTTCGTTGCTGGGCCAAATTGGTAGCGGCGGCCTATTTCCATTTCTTTTCTCTTTTTCAATTTATGTTTGATTTTCCAGGAAACATTTTCAAATGAATTCAAATGTGTTTGAGTTCAAACTTTTTTTGGATTTTTATAAAGTGAAAATTGTACACATTTGGTTGCAGAACAATGTTGTACACTTTAAAATAATTTGGCACTTTGGAATTTTAAAATAAACAATGTTTTTACCCATTGTTTATTAAAGACAAAGAAATGGTTTAAATTTGTTTCTTTGTTTTGAAATCTTTGTCCAAGCTTTGGAAATTATCAAACAAACATCATAGGTTTAAAACAAACAATTTCTCATTAGAGAGTAGCATTGGATCAATGCTTTGCTTACATAAAATAATAAGCATTCAAATGCTTCTGTTTTTGTAATAACTTTGAAAATGATCCTAAAATGATCATGAATGCTTGGATGATATGCAAAGCTTTGAAAACATGATTTTAGGGCTGTTACATCTAGTTACTACCCCATTGTCGAGATAACTACCTAAGGTACTAATGTAGGGGGGAGGAAGCACGGAAAAGGTCCTTACTTCATGGCTGCAGACGTCGATGACTGGGAGCAGCTAGTGCCGGAGTGGTCATAGCAGCTGCTGCCAGAGACCTAAATCTGTGACACCACCGCCGCTAAAGCCGCAGTTGATACATTATAAACGTATCTATAATTGTTTATGTTCCATGCTTGTTTAGTACCTACTTTTCTTTGTATTCTCTTTGAGGTATTTTTATATGTTTTCTGGGACTAACCTATTAACAAGATGCCATAGTGCCAGCTGCTTGTTTTATGTTGTTTTTGGTTCCAGAAAAGTCAGAAAATGAATATTCTCGGAATTGTACGGGACAAAAGCCAAAGTCAATATTTTACCATGGGGAACACGGAGCTAGAATACGAGATGAAGGAGGGACTCGAGGGGGCCACACCCCCTAGACGCGCGGCCTGGCCTCGCCCGCGCATTCGGGGGGTGCAGCCGCCTCGGGCACCCCCTCGGCCTCCCTCTTCGCTTATAAGAAGCTCCCGATACCTAAACCCTAAGGACCCGATCAATCTTCTACGAAACAGTCTGTAGCCGCCGCCACCATCGTCCCTAGACCGGGGGGATCTGATGATCTTCCCGGCACCCTGCCGGAGGGGAGAGATCATCCCAGAGGCCTTCTTCATCACCATGCCAGCCTCCGGTATGAAGCGTGAGTAGTTCCACCTTGGACTACAGGTCCATGTAGTAGCTAGATGGTTGTTTCTCCTCCTTTGTGCTACCATGTTTAGGTCTTGTGAGCTTCGTTCATGATTAATATCATCTATTTGTAATCATGCATGTTGTGTTTGTGGGGATCCGATGGATATTGAGATTACTATGTCAGATTGGTTAATGATTCTATCTTATTGATTCTATCATATCTGTGTTGTTTGAGATCTTGCAAGCTCTCCGTTTCTAGTAGCTATCTTGGCCAAGTAGATGCTAGTGACTCCAAGAGGGAGTATTTATGCTCGATAGTGGGTTCATGCCTCTATTTAATCTAGGGAAGTGACAGAAATCTCTAAGGTTGTAGATGTGTTGTTGCTACTAGGGAGAAAACAACAATCTCTTGTTCATGGAACAAGTGTATTGTTTACTTTACACACATTGTTTAAAGTAGTTATCCGTTGCTTGCAACTTAATACTAGAGGGGGTTCGGATGATAACCTGAAGGTGGATTACTAGGCATAGATGTAGTTGGATGGCGGTTTATGTTTATTGTTGTAATGCCCAATCAAATCTCATAGGATCATGAATGTCTAGTATTGCATTGTTATTCCTTGCTCTATCCTGTCAATTTCCCCGCTGTAATTTGTTTACCCAGCATGTTATGTTGTTTATCTTAAGGAGAACACCTCCAGTGAACTATGGACCCTGGTCCAATCTTTACCATTGATACATCTTCCACTGTTACTGTTTACTTTCTGCAATCCACCATTATCTTCCACACCATACAGTTAATCCTTTGTTTTCAGCAAACCGGTGAGATTGACAACCTCACTATTCGTTGGGGCAAAGTCTTGAGTTTGTGTTGTCCAGGTTTCCAAGTTCCTAGCAACACCTTTGGGTCGTTTCCTTCCTCCTACTGGTTTAACTGAGGGAAAACTTGCTGCTGTGCTCATCATACCTTCCTCTTGGGGTCTCCCAACAAAGCTCTATAGCGATCTGATCTACACATCAACAAGCTTTTTCTTCCGCCGTTGCCGGGGAGGCTAAGGACGGCTTCACAAGGGGAGTCCTTCACAACCTTTCTCTTTACTTTGTTTTTGTTTTGCTTAGTTTCTTTTGCCTTGCTTTTTCATGCTTTCTATCAATGGATGGTTTCTTTGAAACTAGTTCTTATTGGCAAGGTGGATTCACGTAAGAACAAAAGTATTATTATAAGGAACACCGTTTGTCACAAAAATGGAAACACCTATGGGAACAAATTGATAAATTGGATATTATTGCTAGAGAGGTGTGCTCCACTTATAATGGTACTTATTTCTTTGATAAATGTTGTTGCTGTAGGAGGTATAAACACCTCCCTTTTGAATGTGAGTATAATGATAATGTTACTATATCTTCTTATGTTAAAGGAAATTATGACTTTTATGATGTGGAACAAATTGAAGAATTTATTGCTTGGAAGGGTGCATTTGAACTTGCTAGTTTGCTTGAAAATACTGATAATTCACCTTATGAATATGAGGTTTATGATATACTTAAATTTTGCTTTGATTATTACAAGGAAGAAAATGGCTATATTCTTGAACATTTTAATAGATGCTTTCCACAAACGGAAGAGACTAATGCCTTGCAAGAGCTTATGGAAGAAGAAATTGCTGAAACGGGAAGCTCATTAGATGAAAAAGAGGAGGAGAGTGATGAACAAAAGGAGGAAGAATGGATCTATCCATGCCTACCTTCTAATGAGAGTAACTCTTTATCCCTTACATCATTTTATTGTCCCCCTTGCTTACCAAAGGAGGATGAATGTTATATTCCTATGGATCCTTTTAAAATATCTGGGTAAAGCCTATGATAATAATTGTGCTCCTATTATCTATGATAATCCTTGCTATTTTGATAAATCTTATGATAATCCTTTATTTGCGCCTAATTTCGAAAAGCATGGTACTAAAGAGTTTTGCTTAGAATTTTTTTATGATAAATCTCTAGATGATGGTCCTCTTGAGAATGATCAGTCATCTTGTTATAAAATTGTTAAAACTGGGTTTTAATATTTTAATCCCACTATTTTTTAGCTTGCTAGAAATTATGTGTTTATAGATCATTAAAAGCATGCTTTATGTGATATTTATATTGTTGAGTTTATTCATCAGGCTACTGAAAATTATTATGAGAGAGGAAAATATGGTTATAGAAGTTTTCATGGTACTGAAACAACTCTCTATGTGCTAAAAGTTTTGAAGTTGCTCTTGTTTTATCTACCCATTCTTGTTACTATGTGCTTCTTTGATTTATTTTCTTACAAGATTCCTATGCATAGGAAGTGGGTTAGACTTAAATGTGTTTTGAATTTGCTTCTTAATGCTCTCTTTTACTTCAATTTATATTTCTCATGTGAGCATCTTTTTAAACTATCATGCCTAACTTAAAGGCGTTAAAGAAAAGTACTTCTTGGGAGATAACTCAATAGTTTTCTTGAGTCTTGGAAGTTATTACTTCTGTAATAACCTCTCCTTATCCTTTTTATTTGATTTTTGTGCCAATAATAACCTCTAATGAGAGGGAATAAGATTTGGGGAGTTGCTGTCCCGAAACAGATTATTGTGCTCCACTATAAAAATTCTTAAAAAAATCTCTATAAGTCGTATTGAGCTGTAATTCTCTGAATAAATCCCCAGATTGTTATCTCACTTTTGTTAGTTCAACACTTTTTGATTTGAGCAACAGAAGGTCTTCGAAAAAATCGGTTTTCACCTGCTGGTCTGTTTTGACAGATTTCTGCCATTATTTGCATTTGCTTCTTATTGATTCCTTTTTGGGTTCTTTTTGGGAAATTGAGCTTTTTGAGGGAATTGCTACAGTAGCTTATGTATTTAGTGAATGTTTTGCTGTTTTGAAATTAAACCCAAAGGTCTATTATCTTTTGAATGCACTAATGTTGCTAATGAAGATTGTGTGAAGTTTTGTATGAAGTAAAATTTTCAGGTGTAAGGAAAGAATGATGTAATGAAATGAAGAGTTGACAAAATATCAAGCTTGGGGATGCCACCCCGTGTCACCCCGAGAAATATTCAAGAGGTACAAGCATTAAAGCTTGGGGATGCCCAAGGAATCCCCTTCTTCATTAATAAAAAATCTCAGGTCTTTCTAGACACTTCGTTTTTATGCTTTCATGCACAGTTGTGTTGTTCTTAGAGCGTCTTTGTTTTTGTTTTTGGTTTGCTTAGTCTTCTTGAATAAAGTAGGTGGACCCCCGTTTTCTCTGTGTTGTTTCCAATAAGTTGATTGGTGTTGGAAAGGAGTAGGAAGTTCTTGCTTAGTAGTACAAAAAGGAGCTTACTTTGACTGTGACTTAGACTTTATCATGTCATGCTAGATGTTGTTTTTACCTTATGTTTAGTGATTATTGCTGTAGCATGACTTGTTTCAAACAATTAGGATTGCTTAATGTGCCTTGAAGAATCATGCATTGTTTTAGCATACAAAAGCATAGTATTGTTGTATTATCCTTTGATGCTTTGTTTGGGTTGACTTGGCACATGCTCACACCATGTTATGACTATGAACCAGTCAGCATAGCCTCTATTCTGATTTGGTTTTTTACTTGTGGTACCACTTTATGCTTTGATTAGTAATATTTTGTCGCTCTGCAAGATTATGGCCATTATTGCTCCTTTAGTTGGTCACTCCCAGTCTTTTGCTAGTCTCCACTTGTATGAGTAAGCTCTACTCATGCATCCAACTCCCAAGAAACCAAGTTATTCCAAAGTGTACACTATAAATTCCTATGCATGGTGTGTTACACCATTCCAAGTATATTCTTGTTTTATCTATCATCCAATTAAAAAGTCACTTTATTATGTGAAACTTAGTGATTAAAGCTCTCACAAACTTGATGGCACAGTTTATTTTTTCTTGCCCCTAATAAACTTAAACCATTGTGTCATCTATGTTGTATATGCTTGCACTTATACGTTGGGATTAGCAGAACCGTGCTGTCATGGGGAACACTTTCAACACCTGTAAATATCTACCCAGTTGATATCATGCTCTTTTGTTTATGGATGTCGTCGGTGTAAAATGAAAGGGGATCTTGTAAGTCCATGGAGTTATGTATATGTGTTAGAGAAACGCCTGGGCTGCTAGCCTAATCCATGCCTAATCATGGTGGAAACTTGCAACATCACCATAGTGAGCAATCTATGAAGCATTCTTATTATAAAAAAGAGATAGAGATTGAGAAAAAAGAAAAAAAAAGATGAGAAAAGAGGAAAGAGAGAAAAAAGCACCATTTTCCCATGGTAAATAAGCAGATTGCTGATATGCTCATTGTTTGCTTGCCTTGTCATTTTGATATGGGATAGCTCCTATATCATATGCAAGGGGTACCCTGTTGGCGGTTCGATATGATACACATGTACTTACTATGACAAGCACTTATCGGTGACTAAAGTTGAGTAGCATGAGGAGAGGCCCTCGTAGTAGGGACATGAGATTGCCAACTTATACTTTGTCAAGCATATACTCCATATTTTGTTCACTTTAACCTTAATCACTTCAAGATGCTTATGATAGGGGCAATGAGAGCTGAAAGCTAGAAAGTACCATGATTTTTGGATCTCTTTATGAGACTTGAAATCCCTGCTTCCCTTTATGAAGGCCTTTCTTCCACTATTATATTGAGTCTCCACCTTCTATCCTTAGCTACCAAGTAAGAGAACCTAGTTGCCATTCTTAGTTCTATGTGCATTGTCCCAAAACTTATTGATTGATTCATATAGTCAATGCTTGCAAATGGTTTGTTATTGATTTTGATGGTGCATGTCACCTCAAAAATTATTCTTTTTATCACTTACCTACTCGAGGACGAGTAGGAGTTAAGCTTGGGGATGCTTGATACGTCGTAAACATATCTATAATTTTTTATGTTCCATTCTTATTTAGTATCTACTTTTCTTTGCTTTGTCTTCTCTTTGAGGTATTTTTATATGTTTTCTAGGACTAACCTATTAACAAGATGCCATAGTGCCAGTTGCCTGTTTTCTTCTGTTTTTGGTTCCAGAAAAGGCAGAAAATCAATATTCTCGGAATTGGATGGGACAAAAGCCAAAGTCAATATTTTACCGTGGGGAACACGGATCCAGAAGACGAGACGGAGGAGGCCTTGAGGGGGCCACACCCCTAGGCCGTGCGGCCTGGCCTGGCCTGCGCCTGGGGGGTGTAGCCGCCTCGGGAACCCCCTCGGCCTCCCTCTTCTCCTATAAGAAGCCCCCGATACCTAAACCCTAAGGACCCGATCAATTTTCCCCGAAATAGTTCATAGCCTCCGCCACCATCGTCCCTATATCATGGGAATCTGAAGCTCTTCCTGGCACCTTTTTGGAGGCCTTCTTCATCACCATGCCAACCTCCAGTATGAAGCGTGAGTAGTTCCACCTTGGACAACGGGTCCATGTAGTAGCTAGAGGTTGTTTTTCCTCCTTTGTGCTACCATGTTTAGGTCTTGTGAGCTTCGTTCACGATCAAGGTCATCTATTTGTAATCATGCATGTTGTGTTTGCGATGATCCGATGGATATTGATATTACAATGTCAGATTGGTTAATGATTCTATCTTATTGATTCTATCATGAATGTGTTGTTTGGGATCTTGCATGCTCTCTATTTCTAGTAGCTATTTTGGCCAAGTAGATTCTAGTGATTCCAAGAGGGAGTATTTATGCTCGATGTGGGTTCATGCCTCTATTTAATCTGGGAAGAGACAGAAATCTCTAAGGTTGTAGATGTGATGTTGCTACTAGGGAGAAAACAACTATCTCTTGTTCATGGAACAAGTTTATTGTTTACTTTACACACATTGCTTAAAGCAGTTATCCGTTGCTTGTAACTTAATGTTATAGGGGGTTCAGATGATAACCTGAAGGTGGATTACTAGTCATAGATGCAGTTGGATGGAGGTCTATGTATATTGTTGAAATTCCCAATCAAATCTCATAGGATCATGAATGTCTAGTATTGCATTGTTATGCCTTGCTCTGTCCTGTCAATTGCCCCGTTGTAATTTGTTTACCCAGCATGTTATGTTGTTTATCTTAAGGAGAACACCTCTAGTGAACTATGTACCCCGGTGCAATATTTACCATTGATACATCTTCCACTATTACTATTTACTTTCTGCAAGCCACCATTACCTTCCACACCATACAGTTAATCCTTTGTTTTCAGCAAACCGGTGAGATTGACAACCTCACTGTTCGTTGGGGAAAAGTCTTGAGTTTGTGTTGTGCAGGTTTCCAAGTTGCTAGCAACACCTTTGGGTCATTTCCTTCCTCCTACTGGTTCAATAACCTTGGTTTCTACTAAGGGGAACTTGTTGCTGTGCTCATCATAACTTCCTCTTGGGGTCTCCCAACGAAGCT
Organism: Avena longiglumis; assembly: GCA_030063025.1. Lineage (NCBI taxonomy): Eukaryota > Viridiplantae > Streptophyta > Magnoliopsida > Poales > Poaceae > Avena > Avena longiglumis. The sequence goes on from CP125977.1 coordinate 125,339,672, forward strand.
CTATAGTGATCTGAGCTACACATCATCAGCCGTCCAAGAAGAAAATGGGGATGGATTTTCTCCCACGAAATGGTGACAGCCTAAGAGGGAGGTGAGCCTACTTTTCGCGCCATATGCCACTGCAATTCTCCTAGACCCCTCCATCTCCGTGCTACCTCCCCGTGCATGGCGTTCCTCTCCTTGCGCTTGCTAGGGCCTGTCCCCATGGAAACGCCCAAAATAGGCATTCCCAATGGGTCAACTTTTGGGTTGATTTAAAACCCGTACGATGCAGAAAATGCATGCGACCCAACAGAACAAACTATTTCTTCGAGCGCCATGCGATAAACGACAATACGACCTAGCAAACGCGCCCTTGTAGATCAACACGCATGTACCATTCCTGAATCCCGAGGTGAGAGAGAGCACAGGGTGTGGTAGCAGCTTTGGCGGGACACTTTGTCACTGAAGTTTTTTCATCACTTATCCACACCGCTGAACAATAAGTCCTCATCGAGGGTGTCAAAATATGTCCCACTGCACCAAGCGTCTCACATCTCCTCTTTGATGATGATTCTTTGATGTTTCTTAAGGCTGACTATGACAATGCCACGAAGATACAATGAATTTTAAATGTGTATGAAGCCTGTTCAGGTCAAGTGATTAATAAAGACAAGAGAACTGCCCTTTTCAGTCCAAATTGCAATACTCTTCCGAAATCGGAGATTCTTGACTGCCTCAACATGACAAGTGAAGAAGATAATGAGAAATAACTTTGTCTTACTGTCTATATCGGAAGGCGAAGAAAAGAATTTTCCAATATTTGAAGGGTAAGATTTGGGTGAGGATTCAAGGATGGAAATAAAAAATCCTTTCAAAGGCCGGAAAGGAAATTCTTATCAAGGCAATCGCGTAAGTGATCCCCATCTTTGCCATGTCATGCTTTGACTTGACTAAAGAGTTGTGCGATGAGATATCTGCCATGATTTGCAAATTATGGTGGAGTCAAATGGATAAAGAAACTAAGTTGCACTGGCTCTCATGGGAAAATTTATCAAAACCAATAAAAGAAGGAGGCGTAGGCTTTAGATATTTTTACTCCTTCAATATTGCAATGCTAGCAAAACGGGATTGGAGAATTCTTATTAATCCAGACTCATTGTGTGCAAAACTGCTACAAGCTAGATATTTCCCCACATGTGATTTCCTGAATGTCTCTCCAACAAAAGGAATATCATACACATGGCGGAGTATTCTGAAAGGTCGCGACCTGATCAAAAGGGCTTAATTTGGCATGTGGGCGATGGTCGTAGCATCAACATCTGGAAGGACCCTTGGATTCATAGAGGCATTACTAGAAGACCAAGTACATACCACGACCATCTTCAGTTATTAGAGAGGGTTTGTGAAATTATTTGCACTGTCATCGGATAATTGGACCGTGACCTTGTGAGGCAAACCTTCAATTCTGATGATGCTGAACATATCCTCACTATCCCAATCCAAGAATTATTTGATGATTTTCTAGCTTGGCATCCTGACCCGAAGGGTGTCTTCTCTGTCAGGTCAGCGTACAAGCTCAAGATCAAGTTGTTGGACATTGCTACAGGTGAAACTACCTCATCTAATGTAGAAAATCCGACGATTGGTACGCCAACCAAATGGCAAAAGATCTGGATCCTGAATATCCCTAGGAAAATCAGCATGTTCCTTTGGCGCTTGGGGCACAATAGTCTTTCTATGAAGATGAACCTGCAGTGTATAGGCTTGGATCTTGAAACCCATTGCCCTATGTGTCACCCTCTTGACGAGGATTGCAGCCACATCTTCCTCAAATGCAAGTTTTCCAAATCAGTATGGCATGAAGCAAATATGGAGGCCTTTGATACCTTCGATCCGGATTACGGATGTAGTATAGCTCTTTTTCCCTAGTAGACCTAGGGTTATTGAATCCTTGGGAAGCAGAAAGCAAATTTAGATTACTTAAACGGACCTTCGAGAGTTTTAGAATTCCTTTTGTGTTTTCACCGGACCAAGAGTTTGTGATCTTTTTTGTTGTTTTTGACGATGGAGAGAGAGGGGGCCTAGGGTCTTTGGTTTTCACCAGTAGCAGTGAAAAACATCTGACGGGAATAATAGATAATAATAAAGTATGCATGTAATTGTTAGATCAAGATAATTATATGTGGGCAGTGCATCCATAATTGCTATCGCCTCCGCAAGCGCGTATAACAATATCCTACTAGTCTCGTCCATAGAAGAAAGAGAACTAATGATATGCATAGTGATGTCACCATTAATCCCAAGTAAATTCTTCACATACAGCCGTACTATCCTTTCTGTCACTGGGGTTCCCATCATGCAGATCTGTCATTACTCACACTCGCTTTACCTAGATCAATCCTCGGGGTCTTGGGTACCTGACAAGTCCTTAGATTGACGCAAGAGAGGGTACTACAATCATCATGTCATACAAACTAATACATGATCCCATCTATGATAAATAACATGCACAAAAATCTATCTTGCTAGGCCAAAGCCCTTATCCTAAGGATAATTACTCACACATAGAGATGGAATCAACAATCATAAACATTGTAATAGAGATCACAAGGTTGATAGCAAATAGTCTTACAATGTCACCAATTGGAGAAGAGATCTACTATTACAAGTGGTAGAAGATGGCTATGGTGGTGGAGAAGGTTTTAGAGGTTTAGATCTAGATCTATTCCTCCGGCGTGATGGCTTCTGGTGGCAGGGAGAGTTGAGTTCGAAAAGAAGCGTTGTTTCCCGTTGCCCAAAGCCTCTTTATATAGGGGGTCCCTTCACAAAAGTTGTACTGTTTGACCTAATGAAGTCGATGGCAACTATATGGCCGAAACTATATGGCCGAAATTGAAGGGAATATGCCCGAGAGGCAATAATAAAGTGGTTATTATCATATTCCTTGTTTATGATAAATGTTTATTTTACATGCTATAATTGTATTAATACGAAAACACTAATACATGTGTGTTTAATAAACAAAGAGAAAGTTCCTAGTTATGCCTTTATTCGTCAAAAAACGTATCTACTTTCTCAAACACTTTGCTATTGTTTATTCTCTAAACTAGTGTGATTTGGATACAACTAACACGGACTGACGTTGTTTTCAGCAGAATTACCTTTGTGTCTTGTTTTTCTGCAGAAAATGAACTATCAGAAAAAATCCCGGAAAATATGCCAAAAACTATCTCACCAGAAGATCCACGGAGCCAGAAGGCGAGACAGAGAGGAGGCCTGGGGGGTTCGATAGTTTTACAGAAAGAGTTCCGCTCCGCCGCCGTCACCAGAAACCAAGATTCGGATCCAGAAACTCCGTTCTAGCACCCTGCCGGGACGGGGAATTTGGAGAGGATCATCGCCATCATCATCACCAACGCATCTCCATCAACCACCAATATTTCCCTCATCCATGAGTGAGTAATCTCCCATTTTAGCTTGGGGATGGTAGGGATTGGATGAGTTCTATCATGTAATCAAATATGATTGTTAGGGCATAGTGCATAGTATCTCTTGTGCTATTTGACTTTGTTGCAACTTGTTGTGCTTAATGCTTGTCACTAGGGCCCGAGTTCCATGATCTCAGATCTGAACTTATTATTGAATCATTATGATAGTATTGTTTGTGATCTTATCTTCAAGTTGTGTACACATATCATTGTCCGGATCCAAAGGCCCCAAAGTGACAATAATTGGGACAACCGGAGGGGATGGCTATGGTGTGAGGATGACATGTGTTCATGGAGTGTTAATGCTTTGCTCCGGTGCTCTATTAAAAGGAGCACCTTAATTGCTAGTAGTTCCCTAGAGGCCCACGCTAATCGGGTCGACAGAAGATGTTGTGCAAGTTCTCATTGCGAGCACGTATGACTATATTTGGAGCACATGCCTAGGATTGTTTAGTACTTGGATGCTTGTTATTATTTATCTGCAATGCCCTATATCTTGAAGTTACATGTTTAGACTCGTCCATGCAACGCCCGTCATCCATCCCTATCCCTACCGCACTCGAATCCTACCGTTACCGTTACTGTTATTATTGCTCCTATTTCACTGTTGTTGTTGATGTTGCTTTGTTGTTGCTACTGATAAACTTCTGTGAGCAAGAACTATTTCCAGGTGCAGCTAAACTGACAACTCATTTGTTAAGGCTTGCAAGTATTATTTGGCCACCTTGTGTCGAATCAATAAATTAGGTAATACTACCCGCGAAGACTGTTGTGATCCCCTATACTTGTGCGTCATCATGCCTCTCTCATAAACTAGCTCTTTGATTAACAAGATGATCAAGGTTTCCTGATCATGGACATTGGATGTTGTTAATAACGAGGTCACAACATTAGTGTAATGGTGTGATGAACATTCATCTGAAGTATAGCATTACGATCAAAGTCATTGATTTTATATTGCTATAACAACTTACGAAGTGATCCTAATCCTTAGACCATGAGATCATGTCAATCACTAACACCGGAAGAGTTTCTTGATAACATCAAACATCACACCGTAACAGGGTGATTATAAAGATGGGTTCAGAACTATTAAAGTGTTATGTTGAGGCCCATGGATCGAGAGTGGAATTTGTTCATCACGATGATGGATAGATATGCTATAGGCCCTCTCGGTGATATCACATTGATTAGCTTGCAAGCAAGTGATTTGATCACTAGAATGTTATATCACGGGAACGAGAAAAGAGTGCATGTCAGTAACGAGATCAAAATAGGTATGGAGATACCGATGATCGAATCTCGGAAATGTAATATATCGCGAAACAAAGGATTAAGATACTAGCGTAAAAGGTTCTCGCGATCACAAGAAAGTCATCGTTGAATGTATGGGAGTAAGTATGGGTCTCAAGATCCCGCTTTTGATTATTGATCCGAGAGGGGTCTCGATCATGTTCGCATTATTCGCGAACCGTAGGGTGACACACTTAAGAGACACCGACATCCATTTGGAGCAAAAGTTTCATGCCGGAAAGAATAACAAGCGCAGGAATTTATTTCACTAGATACTGAAACAGGTTTTCGGGTGAAATTGGAGAAAGTGTTTTTGCATGTGAAATGAAATACTAGCAAGGGGTTATATGAGAATGTTTTTCATTAAAGTAATTGACAAAATTCTGAATAAATAAAAGGAGTTTTATTTAATGAGAGTTTGCATTAAATTTGGTGGAAATTTAATGGGAATTTGAGTGGGTTTTTGGGTGGAGGGAACTAAAAGGCATTTGTGTGAGTGGAGTGTCCACCCACATGAATGAAAGAAGGGGAGGGAGCATCCCCATGGCTGGGTGCATAGCCCCTTGGGTGCCCCCCTCTCCCTATAAAAGGAGCCCCCTCCCTCTCTCACTCACACCTCCTCGTGAAGGATCTCTCTCCCCCTCTAGTATTTATCCCCCATGGTCTCGAACTAGCGAGATACATGTTCCCGGTGGCTTTTCGGAAAGAAAGAGTTATGCTTTCGCTGCATCGCTGGAGCGAGGAGGCGGAGATTGCTTGGTGCCTCGGACGTGTGTGCGAGCGTGGATGCGCCGCTAAGTTGCGGTGCTAAGGACTTCCTCTCGATCTTGAGATCGGCAAGAGATCGTCTACATAAACCACGAGTTTGAACTCGTTAAGCTTTGTCGGTCTTCAAGGGAATGTTCTCTACGGATATACATCCGCCCGTTGTCCGTATCTAGTAGATAGATCTTGGTACATAGTTGTTCTCATCATAGGAAAATTTTTGTTTTCTATGCTGCGAACCCTACAGGAATAAATTTCCCACCGTATAGTTGGTCATTAAGGCTTCTGCCTCCACTTCAAGGCTCGTAATTTCTTTAACATGTTGGAAATCTCGTATCTTTGACATTATGTAGTGATTCCCATTATTGTACGTCATTATCTGTGCAGGGAAAAATAGCAAGATAGGATTGCATACCCTTTGATCATTAGGCATTAGTGGCAGGATTTAGAGAGATATTTCATCAAATATATGAATAATATCTAGTTTAAATGCGGATGTGGATGGCTATATGTCACAGCCATCAACCTCCCCAATATTAAACTTGATAGTCCTCGAGCAAGAAAACCAAAATCAAAAAGGAACTCAACATTTAAACTGAAATAACGAGATGATGATTTTACTCATGATTGGTAGTCTCATGTTTTCTCCACTTTATTAATCTAAAAAACTTTAGCATAAATAGAGTAATGGCAAGCATATCATACAGGTTTCATGAATCCTTATAGTGAAACAAAATTATTGTAAGAATGGATGATTCAAAAGAGTAAACCTTATTCCATGTCATGTAATCAACTTATAAGCTTGCCTTTGAACATTAAAGTATAATCATATAAAATTAGGAGTGTGAGAGTTTGTCATGAAAAGCATATACACTAAAGTATCTCAATTCTCCCACATTAATAAATCAAGACTTTTTAAGCACTACTTTTCTATTCATTGTCCTTCAAGAATTTCAGTTCTTAAGTAATTGAGAGCATGCCAAAAAAATCATTAGTTTATCACGTTTTGATGGACACTCATGGAATCACTAAGGCTTTTGTTCCTTTTGCATAATGATTAATCATATCAGCCAGAGGAGTGATTCCATCATGTTTACAGCTACCCGGGAGTGCCAAGAATCTTACCCATTATAGCATTGCTGCTACATATGTTTAATCAACTCATAACCGAAATCTAGGAGTTTCCTCCATGAAGATCGTTCGTAGGCTAGCGGAGTTGTTAGCATCCTATGAAGTTTGACACGCATAAAGCTATATCATTCTTACGATTTACAAGTCAAACTTTTAATGCTCACAAAAACCGCTAAACATTTATTCAATTGAACAAATCCTTTCAAAGAGAGCTATCAAGTCAATAATTATTTTCTGTGGTGCTGAGTGTCTCTAGGAATAAGCTTTCAAGACTAAACACTACAACACCCAAGTCTTCAATTGTGAGAAATTTTCTTATTTCAATTGTTTAGCAAATTTTGGGCAAGACTTGGTTAACTACAAGAGCTAGAACAAAATGTACTCAATTACATACCCATGCAAACAAAAATTTACTACAATATAGAGACTCACTCCACCGATATAACATCTTAAGATTACTACTAACTAGCATGGGTTTCTCAAACTTCAAAAGTGGGGAGTCATAAGGCATACCTCTCATGTTTGGTTCCACTTATCTCTTCCCTTATGATTTTGTTTCTTGGAAACTCGAAGTCGATCACTCTCCTGCAAATATATGAGAACTTCGAGGCGAAAATAAAAGAAAGAGGGAAAATAAATATAAACGGAGAAATCTTTTTGTGATTTTTGAGAAGGGGAATTTAAAGAATAGAAAATTGGCGGCAAAGCTCGGCTTGAAAATCTCAAACAAAATAAAATAACTAAAGATAAAGTGTTGGGGAAACCAACACGAGTTCTTATAAACTCAAATAAAAGCATAACCTCAAAAATAAAGTAAAGCAAATGAAATCCAAATAAATATAGATACAAAATCTCCCCAAGCTTAGGATTTTGCAAGCCCTTCAAATCATTGAGGTGGTGGAAAAAAATTATTACTCTAGTCCGCAAATTGAGTTGATAAATTACTTGTTGTTTCTCGGAGGTTCAAGGAGAGATTATTCATCCCCTCCATCGTCCCTCCAAGTTCTTGAAAGTCTTGATATGTTGCGAACCGGCTTGGTGGCTGCTCCTCTTGATGAGGGACTTCTTGCTCCTCCTCTTGGTCCTCATCCTCTTACGGAATCTCTTCCTCGGGTTGGTCCTGCTCAACCTGCAAATAATAAAGCACACATCCTTCCTATATAGAGAAAAGATCATTAGGCACAGGAGCGGGGTAGAGACGCCCAGCCCCAGCAATATACAGATAATAAACACCACCTCTCCTAGTAAGCATTCCACAAGCCCTCAAAGTAGAAAAACCAACACGTCGCTCACCTAGTACTAGTTTCAACTCACCTAGGTCGATGCCCAGGACATTGGCAAGCACGTGATGATTCCTCCACAAGTGATTGGTCCTTGGCTTTGGGAGGATTGGTACTCCAAGTAGCACACAAGAATTACACCCAAGTTGAGTGACAAGTTGTCGTAGTTGAAAGTAGCTTTTGCAAGGACTAAGATGTCATGGTGGTGTCACGGCAGATGCCATGGGTAGGCTTAAGTTGGGGGCCGAATGGGTGCTTGTGGTCACCGGGGAGGGAGTGCACGGTCTAGCCATGCACGAAAAACAAGATGAACTCTCCACACTTAGGAATTTGATTGATACTTAGGAATTACAAGTGCTCCTTGAGCTGTGTGGACTAGTGTTCTAGGCACTAGTTCCCTACTTGGACCAACCTCCCTCTACTACAGCTATGCCCTCTCTTATATAGGCAGCGCTAGGTAGCTTATACCCCTTTGGGTTCTAGGGTTTACTGTTTGGATCTTGGTCCCTACAATGTGGGCTGGGTCATGGGCTTTCCCTAAGCCCAATGGCTCAGTCCACAAAGCTTGACAGCTAACGGTCTTCTGGTACGTTGCCTCCTGTTCCTTTTGGTGTCACGCAGCAACTTTGTACGTCGGCCCTTGCTTTGGGCGACACCCGGCTCCTTTTGTGTCACCTGGTCTCCCTTCTCTTTTGAACATGCTTTACCATGGTCCCTCCTGAATCTTACTCGCACGCGTCCTATATGACCCGACCCTTCCTCGGGAGACTCGGCTCGTTGGTTCCTGCAAGAATAACAACTTTCTCTTATACGGGTCAACATAGTTCATATGTCGGCCGCACACGATTCTCTCTTCCGGCCGTACTTACTCGGAGTTAGCCAAGATGTGCTACGTTTCACCCCTCGTGGCCCTACCGGGGGTTATGCCCCCGACATTAGTCCCCGAAGCTAGTGAGGTCTAGCAGTTCAAGCTATTAGGCGTCTCCAGGTTCCTTTAATGTGATTGGAACTTAATTTTTGTCTTTACTTGTCACAATCTTGCACCTTGCCAAGTCTGTCTGACAGTTTTCAGATCCACTCTTTGACTTCTTGGCTCATTTTTGCCTCGTGCGGAGTCACTTTGGCCAATTCCGGGTTATTCTTGGCGTGCTTCAGTCACTGACAGCTGGTAATCATGGTTACTTGCCTCAAATTTTGTTCCAAGATCTGGCGGCACAGTGATGGCTACGCAGTTATTCCCCGTCACTGTGGCAGTCCCATCGGCATGCGCCCCTTGTCCTTCCTTTTGTGATGTGGCATTGGATTTTCTATGTATTGTTTCCACGTGGCGCCCGCTGATTGGCTTACTCGGAAAAGGTACACGGCCACACGCTGGTTGCATGGCGCAGAGGGATCCCACGATTGGGGTTTTTACTGCCCTTAAGTAGGGGTGAGGGGGTTACCACTTCCCCCACGCCCGTTCAGTTTTCCCCTGCCTCTTCTTCTTCCTTGCCCTGCGAAATAAGACCTCCCCCTTTGCGATTCTTCCTTCTTCCTGTTCTTACCCTGCGATTGCTCCATTCCTCTTTTCATTCCACCACGGGTCCCTGTAAGTCCAAACCTCTCCCAACGGCGGAGGAGATTGAGTCTGGGAGGATCATGGACACACGCGACAGTGCTGATGGGGCTGAGGAACAGGAGGTTCCCGCCGGCGAGCGCGGTGACTGGGAGGGCTAGAGGTCTCCATCGAGGAGGTCGAATGGCTCCGCTCCACCAGGCGCATCCCGCTGCAGGTAGATTGTTGTCTTCCTGCCGGTGAAATCTCTCCCAAATCCGATGCCAATGAGCGGGTGGTTTTCCTTTCTCACTTTGAGCAAGGTTTTGCTCTTCCAGTGAGCACCTTCTTTTCTTAGTTTCTCTCCACTTTCCATCTACAGACCCATCATCTTCCTGCCAACGCGATTGGCTCCCTCTCTTTATTTATTTCCGCTTGCAAGGCCTACCTCAGGATTTGGCCTACAGTTCTTCTGTGGGCCAGATATTTTAGCTTTAAGGTTCAAGTTGTTCCCTAGCCTGGTGCTCCTCGATCCGAGAAGAGGCTGACTCGGTGCGGTGCCGCTAGCATCACGCCCAGGAGAGACTCCATCTTTCCTCGGTTACTGGTCTTGATTCTTGCAAGAAATGGCATAGGACTTTCTTCTATGTCAAAAACAACGGGTCCACCGATAACATCCGGCTCCCCCCTTTCTCGGACGAGGTCACGAACAAGAAGTTATGGCAGCTTGACCCGCATGACCAAGACGCTGCGGTGAACAAGGCCAACGTGATCTTGGAAAGGTTTCTATCGCCGGATGAGAATTTCCATCTTGCCGACAGGGACCTCATGTGCACCTTCGTCTCACGCCGGGTAAGCCCTATACAAGCTAGAAGCCACAAGATGTGCTTCATGAGTGGCTCCCACGATCCCACTCAGCACTCTATGAAGGAGCTCACCCATGACTCAATTGCTCGCCGAGTAAGCTCAATATTCAAACTGAACTTGGTGGATGATTGGGCTTGGAGCTGCCCTTCGTTTAGCCGGGTCAAGCATGTCCCCTCGGTAAGTTCTTCGAGTCGTTTTCCTTGCCGAGTCAGCTTTAGCTTTTTTGCCACTTTCAGTCTAGTTTTTGTTACTCATTCTGTTTGTCTCTCACAGAACCTTGTTCACCAGGTTGATGACAGTACTGTCCCTCCTCGCGGTTATAAAGAGCATCGCTCCGACTCCGACGAAGTCGAGTTCGACCTGGAGTGCTTCATGCCCATCCCGCATGCAGCTGCTGCTTCAGCTTCCGTTAAGAGTAAATCTCGCAGCCCCTTACAAGATTGGTCTGACGATGATGATTGTACGATTTTGGAGGTACATGCCTTGTGACCTTAGCCTCCTAACTTATTCGAGTAAGCCTGTCATTTACTATGCAGCTGGACAGGTACATGACACTCCTCCTCTCACCGTGGGCGGAGTCGGCAAGATCCCCGTCGCCAAGCCGAAGCAACACGGGGCCTCTTCCAGCACTCAGCCGGCAAAGAAGAACAAGCCCACTCCCGCTGCTCCTGCTGCTACCACTCTGGCTGAGACTCGCCAAGCCGCTGGGCACCGAGTCACACGCCGAGTAACCCGTGACCCGGTTGTCACAGGGTAAGCTTTCGAGTTCTGCTTACATTATATTTTTCTTTCTCATGCATCACAACTGTTTTCTTATGCGTGTCTTATTATTTTTTGGTTTGCCCCTCTGTCGGCTAACTAGGCTGCTTCCAGCATCTCCTCGCCGCTAAGGCCTGCACCCACTCTAACTGACTCTACGGTGCAGAACCCCGTCCGAGTCGAGGCTCCCACTATTGAGGCTCATGCTTCTCAGTGTCAGTCAGACCTGGTGGCGCACACGATGAAGGAGACTTGGCCCAGCACCCCTGGCGCTGGTCAGGAACAACTTCTTGATCGTGGTGCCAGTGAGATCGGAGCCGAGAAACCCTCCGCCAACAGTTCCTCTAGCATCAGCCCTCAAGCTGGTGCGAATGAACAACTTCCTGATCTTGGAGCCAGCAAAACTGCTGAGCCCAGTCGGCCGGCTCCACTTTCTTCTTCGAACAATCTTGCTCCCTCTCCTCTTCTCCCAAAGAGCTAGACCCAGCCTAAGGCTTCTGGTTCGGCTCGCTCTTCATCCGGCAATACCACTTCCACCAAGCAAACAACATTGGTTTGCGCTCCAGGTACTGCTCCTCATATCCAGCCCCGACGTTGGCAACAATGCTTACTTCAACGGGTAAATCGGGCGAGTCTGCGGCTGTTGGGTCAGGTGGTGGCTCTAAAGCTGTTGCCCTTCATACTAGTTCTACTGCCACCCGCGCCAACGTAGGAACTACCTTCAAAATGGGTCAAGTTCTTACTCAAATGCTCAGTGGGAAAGGCCTTGGTTCGGTTGAGCCTTATGCTTTGGCATGGAATGCAGCGGGCGAGCAGGAGGTCAGCACCCTCTCGGGCAAAAAATTGAAGCTGGGCCCCAAGGCCGTCTCTGACATGACCCAGCAAGCCATCACCTTAATGGCTCGCGCGGATGAAGTGAATGAGGTAAATGACCTTTTTACTCTTTCGTGTCAATGAGTATTTCTGTTATACATATCACCTAGTCCCCGAGGTTATTGCCAAGTGAGGAACTTACTCGGCTGTAAGCTCTATGCAAGAACTTAGACTTTTATTTCCTTATGCCAAGCTCGCATGTTAGACTTTCGATCCCTAGTCCCCGAGATTACTGCCGAGTGAGGAACTTACTCGGCTGTAAGCTCTATGCAAGAACTTAGCCTTTTATTTCCTTATGCCAAGCTCGCATGTTAGACTTTCGATCCCTAGTCCCCGAGGTTACTGCCAAATGAGAGACTTATTCAGCTGTAAGCTCTTAGATATGAGTTGTTCTTTATCTATCTAGGAGCTTGATTTCTCCATTTATTTACTGTCTTTTTCCCTTTGCAGCTCCCGCATAATGAGCGCACTAAGGTGCATCAAGCTCTCCTCCTGGAGCATCGCAAGCTCGAGCTTGCGTATGAAAAGCTACATATTGACACCCAAGGCCAAGGTGACTTTCTTACTCGCCCTATATTTATTCGGCGTATCTTCCTTTGGTTCATTTTCTTAGTCTTTCGCACTCTTTTCCCACAGCCTCTGCTCAGTCCACCATCGAGGCGCTCCACTCGCAGATCAGCGAGACGGAGAGTAAGTTTCTTGCCTTCCTTCACGCCATTTTCTTGCCTTATTAATCTGGTAGTTCAAGATATTTCTATCGGTGCTGACGAGTGACTTGTTCCGAATAAGCAGAGAAGCACCAAGCCGAACTCCAGAAGGAGTGAGACGAGGTGACTTGGCTAAATAAACTGATGGCCAACATGGAGCAGAAACACTTGGCCGAGGTGAAGAGGCTGAAGGAAGAGCTTGTCGAGAAAGATGATCAGCACGCCGCCAGCACCGAGAAAACCAGGGAGCTGCTCAAGGAGGCCAAGTAAGTGATTGAGTCGGCGGACTTGGATCTAGACGCACTCCAAGCCAAGGCCAAGGCTTGGCAAACCAGACTCGGCACCATCAACTCTTTCCTTGGTAATGAGTTCTGACTGTTTTTTTCACTGTGCTTTCTTGTTTCTGACTTTGTCATCTTTGTTTGCTAATATTCTCTTTTGTTTGAAGAGAATTTTACCGAAGCGAATTTGTTCGCTATTCGGGCCATGAAGAGGGTGAGAGCTGAGTCTGGTGCTCCAGCTGACGGCGAGGTGACCAACGATGAGCATCTCGAAGCATTGTGGGAGCGCGTCAAGACCCTCAAATCTTGCAGCGTGGACTTGCTCAAATCGTCTATTCATGCATTTCGCATGCTCTGGCCGGATGAGGATGCCCGTGCACTCATCGAGCCACTTGCTGAAAGATTGCTTCATACTAAGGACATGTTGGATCAGTGGCGTGAGTCAGCCGGCCGAGCTGCAACGGATAAGGCCCTCTCCTTCGTGCTTTCATGGTACGAGGACATCAATCTTGATGTTCTTGCTCGCATAAGGGGAGACGGCAAGTGGCTGAATGATCCTAAGTTGATCAAGAGACGCCAGGAGCAAGCCTACGCCATGATCGAGTACACCATGGTACACGCTTGGTGCGACAGGCCCAGCTTCCTCGACCTCGGTGACCCACTTGTCGAAGTTGTTGATGAAGAGGGTACTGACAGCGAGGCCACCGAGTCAGATGATCCCGAAGACTCGGCTACTGACGCCCCTGACTCGGCAGGTGATCCAAGTGATGCTCCTAGCTCCAAGGCTGCTCCTCCGAGTCATGTTGCTTCTTAGACTGAATAGGACAAGTACTTGAACTTTTGATGAGATCCCCGGTATGCCGGGTACAAATGTAATATAAATTGCACTTATGTTTCGTTATGTGCCTTTTCATAAGGCATTAAATATTTTGTTATGTTCTCAGTGTGAATCATCCAAGGGCAAGTCCCCGAGTCTCATTTTGCCGTTTCACCTTTCCTCGACTTTGGCTCCTGTCTACCTTTTTTGGCGTTCGACATTAGAGTCTCAAAGTACTAAGGATATAGTTAGCGGGTATGAAACTTGGATCACTTGGCCGGGGATCATTCAACACACAATACAATATGACCTGCAGTGGGTTAGGCAAAGACATAGGGTCGACTCACGTTTCTCCTTGTACTTATTCGGCGTTCGTGTTTCCTCATCATGCATGTTTTCCTCTTGCTTGCCATGAAGCCATGTTTTCGGACAACAGCATAGTCGAAGAGTTGATTCTTTCCGAGTAAACACTACTTGTTCCGAGATAAGCTTTGGATGTCACGCCAGCCGACATAAAATAATTGAAATGTAAAACATAAGGGGCAGTCCCCGAGTCAGTTTTTCGAGTCATGCCATTTTATTATCAGCACATAGCTGGCACAAGTGTCTGACGTATGAGAGTTCGAGTGATACATGCATTGCTTCTCCTAAGTATAGAAGGGACAAAGTAGTGCCACATTCCATGGCCTTTTGGTCTCATCTCTTGATATGTCCGCCTTGTTCTTTTGCGCTTCACGAGCATCTATGAGATAATATGAATCATTGTGCAATGCTTTGCTTACAATGAACGGACCTTCCCATGGGAGTGATAATTTATGCATTACCGCTATGCGCTGCACTAGCCTTAGCACCATATCCCCTTCTCGAAAAAAACGAGGTTGAACTTTCCGGCTATGGTAGCATCGGAGATTTTGCTGATATATAGTGGATCTGGACAATGCCAGTTCCCTTTCTTCTTCGAGTAAGTCAACTCCATCTTCTCGGGCCTCTTTTACTTCGGCTTCCGAGTATTGCCTTATCCTTGGCGAGTCATACTCTATGTCGGCAGGCAAAACTTCTTCTGCCCCATACACAAGGAAAAACGGCGTATAGCCTGTTGACCGATTCAGAGTTGTTCTTAAACTCCATAGCACTGAGGGCAGTTCCTCTATCCAGCAACCAGGTGATCTCTGGAGTGGTTCCATTTAGCGGGGTTTTATGCCTAATAGAACTAGGCCATTAGCTCGTTCAACTTGTCAATTTGGTTCGGGGTGAGCGACTGATGCTACATCGAGTCTTATTCGGTTTTTTCCGCAGAAACGCGCAAAAGCTCCTTCGGGAAAGTTTGTGCCATTATCTGTGATTACACTATGTGGGTAACCATATCTTAGGATTATGTCCCTTAAGAATGTGACAGCTATTTTACCGTCCAATTTTTTGATGGGTTTCACTTCTATCCATTTGGTGAACTTATCAATCATCACCAAAATATGAGTCATGCCTCCCCTTGCTGGTTTGAATGGTCCCACCATATCTAGGCACCATACTGCAAGCGGCCAAGTGATTGGTATAGTCTTTAATTCAGGCGCTGGTAAATGTGACTTGGATGCATAATGTTGGCAACCACTGCATTTTCCGACTAACTCTTGTGCCTGTGCCAATGCGCTTGTCCAATAAAATCCATGTCGTAACGCCTTGGCCACCAATGCTCTTGATGATGCATGGTGCCCACATTCCCCTTGATGAATATCCAACAAAATCGCCTGGCCTTTATCTGAGCTGATGCAGCGCTGCGGTACACTCGTCACACTTCTCTTGTATAGTTCCTTGTTGATTATAGTGTATGCTTTTGCTCTCCTTTCTGTTTGCCTTGCCAATATCTCATCACTCGGCAAGGTTCCATCTTTCAACTAGTTGAATATTGGTTGTGCCCATATTGGTATTAGCGGCTCAGGGTCTGCTTCACCGTCAATTTCCATTGGTTCTGCTGACATACGTTCTGCCGACATGACCTGAGGAGTCCCCGAGTGTGATTCGACAACCCCTGACATGAATGGGTCAGTCCCCTAGTGAGTCGAAACTGCCACTGAGTCAATGTCCATTGGCACAACGTCTGACTCTTGTGTGGTCAGGATGAATATTGATTCGGATTCTGGGGACGGCTTGATCGATGGTTTTCTGAGATGTTCCAATGCTATTTCTGGTGGTATTGCTTGCCTAGATGAACCTAGTTTGGATAGTACATCTGCCGCCTCATTTTCTACTCTTGGGACATGATGGAATTCAGACCCGTCAAAGTACCTCGAAATTTTTTGGACATGGAAATGATATAATGCCATGTTTGCGTCCAGCGCGTCCCAATTTCCAAACACTTGCTGAATCACCAAATCCGAATCACCAAAACACATAATCCTTTTGATGTCGATCTCTTTAGCCACTTTGATGTCGTGGACAAGTGCTTCATACTCGGCAACGTTATTGGAAGCAGCAAAATGGATTTGTAGCACATACTTGAGCTGATCCCTCTTTGGTGATGTGAGTACTATGCTGGCGCCCAGACCCATTTTCGTCTTGGACCCATCAAAATGCATTTTCCAGTAGTTCGGGTCTGGCAGCGGTGGTTCGTACTACATTTCCATCCAATCTACGAAGAAGTCTGCAACATCTTGAGATTTAATTGCATCTCTCCTATCATACTGTGGAGTATATGGTGCTAGCTCTATGGCCCATTTTGTGACTCGGCCACTGGCATCTTTGCTGCCTAATATATACGAGATGGGTGCCTCGCATATTACCCAGATTGGGTGTTCTTGAAAGTAATGTTTCAGCTTCTTTGCTCCCATATATACCCCATATGTCATTTTATGATAGTGTGGGTAATTATGTTTTGATACAGAGAGCACTTCGCTCAAGTAGTAAATTGGCCTTTGGACTGATTTGCCCTCCTCTTCGCGTTCAACCGCTATTACTGCACTTACAACTCTGTTGGTTGCGGCGACATAGAGCAACATTGGCTCTTTGGACAATGGTGATGCTAATATTGGTGTTGTTTCCAACATTTTATTTAATTCTTAGAAAGCGCTATCAGCTTGTTGTGTCCATGTGAATTTGTTTGATTTCTTCATCAGTTGATATAGTGGTAGGGCTTTTTCACCTAGCCGACTAATAAACCTGCTCAACGAGGCCAGGCACCCAGTGAACTTCTGGACATCGTTGAGGGTCTTTGGTAATTCCATTCTTTCGATGGCCCTGATCTTTGTCGGGTTAGCGAGTAACTTGCCAGCCGGGACACCAAATGTGCATTTTTCCGGGTTAAGTTTCATTCAGAATCTTCTTAAGTTTGCGAATGTTTGACGCAGGTCCTCAATTAGAGTATGACTTTGCTTGGTTTTTATTACCACATCATCGACGTATACTTGAACATTTTGTCCAATTGATCTTGCAAGCATTTTTTCTTGCATATTTGATATGTTGCACCTGTATTTCTTAGTCTGAACGGCATGGTGCGATAGCAATAACCCCGTACGGGGTGATAAAAGCTGTATTTATTTGATCATTCGGATTCAGTGGTATCTGATGGAATCCAGAATACGCGTCCACAAATGACAACAACTCACACCCAGCAGTAGAATCTATGACCTGGTCGATCCGTGGCAGGGGAAATGGATCTTTTGGGCACGCCTTATTGAGGTTCGTGTAATCAATACACATGCGCCATACCACTGCCACGTTCGGGTCATATTTTTTCTTTTCGACCAAGACTGGATTTGATAACCAATGCGGGTGCAGTACTTCCATGATGAACCCAGCAGCCAAGAGCCTGGCAATCTCGGAAGCTATTAATTTCCCCCTATCTTCGGCGAAGCGGCGGAGGGGTTGCTTCACCGGCTTGGCATCTGGCCTTACATGAAGAGAGTGCTCAGCCAGCTCCCTTGGAACTCCTTGCAAATCCTGTGTTGACCATGCAAAGATATCCCGATTCTCACAGAGGAAGCTGGTGAGCTCTCTTTCCTATTTGTCAGTGAGGCCAGCCCCAATGGTAACTGTACGCTCTGGGAAAGTCTCATCCACTTCTACCTTCTTAGTTTCTTTGGTAGCTTGAAATGACACATTTCCATGGGGGTTAGTGAGTGCCGACATGGACATTTGTGCTGCTTTGGCCAATGCTGCCACCTCCAACATTTGATGCTTTTCTTGTGCTATGACCAGTGACTCGTCCAGTGAAGATCCGACTGAGGCACAAGCAATGGATCTTTTGTAATCTCCTTCCACTATAATCCCTCCACATGGGACTGGCAGCTTCATCTTCAAGTAAGCAATGTGAGAAGTAGCCATAAACTTTTCCATAGCCGGCCTACCGAGTAAGGCATGATACGAGCTGACTAAATCAACCACCTCGAATTCTATAGCTTCAGTGCGACAATTCTCTCTGTTGCCAAATAAGACGTCGACCCAGATCTTGTCGATTGGCTCACAGGACAATCCCGGCACGATACCGTGGAAAGTTGTCTTAGTCGGCTCCAGCATGTTCATGGTAATGCCTAACTTGAGCATGGTATCCTTGTACATGATGTTGATGCTACTGCCATCATCGATCAATACCTTTGAAAATTTCACATTAATATCTGGGCCCATGAACGTTGGATCTAAAACTAGAGCATATCCTCCTGGGGTTGGCATGATCTTGGGGTGATCCTTTATGCTCCAAGTTATCTCTTGCTCAGACCAATGCATGTAATTGGGAATTGCCGGCATTGTGGCATTCACCTCCATCATCCATCGCTGCTGACTCTTTTTGTCATTCAGCTCTGAGACAAAGACGACATAGCTCTAGTGATGTTCTCTGTACTCATTCCTAGTTCCGTGGCTGACATGAGCGTCGTCACCTCTTGGATTATGCACCTGGTGCACAGTTTCTCTTCTCTCTTGATTATGATACCTTGGCTGCCTGTTTTTGTATTTGTTATCTGTTCCCATAGCCTGAGCATTTCCTCCTATAAGTGGTGGAGGGGGAGGTGGTGGTAGCTGCTTACTCGGCAATTCCACTCTATCTCCTTTCTGAAACCAAGTGCATTGCCTTGTTGTGTGATTTGTTGGCTTACTCGGACTAGGCGTGTGAAATTTACACGGCTGGTCTAGCATCATCTCATAGGTATACTTCTGTCGGTCTTGATATTGATTCCTTTGTTCATATGGCTTTTTGCCATCATTCTTTGGCATCCACTGTTGTTGTCCATTTGTCCTTTGCAGTTGTCTACTTCCAGCATCTGGATGATCTTGACTCACGGCCGCAACCTAAGTCGAACCATATCTGTAGTCTGGCCTTTTGTCTCTTCTCTTGCTTCTCTATTCGGATCTTTCCTGGCGCCTTTGTGACCCGGTAGCGTCATAGATCTGAGTCTCAGTCATCCCATCTGCCGACATGAGCAACAGCTGAGTCGGATCTCCTAACGCATATGAATCAACAATTCTTATTGTTTCTGCCAAACTTGTGGGCATATCCCTCTATAACCTTTGCCACAGCACACTTCCATGTCTGCATCCTTGGGCAAACCACGTGATTGCCTGTGACTCGATTACCCCTTCGCAAGAGTTGCGCATTGTGCACCATCTTGTGAGGAATTCTCTATCTGTCTCACTCGGCCTTTGCTTGCACATTGCTAGCTGTTGTGGGTGATTCGGCTTCTTGTAGGTGCTTGTGAAATTGCTCACAAAAGCGTCTTGGAAATCGATCCAGCTGTTAATGCTTCTAGGTGGAAAATTGTTCAGCCATACCCAAGCTGGTCCTTCTAGCATCTGCGGTACATATCATACTGCCCATCTCAAATTCCCCTGCGCGATTTTACAGCAGTTCCATAATCTATGAGCCAATACTCTATCTTTGTGCTTCCATCATATGTTTTTGTTCCTCTGGCCAGCTAGAAATTTGGTACAGGTGGCTCCTTCATGATCCTTGGGCCAAAGCATGGTGGACCCTGCAGACCTTGCGACTCAATTAGTTCTGCCATCTTTATTCGATCAAGCTTCAGCCTTGCATCATCCGGCTGAAGGTTCCTGCCTCCGAGTCTAGCTCCCATCGCTTGATATGCGTGATCTGAAATTCATATCCGTCGTTTACCATCGCTGAGTAACCATCATTGTACCTGTTCGTGTTCAGGTTAGCATGCTGTTGTGCTGCTTTTCCCGTGATTTGTTGTCTTCTTTCGGGTTAAGCTGGTGCATTATTCGGCGCTGGATTTCCTCCTCCTGCCGAGTGAGCTCCACGCCTAGGTTGAGGCGCAAAATCTTGCCCTACATTGTCATTTCTTTGCCCTGCTTGCCTTTCTCAGCCTGCGTTTTCCTGGTTCTCATTTCCTTGGGCATTATTCCTTCTCATTCCCTATGCATGCGCTGGGTTTCCCTGAGCCATTGTCGGGTCATAAGTGATCATCTGCTTGTTTCTCCCTGAATCCACACTTTTTACTTTTCTCGGTCTTGGCGTCGCTCCGGGTGAGGATTCTGTGTGACCTTCTGATCTTGCCGGGACGGGAGTCGCCGAGTGAACCAGCTGTGATCTCCCTACTAGTTGTTGTGGGTGATTCGGCCTCTTGTAGGTTCTTGTGAAATTGCTCACAAAAGCGTCTTGGAAATCGATCCAGCTGTTAATGCTTCCGGGTAGCAAATTGTTCAACCATACCCGAGCTGGTCCTTCTAGCATCTACGGTACATATCGTAATGCCCATCTCAAATTCCCCTGCGTGATTTTCATAGCAGTTCCATAATCTATGAGCCAATCATCTGGCTTTGTGCTTCCATCATATGTTTTTGTTCCTCTGGCCAACTGGAAATTTGGTACAGGTAGCTCCTTCATGATCCTTGGACCAAAGCATGGTGGACCCTGCGGACCTTGCAACTCGATTAGTTCTGCCATCTTTATTCGGTCAAGCTTCAGCCTTGCATCATCCGGCTGAAGGTTCCTGCCTCCGAGTCTAGCTCCCATCGCTTGATATGCGTAATCCGGCAATTCATATCTGTCGTTTACCATCGCTGAGTAACCATCATTGTACCTGTTCGCGTTCGGGTCGGCAGGCTATTGTGCTACTTTTCCCGCGCTTTGCTGTCTTCTTTCGGGTTGAGCTGGTGCGTTATTCGGTGCTGGATTTCCTCCTCCTGTCGAGTGAGCTCCACACCTAGGTTGAGGAACAAAATCTTGCCCTCCATTGTCATTTCTTTGCCCTGCTTGCCTTCCTCGGCCTGCGTTTTCCTGGTTCTCATTTCCTTGGGCATTATTCCTTCTCATTCCCTGTGCATGCACTGGGTTTCCCTGAGCCATTGCCGGGTCATAAGTGATCATCTGCTTGTTTCTCCCTAAATCCACACTTTTTTATTTTCTTGGTCTTGGTGCCGCTCCGGGTGAGGATGTCGTGTGACCTGCTGATCTTGCCGGGACGGGAGTCGCCGAGTGAACCAGCTGTGATCTCCCTTCTATACCCGGATTTGCTCTATAGTATGCTTCATTCAGCATGCTAGCTGCCCTTACCAGTCCGTTGACTCGCTCTTGTTGTCTTTTCTTTGCTTCTCCCGTAAAGTGGGGTAATTCTGCCATCGCAGCTTCTGCGGCTCGCAGGTTTGCTGATGCTATGTCGTATGTCGGTTGCATGGCTGTTTCATTGCAGTTCTCTGGCGTTATTTTTTATGTTGCATCCGCCAGCTCCTCATTGAGGTTTCTTCCTCTTAATCTAGTTGCATCAAGCCGAGTATTTGCACCCTTGACTCGGTTTGCCGAGTTGAGCTCTCGGATTGTGATATCCACGTCTTGCTGTAACTGTGCTAATTCCTTGGCTTTCTCTAGAACCTTTATTCTGGCCTCCTCTAACTCGGCTTGCACACGTGCCGGGTCAGTTTCTTGCGCTACTGGCTCTGCCAATTTATCTATCGCATCTTGCGGCTCTTTTGCCCTTTTACTCCTGGCTATGTTTTCTAGCTTTTCCAGTGGTGCCTTTGATGTTCTCGCGGCCTTTGGTGTTTCCTCATGATTCCCTTCCTCATCATTCTCATTCACTACTGGAGCTATCGGTGGAGCTTCTGGGTTAGGAGTTGTCATCATTACCTCCACAGAGACGAGTTGGTGAAGCTTTCCAACGACAGGAACCGTTGGCGGATCCGGCGCCAGGACGACGCGCTCTGGATATGCGCACTCCACGCGCACGGCAACGTAGACCTGGTGCTCGCCGAACTTGATGATGCGACCGCCCCTATGGAACGACTTGATCCCGAAGCATCCCGCGTTGTCAATGACGAAGTTGAGCGCTCCAAACCTCTGGATGAGGCCGGAGTAGACGCGCTCGCCGGTCTTGGCGATGATGTTGCCCGTCTGGATGAAGACTCCATCAAGCACCTGCTTCTGCCCCATGGTGGGCGCCAACTGTCGTGGTGGTGTCACGGCAGATGCCATGGGTATGCTTAAGTTGGGGGACGAATGGGTGCTTGTGGTCACCGGGGAGGGATTGCACGGTCTAGCTATGCACGAAGAACAAGATGAACTCTCCACACTTAGGAATTTGATTGATACTTAGGAATTACAAGTACTCCTTGAGCTGTGTGGACTAGTGTTCTAGGCACTAGTTCCCTACTTGGACAACCTCCCTCTACTACAGCTATGCCCTCTCTTATTTAGGCAGCGCTAGCTAGCTTATACCCCTTTGGGTTCTAGGGTTTACTGTTTGGATCTTGGTCCCTACAATGTGGGTCGGGTCATGGGCTTGCCCTAAGCCCAATGGCTCAGTCCACAAAGCTTGACAGCTAACGGTCTTCTGGTACGTCGCCTCCTGTTACTTTTGGCGTCACGCAGTAACTTTGTACGTCAGCCCTTGCTTTGGGCGTCACCCGACTCCTTTTGTGTCACCCGGCATCGCCATTCTATTTTGACCATGATTTACCATGGTCCCTCCTGAATCTTACTCGGAAAGGTGCCACGCGTCCTATATGACTTGGCCCTTCCTCAGGAGACTCGGCTCGTTTGTTCCTGCAAGAATAGCAACTTCGTCTTATACGGGCCGACATAGTTCATATGTCGGCCGCACACGATTCTCTCTCCCGGCCGTACTTCCTCGGCATGGTTCTTTCTTTACTCGGAGCTAGCCAAGTTGTGCTACGTGTAACCCCTCGTGACCCTACCGGGGGTTATCCCCCCGACATAAGATGTCCTCCTCATTGAGTCTTGTAAACTCATTATGCGCCTGCAAGGTGTTAGCAATAACGTAAACAAATAGCACATAGCAGGATGTTGAATATTTTTCCGTTTGCTGACTCTGGAAGTAAAGCTCATTCTATTATAGCAGAGTTCAGGGGAAGGTTCTATGCTGTTAAAATATGCGCATAAAGCATTAGGATCATTGTTGGGTAAACCAAAACAATTCCACCATTCATTAAGTGATAATGAATAATTGTTGTTCATGAGTCGGAAAGAAATTCTATCCTCCCCATGCCATGTTTTAATGGTGCTTTTCAAAGAAATAAGAAAATCAATGGTTAAACAACGATACATAGGTGCATCTTGAAATACAAAGTTTTGCAGGCCAACCCTATTGCAAAGTAAATTAAAGTCATTAGAAATACCTAGTTGGTTTAATATGGCGGGGCAAGCCCACTTGGTTGCCTTGACTTCTCGGTTTTTGATCATGTCGAAATAATCACGGTGGGACTCATTATTGAATCGAATTTCCATGTGTTCCTGAGCTGCAGCCTGAGAAGAACTAGCGGCGACAAGAGCACGCGTTTGGATCCTCGTGTTCATCTTCTAAAAATAAATAAGAAAGACAAAATATAAAACTTTTTGATCCAACAATAATAGTCATAGAACATTCCTCATCATAGTACACTAAAAAATATCCTCAACGTAATAATCTAAGAAAGAATAATTAGGTATATAGTTCAAAATAAGTCTCACCCTAGATTGATAATGATAATAGATCAGAGATGAATTTTCGAAAAGTAATTGGAGGATCGGAGGATAAACATACCATAGATCACTTGTGTACGAGGAAATCGAATGAAATTAAGTAGAGGTGATAATCCCTTGAGGTTTTGAGAGAGTTTTGAGGCAGAAGAGAGAAAAAGGATTGAGGTTTTGATGTTTTGGGTACCTTCCCGTGCGTTTAAGTGGTCGGACGCAACTATACGGCCGCAACTATATGGCAGGAACAATTGTTCCCGCCGTATAGTTGGTCTGGTGGCAAAAAATTAGGGTATCTTTCCTGGCGGCTCTAACTATACGGCAGGAAATTTTGTTCCTGTCGTATAGTTGGTCATCAAACCTTATGTATCTCGAGATGAAAAATTGTCGATGGATCAAATAACTATACGGCCAGAGCTATATGGCGGTAATTTTTATTCCCGACGTATAGTTGGTCGCTAAAGCTTCAGTACACATCAAAAAAATCTATTTCTTCAAGAATTAATTTTTAGACTTAAACTTAGTAAAACACCTTGTTTTGACAGAAAAATGATAGACTAAATTGTCGACCAACTTTGGCATGTATAAAACAGGAATTTTTAGTACCATTCAATCCTTCCTCCTCACTGGAGCTTTATAGCACTCTTTATTCTACATAAAACTAAAACTAAAACTTAAAAACCTAACTCAAACATTTATTTCACATGGGTTGCCTCCCCTACAGTGCTCTTTTATGATCAATAGCTTGACCTTGATGTTGCTCACTTAGGCTAGATGAGTGGAACACCCACTCCAAAATAGTTGGCCTTCAAAGTGATGGCCTCCTTATCATCTTGCTTGGCTTTCTTTTTCCTGGGGAAATAAATAACAAAAGTATCCCGTGAAGGCAATTGGAGCTTCACGTTCCCTTCATGCAAATTAATTAAAGTCTTAATATTTCTTAAGAAAGGACGGCCTAGTATGATAGGAGTAGTAGCATCTTCAGGCATGTCAACAATAATAAAATCAATAAGAGCAGGACAACCTTTAATGTACACTAAGGTATTTTTTTAATATCTACTGCTTATTTGTAAGTAGAATCTGCTAGATGCAATTTTAGTTCGTGATTTCAAAAGAGCCAAGATTTAACATATTAAAAAGACTCTTTGGAATTGTTGAAACACTTGCACCTAGATCGCACAGTGCCGCTACTTCATTAGTCCCAATTTTCATCTTAATAGTAGGCTCAAATATATCATCAAGCTTAACAGGTAATTTTTCATCAATTTTCTGATATTATTCCTCAAGCTCACGTACCTTTATTGCTACCTGATTAACGAAGTATTGATACATGACTTCCTCATTTCCTTAACTTACCAAAATCTTGATATTGATCCTTTTTACAAGATCTTCACTGTGTAGTTTGGTGAAGGAGCATTGCTATAATCTAGTTCTTCAGGCTCCTCCCTTTGGATTCTTATCATCTTGAGGTCTTCAACTGGATTGGGCTCAGCTTTACCTACAAATTTAGCTAGAATGAGAGTTTGACTCTCGGTTATATTACCTAGCTATGCCTCAAAAATCCTTGTTCTTTCTTGGAGGGCCAGCAAATCATTTCTCAAACTAACAGCTTGGTTAGATAATTTACCGAGCATAGCCTCATGGTTCTCCGTAATTTTAACTAGAACACTACTAGGAAAAGGCCTATCAGCGGAGCACCATTTTGGGAATTCTGTGGCGCATATGGGAAACGCCACTCTTATCTCGCCACTAAAGTGCAATGTTGTGGCGCATATTGAAATGCGCCACAGAAGTCTGAAAAACTTCGGTGGAGCATATTGCCAAAATGCGCCATAGAAGTCCCGAACCAGATCTCAAACTTCTGTGGCGCATTTGGCCAATATGCGCCACAGAAGTTTTTTTCAAATTTCAAAAAAAAAACCGGCCAGATCTGGCCGGAGGTGGTGCTCGCCGGAGGTGGGGGTCGCCGATGGAGGAGAGAAGGAGGTCGCTGGTAGAGGAGGTGGAGGTCGCCGGTGGAGGAGAGAAGGAGGCCACCGGAGGAGGAGGAGGCCGCCGGAGGAGGAGGAGGAGAAGGTCACCGGAGGAGGAGCTCGCCGGGATGGAGGAGGGAGGTGGGAGGAGGAGGAGCTCGCCGGGGTGGACGAGGAGGGAGTTGGGCGGAGGAGGAGCTCACCGGGGTGGAGGAGGGAAGAGCTCACCGGAGTGGAGGAGGGAGGAGCTCACCGGGGTGGTGGTGGAGAAGGAGGAGAAGCTCACCGGGGTGGAGGAGGAGGAGGAGGATCTCACCGGGGTGGAGGAGGAGGAGGAGGAGGAGGAGAAGGTGAGGAGAATGAGTGAAGAAGGTGAGGAGGGGAAGGGTGGAGGAGTGGAAGAGTATAAGAGAGGGAGAAGGGGCGGGATTCAAATTTCGAATTTTTTCCAAGACTTCTGTGGCGCATATGGAAGAAATGCGCCACAGAAGTTTGCTCTTCTTTTTTATTTTTTTGCAGGAAAAACGATCTTTTGGCCATAACTTTTTACTCTTTTTGAATTTTTAAATTCTAAATAATCGCTAAACGACCGTAGGCAAAAGTTACGTATATTATACTTTTTACTCATCATTTTGGTATATTATACGTATTTTTCCGACATCGTATGCAAAATTACGGCCGTTTTACCGTGGCATAAACTTTTTTTTGCATAAAAAGTCGAAATGCATGTTTGTTAATTTTCCTACAAACTAGATCATATTACCTATCACTATGTGAAAGGATTTTATTTTTGAAGTGTGAAGACTTCTGTGGACATATGCGCCACAGAAAGCTCGGGTGGACCCTATCACGGAATCTCATTGATTGTGCTCTGACCAACATCCTGTGGCGCATTTTTCCTATCACACAATATGTGAAAAGATTTTATTTTGGACCATATTACCTATCACTATGCGCCAACTTCTGTGGCGCATTTTTTCTATATGTGCCACAGAAGTGTGAAGACTTATGTGGCGCATTTGCTGAAATGCGCCACTGGACAACTTTTGTGGCGCATGGCCAGAACCATGCACCACAGAAGGTCTGTCTATCTATAGCTAGTTTCCTAGTAGTGGAATATTGTTTTCCTAATTTTGTGAGTCCATATAAGATTTAAGAGTTTCTTCGAGAATTCTATTTCTTGATGCTATATTATTATTAGAATTACCTGCAGGACTAGAATAATGTTTCTAAAAATTTGGATTATAATTCTTTTTCCAAGCAGGGTTATAATCATTACGAGCTATGAAGTATATTTCTTCAATAGTTGGTTCGGGAGTAGCTCTTACCTGGGTTTCCTTACCTTTGACGGCTAATATGATCTCATCCAAATTAGCATTGAGTTCTTCATTTTCTTGATGTGTGACAGAGTTCACCTTCTTCGTGTTTGATCTTTCCACATGCCATTAGGCATGGTTGTCTTGCATATTTTCTAGCAGCTGCTTTTTTCGGTAATTTGCTTACCCATAAATATTCCTCCAGCTGCAGTATCAAGAATAGACTTACACACAGGGTTAACAACATTATAAAATAAATTGAGAATTAATCAATATTCCATCCCATGGCTGGGAAAGTTTATCATGCATTCTTTCATTCTCTCCCATGCAAGCGCTAGTGGCTCACGCTCTTCCTGTCTAAAACCAGTAATATTAGATCTGAGTTGCATAGTATTTGAAGGTGGAAATAATTTAGTCATAAATAAATAAGTACATTCCACCCATGATGCAATAGTATTTCTAGGCAAAGATAGCAACCATTCTTTTGATCTTCCTCTAAGAGAGAAAGGAAATAAGCGTAACTTAACCGCATCATGGTCAACATCTTTAATGCGCATCATATCACATATTTTAGTGAAAGTATTTAAATGCATACCTGCATCTTCAATAGTATAGCCTCCAAATTGATTTTGTTGAACCAAACTTAAATAGTGGGGCTTAATTTCATAATCTTCAGTAGCAATTGCTGGCTGAGTAATAGGAGTACACAAATAATCATTGTTACGAGTTGGAAACTCCCCTAGCTTATTTTCAGCCATACTTCCTATGTTTTGGATTTTCATAAACAAATACTAATGATGATAAAAACAAGAATTAAAAGACTAAATAATTTTTTTGGTTTTTAAATAAAGACTGAAAGCAAACTAACAAAATTAAAAACAAGAATTAAAACTAGCAAGGTTCCTAATAACCTCACTAGGCTAGCTATTGCTTCCTCGGCAACGGTGCCAGAAAAAGGGTTGATACCTTCGATCCGGATTACGGATGTAGTATACCTCTTTTTCCCTAGTAGACCTAGGTTTATTGAATCCTCGGGAAGCAGAAAGCAAAGTGAGATTACTTAAATGTACCTTCGAGAGTTTTAGAATTCTTTTTGTGTTTTCATCAGACCAAGAGTTTGCGATCTTTTTGTTGTTTTTGATGATGGAGAGAGAGGGCCTAGGGTCTTCGGTTTTCACCAGTAGTTGTGCAAAACATCTGGTGGGAATAATAGATAATAATAAAGTATGCATGTATTTGTTAGAGCAAGATCCATGTATATGTGGGAAGTGCATCCATAATTGCTATTGCCTCTGCAACCGCTTATAGAAATATCCTACTAGTCTCATCCATAGAAGAAAGAGAACTAATGATATGCATAGTGATATCACCATTAATCCCAAGTAAATTCCTCACATACAGCCATACTATCCCTTCTGTCACTGGGGTTCCCAACCTACATACCAGTCATTACTCACACTCCCTTTACCTGGATCAATCCTCGGGATCTTGGGTACCTGAAAATTCCTTAGATTGAGGCCAGAGAGGGTACTACAATCATCATGTAATACAAACTAATACATGATCCCATCTATGATAACTAACATGCACAAAAGCTACATGGCTAGGCCGAAGTCCTTAGCCCAAGGACAATTACTCACACATAGAGATGAAATCAACAATCATAAACATTGCAATAGAGATCACAAGGTTGATATCAAATAGTATTATAATGTCACCAATTGGAGAAGAGATCTACTATTACAAGTGGTGGAAGATGGCTATGGTGGTGAAGAAGGGTTTAGGTGTTTAGATCTAGATCTATTCCTCCGACGTGGCGTCTTCTGGTGGCACGGAGAGTTGAGGTCGAAAAGAAGCATTGTTTCCCATCGTCTGAAGCCTCTTTATATAGGGGTCACTTCATGAAAGTTGTTCTATTTGACCTAATAAAGTCGATGGAAACTATACGGCCCGAATAAATTTCCCGCCGTATATTTGGTCGTTAAGGCTTCTGCCTCCACTTCACGGCTCCTGGTTTCTTTGACGTGTTGGAAATCTCGTATCTTTCACATTTATGTAGTGATTCCCATCTTACACGTTATTATCTGCGCAGGGAAAAATATCAAGAAAGGATTGCATACCCCTTTGATCATTAGGCATTAGTGGCAGGATTTAGAGAGATATTTTATCAAATATATGAATAATATCTAGTTTAATTGTGGACGTGGATGGCTATATTTCACAACGATCAGCTGTCCATGGAGTGTGTTTGAATGTGCAAATGCATCACAATTGGTGGAAACTTTACTTAATTTGGATGAGAACTCCCGTCTGCTCTCCATCACACTAATCTAGAAGATTTGGTGTGTGATACATCGGAAACGTATCTATAATTTTTTATGTTCCATGCTTGTTTAGTATCTAATTTGCTTTGCTCTGTCTAAACTTTGAGGTGTTTTTATATATTTCCTGGAACTAACCTATTAACAAGTTGTCGCAATGCCAGTTGCCTGTTTTCTTCTGTTTTTGGTTCCAGAAAGGCGGAAAATCAATATTTTCGGAATTGGACGGTACAAAAGCCAAAGTCAATATTTTACCGTGGGCGACACGAAGTCTAGAGGAGAGACGTAGAGGCAAGCCAGGGCGGCCAACCCCCCCTAGGCGCGGCTAGGGGTGGGCCCGTGCCTGGGTAGGGTGTGGCCCCCTGGTCGCCTCCTAGCCTCGCCTCTTCGCCTATAAGAAGCCCCCAATGCAGAAACCCTAGGCACGCGATCAAAAGTCCACGAAACCGTCTGTAGCCGCAGCCACCATCATCCCTAGATCGGGGGGATCTGAAGTTCTTCCCGGCACCCTGCCGGAGGGGAAATCATCCCGAAAGCCTTCTTCTCCGGTATGATGCGTGAGTAGTTCCACCTTGGACTATGGGTCCATGTAGTAGCTAGATGGTTGTATCTCCTCCTTGTGCTTTCATGTACAGATCTTGTGAGCTCCGTACATGATCAAGATCTAATCTATTTGTAATCAAGCATGTTGTGTTTGCGGGGATCCGATGGATAGTGAGATTACTATGTCAGATTGATTAATGGTTTTGCCTTTATGATTCTAATATGTCTGTGTTGTTTGTGATATTGCATGCTCTCTGTTGTTAGTAGCTATCTTGTACAAGTAGTTGCTAGTGACTCCAAGAGGGGGTATTTATGGTCGATAGTGGGTTCATGCCTCTAGTTTCCAAGGGAAGTGACAGAAATCTCTTCGGTTGTATATGTGATGTTTCCACTAGGGAGAAAACAACGGTCTCTTGTTCATGGAACAAGTGGATTGTTTACCTTACACACTTTGCTTAAAGCAGTTGTCTGTTGCTTGCAACTTAATACTGGAGGGGGTTCGGATGATACCCAAAGGTGGACTTCTAGTCATAGATGTAGTTGGATGGCGGTATATGTATATTGTTGTATTGCCCAATCGAATCTCATAGGATCTTTTTGTTTGGTATTGCATTATTGTGCCTTGCTCAGTTCCTATCAACTGCCCTGTTGTAATTTGTTTACCCTTCGTGCCATGTTGTTTATCTAAGGAGAGCACCTCTAGTGAACTATGGACCCCGGTCCAATCTTTACCAATGATACATCTTCCACTGTTACTTGTTTACTTGCTGCAAACCATTACCTTCCACACCATATGTTTAATCCTTTGTTACATAAAACTGGTGAGCTTGAAAACCTCACTGATTCGTTGGGACAAAGTATTGAGTTTGTGTTGTGCACATCTCCGTGTTACTTGCAACACATGTGTGACGTTTCCTTCCTCCTACTGGTTCGATAACCTCGGTCTCAACTGAGGGAAACTTGCTGATGTGCTGCATCATACCTTGCTCTTGGGGTTTCCAACGAAGCGTCCCACGACAACATTGGGTGCGCGCATCAGGATGCACGAAATTCAGTGAATGCTGGAGACCATTCTCCTATCCCAGCTATTATAGCATCGTCTAAAATTCAATACACTTCAGAATTTACTTCATATTTATCCAAACCTCATGTAGTACATGATTCATACCACAAATCGATGGACCGAACCCTAGTAGATTATTTAAAAATCAACATTGATGGCTCTTTCTATAGGAAAACTCAAAATGACGGTTGGGGCTTCTGTATTCGATACTGCGATGGTGATGTCTATGGTGCAAGTATGGTGCAAATAGATCATGTCGCTAACCCTTTTCAGGCTAAAACAATTGCTTGCCTCAAGGCTATTGAGTTTGCAGATGAGCCAGACATGGGACGGATAATCATTGGAACTGATGAAACCTTGGCCTATCCAGTGAGTTTGACTTGGCTTGGAATTCTTTTCTGGGAGACAAAATTCCTACCGTTTACCAACTTCTTAGATTACCAAGTGTTTTACTGTAAGCGTGCTTGTAAAATAGTGGCCCACAGGGACGGATCCAGGGGGACGAGCGGGGGCAAGAACCCCCTAAGGCCATGTTTACTTCTCAGGTATTTCTCAGGTTCAGAGAGTTTTTTCCCGGACCAACCTGAAACCCCTGGAAATCCCGTCGAGCCCGTTTACTTCTCGTGTTTTTCCAGGGTTAATCCCGGTCCATCCCGATAAGTCCCCACCAAACCGACCAAAAGCAGAGTATTCTCACACGCGACCCGCACCTCGTGTATCGTCCTGGAAGATGGCGCGGACAAAGGCGAGACGGTGCCGACGTCGACCTCGTTTAGGGTTTGCAACATAGAAAACAAAAAATTTCCTACAATGGGAACAACTAAGTACCAAGATCTATCTACTAGATACAAGCAACGGGTGGATATACATCCATCGAATACATACCCTCAAAGACCAAATAGTGTTAACGATGTTGTACTCGTGGATGATGTAGTCGAACGCTTGCCGATCTCAAGATCGTGATGAAGTCCATCTGGTCCAGCCGGTCCTGCACCATCAAGTCCAGCATCGCAATGCAGTGGTGCACCCGTGATCGCACACACGTCCGGGTACGCCGACAACCTCCGCGCCCTCGCTCCAGCGAAGCAGCGGAAGCAACAAATCCTTCTAGAAAAAGCCACCGAGAACATGTATCTCGCTAATCTGAGACCATGGGGAAATTCTAAAGGGTGGAGAGAGATCCTTCGCGAGGAGGTGTGCTTTGAGAGGATGAGAGGGGGGCTTTTATAGGGAGAGGTGGGCACCCAAGGGGCTATGCGTCTAGCCATGGTGGGCTGCCCCCACCTCTTCCACATTCATGTGAGTGGAGCTCCCACTCAAAATGAAAAGCCTCCACTCCCATTAAAAAGGCTCCACTCAAAAATCCACTCACATGCATTAAATTGCCACCAAATTTAATGCAAGCTCTCATTTAAAAAAACTCTTTTATTTATTTATTCAGAATTTTGTTAATTACTCTAATTAACAAACATTCACATAAAACCCCTTATAACATTTCAATTTCACATGTAGAACCAGTTTTAGCAATTTTAACTGAAACAGTTTCGGTGTCTAGTGAAATAAATTTCTGCGCTTTCCTTTTTCTTTCTCTAACATATTATTTGCTCCGAATGGTGTCGGTATCGCTTAAGTGTGTCACCCTATGGTTCGCGAATAATGTAGAAATGACCGAGACCCCTCTCCTATCAATAATCAGCAGTGGGACCTAGAGATCCGTACTGACTCCCACATATTCAACGATGACTTCTGTGATTGTGTGAACCTTATACACATGTAACTCAATCCCTTTGTCTCGCGATATGTTACATGTCTGAGATTCGATCATCGGTATCTCCATACCTAGTTTGATCTCGTTACCGACATGTACTCTTTTCTTGTTCCCGTGATATAACATTCTAGTGATCACATCACTTGCTTGCAAGCTAACCAATGTGATATCACTGAGAGGGCCCAGAGCATATCTCTCTGTCATCGGGATGGACAAATTACACTCTTGATCCATGAACCTCGACATAACATCTTCGTAGCACTAAACCCATCTTTATAATCACCCTGTTACGGTGTGATGTTTGATGTTATCAAGATACTCTTCCGGTGTTAGTGATTGACATGATCTCATGGTCTAAGGACTAAGATTACTTCGTATGATGTTATAGCAATATAAACACAATGACCTTGATAGTAATGCTATACTTCGGATGAATGTTCATCACATCATTCCAACAATGTTGTGACATCATTATTAACAACATCCAATGTCCATGATCAGGAAACCTTTGATCATCTTGTTAAT
Source organism: Avena longiglumis (assembly GCA_030063025.1). Classification (NCBI taxonomy): domain Eukaryota; kingdom Viridiplantae; phylum Streptophyta; class Magnoliopsida; order Poales; family Poaceae; genus Avena; species Avena longiglumis. The sequence goes on from CP125977.1 coordinate 125,372,871, forward strand.
CAACGATCTAGTTTATAAGAGATGCATAATTAGGAACTTCCTTTTGCTTATTAAACACACATGTATTAACGTTTCTGTATTAATACAAATATAGCATGTAAAATAAACATTTATCATAAATAAGGAATACGATAATAACCACTTTATTATTGCCTCTCGGGCATATTCACTTCACCTCGGACGCCCCTGACGACACCTAGACTACCGCCGCCATGTAATTCTCTTTGGTGTGTTCTTCTCGCCTAGTCCATCTCCTCTCCTCCCCCTCCCCAGCCTAGGGTTCTTGGTCACCACCACCGTCCTTCGTGTCTTTGGTCAGCAGGGCTTCAGTGGCCCTCAATTTCTTCCTATTAGTTGTGAAACTAGAACCCCTCTCTGATGACCCACAAGTATAGGGGGATCACAATAGTCTTCGCGGGTAGTATTACCCAATTTATTGATTCGACACAAGGGGAGCCAAAGAATACTTGCAAGCCTTAACAACTAAGTTGTTAGTTCAACTGCACCTAGAAATAGTTCTTGCTCACAGAAGTTTATCAGTAGCAACAGTTTGGTAGTAGCAATAGCAAAGCAACAACAACAGTGAAACAATAGCAATAGTAACAGTAACAATGGGATTCGAGTGCGGTAGGCATAGGGATGGATGGACGTGCGTTGCATGGACAAGTCTAAACATATAAATTCAAGATCTAGGGTATTGCAGATAAATAATCACAAGCATCCAAGTACTAAACAATCCTAGGCATGTGCTCCAAATATAGTCATACGTGATCGCAATCAGAACGTGCACAACATCTTCTGTCCAGCCAACTTGTGGCAGCGGGGCCTCTAGGGAACTACTGGAAATTAAGGTGCTCCTTTTAATAGAGCACCGGAGCAAAGCATTAACACTCCGTGAACACATGTGATCCTCCCACCACAGCCATCCCCTCCGGTTGTCTCAATTATTGTCACTTTGGGGCCTTTGGATCCGGACAATGATATGTGTACACAACTTGCAGATAAGATAACAAACAATACTATCATAATGATTCAATAATAAGTTAAGATCTGAGATCATGGCACTCGGGCCCGAGTGACAAGCATTAAGCACAACAAGTTGCAACAAAGTCAAATAGCACAAGAGATACTAGGCACTATGCCCTAACAATCTTATTCGATTACCTGATAGAACTCATCCAATCCCTATCATCCCCAAGCCTACAGCGGGAGGTTACTCACTCATGGATGAGGGAAACATCGGTGGTTGATGGAGATGCGTTGGTGATGACGATGGCAATGATCCTCTCCAAATTCCACGTCCCGGCAGGGTGCCAGAACGGAGTTTCTGGATCCGAATATTGGTTTCTGGTGGCGGCGGGGGACCGGAACTCTTTGTGTAAAACTATCGAACCCCCCCCCCGGTTTTTAGGTCAAGAGGCAACTTATAGGCGCAGAGGGAGGCCGAGGGGGTGCCTGGGGCACTTGAACCCCCCTAGGCACGGGTAGGGCCCACCCACGCCTGGCATGGGTGTGGGCCCCTAGGCTCCTTCTCTTCTTCTGGCTCTGTGGATCTTCTGGTGAAATATAATTTTTGGCATATTTTCCGGGATTTTTCCTGATAGTTCATTTTCTGCACAAAAACAAGACACCAAGGTAGAAAACAGCGTCAGTGCGTGTTAGTTGTATCCAAATCACATAAGTTTAGAGGATAAACAATAGCATAGTGTTCGAGTAAGTAGATACGTTTTGGACGTAACAACTCCCCCCAAGCTTAGCTTATTGCTTGTCCTCAAGCAATTCAGTTGAAAACTGAGTGCGATAAAAGAACTTTCACGGACACTTTCCTTCATATGATGTATATATTCTTAGCACAGGAGTAGATGCTTAGACAATTCATAATAAAAAGTATGCAACTAAGTCTACTCAACAGTCAATTGCAAGCTATGAAGAGAAACCAACTCAATAATAATAAGTAGCATGAAACATAAACATAAGCAACATTGCAATGCTCATAATAAGGTATGATAGAGTGGTATCTCGCCTGCCTTTGTTTGAAGAGCATAATATAAATGCCAAGGCACCTCTGAAGTTCACATGAAGCCGCACCCTCGACCCGCGCCGCCCTCTGTCCGCGTCGGACGCCGCTCGTCCCCGCCGGCGGCAGACCCTCCCGTCCGTGTGCCACGCAAGCAGCGCGCGGTTCCTCCGTGTCCGCTTTGCCGCAGATCGCGTGCATCTTTGTCTTTAAAACGTGTCGCGAAGTACATCCAACACCAAGGTTCCGAAGAGGAGCTAACATCAATCGGGGATCCGACAAGTTCCGCCGACAAGACCCCCTGCCAAGATCTTCTCGGGACATCAAGCTCGCCATCGCGAAGGCCAAGCGCGCCTTCATGGAACCGAAGACACGGAAACCGCAAGACCTCCTTTCTGACCCGACAAGACCTGCTTCTTGGACGCCCCACGGACTCGGAGAAAACCCTCAGACGCCAAGGTCGCCGACGCAGCATGCCAAGTACTTCACCCCAGATGAGACAAGTTCTTCTTCCCGAGAACGCCAAGACCTGCACCCGACACCGAGACCCCGACGCGACAAGTGCTTCGTCCCGAACGCCATGACCGACAATATGCCCCGAGAACCCAGATGTGACAAGATCTACCCCAGCAATCCGAGAACGTTCCCGCCGAGACCAATCCGTCGAACCCTGGACCCTGTCGAACCCCGGAACCCCAAGTTCGTCGAACCCTAACAAGATCTGCCGAACCCTAAATGTGTGACCCTTTTCCTCGATACCCTATTTTATAACATAATAACAACTTGATTGCATGCTTATTTGTCATCTTGCATGCATCTTGTCATGTGGTTTGGGGGCCTTATGCCTATTCACCTAATAACTAAATATGGGGCCCATATGAGGGCAAATCTAGTCTCATACCGGCCTCATTTAAACTTGTGTAGCGAACCAGTACTATCGTTTGCCATGCTAAACAACATTTAAATTGCGGGGTATCTAAACAACTTGAACCATATATTAATTGTCGGGACCCCGGTTCCGCTTAATCTTGACCTAATTGCATCGCACCTTGCCATGCCATCCATCATGCATGCATCATGCCGATCTTCTGCCGTGTATTAAATACTGCATCCGGTGTTTCTTCTAGTGTTTTTGCTTCTTCGCGGATAAGGTCGATGAGTTGATGTGAGCTTCGCCCCGATCTTTGGATGAACCTTTCGACAATGTTTTCAGGCGAGCATCTCCCCCTTTCTACCTATATTACTTTTATAGTCTTTATCCCCTCCTGTTGATCTATTGCTATCTGAGTTGCGATGCTTTAGATTCCGTACCTGTGATATACCGAGCAGCCCTATATTGCCTTGGACACACCCTATTACCTGTTGTTGGTAGATAGTTGGACTTGCGCGTCGTAGTTGCTTGCTCAAGAAGTTGTATGTCGTCATATGCCACGATTCGATGTATTGCCGCATGTTGATGTTGGAGATGATTCTAGTTTTACTTATCGTCACTTTAATTTCTGTTTAACAACTAAAATTGAAATAAGCAGAGGCATCGGTGGGTGATAGAAAATATTTGGTTTCCGAACGCCCACTTGTGTCCCGTAAGACCCCGAGTACTTGATACTGTTCCTTGATTTATCGCTATCCACATCCGGAGGTATATGGGACCCCCGAGCGAGCTTGATTCATTCTTATTTCTTGGGGCCACAAACTAGTTTGAGGTTTTATTTACGATCTGTACTTATGCCATGCTACGTATTTAATTTGTGCGAGGAGCACACCTGCATCTTTAGGTAAGCGGAATGTTTTCATGGTATCGACAAGCCCAGCCACACTTTCGGTTCCCATCGTTCTGACCATTGACGCAAACCTTGAGTCCGTCTCGAGCTTGCTTACTCGCTATGGATCTACTCAATGGGTGGCCCCTGAAATATTTCAACTCGTGATTGTTCACCGTGAAAGCCTCGTCGGGTTTTGATTTGGTTTTTCCGAGGTTGATCGGCGTGTGTTGCTATTGGTGCACCGGGTAAAACTTTTCGAAAGCCGTGTCCGCGGATATGGACGACTTGGAGCACAAGATTCTCGATCATAGACAAGCATAACTAAAGTTTACTGCTATAAATTTGACTTATAATGACTAGTAATCAGCTTCACTATAATGGAATGGCTAATTAATACTGCCCACAATTGCTTGTTTGGTTGTCGCTTGCGACAATTGTATCTGACTAGTAAATACTGCAACTACAACGAATGGCTGAATAAAAGTACCAACAACTGCTGGGTTTCGGGATTACATCTTGCTATCTGTATCTGATTAGTAATTGCTGCAACCACAACGGAATGATTAACTAAAAGTGCCCACTGCTTATTTTATCAGGATGAATATCTAGATCTGACTAGTAATTACTGCAACGATAACTGAATAAGTAAAACTGCCAACTGTGTGAGTTCCTCGGTTGACTTCCTCGTTTGGTATCGAGGGGGAAATACCAGGATGGGTTTGTTTGGTGTTAGTTTCAGGTTGGATCCGGATAGGTCTATCTTACCCCTCTCCGATTGCCGCCAGTTGTATCGAGTCTCTATATGTTGTTTAGTGCATGCTGCCGCTGCCGCTTCAGTCCACCATACCTATGTAGGCGAGGACCGCCGAATTCTAGCCTCGCTGTCTTGGCCTCGATCGACGCTCCTCTTTTTCCTTTGCCCTTTGTCGGCACCCCTTTTGTTTAAGCAGGTTTTGAGATCGACGCCGTTAGCAGGGTTACCCTTCCGGCTTGGCCTGGGCAGGGTTATGGACGCCAGTGGTTATTCTTCAGGGCTCTTAGCCCCATTTGCATCTTGTCCGTAGCTGGACGCTCTATCGTTTTCAAGGTGATTTGGATCTTTGTATATTATATCCGTATTCTTGACTCTTTGAGTCGCTGTTATATATATATATCTGTTCTGTGGGTCCCATCGAGGACTATTGTGGAATGTTATTACTTCGTTTTCCACCCGCACGAAAGTGCCTGGTGGGCACCTTGAATCGTTTCTATGCGGGTTTGGCGAATTTTGCTCAAACTTGCATAGGTCCGATTCTGAGGGTGTTACATACAAGCATCAAAGTCATGACATAATTAACCAAGTTTTGGAACAAACACAAGAATGACAACTATGCTCTCAAGAAGTTGCTCATAGAATAAGTGGTGAATCAACAAAATTGTGAAAACGGTTTTGGAAAGTTTGAAAGGCTTCCAAATGTTGAAAGGAAGGTACTCATTAGCTTTGAGCTCTCATTACCCCTATCATAGGCATCTTTATGTGGTTAACGTGAAAGTGAGGTCCACTCTTAATCATATGTGTTGGGGATATGCTATATGGGTATCCTCATAGCATGTCACTTATCCGGATAACCCGGGTGGCCCATAGTCGGTAGCATGGCCTACGTCCTGCTGGGCGGCCCAGTTAGATGGATCCAGAAGGGAGGCCCATGTCGTATAAAGGAAGGCTACGGTGGAGTCACCAATGTACCCGGAGCCTTGGAGTGCAAGATACACAAGACTAGTAATAGACGGTGTAGGACTTTGTAACCTCTCCAGCTAGGACTTTTCGTTGTAACCCTAGGACCTGGCGACTATATAAGTCGGTCCTATGGGAGCCTTTACGGCAGACAATCTCAGACAACCTAGTATCGATTCATACAACCTTGCACAGCGAACATATTCCTGTAACTCGGCGTATTGCCCTTATAGTGATTTATAGAAGGAGTAGGATTCCGCCACCGTTGTGGGATCTAAACCTTGGTAAGCTGTGTTACCTCGTACCCGTCAACCGTCCTCCTTACCCCACATCTCTAAACACGCACTGTGAGGACCCCTCCATGGCGTACTCGTCGGCAATACCACGACAGTTGGCGCCCACCGTGGGGAAAGAGGCGCTCCAGGCTCTTCAGCGGGCGAGGACCAAGATCTTCGCTAGAATCGGCGAAACCGTAGCCATCGGCCGAGTTCTCTTCTCCGGCAACGTTCCGATCGTCCCTCCCGACGAGTTCTGGATCCCGGTGAATACAAACCCTACGCGGTGTTCAATCGTTCCTATCGGAGACATCCAGTTCCCTGGGAGTCGGAGGAGCATCAAGACCCGCACGGACCGCCTACGGGCAGGATACGTTCGCGGAAGGATCGATGTCGGATCTCTCTTTGGAGATTGCCGGCAAAGATCGGAAAGCATCAAGGACCGCACGGACCGCCTACGGGCAGGATACGTTCGTGGAAGGATCGATGTCGAATCTCTCCTCGGAGATTGCCGGCAAAGATCGGGAAAATTCAAGGCCCACACAAACCGCCCCTATGCAGGATATAAAGGTGGAAGATCACTCCAAATCCGCCGGCTTCGTCCGTGCGTCTGGACAGCAGAGATCCAAGTTCATCGGCGTGGTTACCATCTTCGATCTGGCGCGCTGCGTTCAGAGAGAGGGCTAAAACCCCCGCGATTACCTGGCCAGGTAGCTCCGTATACAAGCCGATCTAGCCCACAACCCCGATGATAACGCTTTGTATCACTTCGTGGAAGGACTGGACCACAGCACGCTTCTCCGACATTCTTTAAGACGGCAGCAGGCAACAGGACGCCTTACCCTCGAAGAGATGGTGAGCACCGTCAACAGCTACACGGCAGCTGACGTAGCATCCCGGATGGATCTTGGCTCAGAGATGGAGAACCTCCGATTCAACAGTCGCCGCCACCGCCTCCCGCCGCCATCGTCGCAGCAGCATAGCCACCTCCAGTCATCGTCGATGCCGTTGCACCTCCACCGCCCGTCATCGAGGAAGTCCTGGCACCCTCCGACTCTGTCATTGACGCGCTTTATGCTAACTTCAGTGCAGATTCAGAGGAGATAGACTTCAGTCCAGAAGAGCTAGACTCCGCTATGCAGGAGATAGAGGAGGAGTACTCGCGCGACGAGCAAGCCAACAATGCCATCACGTCTCGAGGGGTGTTCGTCACCATTGGGACGGCGATGGATGAAGATCAACCCGGAAGAGCCCCGCCTACGGCACTGGAAAAGGGGAAAGGGCCACTTATTGCTGCTGACGATGATCGCGCAAAATTCATGCCTCCTCCACCTAACCCAGTGCAGCAACCACAGGAACTCTGCACCGGCCCGAGCAACAACAACACCGCAAACTTGCCGCCTCCAGCATCTACGTCTGCAGCAGCCCAAGTTACTCCAGCTGATAGAGTGATGTATGGCAATCTCCTCGTCGAGCCACTAATCGTTGCTCATATCCGGAACGTGACCCAGCTTGATGAGAAGCGCCAGCAGCTGCTGGAGGAAGCGCAAGCCATCGTGGAGCAAGGCGCTAAACTAGATCGAGATCTGGTCAATGCGCAGAAGTCCATAGAGAAAGCACGAGCAATGGAGGCTGAGTACAAGACTTTACTGCAGCAGCAGAAGCCTAATAAAGCTCCAACTCGCGTCATCAACGATCCTGGTGTACGGCACAATCTAGGATGGGCTCCCTCGAAGCAGGCAGAGGCCAAGCCATACATTGACAGTGAAGGCAAGCAGGTGATGCCCACTCCACTCCTTAACCTCGCCGTCGCCAAGACCCTTCTGGAGCAGGATAGATCACCTGAGGCAGTGGAACAAGTCTATGATCAAGTGGCCAAGGCGGTGAAGCATCAGGAAAAGGCCACCTCTCAGAGACTCGAGTCTGACCCAGCGCTTTGACAGTCTAGCCAGTACAAGCCGCCAAGGGACAGATCTCCTCTTGATGTCGGGTCCCAGACGGGTTCATCAGAACGAAGACGGAGGGATGCGCGCAACAGGAAGGATGCTATCCCCATATCCTTCGATCATGGAGAAAAGGCCCGACCTCGTCGCCCGTCGCCACCGCCCCGATCTCCCCGACATCGTGAAGATTACAAAGCTCACCATCGTGCGGATATGCCCCCACCAAAGCAGTGCGGCATCGTCATCCGCGATAACGCGGAGAAGACCCGTCATGACGGAGAGCGCAACCAAGGACACAAGAGCAGGTCACGCCATGACCCTCCGCGTCCGACAAGCAACCGTGACAGGCGTGAGGCGTCGCAGGAGGGTAACAGCAAGAAGGCTAACCCACCGCCACCTCCGCCTCCGTCACCACCAAGCAGTCACCATGGCGGAGGAGGCCCGCGTCGTTCGCGCAGCCCACCCCCTGTTGACAAAAATAAGAAGAGCCCGGAGCCATATGTTGCACGTTCGCGGATCGATAAGATCCACGAGGCCCGGGAAGGGCCATATCTAGGACCATGTTGCTTTGGACCTTCAATACGGTCTGCAACTTACCCCAAAGGTTTCCGGATTGACAAGACCATCAAGCCCTATGACGGCACCGCCAAGCCAGCCACATGGTTGCTGGACTACGGCAACGCGGTGGAGATTGCCGGAGGCAACCCCAACATCGTCGTCAAGTACCTCCCGTTAATGTTGGCGGGCACGGCCCGTCAATGGATCGACGACTTGCCGGAGAAATCTATCTACAACTGGCTGGACAAGCAAGAAGCATTCACCAAGAACTTTGAGGGTACATACAAGCGTCCCTGCACTGTGGGCGATCTATAACGGTGCATGCAAGAGAAAGACGAGACATCTCGCGCCTACCTCTCTCGCTGGCTGGATATGAAGAATTCCTGCGCAGGAGTGCACGCCCAGACCGCCATGGCCGCCTTCATCGACGGATTGGAGAGGGGCACGTTGCTCCGGCATAAGCTGAAGCGCTTGCAGGACAATCACCAGCTTGACTTGAACCAGATGATTCAGTTGGCTAGTGAGTTCGCAGCTGCCGATGACGATGCTCGTGGCTCCTTGCCGGCAACAGCCGTTCCAACTCAAGCTCGGAGGAACAACAGTACAAAGCGGAAAACTGCTACAGAAGAAAAGCAATCTACCGACATGGTCGCCATGACTTTTGCAGGACGAGGAGAAGGCGGACAGCATGGACGAGGAAGGGGAGCTGGTCGTGGGCAGCAACGAGGAACTGAAACCACCTCGGCACCGCTCCGCGTTCCTCAAACCTACGAGGAGTACCGCGATATGCCGTGCCTCATACACCTCGACGCCAACGGCGAAGCCACTCATACCAATCGACACTGCAAGTTCGTCAACAACCTCAAGGAAGACCCGGAGTCCGGCTACAAGCGAAGTCGGAAGAACAGACCGCGAGGCAAGGGCAAGGGGAAGAAGAAGAAGGAGGAGTCCAAGGTTTCAAGTGACATGGACGAAGACGTTGACCCGAAGCATGCCGCCAAGAGCAACGACAAGGGCAAGAACCCCTTCGCAAAGAAGGCTCCAGTCTACCACCGTTTCCTTGGCACCCCCACCGTCCGACAACAGAAGACCTCTCTGAGGATCCTGATGGCCACTCTCCCCCAGTTCCCCAGTACCTACGCTGGTCGGAGGTTCCAATAACTTGGGACAGGACGAACCACCCAGACCTTATACCCACGGAGAACCAGTACGCCATGGTCATCAACCCCTTGATTGACGGCGTAGAGTTCACCAAGTGTATGGTGGATAGTGGAAGCAGCATCAACATCATGTACCTAGATACACTGCAGAAGATGAACTTGACGGAGGCAAACCTAAGGCGGACCAACACCATCTTCCACGGCGTAGTTCCTGGTCGGGAGGCCTGGTCCCTTGGGTGCATTACACTTCAGGTTGCCTTTGGCGATGTTAATAATTGCCGCCAAGAGCGCATGACCTTCGAGGTGGTCCCCTTCAAGAGCGTGTACCACGTCATATTCGGCCGCGACATATTCCACACGTTCATGGCCAAGCCATGCTTCGTCTACAACAAACTCAAGATACCCGGACCAAACGGTATCATCACCGTATCCGGAAGCTTTACCAAGGCCAGGGACTGCGAGATCAATGAAGCAGCCGTTGCGGAAGCTGTCCTCTATAGCGAAGAATTCAAAGAGATCTAGAGCAAGGTCGATGACTCAGAGATGACCGCGTCGAAGAAGCAGATCTCCGAATCCGCTCATGCATTCAAGGCCGCCATCGAGACCAAGCTGGTGGAACTTGTGGTAGGCGATGCCTCCAAGGTCACCGCCATTGGGACGAACCTGGATCCCAAATAGGAAAGCGCGCTCGTCGAGTTCCTCCGTGAGAATAGGGACATCTTTGCCTGGCAACCTGCCGACATGAAAGGTGTACCTAGGGAACTTGCCGAGCACAGCTTAAACATTTCCAAAATGTAAACCAGTGAAACAACCTCTATGATGCTTTGGAGATGAGAAGAGACGCGCCATTGGCAAAGAGATAGCTAGGTTACTTAAGGCTAGATTTATCCGAGAAGTCCTTCACACCCAATGGGTGGCCAATCTTGTACTTGTTCCCAAAAAGGGAACCAATGAATTTAGAATGTGCGTTGATTACACCGGCTTGAACAAAGCATGCCCCAAAGATCCGTTTGCTTTGCATCACATTGACCAAGTCATTGACTCGACGGCTGGCTCGGAACTTTTGTGTTCTATCGATGCATACTCAGGATACCACCAGATAAAGATGAGGAAGTCGGACCAATTGGCCACTTCGTTCACTACCCCATACGGCACGTTTTGCTATGTCATGATGCCCTTTGGGCTGAAAAACGCAGGTGCTACCTACCAGCGGACAATGCAACATTGCCTCCACGACCAAATTGGTCGGAATGTTCATGCTTATGTGGACGATATCGCGGTGATGTCTAAAAAGTCAAATGACTTAATCTCCGACTTAAAAGAAACCTTTGATAATCTCCGGAAATACAACATGATGCTTAACCCTAAGAAGTGCGTCTTCGGGGTTCCAGCCGGCAAATTGTTGGGCTTCATCGTTTCCCAACGTGGAATTGAGGTCAACCCGGCGAAAATCAAGGCCATCTTAAACATAAACCGTCTGACATGCCTAAAGGACATTCAACGACTAACAGGTTGTGTTGCAGCAGTTAGTCGGTTTGTCAGCCGACTTGGAGAAGGCTCACGATGTACAAGTTCTTTGAAGAAGGCGAACAAATTCACGTGGATGAAAGGCGATGCAAGATTGAAGCGGCTCAAGGAGATTCTTTCTTGACGCCCATCCTTGCAAAGACCAGCCCGAGAGCCCCTGTTAATTTACATGGCGGCAACCAACCGGGTTATCACCATCGTCGTCGTGGTAGAGCGGAAGGAACCAGGCTATGAGCACGAAGTTCAACGACCAGTTTACTGTGTGAGCGAGGTCTTGACGGAGTCCAAGCAGTGTTACCCGCACTACCAAAGATAGCTTATGGAGTATTCCTTGCTTCTAGGAAGCTAAGGCATTACTTTCAGGAGCACCCAATCACAGTGGTGAGCAAGACTCCATTGTCCGACATTATCAATAATAGCGACGCTACAGGAAGGGTCGCGAAGTGGGGCATTGAACTCGCCGCCTTCGAGATCACCTACAAGAGACGCGACGCTATCAAGTCACAAGCCTTGGCGGATTTTGTTGCAGATTGGACGGAGATGTCAGACGCTACTCCGTTGCAAGAACCAGAGTACTGGGTGATGCACTTTGACGGATCAAAGCTGCTCAACGGCTCGAGGGCTGGTGTATTTCTACAGTCACCAACAGGAGACAAGCTACACTACGTTCTACAGATCCACTTCGAGGCTACAAACAACATGGCGGAGTATGAAGCACTTATTCACGGACTGCGTGTAGCCAAGGATATTGGCATCAAGCGCATAGTTTGCTGTGGAGATTCCGACTTGGTTGCCCCAGTGGTCGGCACTGAATGCGGAACCCTATGATGGCGGCATATCGAGACGAAGTGGATGAGATAGCCAAAAGCTTCTTGGGCTACGAAGTTAAGTATGTGCCTAGGGAGCAAAATGAGGCGGCTGATCTGCTGTTTAAGCTTGGGTCAGGCCACAAAATAATTCCGCCAGGAGTTTTCCTAGAGCATCTGTGCACACCATCTGTGAAGGGGGGCGACATCGACAACCCGAATAGAGCTGACTCTTTCGTCAGCATGGTGACTAAGGTCCCTCCGGCTTGGACAAAACTGTTCATGGAATATCTCGAACACGGAACTTTGCCCGACGACGAAGTCAAAAGACGGCGAATAGTACGACGAGCAAAGGGTTATACCATAATTAATGGGCAACTCTACAAAAGGAGCACTACTGGTGTATACCTAAAGTGTGTTTCCCAGCTAGAAGGTATGGTAATCACACTTAAATCCATCTCGAGATTGCAGCATCATGCCGCCTCGATCATTGGTCGCGAAAGCCTTCCTAAGGATTCTCTTGGTGACCGCAAAGCGGACGCCGACAAGCTAGTTGAGACGTGCACAGGATGACAGTATTATGCCCGACAACCACATGTTCCTGCTGAAGAATTGCGAACAATACCAATAACTTGGTCGTTCGCAGTCTGGGGATAGACATGGTGGGACTATTACAAACGGCACCCTGTGGGTTTACGCATCTGCTTGTAGCAGTTGATAAATTCACTAAATGGATAGAAGCTAAACCCATTAGAAATCTTGATGGGGCAACTGCCCTCAGGTTTGTCTGGGATCTAGTGGTGAGATTTGGTCTCCCACATAGCATTATCACCGACAATGGCAGCAATTTGTCACTCGGAGAAGTGGAGGCATATTGTTGGGAGAAAGGCATCCGACTTGATCTTGCTTCTGTGGCACACCCACAATCCAATGGTCAGGTTGAGCGAGCCAATGGATTAATTCTGCAGGGAATCAAGCCAAGTCTTGAGGCACCACTACATAGAGCAGCTGGAGCCTGGGCAGAAGAGTTACCATCTGTGCTGTGCAGTTTACGGACTACACCCAACAGATCCACCGACTACACCCCTTATTTCATGGTATATGGAGCAGAAGCCATCCTACCTTCTGACATTCTTCACGATGCACCAAGAGTTGCCGCCTACGACGAGGATGACGCTGAAGAATCCAGACGCGTAGATGTGGACCTTCTTGAGGAGGAGCGCGTTTTGGCATGCCAAATATCCGCCATCTACCAGTAGAAGCTACGCAGCTACCATAGTCGCCGCGTTCGGCATCGCTCGTTTAAAGAGGGGGATTTGGTGCTCCGACTTAAGCAGAAGAAGTCGCACCAACTATCCCCGCCATGGGAAGGACCGTTCATCATAAGCAAGGCGCTACTCAATGGGTCTTACTACCTTGTTGACAATCGTGAACTAAGGGATAGACCCAACAAGGATCATAAGCGTAAGCGACGTGACCCGGATGATGACTACCCGGAGCTTGATCGGCCATGGAACATAGCACAGCTACGTCCTTTCTACACTTAGCATTTTTTTTATCTAATTGTGTACCTCTTATATGATCAATGAAATAAAGCTCTCTGGTTCACTCATATTTCTGAGTCTTTTACCTCCTTTAGTGTTCATTTTTGGATCATGTAAAACCTTTATGCACAAGCTTTGCGATTGCACTTGTGAAAATTCCGCCTATGGGCGTTAGCTTAAGTTTTCTGGTCTACATGTTCTTTGTTGTTTTTATGTGGATTCTGGAGTAGTGACTTGCGGCACTTATTGTCAGCGATTTTGTGCTTAGGTTATTGAGGTGCCATTGGGCATCATCACCCAAGCGCATGGTTCCGACAACGAGTCTTGCGACTCACGAAAAGTCAAGCATAAGAACCAAAGTAATGGATAAGCCAGCACTTGCTTAAAAAATATATACATGCTGGAAACTAGTTCTTAAGCAGTAGGAAATAAACAACCATTGTTTTCCGCCTTAAGTTACATCAACAAGTTTTTTCCGCATACAACCAATGGTAAAACAAATATTACAAAGTTGTTTTTCACTCCTTTGGCGCAGGAGACTTGGAGGCAGCATCGTCACCAGTCGGAGAATCACCCTCAACGTCGGCACTGTGGTGAGACTCGGAGGAATCTTGGTTGCCGCTGTCGATGATGTTTATGGGCACGAAGACGTCGACGTCTACCAACTCGGCAACTCTGGTGTCATAACCCGCGAGTGACGACAAGATGGCTTCATCATCAATCTCTTTGCCGTCATCATCGACGTCGGGGATACCAGAGGTCACCGTGTCGATGTCGGCACCTTCATAGTGTGCTTTCACCATCGACAATGCCATCCTTGCGCCAACTCGTGCACATGAAGCTTTCCAGCTTGTGATACGCTCGGGGGCTCGGCGCAAAATCTCCGAGTACTTCGCCACGGAGTCTGATGCCTTGATGTTTATCTGGAGGGGGTTGGCAATCTCCTTGGCTTGGGTGATGGCGGTGTTGATAAAGTTGCTGGCAAGAACCATGCATTCCTTGGCTGGAGGAGGCGATCTGGTTAAACCCATAGGAGTTTTAAATTCCGACAAGGAGCGCATGAGTTCAACAATTCAAAGTATCCGGACTACAGAAATACAAGGCGAAGAAAACTTACTGAAGATGTTGGCCTCAGCTTGCCAGAGGGTGTCCGCCAAGGATTGTTTCTCTTGTTGGAGGAGCTTGTACGACTTGCCATGGCGGTGATTCTGCTCATCGGCAGCTCGCTTTTGATCTTTCAAGATCGCGATCTCCTCCTTCAAGCGGTTGATTTCCTCGGTGGCGGAGTCTTGCAAGGCCTTCATTGATTCTTCATGCATTTTCAGCATGTCTTCTCTCTCCTTTTTAAGGATCTTGTTCTCGCTATCCAGCTGCTGAATATGCTTGGATTGCTCGACAATGTCCTTAGCCTTGGCAACATGTTCTGCAAGTCATAGAAAGCACAGTACACAGTAAGTACTCGGAGAATATAGGCACAAAACCAAGACGGAATGCGCAAAAAGAAAACAGACTCTTGTTTTTGATGATATGTTCCTTCAAGATGGCAGTTTTACCCTTTTCGACTTCAAGATCTGCACGCATCTTCTGATACTTGTCATTGGCCATACCCCTCCGAGCATTCTCATTCTGTGGAAAAAAGGACAAAGTCAAATGTTGTTTAGTCTGCTTGGAGCATCTAGTCGGAAATTTTCCACCTAGACGCTTGGGGGCTACAGCGAGAGTTTTTAACCTAGCAATATGCTTAGCTTTTCTTTAAGCATCTAGTCGGAACTAATTCAGTTCTCAATTATAAGCTTGGGGCTACAGTATAAATTTTTTAACTCGGACATATGCTTAGCTTTCTTTAAGCATCTAGTCGAAACTAGTTCAGTTTCAATTAGAAGCTTGGGGGCTACAGTATTGAAATTTATAAACACTCTTAAAGCATCTAGTCGGAATAATTCATTCCATCTAAATGCTTGGGGGCTACAGTGAGAGTTTTTTCTAACTTAGTCACTCTTAGAGCATATAGATACAAAACCTATGGTTTTCCGTCTACATCCTCGGGGGCTACAGTGGGATACTCATATGAAAAGCAAAAGGCAAATAAAACTTACAAGTGCAATGATCTTGAGGTTTGTAGCGCTCTCGGCTAGCAGCTTGCCAAAGGAGATGTTGTTTCCTCGCAAGATGTCTGATTAACGGAGGAGCTCCTCAAGACCGCACGTCGGAGATGTCGGTGCTGCTCCAGGAAGCAGAGTTGTGCTACTCGGCGTAAGTGCCGGGTAGACTATCTTTGGAAACTCAAATGGTTTCTGGGGAGCAAGGGCGCCGCCTTCGGCAGAAGTACCAGCTTCCACCACCGCCTTGTCGCCACCGATGGCATCCTTAGCCAGAGCTTCAGCCATATGTTGAGCGGTGCTCTCCTGCGTTGCCTGCTTGCCGACAACAGCGAATTCAGTAGAGGCGCCAGAATCCACTTCCATGGCAGAAGGGCCTGATGCCTCCTTAGCTTGTGAGCTTCTTGGGGCAGACGAGGGCTTGATGGTAGGAGTAGCAGGGGCGATGGTGGGGGGAGGCGTCGCGATGCAGCATATCTTTGATATTTTGAGAAGCCCCCAAAGTTTTGGAGGTCTTCTTGAGGCTGGTTGTGGCTTTCTTCCTGAAACGTGCGAAATGCATAAGTACAGGAGCAAGACAGATAAGTAGACAATGTCGGAGAATGAGAAGTTTACACTAATGGGGGTGCTTTGGCAAAAATCCCGGTGGTTCTTCTCTTTTCCGCCTCCAGGGGTGCGGTAGTCTTTTTGGAGTCTCCACCCTCTGTCTTCTTCTTCTTGCCTCCGTCGGCCGCGTTAGAGGTGGAGCTCTTCTTCTTTCGTGCCAACGGAGCTTCGTCGTCGGACACGACCATGACTTCCTTCATCTTTGTATCATAGATTTGAGGAGCCATGCTCATCTCGTCTATGTCGCTAAGCTATTAAGTAAGAAATCACCGTGTTAAGATAAGATGATATTTGCAAGATGGAAGAACTGGAGTATATGTCGTACACGGAAAATAAAAACCTACCTTTGGGCACTTGCCGTCTACGAATATGTCATAGGTGATGGTGAAGCCACGCTTCTTGTCCTTCACCTTGACGATGTCCTTAAGGCGGAGCTTGACGGAGTCGCTCGAGAAGTTGTCCACGGAGATGCGGAGACTATCCCTTCTGTCGCTGGTATACTCGTGCATGAGCTTCGCGCGGTGCTGTAGAGGTTGGATTCGCCTGATGAACCAGCACATGGCTAGGTCCAAGCCGGTCAAACCTGTCTCTACAAACCACTCTATCCGCCTTATGGCGCGAGAGGCTTCAATGTCGGAGGGAAGGGAGGCCTAGGATCTCCATGATGAGGCTTCAGCGGTGGCTCCATCAACGAAGCCTGGGTACGTAACTTGTCGGCCAGCCAGAGGGATGTCTGGGCGGTAAAAGAACGTCTGTTGCCAATTCTTGCAGGACTCGTGGCCGACGATGTCGGGGAACCGCCGGCCAGGACGAATCTTGAAGCTTATGGTGCCACAGTTCCTAAGCTCTTCCTTGCTATGTCCGGCTTCACGTTTGACGATGAAGAAGTACACAAAAAGGTCTAACCTAGACTTTATCCGTAGGTATCCCTCGCAAAGTGCCGCGTAGTTGCTAAGAACTAAGATGCTATTGGGGGAAAGGTTCTGAGGCTGGACCCTATAGTGGTTTAAGACGGAGAGGAAGAAGTTGGAGATAGGCAGAGAAACGCCGCATACCAGCTGAGATTTTAGTTACACCTTTTCTCCGGCTTGGGGAGAAGGTGTCACCTCGCCGACCGGCGCCGCCCGCCAGGCAAGTCCCTCCGTCGCGGGGAGGTAACCTTCGGCGACCATCTCTTGGATGTCGCGGTCGGTGATGTCCGAGCCACGCCAGTTGCCCTTGTGCGAGTCTAGCTCCTCCTCCAGTGGCTCTAGCGCCGCCAAATTTGGGTCACCGCCGGTGGACTCGATCACCGCCGATGCAGGGATAACCAAACCCTCTGGGGGCACGACGACGGATCTCGCCAGCTTCGCCGCGGCTTCGCTCGATGCCGCCATTGATGGAGAAGTGCTGCTGCTAGCCATGGAGTGAAGATTGGGTGCGACTGGTGCAGTTTGGAGCTAGGGTTTTCTAGAGGTTTCTCGCGGAGAGCTCGAGGAGACGTGCGGCTGGAGGAAGAAGATGATGCGAGGAGAATGAGGTAAAAAGTGAAAATTTCCCCACGGGTACTATTTATCATCCTCGGCGTCAAGATTCGTGCAGCTTGATCAGACGGTTGCCGCGTAGACGACGTGTTCGTGCAGCTACACGTCCAGATAACCCGAGTAAAAAGTGACATGCTATGAGGATACCCATATAACTTATCCGGATAACCCGGGTGGCCCATAGTCGGTAGCATGGCCTATGGCCTGCTAGGCGGCCCAGTTAGATGGATCCAGAAGGGAGGCCCATGCCAGATAAAGGAAGGCTATGGTGGAGTCACCAACGTACCCGGAGCCTTGGAGTGCAAGATACATAAGGCTAGAAATAGACGGTGTAGGACTCTGTAACCTGTCCGGCTAGGACTTTTCCCTGTAACCCTAGGACCTGGCGACTATATAAGTCGGGCCTATGGGAGCCTTTAGGGCAGACAATCTCAGACAAACTAGTACCGATTCATACAACCTCGCACAGCGAACATATCCCTGTAACTCGGCGTATTGCCCTTATAGTGATTTATAGCAGGAGTAGGATTTCGCCATCGTTGTGGGATCTGAACCTAGGTAAGCTGTGTTACCTCATACCCTTCAACCGTCTACCTTACCCCACGTCTCTAAACACGCACTGTGAGGACCCCTCCATGGCTTACTCGTTGGCAATACCACGACAATATGCTTGACAGACCATAGACTGGAAATACCAAGTCCCTTGAGTATGAGGGTCGCTCTGCATGCTACTCAACTTTGGTTACCTGAAAGTTCTTGTCATTGTAAATACATGCATATCATAGAGAATCGCCAACGGTTTACCCCTTGCACATGATACAGGAGCGATCCCGTGATCAAAATGACAAGGCAAGCAGATAATGAGCATCTCAGCGATCTTTTTATTTACTATGTGTATAGCTTTTTATTGAGTATGCTTCATAAATGCTCATTATGGTGATGCTGCAAGTTTCCACCATGATTAGGCATGGCTTAGGCTAGCGGCCTAGGCGTTTCTCTAACACAATGTATAGACTCCATGAACTCACAAGCTCCCCTTTCATTTCACATCATCGACATCCGCAAACAAAATAGCAAGGTATCAACTGGATGAGATATCCAAAAAGTGTTGAAAGCGTTCCCCATGACATCACGGTTCTGCTGACTCCCAGCATATAATTTGCAAGCATATAACTTTCATGGACATGTCACAATGGTTCAGGATTATTAAGCGCAAGGAATAAAGTGTGCCATCAAGTTCGTGAGAGATTTACTAACTTTCTCAAAACAGACAAACATTTTATTTGGAAGAAAACACGGTATATAAAATATGCGCTGAAGTAGCAAATGATGTTAATAGGTAGGTAAGGTGGACACAAATGACAATATTGGGTTTGGGGAGTTGGAAGCACATGTAGAGCACATTCTCAGTTCAAGTGAAGGCTAGCAATAGAGAGGGAGCGACAAACGAGAGAGCAATAACTATCATAATCATGCTTGCAACAAAACATGACTAATTTTGGCATGAAAGTGATAAAAGAGCTCTGAGGCAAAATAAATCATCAAGGCTTACTGATTATTGATTAGTCATATGCATGCGTGAGCATGTGCCAAGTCGATTCACATGAACAGTCAGAGGAGGATACCACAATATCATACCAAAGTATGAATAAAACAATGCAAGCAAACATTCATATGACATGCTACAAATTATTAGCAAGATGTAGCTAATCATAGACAAGCAAGAACTACTAAGCATCCATAATGACATACACCTTACGCAAACAAGCTAAGCATGCTCACAATGATGAGTATATGTACAAAAATGAAACAAATAGAGTTCGTTACTAGCCTCTTACCACTCCTCGAGTTGTCTTAATCTTCATTATTGCCCTTCACATGTGTGAATTGAATAATAACATGAAACCAAATCCATTGAGGATGGCTAAACCCTGCAAAGAACTCACAACCAAAGAAGAAGAACAAATATTTTTGGTGTTTTCTATTTTTAGAAGCAAGCAAACCAAACAAGAAGCAAACAAAGCAAAGCAAACAAAGCAAAATATTTTTGGATTTTTCTTTTAAGGCAAATCAAAGCAAAGAAACAAAGAAACAAACCAAGAGAAATAACGAAAATATTTTTGGTATTTTTGCATTTTTTAGAAAGAAGCAACAAGAACCAAAAGGAAAGCGAAACAATGGATATACAAAGAACCGACAGAACATGATATATATATGAGTGTGACGTCAGTATACCCCCCCCCCCCCAAGCTTAGTATTTTGGCCTAAGTGGGGCTCAATAGCGCGGGTAGTAACCCCATGCCGGTGGGTCATCATAGTAATGATCATAGTCAGGCGCCTGTGATGAAGAAGAAGACGTCCCCAATTCAAATGAGGGCTGCTGGTATGAAGTCTCTCCCAAGTTGGAGGGATGAACTGAATTGTCTTCAGCATCCTCTTCAACATTCTCCTCTTGTTGGGAGAGCTCCGCCACATATGTGTCAACCTCCTCCTCTGTAAGCGACCATCCTTGACTGTTATCAAAATTAAACAAATCAGGTGCACGCAAATAAACTATTTTCTCAGTCCTACCCTTTCTTTGACCTTGCTGGGCAAAAGATAATTCAAATAGCAAATTTCTCACATTAGCCCCCAAGGAAACAAAACCATGCTGAACCATGGATTCAATATCAAGCCTCTCTATGGGGAACTAAAAATCTGAATAGTGAGGCTCTAAACCATGGAAAGCTAGAAACCTAGAAGCAATGAGACCTCCACAAATTCCACCCTTCTCACGGTTGGTGGTGAGACGGTGAGCTATCAAAGCACCCAGGCTATAAGACCTATTCCTATTCAAAGCAGCTGCGATAAAAGCTAGATCAAAAGAAGACAAATTTCTAGCAATATTTCTAGCAAGAACACACTTGGTAATGAAATAGGCAAAGTATCTAATAGCTAGGAACTGAATGATCCGAATTTTACCACTTTCCTTTGAGAAGTCGAAACCTTGGCAAATCTCAGCATATAAATCCATAAGTGACTTGGGCCTCTCCTTGATCTTGTTACAAGATCCCCATTGAGGTACTCTAATTGCTGCACAGAAATCAGCAAAAGGCAGGTCAACAGGTATATTATATATTTTGTAATGGACCATGGGATTAGAAGTAGACCAAGTGAACCGGAAGTCCTGCACAAAATCCATGGTTAGCTTAACATATTGGAATGGTTCACCTTCAACAAAGTGTTCCAACCCTGCATTGGTAATCAAAGTTTGGAAATCCTCGGAGATTCCCGCAGCTCTCATAAATTCCTGGCATGGATATATGGAAGGAAAAACTGCCTCCTCACGGTGAACCTTCATTGGCTCATGCACCATCAAGTCATATTGGTTTAGTGGATAAGCACTCATCTTCCTTTCTGAAATTTTTAGACAACCATCAAACCAAGTGATTTCTAAGATGATAAATGAAGAGCACCTACTATAGGAACTTGCTAGAGGACTACACGTGCATCAAAACAAAGTTCCTAAGCATAGAACAAGCATGCAAACTCTAACAACCTGACACTTGTAGCAGAAAAATACTCAAGATACAATCTACCAATCACAAATCTAATTGGACAAGTGGAGGAGGCACATACCAAGGAGCAATCCCTCCAAAAATCAGCACTTGAGATGGGATGAACAAGGAGATCAAAAATCACGAGCAAGAACAGCAAGAACTCGAGCTTGAGAAAGTTTTCTGGTGTTTTTCAGGAGAGAGAAAGAAGATGGCTTTGAGGAGGCAGCCTGGAGGGCCAGACCCCCCCCCCCCCAGGCGCCGCCACCTGGTAGGCCGCGCCTACCATAGGTGTGGTGGCCTGGGGTGGCCCCCTAGATCATTTCAGGTGCCTCTCTGCCCCTTTTTCGAGGAAAAAAATTAATTTGAATTTTCTGGGATTTTTCGAGAAACTTTATTTTTGGCCAATTTTTAGGGTATGAAAATTGATTTTCTCGCAGAAACAGTTTTTTCAGAAGAAGCAAAAGCAAACCAAAAGCCAAACTACAGGAGCTCTAAGAAACTCAAACAAACAAGCAACTAGCAAAACTAAAGCTAAAGCAAAGACTAGGAAGGAGAAAAGTAAAAGAAAGCAAGAATAACCACCGTGAAAACATTATTTTGTTCATTAAAATCCTTTTGTTAACAAGGTTGATCAAGTCTTGTGACCAAAACAATCTTATATGAAACAAAACTTTGCATTCCACAAGGTGATTATGTTACCTCATACTTGATAGCAATAGTCCCAATCATAATAGTTTCAAAACTGTCTTGTGGAATGGGACCATATATTTCTCCAACTTTGATGCTCTCAATATTTTCAATAGAATTCAGGCAATAGCTCTTATCAATCTTCTTGGGGAAATACATAGTATGCTCTTTGTCATTAATATTAAAAGTTACTTTTCCTTGATTACAATTGATGACAGCACCTGCAATATTAAGAAAAGGTCTCCCAAGAATAATAGACATATTATCATCTTTAGGCATCTCAAGCACAAAAAAATCAGTTAAAACCAAGAAATTATGAGCCACTTGAACAGGAACATCCTCACATATACCAACAGGAATAGTAGTTGACTTATCAGCCATTTGCAAAGATATATCAGTTGGTATCAACTTTTCTAGCTGGAGTCTCTTGTAGAGAGAAAAAAGCATAACACTAAATCCAGCTCCAAAATCACATAAAGCAGTTCTAACATAATTATTCTTAATGGAGTAAGGAATAGTTGGTATACCTGGATCAAGGAGTTTCTTTGGAACCTTACCATTGAAGGAGTAATTAGCAAGTAGAGTAGAAATGTCCACATTAGGAATCTTCCTTTTATTAGAGACAATATCCTTCATATACTTTGAATAAGGAGGCAACTTAATAGCATCAGTTAAAGGAATTTGCAAGAATAAAGGCTTCATCCACTCACAAAACTTGTTGTAGTGTTCTTCCTCCTTTGACTTGTGTTTCTTACCTGGAAAAGGCATAGGTTTCTGCACCCAAGGTTCTCTCTCTTTACCATGTTTATTAGCAATAAAATCTTCCTTTGTGTACCTAGTGTTCTTAGTGTGCTTCTCAGGTTCTTCCTCACCTTCCTCCTTATCAAGAGACTCATTTTTATCATTACCACTCTTAGTTTTAGCATCAGAGACAGATAAACTATTAGGATCTACAGCAGTTTCAAGTGGTTCCTCAACTATCTTATGTTTCTTTTTTCTTTCTCTTACGGGGACTACCACTACTCTCACCTTGTTGAGAATCTTGCTCAATTCTTTTAGGGTGTCCTTCAGAATATAAAGGATCTTGAGTAGCTATACCACTCCTAGTTCTAATTCCATAAGCATGTTTATCTCCTGAAGCATTAACTAGCATATCCTTATGTACCTTAGCAAGTTGATCAAGTTGAGTTTGAACCATTTGAAAAAAATTATAAAGCATTTTAATATCATTATACATTCTTTCCACAATACCTTTCAACTCATTGATAGCTCTAGAGTTTTCCAATAAATGATCCTGAACTTGTTTATTAAAATGACCTTGTTTAACAATAAAAATGTCAAGTTCCTCTAAGCATTGATCAGGAGGCTTACCATAAGGACTATCACCTTCATCAAATGTTGGAGAGAGTGTACTTCAGTAGTAGATGAATGGGGAATTGGCTTACATAATTATTCTATAGGATGTAGATTCTTCACATCTTCAGCTCTAATACATTTCTCCTTTAGCACTTCTTAGCTTCCTTCATCACTTCATCATTTAATGCAATAACTCCTCTTTTCTTTAGTGTTGGTGTTGGAACTGGTTCAGGAACATCTGGTTCAGGAGTAATAGGCTCAGGTGTATTCAGCTCAGTTGAGGTCCAATCATCATAATTCTTGCTTATCTTAGCCATTAATTCTTCAGCATCTGTAGGAGTCCTTTTCCTAAAAACACAATCAGCAAAGCTATCTAGGTAGGTCCTAGAATCATCTGTTAATCCATTATAATAAATATCAAGAAGCTCATTCTTAGGTAATGGACATCCAGGATGTGCATGAATCAAGACACAGAACCTTGTCCATGACTCAGGCAATTTCTCTTCTTCTCCCTGTTTAAAATAAAAAAAGTCTTTGCAAAGAAGCATGTCTAGCACTAGGAGGAAAATATTTCTGGAAGAAAGAAGCAATCAAGCAATCAGGGCTATCAATGGAATCAGGAGGTAATCTATTAAACCAAGCCCTAGCTATCAATGGAATCAGGAGGTAATCTATTAAATCTATTAAAGATCTTAGTAACAAAGTACATACGCATCTTAAAATTATCAGAGAATAAAGCACTCATAGTAGAAAGATCATTCATATTAGACACAACACTCTAATTTTCAGTCCCACAGAAAGGTCCTTTCTCAACAATATCTAAATAAGATAAATCAAGAGAGAAATCATAATCTTTATCTTTAATATCTATGGGAGAAGTGATAAACTTAGGATTAAAGGACAGTTTAGGCATAATAGTACGTCTAGCAAGGAGACTCTTAATAGCACTAGTACCATGTGTGTTTTGGCACTCTTCAACAAAATCATTAGTGAACTCAATGTAACCATCATTAATATCATAACTCTCACAAGACTCAGGTGAGCTAACAGGTGTAACAGTGTCTTCACTAGGAGTTTCGGTATTTCCTAGACTAGGCATAGTAGCATCTAGAAAAGGACCTAATGAACCACTCGCATCAAGCACGGTAGAAGTAACATCATGAGTATCAAAAGCAGTTTCAGACTCAGCAGTAGTAGCAGTGTGTGTAGCATGTGTATGTGGTGGTGGTGACAAGCTTACTTATAACGGGCGGTGAATCAAGAGCAGCAGAGGTGTTTAAGACTGTACCTCTTCTTGTAGTGGATGGTAAAATAGGGAACTTTCCATCACGAGACTTCCCCATGATGAAAGGAGTAGCGGTGAACAATAATAGATCCAAGTGAACTTACAAATAAAGCTATGCTCCCCGACAATGGCGCCAGAAAATAGTCTTGATGATCCACAAGTATAGGGGATCACAACAGTCTTCGCGGATAGTATTACCCAATTTATTGATTCGACACAAGGGAAGCCAAAGAATACTTGCAACCTTAACAACTGACTTGTTAGTTCAGCTGCACCTGGAAATAGTTCTTGCTCACAGAAGTTTAACAGTAGCAACAGTTTGGTAGTAGCAACAGCAACAACAATGGTGAAACAAGAGCAATAATAACAGTAACAATGGTATTCGAGTGCGGTAGGCATAGGGATGGATAGACGGGCATTGCATGGACGCGTCTAAACATGTAACTTCAAGATCTAGGGCATTGCAGATAAATAATAATAAGCATCCAAGTACTAAAAAATCCTAGGCATGTGCTCCAAATATAGTCATACGTGCTCGCAATGAGAACTTGCACAACATCTTCTATCCAGCCAGCCCGTGGCAGCGGGGCCTCTAGGAAACTACTAGCAATTAAGGTGCTCCTTTTAATAGAGCACCGGAGCAAAGCATTAACACTCCATAAACACATGTGATCCTCACACCACAGCTATCCCCTCTGATTGTCCCAATAATTGTCACTTTGGGGCCTTTGGATCCGGATAATGATATGTGTACACAACTTGCAGATAAGATCACAAATAATACTATCATAATAATTCAATAATAAGTTCAGATCTGAGATCATGGCACTTGGGCCCTAGTGACAAGCATTAAGAACAACAAGTTGCAACAAAGTCAAATAGCACAAGAGATACTAGGCACTATGCCCTAACAATCTTATTCGATTACATGATAGAACTCATCCAATCCCCACCATCCCCAAGCCTACAACGGGGGATTACTCACTCATGGATGAGGGAAACATCGGTGGTTGATGGAGATGCGTTGGTGATGACGATGGCGATGATCCTCTCCAAATTCCCGTCGTGAGGTGCCGTAACGGAGTTTCTGGATCTGAATCTTGGTTTCTAGTGGCGGCATGAGCGGAACTCTTCGAAAACTATCGACACTTCGCTTTTTAGTTCGAGAGGCAACTTATAGGTGCAGAGGGAGGC
Source organism: Avena longiglumis (assembly GCA_030063025.1). Lineage (NCBI taxonomy): Eukaryota > Viridiplantae > Streptophyta > Magnoliopsida > Poales > Poaceae > Avena > Avena longiglumis. Next base: position 125,398,467 of record CP125977.1, read on the forward strand.
CGAGAGGGTGCCTGGGGCGCTTGCACCCCCTAGGCGCGGGCAGGGCCCACCGGCGCATGGCATGGGTGTGGGCCCCAGGCTCCTTCTTCGTCTCTTCTTTTGGCTCTGTGGATTTTCTGGTGAAATATAATTTTTGGCATATTTTCCGCAATTTTTCCTGATAGTTTATTTTCTGCACAAAAACAAGACACAAAGGTAATTCTGCTGAAAACAGCGTCAGTCCCCGTTAGTTGAATCCAAATCACATAAGTTTAGAGGAGAAACAATAGCAAAGTGTTCGAGAAAGTAGATACGTTTTGGACGTATCACTCTCCACTGAATTGCACCATCCTGTCGTTTAGAGAAATATTCACCTAGTAGTTGTTCCCTTGTTCCAACATAAGGGATAACTTGCTATTGGAGATGAAATTCTTCTTGATTACAGCCTGATATCACCACACAATTCATGGTAGCTGCAGATGAAATTCACATCTAAGTGCACTAGTAACTTCTATCAGCTAGTCTAGTCCTAGATGCATTTTTGAATGAACATTCTTTGTGGATAGTTACAATATCATATTGATTTGTTCTTTACTAAAGTAGGATGGCCGAGTGAAAATTTAGATTTTTTTTGGTGGAAAGCATACCGATGATGATGAGTTCGGTAAATATATTATGAAAAAGCATCGCCCGCAAGTCTTATTCAGTGGTGTCATTACAGTTCTTGGTAAGAGACCGAAAATGCATCTAGATCATTACACCTCCTTATTTTTATTAGGCTTGCACTCATCAAACTTCCTTTCAGGAGACATGATTATGTGAACTATTTCATGCCATGTAAGGTTTCTTGGACCTGTGAAGGTAATGCCTCTATGTATTCATTTTTAATATAGTGGCATAATGGATGGGCTAAACAGGAGTTCGAACTGCACCTTGCATTCTAATGGCCTATATTGATTCTGTTAGTTTTCCAAGAGCTAGTTTCCATGTCTGATTATTTATCGTGTGCTGATTATATTGACAAAACCATCGGTTTAGTACACAAATGGGTGTTTCTACTCTTTATTTGAGCTAGTGCTCTGAGGCCTCCCTAATGCAAGCATGTTCGTGATTTGAGCTGGATGCATTGACGTAGGTGTCCTTGGGGACTTTCGGCTGCTTTCTGAAATGCATTTGACATTTTGTACTCTGTATAGATCTTTGTATCCATAGAAAAATCATTCAAGTTTAGATGATGCACCATTCATATCCTTGGATACATAAGCTGAGGTGTGCACCATTTTGCCTTATTTTGCAGCGAAACAAAGTAAATTTATCTATATACATGCGATGTTATGTCACTGTAGGGAAACATTCAAACACTCACTGCTAGTGACCTAGACAAGTACAAGGCACACACATGGTTTTCTTCTGGAATATAGCTTCCTTTTAACTTTATCTGCTTCATTTTTAAAATTATTTAATGGATGGATTATCATGTATGACTTCAGAAGCATTCAGCTAATGCCCGGGCATTTTCATTCATCAAATTCATAACCTTATGTAGAACATGAGCTTTCCTCCGCAAATGTTGTTTGTGGAAAATGTTGTCGGATTCGAGGTTGGTTTAGGTTTCAGTTACTTTCAGTCGCAATTATTGACCATAGTATTTTAACTTCCATCGGTATTACTTTCAAGTCTCAATTTCAACACACAAGAATTCATCCTAAGCCCCTTGCACTTTGGTGTCCCATATTCTAGTACACTATATAGTCAGATAGTTTGGAGAAATATGTGTGTTGTCCAAAGTTTATAGGAGTTGTGATCTCTAGCTATATATAAACCCTGTATCTAGGAAATATATTTTTTGTTCTTACGTTTGTGAATCTTTTCATATGTAGATTCTTCTAATGGTTGAACTAAAAATGCTATGATCTTGGTAAACTAAAGTATGCCTGTCTAACTGTAATTGTCTTCATCCACGATAGTCTTTGGTCAAAATTCAGTATTGTTTATCTTAGTACTGAAGTACTAGTATGGAAGGAGAGCATGTCCACTATAGTGTATCTGTTCAATTCCATTTTCCCTATTGGATTGCCTAGTGTAAATTATGATAATCTATATGTATTGCCCAGTTTGCTGTTAGGTGATATGATCCTTGCTTAATTATCTTAGTGCTGAAGTACTGAATGGTGATTTACATGTTGGCTAGGCTTGACTTGTTCTCCATCGGTAGCTACTACTTGCATTGTCAAGTGGTCAAATTGTGTTTTCTCTTTATTATCGTTTTTAACTCTCAGATGCATGTCGACAAGCATATAATTGGTAATGAAATGCTTGCAAATTCATTATTTTTATCCAGCACTTCCTGACTTTCTTATATTACTTGAATCAAAGTATTGTTTCAGTAGTTTCATCCAGCACTTCCTGACATTCTTATATTCACATTGCACTGAAATGAATTTAGTATAGCTGCTCCATTGTTTATCATGCTACCCTACACTTGCTTGCCATTGTTTATCGTGCTACCAAGATCTACCGGAGATAAGCCTCTCAAATAATTCTTTTCTTTCTTTCCAGGAGACATGCACACATCATGATCCTGAGCTATCATATGCATGTTCTTGCTACCAAGAGGGCTGCTCTTGCCTCGATGTCAAGGCAATGAAATATTTAAGTGTTCCCATCAAGATTTTGAAGTTACATTGTACTCATGACCGGGTTGTAATAATGGTTATAAATCATAGATGTTTAAGCTCCGTACAAATTTATTTAATGCAAATATTGGATTTTTGTTTGAGCTGCTATGTCCATGTAGAGATTAAGTTTCAGTTTTTCATATCAGCTCAATATTTCACAATCCCCTCCCATCCCCAAAAATCGAAGTAAAAAATGTGGGGAAATGAGGGAAAATGTGGGGATTGGATGAAAGGGAGTGATTCACCAAATCCCCTCACATCCCAAAACCCCTAGAGGATGGAAATAGCCTAAGGGCTTGTTCGGTTTCATAAAATTTGAGCGGGATTGGCAGGGATTGAGTAGGAATAAATCCCATCTAAGTCAAAATCCCCCTAAATCCCTTCCAAACCACTCCAATCCACTAGGGAAGTGGATTAACCGAACAAGGCCTAAAAGTAAACAAGGCCTAACGATTTGATTTTTTTCTGATCGCTTCCGTAATTTCTGCCTCTCACGAATATGTTCGCCTCCTTGTCTGTGTGACTGTGTCTAATACACGTAGCCACAGCCCTCCAAGGCCCTTCAAACTGATCTGCTATGAGCCCACCCTACAACCAGGCCCATACGTGACATCTACAAAGTCCAGCCAGAAGAGCGTCAGGAACTAGTAGCATGCACGGAGGAGGCGACCAGATCGCCTTTGGACGTTTCTTTTCTCTTGGTGAGTAGGGTGCCTACCCGACGGCTGCCATCTGGGGCTCCAGTCTAAACCAATCGATCGAAACGGCGGCGATCCATAGCTGGCCGGCCGCACGGTTGAGCATGGGCGAAGCAAGGTAGTTTACTAGTCTCCCTAATTTTGATTGTGAATTGTGATCTTGTTAGTCCTTTGATCATCCCTCAACATCAGACTAATTTAAGCTTTAAAAAGGAATTAGGAAATTTTTTGTTTGTCTACTTGTGCATGTTTGGCCACGAAGAGGAAGAGAGCCAGAACATTTTATAAATTAATTAGGTGATCCTCAATTTGCTTCTACGAAAAGTGACCAGTTAAGAATTTTTTGATTGCCTACTTGTTCAATAATCATCATAGCCAGAGCTAATTTAGAAGTTGATCTTTTGTTTCGTTTTGCCAAACGATATTGCTATGTTTTGATAAAAATGGTATAGTACCGTGATGCACAAATTTCTTCTAATACAAAAGAAATACGCAATTAGCTGGCCCGTCGAGGAAAAAACTCGACAATTATCATCTTTGCTTCCTTTATGGTGAAATTCTGGCTCCGTTTCTGGTGGCCCATGTATAAAAAAAAACTATCGTCTCTCGTACGTATCTGGTGCTGCTGAAATGTGAAGGGGACTCGCTCGTGCCTCCTATAAAAATAGTCCAGTCAAGCAGCATATATACATGCATGCATGTCTTGACACGAAAAGGACATGCACGTCCTTGAGTCTCACTCAGCCACTAGCTAGCTGATAGATACGGCTGGCTGTACCGTACCCTTCTTTCAGTGCTCCAGAGCTAAATAATTGTACTGCACGATGAACCTGGTACACACACATGCACACTCATATGCTTTTACGTGACCTCCCCGACCAGCCTGCACGTACACCAGTTTGCGCCCTGAGATGTACGGCTGGCTAAGCTTGTGGTCATCATGCACTGCATGTGCTTAGCTAGGCCATGGCAGTACTGGGCCTAGGCTACTCGCGCTCTCGCAGTGGTGGGGAGCTCCTATGTGCTGCTCTTCGTCGCTTGCGCCGGAGTTGAACTGGGCTGGTGATTGCGTGACCTATTTATCAAGCTTGTTTTCCTTCAAAAATTAATTATATGCTTGTCTTTTATAGTACTCCCTCGGATCCTAAATAAGTGTCGCGGTTTTGAACCAGAAAGCATCTCCAGAATTTTTTTTTTGGCGCTGCGCTAAACACCTGCTGACGTAGCGCATGGCAGCGTGCACAAGCGTCCAGCATCTGAACACGCGCCGTAAAATTTTAGCGCAACACAATTTTGCGCTATCCAACACGGAATATTCGTTGCTCCAACTACAGCATGCACAATCGCTAGACATGCGAGTGAATAAGGGCATCTCTACCAGGCCAACTGACCGTGCATGTTCGAATCTGTGCGAGCGGACTGATGGACAGGTGTGCGGTGGCCAGCGCGGCAACCCATCCAAACAAACGCGCGCAGACGATTCATTCATGCACTAAAACTGGTCCTCGGTTGGATTGACCCGGACAGCGCGCTTGTCCTCGCGCGTTCTCCCTTTTTATTTGGCGATCCCTTCCGCCAGTGGCATAGAAACCACACTACTTCTCCTTCCAAAAAATCTCTCCTAAATTTTCACTAGCGGGAGCGGCAGGAAAGACGATGGTTCCCACCGTCATGGCCGATGATGCGCTCCCCGGCGTTCCCGCCGCCAAGAAGCGCGGTCGGGCGAAGAAGCTCACCAAGGACATGACGCCGGCGGAGCGTAAAGTTGAGTCGGGGAAGCGTGATGACCGGCGGGTAGCAGCGAGAGCTCGAGCCGTCATTGCCAGGCTCGAGAAGGAGTGTCGGGATGAGAACGAGCGCTTCTAGGCGAACCAGAACATGGTTGACGCCAACAAGCTGGCAGTGAGTGCCTCTAGGTGTGCCATCAACATGATCAAGCAGGAGGCGATGACCACCGCTTTCGGCGGCGCCGTCTGTTTCGATGGCACCGTCGCTCTTCCCGGCACGTCCTCTACCAGCTTCGTCACTTCCACGCCTACCGGCCGGCCACAAACTCAGCCTAGGACGCCAGGGCCGCACACGGCCTCGCTTGGAGGCCAAGGTAGGAATGCCTCGCTCTCCCGTTTCGTCCTTACCTGCACGGCGTCGTCGGATGTGGGAGAGCCCATCATCGACCTAAACCGCACTCCAACCACTACAGACGCAACCCGGAGGCATCGACAAAGAGGCGGTCCATCTCTGCCGTGAACATGCCAACACCAGTCAACATGTTCGGTGAAATGCGCGCCGAGGCGCGGGGGGGGGGGGGCGCCGACACAGTATGGTCACCACATTTCTTTGCCATTGCCAACACACTGCTCCCGTCGCTTTATGATAGCCAACTTGGGTGTAGGATTTCATGGACAACGATGGCGGGGCCACCCTGCACGACATGATCAATGAGGGTGGCGGGGGCTATGCCGACGACGGCGAGACCCAGCAAGAGACGCAGCGGGAGACCCAGCCAGATGCCTGCAACATTGCGGACGAGGCATTGTTTTGAAACGATGGCACTTCCATGGCCGAGGGGGTCACGGCCGCGTTGTTGGTCACTTCACTTGCGGCCTCAATTGTCGATGGCAAGAAGGTGAGCCAACGAACCGGGGGCTACACCCCCGCTGAGGACAAGCTCCTATGCAAGGCATGGATGGAGATTTCACAAGATCTACTATGCGGAACCGAGCAAAAGGTCTTTGTCTATTGAAAAAGGTGGGCAGGTTCTTCCATGAGCACATGAAATTCGGGAAGGACGTCTTCTTTAGTGATCGAAACGATATCTCCCTCTCCAAGCGGTGTGGCACCATCCATGCCGAGTGTAGCAAGTTCCAAGGCTCCTACGAAATGGTGATGAAAAGGAAAATAAGCGGCATGCAGCCGGTTGACATGGTAAAACCTCTTCCTCTCTATGTCGATGTCTTGCATTTGCATTGAGCCATTGTTGGCATCCATATGTGTAGGTCTTGAAAGCAATGGAGCACTTTAAGATGGTGAATGATAATAAGACCTTCTCGTTGGGCCATTGTTGGACGGTGCTCAAGGACACCAAAAAATGGGAGACTAGCTTTTCCCTTTGGAGAGAAATGTGCAGGGGTTCGTAGCATGGAAAATAAAAAAATTCTACTGCATACACACAAACAAGCCAAGATCTATCTACTAGATTTTAGCAACGAGTCGATTAGAGTACTCACCCTCGAAGATTCCAAAGCGGTTAACGAGAGCAGATTCTCATGAGTGATGTAGTCATACACTTGCCGATCTCAAGATCGCGTAGACGATCCTTCCGGTGCTGCGTTTCGGTAGCGCTTCCGCAGTCGGTCACACGTTCTGTATTTGATGAAGACCTTCCTCTCCCTTGTTCCAGCAGGCAGCGGAGGTTGTAGTTCTCCCTTCGTGATTCCAGCAACACGACGGCGTGGTGTCGGAAGTAGAGGGAAAATCCCGCAGGGCTTCGCCTAAGCCGGAGCAGGTTATGGTGTATCTAGGGTTTCCGGCGATCTATGGATTATAAGGCCGGAGAGGAGGAGGCATGGCCGGCGACGCAGCTAGGTGGGGAGGGGCTGGTGTTGTGTGGCCTTGGGGCACCCCCTCCCCTCTATTTATGAGAGGGAGGACATCTTGGGAGAGGGGAGTTTGAATCCTTCCCCAACTCCCTCTCCTTGTTGGCTTGTGGTGGAGGGAAAGAAGGATTCTTTCCTTCCTCCACCAGGACACATTGTCTCAGTTTGACTTTTCAAACTTGCCTTTTGACTTTCAATTTGGAGCTTTGATTTCTTTCTTGATAATGCCTAACCAAGTGACCTAGGACATGATTCAATCATTCCACTTATCCATGACACATTCATGTACTCTTCCCCTTCCAATCCGGTGAACCTTCTAGACCCTTCTAGAACCTCTCTGATGAAATCATCGGAATCATTCCCGAACTCCGGAATTGGACTTTCCTTATATGAATCTTATTCTCCGGACCATTTCGGATCTCCTCGTGTTATCCCGGATCCCATCCGAGACTCCGAACAACATTCGGTCTCCCTACTTACATTCCATATCTACTAAACAACATCGAATCCTTAAGTGTGTCTCCCTACGGTTCATGAATTATGCAGACATGATCGAGACTCTTCTCCGATAAATAACCAATAGAGGAATCTGGAAATTCATATGGCTCCCACATATTTATACGATTACTTTGCGATCTAATGAACCACTTACATACGATACCAATTTCCCTTTGTCTCGCGATATTTTACTTATTCGAGGTTTGATCGTCGGTATCTCTGCATACCTAGTTCAACCTCGTTACCGATAAGTATTATTTTCTCGTTCCTGTGATATGTGATCCCTTGTGATCCATTCACATGCTTGCAAGCTAATTGGATGACATTCCACCGAGAGGGCCCAGAGTATATCTATCTGTCATATGGATGGACAAATCCCACTCTTGATCCATGTGCCTCAACACATACTTTCTGAACACTCAATGCCACCTTTATAGCCACCCGATTCACGGTGGTGTTTGATGTCATCAAAGCATCCATCCGGTGATGGTGATTAGCATGATCTCATGGTCAAAGGATTTAGGTTACTATGTATCTGAAAGCTTATAGCAACTGAACTATATTAAATGACTTGATCTTTATGTTATGCTTAACTATAGAAGTATGTTCATCACATCATTCTCCTAATGATATGATCTTGTTGTTAATAACATATCAATGTTCATGATCAAGAAACCATGATCATATATTAACCAACAAGCTAGTTTAATAAGAGGCTTTACTAGGGACTCTTTTATGTTTACAAATCACACAAGTATTAATGTTTCCTGTTAATACAATTATAGCATGGTATGTAAACATTTATCATAAGCACGAAGATATGATAATAACCACTTTATTATTGCCTCTTGGGCATATTTCCAACAGTCTCCCACTTGCACTAGAGACAATAATATAGTTTCAAATCTTTGTGTATTCAACACCTATGACTTTTCGGTGTTGTATTTACACGATTGCTAGTGGTCAACTGATCTTCGGATCCGACTCTTTCAGGTCCGTGTGTAATTGCATGTCTTTGCGTCTCTACGCATCACTCATTCTCTAATGATATGGCTTTGTATCAATTTGTTCCCATAAGTGTTTCCCTTTTGTGACAAACGGTGTTCCTTATAGTAATAATTTTGTTCTTCCGTGAACCCACCTTGCAAATAAGCACTAGTTTCAAAGAAACCATCCATTGATAGAAAGCATGACCAAGCAAGGCAATAACAGACCATCAACTAGAGCAGGGACTAATTTTTTTGTATTTTTGAATAAAGCAAGCAAACCAAACTAGAATAATTTTTGGGGTTTTTTGAAAAGAGGCAAACAAAACCAAGCAAACTAAAAACAAAGTAAAGAGAAAGGAAGTGAAGGACTCCCCTTGTTAAGACGTCCTTAGCCTCCCCGGCAACGGCGCCAGAAAACTTGTTGATGGCTCAGTTGATGTGGAGCCTGTTGGGAACACCAAGAGCAAGGCGTGAAGCATCACAACATAAAGTCTTACCTTAATACGAAACCGAGGTTATTGAACCAGTACGAGGAAGGAAACATCACACAGGTGTTGCAAGCAACGCGTAGACCTACACAACACAAACTCAAGACTTTGCCCCAACTAACAGTGAGGTTGTCAATCTCACCGGTTGCTGTAACAAAGGATTAAACGTATGGTGTGGAAGGTAATGGTTTGCAGCAAGTAAACAAGTAACAGTGGAAGATGTATCAATGGTAAAGATTGGACCGGGGTCCATAGTTCACTAGAGGTGCTCTCCTTAGATAAACAACATGGCATGAAGGGTAAACAAATTACAGCAGGGCAATTGACAAGAACTGAGTAAGGCATAACAATGCAATTACTAGTCAGAAATATCCTATGAGATTCGATTGGGAAATACAACAAGATCCATAGACTGCCATCCAACTGCATCTATGACTAGAATTCCACCTTCAGGTTATCATCTGAATCCCCTCCAGTATTAAGTTGCAAGCAATGCATAAGCAAAGTGTGTGTAAGGTAAACAGTCCACATGTTCCATGAACAAGAGACCGTTGTTTTCTCCCTAGTAGCAACAACACATCTACAACCGAAGAGATTTTTGTCACTTCCCTTGGAAACTAGAGGCATGAACCCACTATCGAGCATAAATACCCCCTCTTGGAGTCACTAGCAACTACTTGGAAAGATAGCTATTAACAACGGAGAGCATGCAAGATCACAAACAACACAGACATGATAGAATCATAAAGACAAAACCATTAATCAAACCAACATAATAATCTCAATATCTATTGGATCCCCGCAAACACAACATGCATGATTACAAATAGATTAGATCTTGATCATGAACAGAGCTCACAAGATCTATACATGAAAGCACAAAGGAGGAGATACAACCATCTAGCTACTACATGGACCCATAGTCCAAGGTGGAACTACTCACGCATCATACCGGAGAGAAGGCCTCTGGGATGATCTTCCCTCCGGCAGGGTGCCGGGAAGAACTTCAGATCCCCCCGATCTAGGGATGATGGTGGCAGTGGCTACAGACGGTTTCATAGATATTTGATCGGGTGCTTATGGTTTCTGCATCGGGGGCTTCTTATAGGTGAAGGGGGAGGCCAAGGAGGCGACCGGGGGGGGGCAAACCCTAGCCAGGCGCAGGCCCACCCCTGGCCGTGCCTAGGGGGTGTCTCGCTGCCCTGTCCCTCTTACTCGTCTCCCCTCTGGACTTCTTGTTCCCCACGGAAAGTAATTGACTTTGACGTTTGTCCCGTCCAATTCCGAGAATATTTCTTTACTAACTTTTCTGAAACCAAAAACAGAAGCAGCATCCGCAGTTGCAACTTGTTAATAGGTTAGTACCAGAAAACATGTAAAAAGCACCTCAAAGTGTAGACAAGTAAAGCAAAGTAGATACTAAACAAGCATGGAGCATCAAAAATTATAGATACGTTTCCAACGTATCAACTTGTTGATCTCAAGATCGCGTAGATGATCCTTCCGCGCTCCAGCGCCGCTTCCACATCGCCCTTCGGTACTCGATGAATACCTTCCTCTCCCTTGTTCCAGCAGGCAGCGGAGGTTGTAGTTCTCCCTTCGTGATTCCGGCAGCACGACGGCGTGGTGTCGGAAGTAGAGGGAAAACCCTGCAGGGCTTTGCCTAAGCTGGAGCAGGTTATGGTGGATCTAGGGCTTCCGGTGATCTAGGGATTAGAAGGCCGGAGAGGAGGAGGCATGGCCGGCGGCTCTGGGGGGCGGCGGCGGCGCGGCTAGGTGGGGAGGGGCTGGTGTTGTGTGGCCTTGGGGCACCCCTTCCCCTCTATTAATGAGAGGGAGGGCAGCTTGGGAGAGGGGAGTTTGAATCCCTCCCCAACTCCCTCTCCTTGTTGGCTTGTGGTGGAGGGAAAGAAGGATTCTTTCCTTCCTCCACCGGGACAATGATTCAATTATTCCACTTATCCATGACACATTCATGTACCCTTCCCCTTTCGGTTCGGTGAACCTTCTAGACCCTTCTAGAACCTCTCCGATGAAATCATCGGAATCATTCCCAAACTCCGGATTTGTACTTTCCTTATATAAATCTTATTCTCTGGACCATTTCGGATCTCCTCGTGTTATCCCGGATCCCATCTGAGACTCCGAACAACATTCGGTCTCCCTACTTACATTACATATCTACTAAACAACATCGAATCCTTAAGTGTGTCTCCCTACGGTTCGTGAATTATGCAGACATGATCGAGACTCTTCTCTGATCAATAACCAATATAGGAATCTGGAAATCCATATGGCTCCCACATATTTATACGATTACTTTGCAATCGAATGAACCACTTACATACGATACCAATTTCCCTTTGTCTCGCGATATTTTACTTATCCGAGGTTTGATCGTCGGTATCTTTGCATACCTAGTTCAACCTCGTTACCGATAAGTACTCTTTTCTCGTTCCTGTGATATGTGATCCCTTGTGAGCCAGTCACATACTTTCAAGCTAATTGGATGACATTCCACCGAGAGGGCCCAGAGTATATCTATCCGTCATATGGATGGACAAATCCCACTCTTGATCCATGTTGAAAGGATCGTATGGGCACCTAGAGGGGGGTGAATAGGTGCTACTTCAAATTTTCTTCTTTTTCAAATTAAGGTTTGACAATAAGGTAAATTCTCTAGATAATGCAACTACGGTGAATTTACCTATATGACAAGTATGCAAGAGCTACCACAACACAAAGTAGTAACAAGTAAGTAAGGTGCGGTAAAGGATCGAAGTAACCAAAAGGTGGACGCGGAGACACAAGGATTTGTTTCTCGTAGTTCCTTCCTTTTGAGGGGAAGTACGTCTACGTTTGGAGAGGGGGTGGTTTAAAACCACCAATGCCACGAAAGGCCTCCCTTGTTCTCCGATGAATCTCACCCCAACGGGATCGATTCACCTTCCACTATATCGGCAACCTTCAAGGTGGAAGCCGGCACCGTTACAAGTTTGGGGCACACATCCACAACTTAATCGGAGGCTCCCAAATACAAGCAAGTTGTCAAAGCAATCAAAGACAAGCTTGTAAGAACCAAAACAAGACCTAGGGTTTCCAAGAAAACACTAGAGCAAAGGGGCCCTCAATGAAATGAGGGAGAAATGAAGATCTCTTTTGGTGAAGTAGTAGATCGAGCCCTCCTCCTTCGATTCCCCAAAGATCAAGGACTTTGGGTGGTGGAATTAGGAGATCTTGAAGATTGAGTGGCTCCAATGGTGGTCTTGACTTTAATGTGGCTGAGCGATTTGTCCCAAGGTAGGTGGAGGGGTATTTATACCCTCCACGAAATCTGGCCGTTGGAGCCTTTACTACAGCGGTAGTACCGGATGTTCAAGCGGTACTACCGGAGAACTTCGGTACTACCGAACCTGGTACCGGACGACCCTCATTCAAACTTCATAAAGCACTGCCCACAGTGGTACTACTATTGATGCTACCGTAAAGCGGTAGTACCGCAGATGGGAACCGGTACTACCGGACGTGTAGTGGAATCAGCAGCTTTAGACAAAAAAAACTCTCTGTCACGCCAACCTAGGCAGACAAAAGCTTTTTGCCAACATCCAAAAAGTCTCTGCCCCATGCGGTACTAAAATGCGGTCTTTTGACAAGTGGTCAAAAAGCTACTGTCGTTCTAGGTACTAAAATGCGGTACTACCGCTTTTTAGTACCTAGCCCGGCAGAGGATTTTTGACAGTTAGTCTAAGCCTTTTGTCGCATCCGGTAGCAAAAGGCGGTACTACCGCTTTTTGGTACCGCGCTAGGCAGACAGTTTTTTGAACATTGCAAATCATTTTCAATTCACCTGCGATACACTTGGCAAATAATTAGTCCGATATGTGTGTTATTATAAAACACCAAAATCACTAGGGATAGGAAATGCTCTTTCAATCTCCCCCTTTTTGGTGTTTGATGACAACACACATTTTGCAGGGAAATATAGTGATGACAAGATATAGATGGGGCTCCCCCTAAATATGTAGAAACAAGCACCATACACTCAAACAAGTTACCTGGGAGTAGAAGTCGCACATAGAGCACATACCTTTGCTTTGCTAAATAACATGTGATAACCAATATTGATTAGGAATGGGGAAGGTCGTCACATAGGATGGATCCAAATGAGAATATCCATATTACACACAAGATGGATCCATACGATAACCACATAGTCTCACCATACATATCACAAATAGTTAGTTCACACATAGTAAGTCACACATAATAGGAGGCAAGCAAATAAAGTTCACAAGCGAATAAAATCAATGGCAAGAACGAGCTTGTGACTTTTCCCTCGCAAATGCCGCATACCTAATGTGCAACTTCACCCCCTTTGGCATCAAGACGCCAAAAGGGACAAGGGCAACACTGACGCCCCGGAGATCACTCATCATCATCATCATCAACCTAGTCTTCCCATGCATCATCATGAGGTGGCGGGGCACGGAAGGAGGAGGTGGCATCATCTTCCTAGTGGCTGTGCTTGGAGATCCATTGGTCTTCTGGGGTAATGTTGTTCTCGGAGCCCTTGGAGACGGTCAAGCCTTGAGCCTCCATCATTTCCTTCTGACGAGCACATGACTTCTTGTCATAGACATGGGCCTCGTACATGCGTTTCTGATTGTCCACTTGGAAGTAGAATATCTTCTTGAGTTTGGCCTCAAACCTCTTGGCCCAAGTTGGCTGAGCCGACTGGTGACGTGAGACCACAAAGGCAACATCCTGTTGCGCATCAGCAGCATCACCTGACTCCTCCACAACAGGATTCCCATCCTCATCAACAATCTGACCATCATCATTGTGTGGTTTGAGATGGGTCTTGATCAACAGATTCTTGTGGCGGTGAGTGGCAAGACGAAGAGAAGGCAAGTCACAGGCAATCACAGGGCACTTGCGAATAATGAGAGCCATGATGTAAGGAGCAAAAGGAGGCACCCTCCTTTGAAAAGTGGCACAGACCATTTCATTCCAAATGACATCCATCACATCCATAGGTAGGCCAGAGTCACGATGGTGATAGGTGGCCATCATAATATCTACCATGAAGGCATGTATCTCATCAACATTCCCAGCACGAGGGGCGAAGGTCTCACGAAAGATGCGATGCAAGATGTAATATGTAGGGAGAAGCCCTTTGATCTTTCCAGGGATTCCGCGCCCCCGGATGTACAGTGGTGCAAGCACATCCTTCTTCATGGGACGATCATTGGCGTGGCACCGAAAGCCAACGGGAGTGTCCTTGCCACGGTCTTCGAACCCGAGGATAGCCCCAAACTCAGCCAATGTTGCTTGCTTGGCAACACCCTCGGTCATCCAGGTGAGAGTCCGAGTATCATTCTTGGCAAAGTGAACGGTTGCATAGAACTGAGCAATGAGCATTGGATCATAGTTGCACCGGAACTCCATAATGGTAAGCAAGCCAATGTTGGTGCAAATGTCAAGGGCCTCACCAAAGTAGTTCAGATTCTTCCTCACATGATTCATCTCGATCCATTTTTGAGGAACCACAATTTTGTCATCTTTCATGAGTATCTCATGGAACACCCGCTCCTGGAAATCCGTAAAGAAGAGGCTATTTTCCCGAGTATGAGATCGAGCTGTCCCATATGGATTTACCACCCGCAGGGCATGAAATTCTGTCTCAGACAAATCAGACAACAGCTTTGGCCCAGATGGCCCGGAACTGTGTCTCTTGCGAGGACCGGAGGGAGGAGGAGGTGGAGGAGATTTACCACGACTAGCACTTTGCTTGACCCCCCACCCCGACAACCACGAGTTGTTGGCAGTTTCAGACAGGCACTAGGTTGAGGCATGACCTCCTCTTCTGACTCAGTCTCTGATTCTGACTCATAGTCCTCGATATCATAGTGAGCTTTGGAGCGTTTGCGCGAACCCCGGGAACCCCCTGCACCTGTGAAATAACGAGGGAGATATCATAGGGGTAAGGGCACAAGAACCTGAGACAAACAGAGGATGGAACTCTTGGTGTTGTAAAAAAATTTTGCTGCCAGTATAGGGCGGTAGTACCGGATATGCACTGGCGATAGTACCGCCAAGAGGTAGTACCGGAAAAAGATTCCCGGTACTACCGGCCCGCGACCACAGTGCAGATCTGAACTAGAAATCCATGTACGGGCAGTAAATTTGTTGTAAAACACGATTTCCATCGGACAAAGTGGTAGATATGGTAAATAGCACACGATACAACCTCAAGAATAAGAGTTTTAACCAAGAATCAAAGTTACCCTAGATTCAATGGAGAAAACAAGTGAGAAGATGAGGAGGGCGGTAGTACTGGTGTCCATGACGGTGGAGAAGAAGGAGGAGCCCGCGGGGAGGCCGGATCCGGTGTGGATCCGGGAGAAGGAGAGAAGAGCGGGGCTCCGGCGGCGTCCTCTTGCTCCTGCGGTGGTGCTGGTGAGAAGTGGAGACGAGGAATGAATGAGGCACTGAGGGGTGCCTCTCCCACGTCTCCAATCTTAACCGACACGCACAAGCGGTAGTATCGGTGCCAAGGGTGGTAGTACCGCTAGGCGGTAGTACCGAAAATACCAACCGGTAGTACCGCACCTGGGAAGTTTCCAGACAGAACCCTGGAAACTGAACCAGAGGAGGTAGTACCGCTAGCATTGTCCGGTAGTATCGTTTGGCGGTAGTACCGCTTATGGGACCCAGTAGTACTGTAACCATCAGGACAGAGAGCCAAGATACATAAAATGAAAGGTTCTTGTGCAGAGTAGATGAGTTTTGTTGGGGGATAAGAATGGTATGGGTTTAGAGAGTCACACTGATATGGGCCAATACACTCAAAAATTACTAAAAACATATGAAGAGCCAAATGTGAGTGCACTACCAAAGGAACAAAACCAACTAGAGGATGACAAACATGAGTAAGAACCAATTCAAAAGTGACAAACACGAGTAAGAACATCAACCTCTCGAATGAGAGGGGCGGTGGCCTGGGCCACCATGTTTGAGTATACTCGGCTTGGCACCACGAAGATATATCTTGGGTTCATTACCGAAACTCATCATTAAGCTCACATATCACAAAATGATATTAAGAGAAATGATTTTGTTTTACTTTGCGCATAATGGAGGGAGGGATGGTCCAATCAATTAGGACCGCACTCCCCCTATGTCCATGCCTACACCTAAACCAAATATGGATTGAGTATTAGGTGAGAGTGCAAGATAATCAAGTCAAGCTCCTTGAATCTATGATATTTAGTTTATTCCTCAAGTAGCAAAACCTTGCTTCATCAAGTGGCTTCGTTAACATATCGGCAAGTTGATCTTTGGTTGACACATATGATAGATCAATATCACCTCGAGAAACATGATCTCTAATGAAGTGGTGTCGAATCTCAATATGCTTTGTCCTTGTGTGATCCACTGGGTTGTAAGCAATCTTGATGGCACTTTCATTGTCACATAAAAGAGGCACTTTGTCACGATGGACACCGTATTCCTTTAAAGTTTGCCTCATCCATAGCAATTGAGTGCAAGCACTAGAGGCATCAACATACTAGGCTTCGGAGGTGGAGAGAGATATACAATTTTGCTTCTTAGAGGACCAACATACCAAGGACCTACCAAGGAATTGGCAAGCCCCGGATGTTGATTTTCTATCATCCTTGTCCCCCGCCCAATCCGAATCCGTGTATCCACAAAGAGCAAATGTTGAGCCTCGAGGATACCAAAGACCATTCAAAGAACATGTTGGGCCCCCATGTGTGGTTTTGGTAATTAATGACAATCTTTATGGACTAATGTGTGTATTAAGTTATACTTGTAGGATTTGTCCATTGGCATCGCTTGGAGCATGTGTTGGCTTCAAGGTCGACGAAATGCAAAGAAGATATGTTGTGAAAGCTCAATATGCGAGGTCGATGATGAGGAATTAAGAAAGGCGTTCCATCTTGAGAAGGGCAAGATCATCTACATCGAGCTCAAGTGGAATGCTCAAGGAAAAGGTATAATCTTGATAGGTTTTCCCTTTTGCCGGTCTCTTGTTGTGTGTAGGAGACCGGGTTTAGGATAGATAACCGTACTATCAAGAGGGGCTCTCGAATGAGTAATTCGGTCACATCGTTCGGAGAGAGCTCAAACCTTTGCATACTTGCATCATCATATTTGGTTGTTATTTGGTCTTATCCATGTGAGGATATAGAGTTTGTGGTAATCTCCATAACAAGCTCTTGTTCATCAAAATCGGATCTCCCACATATATCTTGTTATGATTTTGATCTTGGTGGTTTTCCGGTGTCTCACCTAGTGGGGTATCTCACATTATATTACTTGATACATTCTCACTTGGTGATAACCAATATTTCCACTTTTTATTGGGAAGCCCTTGTTGTCCTCTATCCAACGCAATTGGAATCGGGTCAATCGGAGTCACCAATCGAAAGTTATTGACATTTGAATATTTGTTATTATTTGGTTTGAAAAAGAAAAAGGAAAAAATATTTTCTGGGCCGTCCGGTACTACCGGGCCTAGTACCGGACGAGCCTGTTTCAGCACGCTCCCTTCCTGGCCCATGCGGTAGTCTAGGCCGGCACTATCGCCCATGCAGATTACTACGCGCCGTGTAGTACTGGCTGCCCACTCCCTGGCACAGCCTACTTCCTCTCCTGCGCTGCTCCCGCATGGCCTGCTTCCCACTGCCGCCGCCTTGCTCAGCCTCCCGCGTGCACCGCTCGCCCTGCCAAGCTGCCGCCACTTGCTTCCCTCAAGGCCAGACGTTGGCGCCATTGCTGCTGCTGCCGCCCGCTCTTTCGCCAACTGCTGAGCTAGTCACAGCTCTGTTTCTCGTCGCCGCCGCTGCCCCGACCTTCCTTCGCCCACGTGCGCTCGATTTGGTGCGCTATCTGCTGTGTTGACTTTCCCCTTGCGCTGGTTGCGAGCGGTAGTACCGGTCTCAACCGGTCTCAACCGGTACTACCAGTCCAGAGAGAAAAACGCTCCAAACGGCTAGTTTTTATGGGCCACTATTTATCCCCTTTGCCCGTTTTCAGTTCAGCTTGCTCCTCTTTTATCTATTAGGCTAAACTTTGTCCACACTTGCTATAGATCTTGAAGCTTGCCTAATCTTTTCCCTCCGATGATTCTTTCCCATATTTGAGTGGAAGAGAGAGGAGATCTAGACCCACGTTTTGACCTAACTGATTCAGCTCTCTGTGAGTGCATCTTTGGGGATCTAGATTTTGGGGGATTTTGTGTCTCTCTTTGATTCCTCCTCTCTTGTTCCCCCAATAGCTTTAGTAGCTTTGTTGGAACTTGAGAGTGAGGGATTTGAGCACCTTTGTGGTGTTCTTGCCATTTGCATTTGGTGCATCGGTTTGAGTTCTCCTCAGAGGATTTGGTTTGAATTGCTCATTGGAGCTTGTCCCTCTTGGGTTCTTGGAACTCTAGACGGTTTTGTGGCCTTGGTGGCACTGTGGCCTTGGTGGCATTTGTTGTGGCCTTTTGTGGCATTTGTTGGGAGCCTCCAATTTAGTTGTGGAGAAGTGCCCCAACCTTGTGAGAGGTTCCGGTTGCCACCGACAAGTGCACCTATAGTGTAAGCATGGATCGATCCTGTTGGGGTGAGATTCACCTGAGAATAAGGGAGGCCTTTTGTGGCGTTGGTGGTTTGATACCACCCCCTCTCCAAACGATACGTACTCCATGTTGGGAGGAACTCGGTAAAATATCGGTGTCCCCGCGTGCCTCGGTTATCTCTATACCCGAGCTCTTTACTTATGCACTTTACATTGTGATAGCCTTCGTGCTTGAAGTATTATATATCTTGCTATCACTTTGTTGCTTGTATTGCTTAGCATAAGTTGTTGGTGCACATAGGTGAACCTTAGTTGTTCTAGGTTGTGCTTAACAAAGTAAACACTAGTTTTATTCCGCCTTTGTTGAGCCACTCTAGGAAAAGTTTTAATCGCCTATTCACCCCCCCCCCCTCTAGGCGACATCCGTATCCTTTCAACCATAAAATGGGGTATGAACTAAATATCAAAAGATTCTCTTGACCGCCATTAAATGGCTTTCCTTAGGAGCCGCTTGATATCTTGCACACACACCTACACTCAACACAATATCGGGTCTAGATGCACAAAGGTAAAGCAAAGAACCAATCATGGATCGGTATACCTTTTGATCCACATCTTTACCATTTGGATTTTGTTCTAGATGAGTCTTTGTAGCCATGGGAGTAGGAGCTCCATTTAAATCTTACATTTTGAATCTCTTGAGCATGTCTTGAGTATACTTGGCTTGATTGAAGAATGTCCCTCCTCTAACTTGCTTGATCTCAAAGCCAAGAAATACTCTCAACTCTCCCATCAAAGACATCCGGAACCTACCAGTCATAAGCTTTGAGAATTCATCATTAAAAGCTTTGTTAGATGAGCCAAAGATAATATCATCAACATATATTTGGCATACAAAAAGCTCCCCATTGACCCTATTAGTAAAAGAATGGGTTCGATTTTTCCAACCTCAAGCCACGGTCAAACAATAACTCTCTAAGGTGCTCATACCACGTGCGTGGGGATTGCTTGAGCCCATAGAGCGCCTTATCAAGTTTGTAGACATGGTTTGGGAATTTGGGGTCCTCAAATCCCGGGGGTTGCTTAACATATACCAATTCATTTAATGGACCATAAAGAAATGCACTTTCTACATCCATTTGTTGCAACTTAAAGTTATGATGTGCCGCATAAGCAAGAAGGATACGGATGGACTCAAGGCGAGCCACGGGCGCATAAGTCTCTCCATAATCAATGCCTTCAATTTGAGAATACCCTTGTGCAACCAATCTAGCCTTGTTCCTTACTATAATTCCATGCTCATCTTGCTTGTTCTTGAATATCCACTTTGTTCCAATAACATTGTGGCAATCCTTTGGCTTCTCAACTAACTTCCATACTTTGTTTCTCTCAAAGTTGTTGAGCTCTTTATGCATAGCCTCTAACCAATCCGAATCTTCAAGAGCTTCCCACACTTTCTTTGGTTCAATCATGGAGATGTGAGCTTGGTGTTCACTGAACCTCTTCAATTGTGCTCTTGTGGAAATACCTTTCCTTAGATCACCAACTACATTTTGTAGAGTGTGATCTCTTATTTCCAACATTCTTTCCTATCTAGCTTCGCGATGAGCGTGGATCTCCGTGTTGTTTCTTGGGGGACCCTCTTCATCATTCTGATCCTCGTCTTGACCATCATCTTGACCTTGATCATCATTGGAGTCATCCTCTACATTGGGAGGCAAAGATTGACCTTGGTCTTGATCAAGTGCACTTCTAGCGTCAATTTGAGATTGTCTCAAAGCAGCTTGTACGGATCTTCCTTGACAAATTGACTTGGCACCACTTGACAATCCGTCGAATGGACCAAGCCCCCCTTGACTGGAGTTGAGACTTTGATCACCATGTTGAGGGTCCACATCTTGTCTTTGGCTTGAGTCAATGTCCTCTTCGGTGGATGGAGCATGTTGAGGTTGTGAAGATGAGGGCTCCACTTGAGTGGAGCATAGTTCTTCTCGATCCGCCATAAGGGGTTCCTCAACGGGGCAGATATATCCCACACCCATTCTTCCTATGGCATCCTGAGGCATTTCATCATCTGCATCACAAGCATCAACACGCCCCCCTTCGGTACCATCATATTCTTCGAAGGTCACACTACAAGATTCTATGACGGCTTCGGAGAGCTTATCATGGATTCTATAAGTGTGAGATTCGAGACCATAGCCAACAAAAATACCCTCTAATGCTTTAGACTCGAATTTAGACAAACGAACACCTTTTATGAGATAGAAACACTTATAACCGAACACCCGGAAGTAAGATATGTTGGGCTTGTTACCGGTAAGAATTTCATATGGAGTCTTGTTGATTTCTTTGCGGAGGTAGAGCCGGTTTGAAGCATGGCAAGCAGTGGAAATGGCTTCGGCCCAAAAGTTGTATGGAGATTTAAACTCTGCCAACATGGTCCTAGCCATCTCAATAAGAGTCCAGTTCTTCCTTTCGGCCACGCCATTTTGTTGAGGGGTGTATGCAGCGGAATATTGATGTTTAATCCCCTCATCACTAAGGAAATCATTCAAGGTGTAGTTCTTGAACTCGGTGCTGTTGTCACTTCTAATGATCAACACGGGAACATTGTATTGCCTTTGGACCAAATTGATGAAGTCGATGAAGGTCTTTTGAGTTTCACTCTTCAATTTGAAGAAATAAACCCAAGAGTATCTTGAAAAGTCATCAACAATCACCAAGCAATATTTTTTCCCACCAAGACTTGCATGAGATGGAGGACCAAAGAGGTCCACGTGGAGGAGCTCCAAGATCTTGGTGGACTTGATGCGGTTCTTAGGCTTATGAGGAGCATCATGCATCTTCCCCAGAACACATGCCCTGCAAACATGATCTTTGGCAAAAGAAACATTTTCTTTTAGTCCAACAATATGGCCCTCCTTGTGTAGACTTTGCAAAGTTCTCATATTGACATGGGCCAGTCGGCGATGCCATAACCAACCCACATCGACCTTTCCGAATAAGCACATCGCACTTGTAGTGGCTTGCCCCGAAAAGTCCACCACATACAAGTCATGTTCGACATACCCAACGAAAGCGACCTTGAGAGACTTGCTCCACATGGGGACCACAAGATCATTATGTATAAAGACGGAAAAGCCCATCTTTCCAAGAGCATAGATTGAAAGTAAATTGCACCCAAGGGTCTCAACAAGCATGACGTTCACGAGTGTAATGTCGTGAGCAACCACAACTTTGCCAAAACCCATTACCTTAGACTTTGACTTGTCGTCATATGTCACGGTGATTTGATCATCATTTGGCTTTAAGTCCTTGACAATATACGAGCTTCCGGTCATATGACTTGTGCAACCACTATCAAGCACCCACTTTGACCCTCCGGAAGCATAAGTCTACAAAAGATCAAGCTAATTTTTAGGTACCCATTTTTCAATGGGTCCTCTTTTGTTAGCAACAAGGATCTTGGGAACCCAAATAGACCAAGAAATATAACCATAATAAGGACCAACATATTGTGCATACACATCACCATAATAATCACGCATTAGAACATAGTGACGGTTAGCACTTCCCGCAAAATCATCATGAGACATAGTTTTACCACGTGTGGTCTTACTCTCCACAATGGTCTTGTTGGTCTCTTGTGCGGTCTTGCCCTTCTTCTTCTTATTGTTCTTCTTCTTGGTTTTGGAAACAAAACCAATGCCCCCTTTATCACCACTACGCCTTTGCTTGCTCAAAAGATCATCAATGGACTTGTTGCCTTGTGGAAATGTGGCCTTAGCAAGCTCCCCCTTCAACCTAGCATTCTCTTCAAGAATAGTTGTGCTACTAGATGGAATGAAGTTACTAGGTGAAGGAATATTGGCCAATTGAGTTTGAAGCGTTTCATGGGACTTTGTGAGTGACAAGAGTTCACTCTCCAAGACCTTGTGAGCCTTGTTAAGCAAACTAAAGTCCTCGACAAGTTTTTCATGAACCACACCAAACTCAATCTTGTCCTTTTTAGCCCTTTTGTATTTGGCAATAGCATGATCACGCTCTTTGATGATTTTGTTAACAATAATGTGATTGGCCTCATCAAGCCCTTCACGTTTTAATTCAAGTGACAACCTAGTTTCTTGTTCTTCTTCTAGAGCATTGTTTAAAGCTTCTAGCTCAATCATATGTTCATGCCCAAGTTTACATCTTACATCTATAATCTCTTGAGTATGTGAGAGTTGATCTAAGATGTTCCCAAAATGTAGAGCATCACCTTCTAGGTTAGTCATAAACTCATAAAAGGCAATTAATTCCTTTTTAACATCAAGAGACATCTCATCATCAATTTCATCATTATCTAAGTGAGTAGAGCGGGATGATGAGGATACCTCCGTTCCTCTTGCCATGAGGCAAGTAACGTTCTTGGTGGAAGAGTTCTCATTTGGAGAATCGAAGAGTGAGAATGTCGGAGTAGAAGTGGTGGCTAGAGCAGCCACACCATGAGAAGTTTCCTCTTCCTCATATTCATCATCTTCATTGTCGGAGGAGTATTCTTCATGAGTGATCAAGACAATTTCTCCCGACTTCTTGTTGATGGGATTCTTTTTGATGAAGGGTTTCTTGTAAGGTGCCTTGAGAGTCTTCTTCAACACAAGCTTACCACCATGATCTTCTCTCTTCTCATAGGGGCAACTTGCCACAAAGTGATAGCGGTCACCACAATTGAAGCAAGTTCTCAACCTAGTGGTATTCTCACTTTTCCCATCTGGATTGCTTCTCCGTTGCATTTCCATCTTGGCCTTGGCGGGGTTCTTCCAAAAGTTCTTTGCATAGAAAGCCATATATTGACCATGAGAAATCTTGACTTCATCGGGATGGTCCATGGAAAGCCCTTCATAACTATCATCTTCATCCCCATGTTCCACAACTTTGGCCTTCAAAGCAACATTGACAACATTGCTCATACCAAGGGCACGAGCACGGGCATCTTTGGCATTCTTGGCGGCAACCTTGAAAGCGGCCATCTCTTGCATAACTTCATTTGAGGTCATGAGATGTTAGTTGTGTCTTCCTTGTAGGCTCTTCAAGTCGGTGGGATCAAAAGGCATGAGTGCACTCACATATTTCCTTTTTATCCATGCATCATCCACATGTGAGGCACCCACATTCCTAAAAGCGGTGGCGGTGGTCTTGAGCCTTCGGTACATGTCTTCGTGATCTTCACCTTCTTTCATGTAGAAGCCTTCGACTTCATTGCTTAAAGCATCATATCGGTTCCTCCTCATACTCTCATTTCCAACAAACAACACAGTGAGAGCATCCCAAGCTTCATTGGCAATGCTAAAGTGCTCAATGTGTGGATAGTCCTTTGTCCCCAAACCTTGTTGAATCATATGCAAAGCAGTGGCATTGAGTTGACTATTAACAATCTCTCTTCTTGTCAAGTTGTTTGGATCCCCAGTAAAGAGTCCATGCTCGATGATGTTCCATAGTTCAATGCAAGAGTTGCGCATATGAGTCCTCATTAGTGATAGCCATTGAGCAAAAGTAGCAGATTCTTCAAGCTTAGGTGGGTCACCTCTATTGTATACATGAGGGTGAGGGATTGGAGGGTCGGGAGAGTACCATGAATCACGGTGCTCACCTTTCCTACCATCATTGTGTGTGGAGGAATTAACGTTCTCTAGTTTACCCCCCACCATCATATCCTCGGGGGATACTGACGTATTCCCCTTAGGTAAAATGGATGATTGATCCTCTTGAGGATATGGGGGTGATGAGCCTTCTTTGTCTTTAAGAAGTTGCTCAAGCATCTTCTTGACTTTGTTGACCAAGGAAGAGCTCAATCTTGTTTCCAAGTTTTTGAGATCTTCCATGGTCACCGGGGTCGGCTCACTACCACCATCCCCATCATTGTTGCCCATATTCTCTTAGGAGGTAAAGCCCTAATAAAGAGCCGAGGCTCTGATACCAATTGAAAGGATCGTATGGGCACCTAGAGGGGAGGGTGAATAGGTGCTACTTCAAATTTTCTTCTTTTTCAAATTAAGGTTTGACAATAAGGTAAATTCTCTAGATAATGCAACTACGGTGAATTTACCTATATGAAAATTATGCAAGAGCTACCACAACACAAAGTAGTAACAAGTAAGTAAGGTGCGGTAAAGGATAGAAGTAACCAAAAGGTGGACGCGGAGACACAAGGATTTGTTTCCCATAGTTCCTTCCTTTTGAGGGGAAGTACGCCTACGTTTGGAGAGGGGGTGGTTTCAAACCACCAACGCCACGAAATGCCTCCCTTGTTCTCCGATGAATCTCACCCCAACGGGATCGATTCACCTTCCACTATATCGACAACCTTCAAGGTGGAAGCCAGCACTGTTACAAGTTTGGGGCACACATCCACAACTTAATCAGAGGCTCCCAAATACAAGCAAGCTGTCAAATCAATCAAAGACAAGCTTGTAAGAACCAAAACAAGAACTAGGGTTTACAAGAAAACACTAGAGCAAAGGGGTCCTCAATGAAATGAGGGGGAAATGAAGATCTCTTTTGGTGAAGTAGTAGATCGGGGCCTCCTCCTTCGATTCCCCAAAGGTCAAGGACTTTGGGTGGTGGAATGAGGAGATCTTGAAGATTGAGTGGCTCCAATGGTGGTCTTGACTTTAATGTGGCTGAGCGATTTGTCCCAAGGTAGGTGGAGGGGTATTTATACCCCTCCATGAAATTTGGCCGTTGGAGCCTTTACTACAGCGGTAGTACCGAATGTTCAAGCGGTACTACCGGAGAACTTCGGTACTACCGGACCTGGTACCCAACGACCCTCATTCAAAGCACTGCCCACAGCGGTACTACTATTGATGCTACCGTAAAGCGGTAGTACCGCAGATGGGAACCGGTACTACCGGACGTGTAGTGGAATCAGCAGCTTTAGACGAAAAAAACTCTCTGTCACGCCAGGTACCGCATTTTACTACCTAGGCAGACAGAAGCTTTTTGCCAACATCCAAAAAGTCTCTGCCCCGTGCGGTACTAAAATGCGGTACAGGCAGAAGCTTTTGACAAGTGGTCAAAAAGCTACTGTCGCGCTAGGTACTAAAATGCGGTACTACCGCTTTTTAGTACTAGCCCGGCAGAGGCTTTTGACAGTTAGTCTAAGCCTTCTGTCGCATCCGGTAGCAAAAAGCGGTACTACCGCTTTTTGGCACCGCGCCAGGCAGACAGTTTTTTGAACATTGCAAATCATTTTCATTTCACCTGCGATACACTTGGAAAATAATTAGTCCGATATGTGTGTTGTTATAAAACACCAAAATCACTAGGGATAGGAAATGCTCTTTCACATGTGCCTCAACACATACTTTCCGAACACTCAATGCCACCTTTATATCCACCCAGTTACGGTGTGGTGTTTGATGTCATCAAAGTATCCATCCGGTGATGGTGATTAGCATGATCTCATGGTCAAAGGATTTAGGTTACTATGTATCTGAAAGCTTATAGCAACTGAACTATATTAAATGACTTGATCTTTATGCTGCTTAACTATAGGAGTATGTCCATCACATCATTCTCCTAATGATATGATCTTGTTGTTAATAACATCTCAATGTTCATGATCAGGAAACAATGATCATATATTAACCAACAAGCTAGTTTAACAAGAGGCTTTACTAGGGACTCTTTTATGTTTACAAATCACACAAGTATTAATATTTCATGTTAATACAATTATAGCATGGTATATAAACATTTATCATAAGCATGAAGATATGATAATAACCACTTTATTATTGCCTCTTGGGCATATCTCCAACAAAATGAACAACAAGAAGGGAAAGAGCAATACTTCGACGGGCGATATCATTGATCTAGATGATAACAATGATGAAGGCTTCATCGCCTCTGTAAGCGACGGGACTGTCGGTCGTGCCCTCCACCCTGGTGGGCACAAGGCCACGAAGGCCGACCTCGCCCGCTAGGCTGGTTCCTTGGTGTTCTAGGAGACCTTGAAGAAGATCCTGAAGAAGAAGGAAGAGGCTATCACCGAGAGGGAGGATAGGCAGCACAAAGAGAAAGAGGAAGCCGCTAAGACCTTTGTCGAGATGCACACGAGGTCCATCGAGGTGGAGGAATCCAACGCCAAGGCTAGGCTAATGGAGATCGAGGCCAAGGCCAAGGCGAGAGAGGCCTAAGCCAAGTCCAAGGAAGCCGAGGCCAGGTCTAGGGTGCTGGAGGCCGAGGCGAAGGCCAAGGAGGCCGAAGCCAAGATCATGGCCAAGGAGAAAGCGATCATGCTCACCGACCTAGATAGCATCACCGACCCTGATCGCAGGGCTTGGATCACGAAGACGCAACAAGACATTAATGCTCGCGATGCCTGAAGGGAAATGGCGAAGGTGGATGCAACTTTTGGGGCAGAGAATCTGCCATTTTGTGGACATTTGTGTATAATATTGCCTCATTTTATACATTTTAGATCCACTGGCCACCTTTTGGCGATGCCCAAAGGGCGATGGCACACGTCTGCCATGTTGTTTGATACTCAATCTGTGTGTTTTTGCTTGTCAATTTGACATTTTCAACTGACTGGCAACCCCTTGCCCAGTGATGGCGCCAACGAACTCCAGAGTGGACAGATGAGTCACGCCGCTAAGCGCGGTCGGCCAGATAGACCGGAACCTAACCCAAAAGTGGGCATGGACTGACCCAGACAGACAGAAACATACCGTTTGGGTCGGCCGGATGAGTCGGCCCGGTGGATCCCGGTGGAGATACACTAAGACAACCGCGCGGAAAATTCACCCGCTTCTGTGCCCTCTTCTTCCGCCGCCCTTTATGACCTAGCCGCCCGCCGACCGACAAGGCCACTGCGCCTTTCAGACTCCGCTCCCCGACGCGCTAGCCTGGCCCGTCACTCGCCCGACACAGACGCACTCTTCCCCGACCTAGCCGCTCCCCCCACTCGCTCGGCCCACTCCCTCCACGCGCACCCTTTCCTTGGACGGGGATGGAGTTCGTTCCTACCACCGGAAAGGGAGCTCGCCAGTTGCTCGTATCGTCCCCGACCTCCTCCCTCCATGCCTGAAAAGCTGTGTCCAGGCAAGAGAGGCGCAAAGGATGGCAAAAGTTCATGCATGTGACACCAATAGGGCCCTATCGTCCTAGACTAAGGCCATCGCGTACAAGCTTATCCATGAGGACGCCTTGAACGTGGCTATCGCTGCCAACACCACCACCAACATTCATTCAATATCCGCAATTTTGACGACGTCCTTCACAAGATGTCCAACTCTGCACATGTCAAACAACATCTCTCCTCCATTGGCGCCGCAATCCAGCCACGCCGTGTAGGCAACCCGCTTGTTCAGCTTGTGTGACAAGTCATCGGAGGTGGGAGAATCAGTTTTGACGACCCTGATGCATGCTTCCCTCGACCTTAATAGGAATTAAGTGGCTGGAGACTCGTTGGTGGTGCATGCCAAGACCCCGCGGGACTACAGTACAAGCGATGACTCGGTTCCCCGCAACCTGCTCGGCGGAATGTCTGGCCCGATGTTCGTCCAAGAGGTATGATCCATATCACCTCTTGTCGGTCTTTGGCCCTTGTAGTTGTCGCAAATGGTGCGAATGATATGTGATTTTGCTTAGGAGTATGGTGATGATGAATGGAGAGCATTATCTATGGGGACAGAACTCAACAACCTACTCAACAAGATGGAGTCTCGATTGAGCACGAGCCATTGTTTGAGGATGAGCTATTTTATTTGAAGAATTTGTATGTTGAGCTATCTTATTTATATGCTTGGGGCCTTTTATTTGATGGCCAAAAAACTATAAAAATGGCCTCCAGATGATTTGGCGTGCGCCCAAACATGCCGAATTGGTGGGAGAGGCCGAAGTGGCAGGATAAATACAGTGGCCCGTTGGTTGGACCCACGGATAGGGGAAGATAGTCCGTCCGAATAGGTCCTCCACACGCTCCAAACAGACCAATTCAGACCGTTTAAGTGTCCTAAGAGCATCTTGACGGCATCCCCAACCCGGCTTCCAATGGCCTTTGGGGATGCCGGAAGAAAAAGAGCCTACACAAGCACCTCCCAACCTGTGCCAACAACTTAGATCCGCCCAAGAAACTGTCCGACACTCCCATGCCACCCCCGACAAGAATGGGTTGGGCCAGGGCTGCCGACAACGGATGTCACGTCGGACTGGCCGCTTCGGTCGCGCCGGGCCCAATCTTCATCCATTGGGCAGGCTGGTCAAATCAATTTGATGCCACATTGCTCCAGTTCCATGCTATCCATAGGCCACACGACGTCGGGTTTAGACACCAACATGTAGACATCAACACATAGAAGGCTTGTCTCGTGACGAGCCAGAGTTAATGGCGCTACGCCCTTTTTTCTACCAGCGGCTCCTATTTTAAAGGGCAGTGCCCATGCCTCCAATCAACACACTTCTACTACTTTTCTTTGTTATCACCACTCCCAAACTTGTATCCTAGCGAGTTTACCTTGGAGCGCAATGACCACAAGGCGGGTGATAGCAGGAGCGGTGGCAGAGACAACCCTCCACCGCCGTCGCTCTTCCAGCATCGCTCGGTCTAGCACCAGCAGCCCTAGACATTCACCTGGGTTGCGCTGGAGTGGATCAATCTCACCTTCGACAAGGAGGAGGAGGAGAAGGACGCGACGACACAAGCCCAAGCCTTGTCACCGCAATTAGTTGATTTTAATTAAGTTTAGATTGTATTTAGGTCAAATTTCATTCAAATCGTGTAAATGTCCGCAAATTTGAATAAAATTTTGTTATGTTTCTAAAAAATCGGATTGTTACGTCATACGCGACCGTTGGAGGCGGCCGTGTGGGATGGCCTCCCCAAACACCGCCAGTTTGGGCTAGCCTCTCCAAATCTATTGCCGAACATCGATTGGAGAGACCAGCGAAGATGCTCTAATTTTTTTTCAAAGTAAAAAGCTACGCCCAGCCTCTGTATCAACGAATGTTCTAAATGCGGTGGCCTGTTTGGAACGGTTTTAAAATGTGACATTTTTGTGCATGTAAGTGACCAGCCAGGGCACGACGCTCCCATAGCGATGTGCTGGTTGTGCTACCGTCTATGATTTGAGGAGCCCGGTGGAGATGTTTTTAGGCCATTTCCACCGGCTCTGACCCATCCCGTTCGAGTGTGTTCGAACTCGTCCGTGCGGACGTGCGGGACGTGCGCGGTGCCCCAGCGGTCCGATCTATTTGGATAAACGCGTTCGGCTCGATCCATTCGTGCATCTAATCTGGGCAACGGTTGCATCGTTTCGGACACGCGCGGACAACTCGGGTGTCTTGTCCGTTGGTGTCGCTGGTCCACCCGTCAGCCACCGCGGCATTGATTCAGACGTGCGCAGGCACCGATTCAGACGCAACCGCGACATCGATTCAGAGAAGCTGTGGAAGGCTGACCGGCGGCAGCCTACGCTATCAATAGCGACGAGACGACACACTGACTGGCTAGACACTTCAATGCCGTCTCTTCAGCCTCCGCGTCGGCATCCGATGCCGGTTTTAACTGGCCGCCCGCGGCCATCTTCTCCCCATAGAACACCATCCTCTCCTCCTTCTTCTTTTCGTTCTCCACTACCTGTAGCTAGCCATGGCCGGTGGCTGTGGATCAAGGGGAGGGCGCGGCGACCGTGGACGTCGAGGGAGGCGTGGAGGACGCGGCCAAATCACCGCGCCACCATGCTCTCCCTCAACCCCGTCGTTGTCTGAAGATTTCGACCCAGACACCCAATTCGTCGTGGCCATCCACCTCGGCATACCGCGTGACAGGCTGCTCCTGTCCCGCGGGTTCGTGATACTGATCGGCGATGCACCGCCCCCGCTTGTCATGCTGCAGGCAAACGACTTCAGGACCAGCAGGTACCCAGTCGATCTGCAGTTCGACCACCTCGGCCAGATGTACCTCGACAACGGCTGGGAGTGCTTCGCCCGCTCGCACCAGATCGAAGCGGGAAACATCCTCGTCTTCAAGTGCGATGGCGGAGGAAAGTTTGGCGTCAGCGTCTTCGACCATACTATGTGTTGTCGCTGCTACCACTCCGACTCCGACGAGTAGGCTAGGCTGTGCGCGCGCCATGTATGATGTATCAATGTAGGCATTGGCCATTTGCAATGAAAATCTTTATTCGACGGGCAAATATATTACAAACAAGAGTAGAATGGATCGCCTATGGGTCGACCGGCATTGGCCATTCTAGCTAGGCACCGCCTACAGGTCGACAAGGCCCCATTATACGCTGAGAGAGTGGTAGATCAGTTCCTGCGTCTGCAGCTCTTCTTCGGCTTGGGGGAGGCGGGCACGCAGGTACGCGTCGTCGGGATTAACCCGCAATGCTTCACGGATGTCATCACGCACTTCCATGAGCGCTAGACGCCGACGGTTCTCCGGCAGAAAGACGCGGTTCATCACCTCAAATGAGAAACGCTCGTCGGTGGTCCTGTTGTAGTCGTAGTGAGAGCGGCGGGACTGCAGTGGCATATGAAATATATGCGAGCGCCCCAGAATCGGAGGAGGCTCCACGTCCGGTGCCACCGGTGGGTTCGGCCACCACGAGGGCAGCGGGCGGTCGGGCACTGCTTCTCTGAGGTTGCCACGGAACTCGTCGGGACGACGACGGCAGCCAGGCATGGTGGTTTTGTGCTGTGGGGTGGTGTGGGCTTGGTGCAAGATATCTCGGCGGCCCTCCCCTTTTTATGGCTCCGACTGGACGCGGCGGAAAACGTCCAGAACTAGCGGAAAAGAGAGGCGGGAGACGGCGTGGCGGCGGAAAGACGCTAAAAAATACGCTGGCGTTGCGTTGGCCAAGCACAGACAGATGAATCACACCGTTGAACGTCGTTGGCCGGACAGGCAGAACCCCTTTGCATATCGACCGCGGCGTGACTTAAACTGACATAAAGACCGCGACTGGGTCGGCCCTGTGTGCATGCAAGTGGCCGGCGAGTGGCCGGTACATGTGTCACGTGCAAAAAGACGCACAAAGTACATACACATGCGTGTAAATTATAGACTTTTGACGTGGGATCTTTGGCATGGATCCCTTGGTCTGTTCTACGTACAGGATTTGTGACAAACAAAAGTTCCCAACTTTCCCTTTTTTTTCCCAGCGAAGTCGAGCCATCACGAAATCACAACTCATCACCAGCAGTACGGCCATGATGCATCGATGATGATGCATCGATCCTTCCAAAACCCGACCAGGTTACCCCGGCGAGCCCGTGACTGGCCGCTGGCGAGTGGTGGGTCACGGTGGCGCACGGGCTGTGTTGCCCCACCGGAGCAAAGCGAGAGACAAAGCCAAAAAGCCATCGACGCCGCCCGCCCACGCAGTACACGGATGTCCTGTCCCCCACTCCGGCTCTCCCGCTCGCCCGCCCACTGGGCGACGAGGCTGGGCCTGGGCGGGGCACCCCTCGGCTAAAAGGGTGAGCAGAGGAGATTCCCGCGCCGTCCCGTCGCCATCCTCTCCCTGCTGCAGCTGCTGCTGCTCTAGATCCGCAACAGTCGCCGAATCCTATCTCCCGCCCCACCCGTCGCTCCTCCTAGTGGCCGGCATCTACTAACATTTTGAAACTGTTTTTGGGCGAGGTTGCTGTCGCCATGGGGTGCGGGCACTCCAAGCCGCCGCGAGGGGACCAGGGCCCGGCGGTCGCGCTCTGCCGGGACCGCTCCGCGCTGCTCGCCGATGCCATCCGCCACCGCTACGAGCTCGCCGACGCCCACCGCGCCTACGCCGCCTCGCTGCGCGCCGCCGGCAACGCGCTGCACGACTTCCTCCGAGCGCAGCAGCAGCCGCCGCCGCCGCCCGAGCCCCCCGTGCCGGTTCTGCACGTGCGCCTCCCCGAGCACCGGAAGGGGGACTCGCTCGTCCCCGCCGCGCCCAAACAGGTCGATGACGATGACGGCGGGCACATTCTTTTCTCCTCGGACGACGACGAAGAGGGCTCCGACGACGCGCACATCAGGTTCCCGTCGGACGACGAAGACGAGGCCGAGCCGCGTGTCCCCCGTCCCGAGCCTCTCCTGCCCGCGGCACCGGCGCCGCCTCAGGCAGCTCCGCCGTACGGTGCTTGGTATGCTCCGCCGCTGTACAGCTACGGCACCGGCCCCGCGAATGGTGGGTACGGCGCCGGCATTGGCGGCTACGGCACCGGCCCCGCTAATGGTAGGTACGGCGCCGGCATTGGCGGCTACGGCCAGGGCTTCTTCAGCATCAGTTACGCCCGCAGCCAGCCGCCGCCACCGTCCGTGTCATACGAGCACCGGCCACAATCCACGAATGCCACCGTCCAATACTACCGGGGCAATGGTGCCGCCGAGCCACCGCTTCCCGGCTCATACTACGGCGGCTATCAGTACCAATACCCCCAGGGCAGCGGCTTGCATCAGGTGGCAGCCTCTTCCTGCGAAGGGGCTGTGCCACCGCCTTCGCCGCCGCGCGTGTCCTCCTGGGACTTCTTCAACCCGTTTGAGTCAGTTGAAACCTTCTACCGGGAAGAGCCTGCTGCTGCGGCGACGAATATGCCAAGCCAAAGCTCCAAGGATGCGCAAGAGGAGCGTGACATCCCGGAATTGGAGAACAAGGAAGTGGAAGAAGAGGTCGTCAATGAATCAAACATCAATGGCAACACCAGTGAAGTTGGGTTGGCCAAGGAGGAAAAAAGTAGCAGTGCTGCTGGTGACGAGCCACAAACAAAATCCAAGTCGCCGGAGGCAAACAGTAGCACTGCAGGTAACATGATTCATGATGTCCATTTAGTGGAGAAGAGTGTGGTGGAAGAACATCTCCAGCATACCGATGCCGGTGGGGTACCTGGGATTTCCGGGAAGGCGTACAATGATGATGTCGAGGTGGCGCAGGAGATCAAGTTGCAGTTTGATGTTGCCGCAAAGTCTGCAGCCGAGGTGTCCAAGATGCTTGAGGTGGGGAAGATGCCTTACTACCAGAAGAAATCAGGACTGAAAGGTTTATGATGAGCTGCTCACTCTCAATCTTTTGTTATTTTGGTTCTGTTGTGAAAATAGGAAATTTTGCCTAACTCAACTAATGTTGCAGTATCCTCCTCGATGATGATCTATACGCGGACTTCAATGGGCGAGGAGTTCCTGCAGTTTCAGGAGGAGAAAGCTATGGAATGTGGCAACCTTTCTTCAACATTGCAGAAGCTGTATATGTGGGAGCAGAAGCTTCTTGAGGAACTCAAGGTTCTGAGTGCACTTTACAATTTTTATTACTTTCGAGCTACATGATTGTATCCATGTCATATGGAACATTTGTTATCATTGCTACTTAATAGTTTCAAACCATATTCTCCTGGAAAATTTCCTAGTAACAAACTCGAGTCTCAACAACTAGGTGCTGAGACTTGAGAGTGCTACAGTTATTACATACAAAAGAAAGTTCTTGTAAAAACTTGTTAAATAGTTAATCATAGATGATTGGGATTTTGCATTGTGAATAAATCCAAATCCTATTTTGTCCTACTAGGTGTAGCCTATTTATATTTTCTAAAGTGATTTATGCTATCATTTCCTCCTCTTTTACATTCCATATAATTTTCTTCTAAAAGAATAGCAAATGTTTCTGTTTTATAATTATAGAGATTTATGTTTCTTATGCTTAACTTGGTGTTGCTATTCCTTTGCTTTCTTTAACATGTAACACTATGATTTTACTTTATTTGAATTGCGAATTGATATGAAAAAACATGATTTCTTCATCTCTGGTGTTGGTTATACTCATGCAATTCTGTCTATTACAGACTGAGGAGAAGATGAGAGTGCATTATGATAAAAAGCGGCAGGAGCTGAAAGTTCTGTATGAGAGAGGTGCTGAATCTCAGAAGCTTGAGGCAATTGAAATTTATATCAGAAAGCTGTCCACAAAAATCAGCGTTGCCATTCAGGTTATCAATGCTATCTCAAAGAAGATTAATAAGTTGAGAGATGAAGAACTACGGCCGCAAACATGTGAGCTGATTCAAGGGTATGCAATACATATCTCTTTCTAAAAACAACACTAAAATTCAGATGGGTATTCCTTGTGCGTATATATTTTACGGTTAGATAATGGTATTCCTTGTGCGTATATATAAGCAGTGTAGAACTGGGTCTGCAGGGAGCCAAGAGGTTTGATCACTCTTTGGTGCAAAATTGTTAGTACGCAAGGATTTTCATTTCAGATATCCACCAACAAGCATAAATAGGAATAAATTGCACCGTCTACTTTCTGGTTTCTTGGCTTAAGACATACTTTCTCTGACAAAGCACTGCAGTTTGTTACCTTCTGGATATCCTAGTAACTTGTCAGGCATAATGAGATGATTTTAAGAAAGAAGTGGTATTTGATCCGTTTGATCGACTGGAGCTTCAAATTGTTTTCAGTGATAAGTTTAATTCTCAAATCACTGAAGCCATTGTCATGCATCTTTTTCCTTGGATAATACTGTCATTTGCATCTTAACTTTGATGCATATAATGAATTTTCAGGTTGAAGCAAATGTGGCATGCCATGTCAGAATGCCATCAGATCCAATGCCATGCCTTATCCCAAGCTAAAAACATTGACTCTACTGTAGCATCTGCAAGATTCAGTGAAACTCATATCAACTTAATCAAGCGGCTGGAGCTTCAGTTGCTGGATTTGGTTGCCAGTTTTGTCGCATGGGTTAATGCTCTAAAGAGCTACATTAACACTATAAATGACTGGCTCAAGAAGGGAATCGACTATGTTCCTGAAGTAACCGATGATGGGATTCCTCCCTTCTCTCCAGGACGATTAGGTGCACCCCCTATTTTCATCATCTGTAATAATTGGGCAATGGGCATCACAAGGATACCCGAGACAGAAGTAGTAAACACAATGCAGGCCCTTACCTCTAATGTTCTGCACCTCTGGGAGAAGCACAGGTCAGAGTGGAGGCAGAGTATGATGGCTAACAGAGATATGGAGAGGGAGCTTAGAGTGATGGAGAGGGACGAATTGTCGATGCGCAAGGCTCTCAAAGCACAGAACAAGAAGCTTGTGCTTGTTTCCAATCAGAGCGGCGTATCCTTATCTGCACAGGCATTACAGGACTGTGGTCCACCTGCTGAAGTGGCTTTGCAATCGTGTATGAAGAAATATTTTGAAGCAATGGAGAGCTTCGCTGCTGCCTGTGCAAACACGTACAAGGATCTCCATCTTCGTTCTGAAGAAGAGAGAACTCGACCTGCCCAAGAGATTGGAAGAGTTTCCTAGTGGCATTTCAGACTTTTCTGGTACAGTGCAAGTAAACGACCACTGTTCTTGGATGAGCAGAAATTGTGCACATAGAAGTATCACACATTCGCATTGCTGGTCTCGTGACCATTTGACCTGGCTATCCCCCTCTGGTTTGGGGTTTGCAGGGTTTAAAGCGGCCGACGTGAACATTTGTTCTTCTAAGACGGGGTTGAATCATCAGACTGCAATTGCTCTTACCAAACCTGCCATCTCATGCCGGAGGAAGATGGTTCTGTAAATAAGTGAATCAGCGTAGATGATATCACCAGAGAGATGAACACATTACAGACAAGGAGTCCAGATCACTTGGTTGTGTATAACCCCACCAGCTGAGTTCAAGTCCTCATGGACATGAATTTGGGTTTCTATTTCCACTATCAGTTAAAAAAAAAGAGAAATGGAAGGTGCTGATCAGAACAAAGATCTGAAGATCTTTGATCATTAATGAAGACTCAATTGTTTGGGGAGAAATGGTAGGTACTGAACTGCTGATCGGAAGATCTTTGATCATTCATGATGACCCTGCAATTGTTTGGGGAGAAATCAATGGTGCTGATCAGAACAATGATCTTAAGATCTTTGATCATTCATGAAGACCCTGCAATTTGCTTGGAATGCTGCTCCTTAAGTGTATGAGTCATTGTTCTCAGCATGATATCATAACCGATTCATGATCCTGAGACATGTTAGGTGCTCATTGTGGAGCTTTGCTCTTCAGGCCGATATTATCTGGAGCTTGAGCCTTTTAGAACAGACAAGGTCCTGGCTCGGTTTTCCAACTGATGTGTTCATCCAACCTCAAATTTTCACCTTATTTATTTTTCTTAACATTATTTTTCTTGGTTGCTCACCACATACATATGCCATGTGGTTTCATCCTATTTATTTGTATCATGTTTCATTTGTATCTGTGACTTTTGTACAGCTACGGTATCACCTGAGCCTCTTGTAACATTTTTCTTCTTTTACCTTTCGCCGTTATGATATGCTAATCTGTCCATCAAGCTATTGTTTGAACATGGAGAAATGATTGGGGATAAAGGCACATCAAAACTTCTGTGAAGAGTCACCTTCTCTTTTCTGAATCTTTTTTGCCTGAAATAAGTGGCATATATGACTTGGAAAATGCTTTGAGAGCATGTGATCCAGCATTTGATTGTTCGCCCACGCTGTTTTTAGTTTACATTTTTGACCATTATGCATGTTCTACAAAGTTTCTTTGTTTCGCTGTTTCTAGTATACACCTTCTACCATTGTACCTGATTTAGAAGTTTTTGATTTTGTGCCATTGCACCTGTTTTGCCACTATACCTGTTTTGCTTTCGATCTAAATATACTTGCAGTACACATATTCAAATTACTTTTAATACTGCAAAACTGGACATGCTCAAATAAAGTTTGAATATTGCCAAATGCGTAAAGTTTATGTTATTTATTATATGAGAAATTACTTGTTTAATTAACACTTGAATTATTTCTGAATACTGGTAAATGTTCAAAACAGTTGAAACTCATGCACTGTCAAATTTTGTATCCCACAAACATTTAAACTTTGAAAAGACCGGAGTTCCAGTACTCATGCCTGTATGCACTTTGGACAGATCAGTGCGTCTTTTTTAGATGCAAATGCATGTCGAAAGCCAATCATCAATCGCTAAAGCTGCTGATTACTACTCCCTCCGTTTAGAAATATAAGATGTTTTAGGTTGGTGAAGTAGATGCATCTAGACATGTTTTAGTGTATAGGTTCAAATGAATCTAGACACTAAAATATGTCTAGATACATCTCCTTCACAAAACTAAAACATCTTATATTTTCAATGAGTCGCCGCAATTCGGTTCGCAAAGTGACACGTGGCTCGTGAGGTGGGAACTGGGAAGATCATGAAGCCATGACACACAGACACCGCCGAGCGAGATAATCTCTCACATGATCGGAGGATTCTAAGCAAAGGATCTCCCGCTTCATTAAACATCTCAACCTTGCGAGTTGCGATTGCGACATCCCCTGGGTAAACTACGCCTCGACTCCATGATTGGTCGGTACGGACGGGAAGGGAAGCTCGCACGGATGATGCCCATGTCCTGTCCTTATCTGTGCATCAGCGCGTGCTCGGCAACTTCGTCTAGCTTGGCGCGCCCGGAGGCGTCCATGTGTCCAGCTCCGGCCCAACCGCTCGCGGGTGGAACGCTCCTGGTACGTACATACGTACATCGGCCGCCGCGAGCACGCCCCTGAGGGGGCATGCCAGCCTGCCGTGCCGGTGGCCGGCCGGCGCCAACATGACAGCGCACCGACGTACGGCGCGCGCGCGCAGGGTACGTATATATGGGCTCCGACGGCAGCACGGAACGGATAGAGGAGCTAGGGGGTTCGCTGCTTCTGCGATCAACTTGGCATCTCATCGATCTCATCTGGACTACGTACGTACGCACGCGCAGTAGGTATCACGAAGTGAAGTGACATGGAGGGCTACGGTTTCTTGGGTTCCTCGTCGCCGGCGACGATGGCGGGGGATTTGGAAGGCGTGGCGCGCGTGTACGAGCACGTGGAGCCGCTCATGCGATTCGCGCGCGCCGAGCAGGTGGAGGAGGAGCTCGAGGCGTCCATCGGGATGCTCGACGCGTGCGCCGCCGCGCGGGACGGGTTGTGTGCCATGCGCGCCTGCGCGTTCGACCTCGAGGTCGCCCTCCGGCGCGGGGACGCCGCCGCCGCCCAGATCGCGGCGGGCGCGTACGCGCGCCTGGCCAGGAGGGCGCGCGCGGACGTCAGGAGGCAGCAGAAGCGCCGGCGCCCGAGGCAGGAAGCCGGCAGTGCGCGCTCTCTGGAGGAGGCGCGGCGGGTCACCGTGGCAGTGCTGGAGCGCGTCGTGACGGCTCTGTCGCGGCGGGTGGCCGTGTCCGCGGGGCCGAGCAGGTGGTCGGCGTGCATCGTGGCCAGGGCGTTCATGAAGAGGACGCGTGTGGCATGCGAGGACGCCGAGAAAAGCACCGCCACAGCCGTCCTGCCGTCGCTCGCTCTGCGCAAAGACTCGTCGGCGTCGCGGGCGCAGAGGGAGCTGAGAGCGCTGGGCGACACCATCCAGCATCTGGAGGACGGGCTAGAGCTGCTCTTCAGGCGCCTGGTGCAGTGCAGGGCGTTCCTGCTCGACATGTGCAGCTCTTAGGTTTTCATCAGAGGATGATCGATGGTGTCTCTTCAAATTTTGGAGTTTAGATTTAGAAAAATTCTTTGAGCCGTTAGTGATTTTTCTCGGATCTCAGATGCAGTTGTCTCTGCCAGTCTGTCCGTACGATCATAGCATCAAAGGAAATGAAATGGCTCAAAATTAGGAATATATTATCATTTCATTTCATCGCAGTTGTTTCTCTTCTACCATCGTCTATCTACGTCAAATAAAGCTCAGCAAATCCAGTCTTCTGCAGACATGCTTAAAGTTAGCTGGTATCTTTTTTTTCCTCAGATAACCAGGCCGGATTGTATTTCTTGCGAGAAATGACAATGGATAGGAGTCCGTAATGTCTCCATTATGCATGGCAAGATGACGATATCCTAAAAGGGGACTCGGCTCGTCTGACTTGCCTCTTATAAAGTCAGGAACCTGACTTATGCCACATCCACCACACATAACCCATCCAACGTCAGAAACAAAGCGGTGCTCAACTGAAGTAGCTGAACTTGATAGAAATGAAGTAGTGCTCTGTTTCCCCTTGCCTCCAATCGCCAGCGTCTCACTACCATGGCCACGCCGTTGTCCTGCTGCTCACCACCCTACCGGAGTTCCCACCCCACCCCGGCGCCCCTCCCCTAGAAGACTCCTCCCTTCCCTGCCTTCCTACCCATCCTCGGTTCCACTAGCCCTAGCCATGTGCCTGTCCTATCATCCTGGCGCCGCCGCTCCATCACCGGAATCGCAGCAGGAGCTCCAATAAAAGGAGGCCAAGTGGATTGTCCAGCCGAGTCAGGTACAAGTCCTCCAGTTCTCCATTGCAACTGATTTTGGTTTGATGTTCAGTGTTAGACCGTGTATAGCTTCTGTAATTGTGTACGTGTATTGTACCAATTGTAACACACTCGTTATATATATATATATATATATATATATATATATATATATATATATATATATATATATATATATATATATATATATATAAAATAAGCCACCCCTTTGAGGTTTGAGCTGGTTCCTTAATTCTGTTGTTTCACATGATATCAGACTTGGTTACGTCCCCACGCTTCCGCCTCCACCAGTCCTAGCTTGCATCAAGCCGCCGTCGTCGATCGCATCACCGATCGACGCCGCCGCCGCCATGACGTGCGTCGCCGCTATTGGAATTATGCCCTAGAGGCAATAATAAAGATGTTATTATTATAATTCTTGTTCATGATAAAGTTTATATTCCATGCTAGAATTGTATTAAGCGGAAACTTTGATACTTGTGTGGTTTATGAACAACACCGTGTCTCTAGTACGCCTCTATGGACTAGCTCATTGATTAATGAGCTAAGGTTTCCTAACCATAGACATGAGTTGTCGATTAATAATGAGATCATGTCATTAGGAGAATGATATGATGGACATACCCAAATTAAGCAGCGCAATTAGATCGTGTCATCGTGTTCATCTTTGCGAAGCTTTTTCCTATGTCAAGTATTGTATTCCTTAGACCATGAGATAATACAACTCCCTGGTATCGGAAGAAAGCTTTGAGGTCATCAAACATCATCCTATGTGAGGGTGATCATAAAGGTGTCTCTCAAGTGATCGGAAAGTACTTGTTGGGTTGTATGTATCGAGATGGAATTTGTCCCTCCCGAGTCGGAGAGATATACTTCGGGCCCACTCGATAATTGATATCAACACCGCTTGCAAGCACGTGGTTAAGGAGTTAATCACAAAGTGATATCGGATTACGGAACGAGTAAAGTACTTGCTGTGAACGAGATTGAACTAGGTATGCCGATACCAACGATCGAATCTCGGGCAAGTAAAATATCGCGTGACGAAGGGAATACATATATGGGATTAATTGAATCCTGGCATCGTGGTTCATCCGTATTGATCATCGATGAATATGTGGGAGTCAATATGGGTTTCCAGATCCCGCTGATTATTGATAGAAGATCATGTCTGCATATTCTCGAACCCGTAGGGTCACACACTTAACGTGCATCGACGCTAGGATAGAATGGATAATTGGTTTGTGAGTTTTTGTTCGGAGTCTCAGATGAGATCCAGGACATCACGAGAGGTTCCGGAATGGTCCGGAGAATAAGTTTCATTTATAGGAAAGCAGTTTTTGGATTTCGGAATCGTTTCGGAGTTTATCGGTATTGTATCGGAAGGTTCTAGAAGGTTCCGGAGTGGGACCAACGTGGGCTCACTTGTCGGGGGGGGGCATGCGTGGGCCTAAAGGGGGAGTGCCCTGGCCACTTTGGGCCAGGGGCACAAGGCCCCTAAGGCCCAGTCGGCCAGCCCTAGGGGAAACCCTAGGGGAAACCTTCTAGAAGAGGGGGGGAAGACTTGCCCCCCACTCCACCCCTTGGGCCGCCGCCCTAGGGCTTGGAGGAGGGGTCAAGGGGGCCGGCCAGCCCCCTATATAAAGGAGGCAAGGGCGCAGCCTCCCCCCACTCCTCCAACCC
The DNA here is from genome assembly GCA_030063025.1 of Avena longiglumis. Classification (NCBI taxonomy): domain Eukaryota; kingdom Viridiplantae; phylum Streptophyta; class Magnoliopsida; order Poales; family Poaceae; genus Avena; species Avena longiglumis. The sequence goes on from CP125977.1 coordinate 125,439,940, forward strand.
TAGCCGCCAACTGCTGCCCCTCCATCTCTCTCTCTCCCGACTGCGCGTAGGCGAAGCCCTGCCGCAGAAACTCTCCACCATAAGCACCACGCTGTCGTGCTGCATATCCAATCTATCTCTCCACCATACTTGCTAGACCAAGAAAAGGAGGAGACGTCGCTGCACCGTACGTGTGCATCTCTCGGAGGCGCCGCCACTTGCGGCGTAGGATCGAATCGGATCGCGAGGAGGAGACGTCGAGTATGACTACATCAACCACGCTCTGAACGCGTTCACGGCGATTTCTTCAAGGGTATGAAGATCTCATCAATCTCTCTCGTTGATTGCATCTCCTAGATTAGATCTTGGCTTTCTTGTTCGCATCCGTAGATTTTTTTTGATTTACTATGCTACGAAACCCTTCAGTGGTATCAGAGCTAGATCTATGCGTAGATGTGTTTCACGAGTAGAACACAACATGCTTGTTGCGGGCGTTGATGTTTTCTGTTGCAAACCTCTTGTTGTGTATTTTTTATGGCGCGACATAGTGAGATCGAAGCGGTCCAGGCCAACTTTACGCGACCTCGTTCGCAAGACCGGCTCCGCACTTGACGTGTGGCTTGTTCCACACATGCGGCTGGTGGATGCCAGTTTCTCTCACTATAGTAGTCATGGGATTTTACACCGGATGTTGGCAACCATAATATCACCGGTGTGGCTTTCCGTAGGTAAGAATCGTTCTTAGCTTGTTACTCTCATAAGCCACGTAAAACATGCAACAACAAAGTAGAGGCGTCTAACTTGTTTTTGCAGGGAGTGTTTTGTGATATGGTATGGCCCAAGACATGATGTGTATGAATTGAGATGTATGCAATGATCATGTTTTGTAATATTTCACGACTTGCATGTCGATGAGTTCACAACCCGTGGAGCCATATGGTTGTCTTTATAATTGTGTATGACCTGCGTGTCAACTTCTTATACGCCATGTAATAGCTTTACTTTATCGCTAAGTAGTTAGCAATAGTTGTAGTTGCTATTCGTGGTGGAGGAAATCATGGTGGAGTGATGGAGATCATGCTGGCGCGCACAAGATGGAGATCATTGCACGGAGATTGGCTATACTATGTCACATAAAATTATATGCATATGATGTTTATCCTTTTATGTATCTTATTATGCTTAGATCGTGACGGTAGCATTATAAGATGATTCCTCACTTAAAGATCAAGATAAAATTGTGTTCTCCCCATGTATGCACCGTTGCGAAAGTTCATCGTTTTCAAGCACCTCGTGATGATCGGGTGCTATAAACTCTACGTTCACATACAACGGGTGCAAGCCAGTTTTGCACACGCGGAAATACTTGGGTTTGACTTGACGAGCCTAGCATGTACAGACATGGCCTCGGAACACACGAACTGAAAGGTTAAACATGAGTCATATAAATGATATGAATGACACTTTGTTGTCCACCATTGAAACCACATCTCTTCTCGTGAAGATCGGATTAGGTGTGGTGAATTTGGATCGTGTTCACTAAACAACTTGAGGGATGTTGAATTTAGTGGGAGTTTATCTAGTAATTTGATTAAGTTGAACTAGTTATCATGAACATAGTCTAAATTGTATTTGCAAATTTTGTAGATCAAATGGCTAAGTCCAACTTCAACTTCAACGTTTTTGCTGAGAAAGAAAAGCTTAAGAACAATGGGTCTAACTTCACCAACTGGTTCCGCAATCTGAGAATCATTCTCGCTGGCGGACAAAAGGACCATGTACTTGAGAAAGCGCTAGGTGACGCCCCTGCTACTGATGTGCCGGCTGATGAAAAAGTTGTTTATCAGTCATGCAAGGATGATTATGGAGTGATTAAGAGTACCATGTTATTTGCTATGGAACCGGAACTTCAAAATCGTTTTGAGGAGTTCGCCGGGCCCTTTGAGATACTTGAGGAACTGAAAACCATGTTTCAGACTCAGGCATGTTCTGAGAGATATGAGATCTCTGAGAAGTTCTTTAACTGCAAGATGGAGGAAGGGAGTTCCGTTAGTGAGCACGCCATTAAGATGTCAGGCTACACTCAACGTCTTGAGCAACTGGACTACAAGATTCCAGAAGAGCTCAAGATTGACAGAGTTCTGCAATCACTCCCTCCTAGCTACAAAGGTTTTGTAGTTACTCACAATCAAATTGGTTCCACTGATACGATCACTGAGCTCTTCGCTAAGCTGAAAGCTAAGGAGGTGGATATCAAGAAAGATAATCATGTGTTGATGGTCAACAAGACCCCTAGCTTTAAGAAAACTAAGGGTGCAAAGAAATCCTTCAAGAAAGGCAGCGGCAAGCGCGTTGCCCTGCTGAGAAGAAGCTCAAGTCTGGACCTAAGCCGGACACTGAGTGCTTCTATTGCAAGGACAATGGTCACTGGAAGCGCAACTGTCCGAAGTACTTAGCGGACAAGAAGGCTGGCATCATTAAAGGCATATTTGATATACATGTTATTGATGTTTACCTTACTAGCGCTTGTTGTAGTGCCTGGGTATATGATACTGGTTCAGTTGCTAATATTTGTAACTCGAAACTGGAGCTACGAAATAGACGGCGGCTAGCAAGGGATGAGGTGACGATGCGCGTTGGCAATGGATCAAAAGTTGATGTGATAGCCGTCGGCACGCTCTCCTTAGTTTTACCTTCGGGATTAGTTTTAAACCTTAATAAGTGTTATTATTTTCCTGCGTTGAGCATGAACATTATATCTGGATCGTGTTTATTGCAAGACGGTTATTCATTTAAATCAGAGAATAATGGTTGTTCTATTTATATGAATAACATCTTTTATGGTCATGCACCTGTTGTGAATGGTTTATTTCTTCTGAATCTCGAAAGCAATGAAATGCACATCCATAACATTGAGGCTAAGAGATGCAAAGTAGATAGTGATAATCCAACTTATTGTTGGAGATATGCCCAAGAGGCAATAATAAAGTGGTTATTATCATATCTTCACACTTATGATAAATGTTTACATACCATGCTATAATTGTATTAACCGCAAACATTAATACTTGTGTGATTTGTAAACACAAAAGAGTCCCTAGTAAAGCCTCTTGTTAAACTAGCTTGTTGGTTAATATATGATCATGGTTTCCTGATCATGAACATAGAGATGTTATTAACAACAGGGTCATATCATTAGGAGAATGATGTGATGGACATACTCCTATAGATAAGCGTAGCATAAAGATCAAGTCATTTCAATAAGTTCAATTGCTATATGCTTTCTGATACATAGTAACCTAATTCCTTCGACCATGAGATCATGCATATCACCTTTGCCGGATGGATGCTTTGATGACATCAAACACCACACCGTAACTGGGTGGCTATAAAAGTGGCATTGAGTGTTCGGAAAGTATTGGTTGAAACGCATGGATCAAGAGTGGGATTTGTCCATCCATATGACAGATAGATATACTCTGGGCCCTCTCGGTGGAATGTCATCCAATTAGATTGCAAGCATGTGACTGGGTCACAAGGGATCACATATCACAGGAACGAGAAAAGAGTACTTATCGGTAACGAGGTTGAACTAGGTATGCAGAGATACCAACGATCATAACCTCGGATAAGTAAACTATCGTGAGACAAAGGGAAATTGGTATCGTATGTAAGTGGTTCATTCGATCGCAAAGTAATCGTAGAAATATGTGGGAGCCATATGAATTTCCAGATTCCTCTATTGGTTATTGTTCGGAGAAGTGTCTCGATCATGTCCGCATAATTCACGAACCGTAGGGAGACACACTTAAGGATTCGACGTTGTTTTGAGTAGTTATGGTATTATGAGAAAGAGACCGAATGTTGTTCGAGTCTCGGATGGGATCCGGATATCACGAGGTGATCCGGAATGGTCCGGAGAATAAGATTCATATAAGGAAAGTCCTGTTTGAAGTTCGGGAATGATTAGGTGTTTTCATCGGGAATGTTCTAGAAGGGTCCGGATTGTCCAAGACTCTGGGGGAGGGTACATGAATGTGTCATTGAATGATTGCATCATGTACTAAGTGTTCTTGCTGTTCCAAAAAACATGAAAGTCAAATTGCGGTTTGAAAGTCAAACGGCTAAAACAGAAACTGTGGAAAACAGAAACTGTGGGAAGCAGGAAACTGTGGGAAACAAGCAAGAGGAGTTTGAAACCAACTTGGAGGAGGAGTTTCTCCTCCACGCCGGGCGCCCAAGCCCTAGGCCGAGTTGGGGAGGGACTCCCTCCCTCCCTGGCGCGCCTAGCCCCTCCACCTATAAAAGGAGGGGCAGGGCTCCTCCTTGAGACACACAAGTTTCTACCTCTAATCTCCGGTTTAGAGCCGTTTTGGTTTAGAGCTTCTAATTGCTCTAGCCTGCGGTTTAGAGCCTTCTAATTGGTGTGTCTAATCTCTAGACCACTAATAGCCCTCTCTCATACTCCACCATACTCGCCCGCTTAAGGCGCGAAGCCTGCAGATTTCCTCTACTTAGGTACCACGCCACAGTCTTTGCCGGAATCGCGAGGAGAGTGCTACAACCTCCGTCACCGGAACAAGGGATAGGAAGGTCTTCGCGAACCGAACGTGTGACCGATCATGGAAGCGCCGCTTTAACGCAGCTTGGGAAGGATCGTCTACATGATCTTGAGATCGGAAAGAGTACGACTACATCACCCACGAGAATCGCTCGTTAACCGCTTTGGAATCTTCGAGGTAAGTTATTCCATCGACTCGTTGCTACAATCTAGTAGATAGATCTTGGCTTGTTTGTTTGTATGCGATAGAAATTTTTGTTTTCCATGCTACAAACCCCTCAAAGGGTATCGAGCCGTGTCTATATGTAGATCATTTGCATCGAGTAGAACACAATGGTCATTGTGGGCGTTGATGCTTTTATTGTCGATTGCTTTTGTGTACTTTGCATCTTGCGGTATGTTGGGATGAAGCGGCCGGCTAACCTTACATGACATCGTTCATGAGACTTGCTCCACGCTTGACATGCAACTTGTATTGCATAAGTGGCTTTATGGTGCCTGTTTCTCCTAACATAGTTAAGATTCAATTTACAACGGGTGATTGACAATACTAGCATCAATGTTGTGTTTCGTAGTCAGAAGTTAGAACGACACTTATTGAAAGCCCCAAACCACGTAAAACATGCAAAGAAAATTAGAGGCGTCTAACTTTGTTTTGCGGGTGTCTTGTGATGTGATATGGCCATGATTGTGATTATATATGATGTATGCAATGTTCCTTATTGTAAGTTGGCAACCGGCAGGAGCCATATGGTTGTCTTTAAATTCTGTTAAGATCTGCGTGTCTATTCAAAGTAGTTGTAATAGTTGAAGCCGGTGGACGACAACCATGGAGAAGCATCATTGACCTTGATGCAATGTCGGTGATGATGGAGATCATGTTCGTGCTAGAAGATGGAGATCGGAAGCACAAAGAAGAAAGGCCATATCATATCACATATTATGAATTGCATGTGATGTTAATCCTTTATGCATCTTGTATTGCTTAGTAGACGACGGTAGCATTATAAGATGATCCCTCATGCACATGAATTTCAAGTCACAAAGTGTTCACCCTTAGTTAGCACCGCTAAAGCTTGTTGTTTCGAAGCACCACGTGATGATCGGGTGTGTTAGATTCTACAAGTGTATACAACGTGAGCAAGCCAGATTTGCTCATGCGGAAACTAAGGTTTGATCTTGACGAGCCTAGCATGTACAGACATGGCCTCAGGAACACGGATTACCGAAAGGTAGAGCATGAGTCATATAGTAGATATGATGAACATGTTGATTGTTCGCCATTGATGCTATATCAACTCTCGTGATGATCGGTTTTTATGTGGTGGATTTGGTTCGTGTGATCACTAAAACAATGTGAGGGATATTGTTTTGAGTGGGAGTTCACCTAGATTAATTTAATTATTAATTAGAACTCAATTTATCATAAACTAAATCAAAGTGAATTTGCATAATTGTTGTAGTCATTGGCATCCGTTTACCACCTTGCGCTTAGTTATAGTTGAGATGATAGAACTATAGAATTCTGGTTAGTTACTTTACGAACTGATATCGTATTGTTTTGAAGTGTTAATCTAAAGTTTAAAAATCCTATTGCAAACTTTCAGTAAGTTCCGGTTACTCCATGAAGTTTAATAATTAGTATTAAATAAAGAGTAACAATTCCAAGTGTTAGTATATAAGTATCATGTTTGTCTCCATGATTCTTGATATTCAAAGGATTCTCCTAATATCAAGGTTATCTAAGGATCTGAAAGAGTTGTTTCAGAAACCATGATTTGTGGAAGATATTGTGATATCTGAAACGAAGTTTTGGTTGCAACATGATAGAGTATAATATGGCTGAAGTCATGTTCTCATATTTGATGAGAATTTGCAAAAGGTTGGAGACACTAGTTGTCCTAATCCTCCAAGAGGTTTTGGAGAGCAACATTATACTTGCGATTCACCATTACAAGCTAAAAGTAGCTTGATCGTGGATAAATCCATGATGAGGGTGAATATTTGATGTAGGTAAAATGTTTACTACACCAAGGGATTACTAAAGAAAGGAATTTGAAAGAACACCAAAAAATTTGATGATGGTGATCTACTTCAAAGTGCAAGTTCAAAGACATTGGTATTTGATTATACATGCTTTGGACTATCTGTCATATGTATGACTCCACTATTGATGTTGATAGATTCTTTCAAATAGAAAAGGAAATACTGAAAGAGAATCTCATAAATATATGGCAGAAAGGAAAAAACTAGAATTGTTCAGTTTAAGTATATAGATGATATACATGTTATGGCTATATTCTTTGCTTATTAAACAATGTGGTTCTTAAGTATTTAATACTGAATTTGTTGGTATGAATCGTCATACGAAACAACAGAATTCATGAACTACAATGGCCTAAGTAATTAGCAAAAGAATATGTGATGATGTTCATCGAGAACAAATAAAGGGTTATTGTGTTGCTCGTTAAACATCAAAGCTTGCCTTCAAATATTTGTTTTATCAGGTATCATGAGAACAAAAGGGTTGTTCAAATAATTGCCGTAATCCATAAAAGATGGATTCGCAAATCTCGTTGGAGACATCACATCCATAAAACTAGTGCTAAAAATGTCGAAAGACAAATTGATTGAAAGATCACTTAGGAAGTGACATCGCCGTTTAAATTATATTGGAAAGAAAACATGAAGAAAATCCATATGGATGGAATTTTGGAGTCTATTTGATTTTGATCAAATGACGCTTGTGAAACTTTCCTAGAGATAATTGAAACTTCGTTCATAGGCCAAAAGGGAACGAATGACTAGCTTATTGGAACTTGTACATATTGTTGTACGAAATCCATTATGTGTAGTCAAGAGCGATGGATTTCAACTTCATATGCTTTCTCCGAAAAATTTGAGTGAATATATGAATATTTACTTAATAAGGATGAAGTGTGAAACATTTGAAAAGTTCAAGGACTTTCAAGATGAAGTGCAAAATCATTGTAACAAGAATATAAATAGTTTATGATAAGATCATAAAGGAAGATATTTGAGTTACAAGTTTAGCATAATACCTAATATTTAAAGGAATCGTTCCGTGGATTTGCTTTTTCCCGAAACACCATAAGAGTATGGAGCGTTCGAGATATGTAATTAAACCTTGTTTGACATGGTAAGATCGAAGGTGTAATTCATAAAACTGCCATTATATTTTAAAGATTAAAAGCTTTAGAGATTACCGTTTTTCCATTGAAAAGAGCTTCATCATAATCCGTTGAAATGACACCATATAAGGTTATGGTTTGGGATAAAACCCAAGTTGCCCTTTCTTAAACATTGGTATGCTATGCATAAGAAAGATGTGTGCAACCAAAGTCGGATGAACCTGTCTTTGTATAAATCATAAGTATTCCTCCATAAACACCGGAGACAAAAGTGTTTGTTGCTTAGAACGTCAAGTTTCTTTGAGAAGGAATTTTTCGTGAAAAGTTAAGTGGGAGGACAATAGAACTTTGATAAGGTTAAAGAACCTTAGCTATATGTGCAGAAGTTACCGAAAAGTGTTCCGGAGGCAGCAACAATGCTCATGGCTCACGTACCTCAAAGGTTGTGGTCACGGAGATCTAAGTTCCTATTGAAACAAGTAGATCGGGTAAACAATCAAATACCAAGATTTGAGGGTTGAATCATTATTTGAGAATAATGAACCGACTACATGCAAAGAAGCGATGATGGGCCCTGACTCCGTCAAATGGCTTGAAGCCATAAAATCCGTGATAGTTCCATACACGAGAAATCAAGTTTTGAACTTGAAGGACCCTCGAGAAAGGTGTAAGACCTAACAGTTGTGTTTGGATCTATAAAGAAATAGACATGGATGTTTTACATGTATGAAATAGTCGACATGTTGGGAAAGAGTTCACAACAATGTTCAAAGGTTGACTATGACAAGATCTGATCTTTCATAGCGATATTTAGTCTAGACGGATTAATGTAGCAACCACTAGATATAATTTGTTATATGGTAGTTGAATAAACAAAACAAGTTCTTCTAATAGAATCGTTACCTAGGACGTGTGCATGACACGGTCCATAGGGTTTTGTTAATTCAAAGGATGCTAAAAGCATATGCAAACTTCAATGGTTGAAGTGAGCATCGCGGAGTTGGAATCTTCACTATGATGAAACTGTTAAAAGAGTTTAATTTCATCAGAGACAATGAAGATGCTTGTGTTTGCAAGAAATTAAGTGGGAGCGCTAAGACATATTTCTAATATATTATGTGGAGGACATATTGTTGATTAGAAAAGATGTATCTTTTATTAACACATATTAAGAATTTCATCTCGATGAAAGACTTAGGCAAAACCCAAATATTTGGCATCAATAGACGCTAATATGGTTGTGCCAGAAGTACATAGACGAGATATTGAATGAGTTCAATATAGAAACTACAAGAAAGGTTCTTGTCGCACAGAAAGGATTGAATGAGTTCAATATTGATGATATATTCAAGTGTATTGACATTTGGTAAAGTGAAACAAATAATCAAGTATAGATTGATACTTGATGTATGAAATCACAAAGAGTATTTATATCAATCATATTGTGATATGTACAAATCCAGATATGTCCTATGCTCTAAATGTTGTGAGCATATACCAGAATGATTCGTAAGATGATCATTGGACAATAGTAAGGATATTCTTATGATCTTTTGGAAGAACTAAGAGTATATTATTTGTAGAAGTGACAAATAGATGGTTAGTTCATTGTAAAAGTACTACATTGATACTAGTTTTGTCGCAAAGTACAAATTAAGTTTATCTCAATCTAAACTAAAGGTGGCACAATATAATGGAAAGTGAGTTCCATAATGGATTTGGATGAGTTCCAAAGTTAAGACATTGTGATAGATACTACAACAAAAGGCTAAGTATATGACTGCTATAATAGCAGCTAAAGAGGGCATTTGTGTCAAGTAGTTTGTTATCAAACTAGGTGTAGTTCACAGTGGGATAATACTATGAAGATATATTGTGCGACAATATTATCAACATGTTTTAACCCCAAAGAGCTAAAGGTCACACCGAAAGACCAAATTTATACAAAGCCATCTCATTGGAGAATGAGTGATGCGTAGAGACACAAAGACATGCAATTACACACGGACCTGGAAGTGTCAGATCCGGAGATCAGTTGACCACTAGCAATCGTGTACATACAACACCAGAAAGCCATAGGTGTTGAATACACAAAGGTTTGAAACTAGATTATTGACTCTAGTGCAAGTGGGAGACTGGAGATATGCCCAAGAGGCAATAATAAAGTGGTTATTATCATATCTTCACACTTATGATAAATGTTTACATACCATGCTATAATTGTATTAACCGGAAACATTAATACTTGTGTGATTTGTAAACATAAAAGAGTCCCTAGTAAAGCCTCTTGTTAAACTAGCTTGTTGGTTAATATATGATCATGGTTTCCTGATCATGAACATAGAGATGTTATTAACAACAGGGTCATATCATTAGGAGAATGATGTGATGGACATACTCCTATAGATAAGCGTAGCATAAAGATCAAGTCATTTCAATAAGTTCAATTGCTATATGCTTTCTGATACATAGTAACCTAATTCCTTCGACCATGAGATCATGCATATCACCTTTGCCGGATGGATGCTTTGATGACATCAAACACCACACCGTAACTGGGTGGCTATAAAAGTGGCATTGAGTGTTCGGAAAGTATTGGTTGAAACACATGGATCAAGAGTGGGATTTGTCCATCCATATGAGATAGATATACTGGTCCCTCTCGGTGGAATGTCATCCAATTAGCTTGCAAGCATGTGACCGGGTCACAAGGGATCACATATCACAGAACGAGAAAGAGTACTTATCGAACGAGGTTGAACTAGGTATGCAGAGATACCAACGATCATAACCTCGGATAAGTAAACTATCGTGAGACAAAGGGAAATTGGTATCGTATGTAAGTGGTTCATTCGATCGCAAAGTAATCGTAGAAATATGTGGGAGCCATATGAATTTCCAGATTCCTCTATTGGTTATTGTTCAGAGAAGTGTCTCGATCATGTCCACATAATTCACGAACCGTAGGGAGACACACTTAAGGATTCGACGTTGTTTTGAGTAGTTATGGTATTATGAGAAAGAGACCGAATGTTGTTCGGAGTCTCGGATGGGATCCGGGATATCACGAGGTGATCCGGAATGGTCCGGAGAATAAGATTCATATAAGGAAAGTCCCGTTTCGGAGTTCGGGAATGATTCCGGTGTTTTCATCGGGAATGTTCTAGAAGGGTCCGGATTGACCGGCACTCCGGGGGGGAGGGTACATGAATGTGTCATTGAATGATTGCATCATGTACTAAGTGTTCTTGCTGTTCCAAAAACATGAAAGTCAAATTGCCAGTTTGAAAGTCAAACGGCTAAAACAGGAAACTGTGGAAAACAGGAAACTGTGGGAAACAGGAAACTGTGGGAAACAAGCAAGAGGAGTTTGAAACCAACTTGGAGGAGGAGTTTCTCTCCTCCAAGTCGGCGCCCAGCCCTAGGCCGAGTTGGGGAGGGACTCCCTCCCTCCCTGGCGCGCCTAGCCCCTCCACCTATAAAAGGAGGGGCAGGGCTCCTCCTTGAGACACACAAGTTTCTACCTCTAATCTCCGGTTTAGAGCCGTTTTGGTTTAGAGCTTCTAATTGCTTTAGCCTGCGGTTTAGAGCCTTCTAATTGGTGTGTCTAATCTCTAGACCACTAATATCCCTCTCATACTCCACCATACTCGCTCCGGCTAGGCGAAGCCTGCATGATTTCCCTCTACTTCGCATTACGCCATGTCTTTGGAATCGCGAGGAGAGTGCTACAACCTCCATTTTCTTGGAACAAGGGAGAGGAAGGTCTTCCTCGAGTACCGAACGCAGTGACCGATCATGGAAGCGCTGCCGGAACGCAGCGCCGGAAGGATCGTCTACACGATCTTGAGATCGGAAAGAGTACGACTACATCACCCACGAGAATCTGCTCTCGTTAACCGCTTTGAAATCTTCGAGGGTAAGTTATTCCATCGACTCGTTGCTACAATCTAGTAGATAGATCTTGGATTGTTTGTTTGTATGCGATAGAAATTTTTTGTTTTCCATGCTACAAACCCCTACACTTATTTGTGGCACTGCCGTCTATATTGGTGGTAAAACGCATGAAGAAACTCCATTCTGATGGACTTTTGGAGTCTCTTGATTTTGAATCATTTGACAAGTGCGAGCCGTGCCTCATGGGCAAGATGATCAAAACCCCGTTCTCCGGAATAATGGAGCGAGCAACAGACTTATTGGAAATAATACATACCGATGTATGCAGACCAATGAGTGTTTCGACACGCGGTGGATATCACTATTTTCTCACTTTTACTGATGATTTAAGTAGATATGGGTATATCTATTTAATGAAACATAAATCTGAAACGTTTGAAAAGTTCAAAGAATTTCAGAACGAAGTGTAAAACCATCGTAACAGGAAAATTAAATTTCTACGATCCGATCGTGGAGATGAATATTTGAGTTATGATTTTCTCACGCATCTTAAAGCAAGCGAAATCGTTTCGCAACTCACGCCACCCGGAACACCACAGCGCAATGGTGTGTCTGAAAGCCGGAATCGAACTCTATTAGATATGGTGCGATCAATGATGTCTCTTACAGATTTACCATTATCATTTTGGGGTTATGCATTAGAAACCGCCGCATTCACTTTAAATAGGGCACCATCTAAATCCGTTGAGACGACACCGTATAAACTATGGTTTGGTGCTAAACCTAAGTTGTCATTTATTAAAGTTTGGGGATGCGAAGCTTACGTCAAGAAGTTGATGCCGGACAAGCTTGAACCCAAAGCGGAGAAATCCGTCTTCATAGGATACCCTAAGGAAACGATTGGGTATACCTTCTATTACATATCTGAAGGCAAAGTGTTTGTTGCAAAGAACGGATCCTTTCTTGAGAAGGAGTTTCTCTCGAAAGAAGTGAGTGGGAGGAAGGTAGAGCTAGACGAGGTTATTGAACCTTCTCTCGAGTTGGAGAGTAGCTCAGCACCTGAAATTGTTCCAGTGCCGTCTGCACCAACAAGAGAGGAAGCTAATGACGAGGATCATGAAACTTCGAACGATGCTACTACTGAACTTCGCATGTCGACAAGGTCACGTGCCACTCCTGAATGGTACGGCAACCCTGTCTTACCCGTCTTGTTGTTAGACAACAGTGAACCTACGAACTATGAGAAAGCAATGATGAGCCCAGACTCTGAGAAATGGCTAGAGGCCATGAAATCCGAATTGGGATCCATGAGCTAAAACCGAGCATGGACTTTGGTGGACCCTCCTAGCGACCTGTAACATCCCAGTATTTAGGAACCTAACGAATGGTAGATTTAGGAATATGTATTGTTGCATGCATCTATTTTTGAAAATGCGGGAATTTTTTTCGCCAAATAAAAACTTAAGTGATCAATGTTTCTTTCTTACTTTAAGATTAGGTTTAGACTTAAAGAAGGATTGTTATAAACTTTGATATGATCTTAAAGGATTTATGGGTGTTTTGAAATGGGTTTGAATTTAAAAACTCAGATGTTTGAATAATCATTTAAATTATTTAGATACAAGATTTGAATCCTAAATTAATCAAGAGAAAAGTATTAAAACTGAAATATTATCATTTCATTTCATCGCAGTTGTTTCTCTTCTACCATCGTCTATCTACGTCAAATAAAGCTCAGCAAATCCACTCTTCTGCAGACATGCTTAAAGTTAGATGGTATCTTTTTTTCCTCGGATAACCAGGCCGGATTGTATTTCTTGCGAGAAGTAACAATGGATAGGAGCCCGTCTCCATTCTGCATGGCAGGATGACGGTATTTTAAAAGGGGACTCGCGATGGACAATTGAAGTTGGAGTGGTTCACAGTGGCAAGTTTGACAGATCGAGGACCCACTCCTCTCCCCTCGCGTCGCCTCCTCCAGGGGCGACAGGGGGAGCCTAACCCTAGACGGCCGCCGCCACCCCCTCCTCCCTCCCTCCTCCCCTCGCTATCCCCGGAGGCGATCGCCGGAAAGCCGCGTGCAACGTCGGTGAAGGGGGCAGCGGGGACCCAGCATCTCGCGGCCAGGAATCAGGGGTCTGGAGGGACCTTCTCCTGGCAGCGAGCAGCGCGGCGGCGCGCGGAGAAGAGCGGGAGGGGAAGAGCTCACCAGAGAGGACGGAGGCGAGCTCGCGAGCGGGAACCTGGGCAGTTGCGCAGCGACGGTAGAGGCCCAGGAGCGCAGGCCGCCTTCTTCGACGTGCATGGAAGGTGCATATTGGGGTTTTGTGACTAGACAGATTGGGAGAAAATAACATGAGCTCGTGAGAGAAGAAAGCCGAGCAGGTTTATATACGCGGGAATGTTTGTAGTTCTCGAGTGGACACGTGTGAGTGTGAACTCGTGTGGGTGGGGGCTAGCACGGTCTCCACTTTCTACTTGTATTAACAACACGTGCATGGTATCTCGGGAACATGCACGACACGAGTTTTCGAGGTGGGCGGCATAATGGTCCCGCCTTAGTAGACCCCTAGAGGCGTTTAATATTTCTAACCGGTTACGGTTGAGTGATCTAGAAAGACAAAAAATAATTATCGTTGTCTCAGGTTCCATCTAAAGACGTTTTATTTTAACGAGCGGCTGATGGTATAGTCGTACTAAAGACGGTGCAGATTAGTAACCGTTTAAGGTTAAAGTTAAAGGTGGTCAAAAAATTACGACCGCCTGAGGATGATGAACACAACCAGTGGATTGTATTGTTGGGATAAACCAGATCTAGGCATAGTCTCGTTACTTGTAGTAGTGTCTGTTGAACTTAGAATTTTAGTTAAACTTGATAGAATTAAAATGAAGTCTACAAAAGTTCAGCAACACTCTTTCTTGATTGCATCGGCAACTACACAGTCTACAAAAGTTCAACAAAACAACTTCATGGTTGTTTTATCAAAATATGTCATCTCCAATAGAAGGTTTGAAGCTAGGCATGCTAAGTAATTCAGTAAATTTTATAATGTCTTCATATCCATGCGAGTCTTCTTTTAAAATTCACTCCGCTGGATGATTTTTTCCTTGCCTTTTCCCTTTTTATATGTGACAATTTAGATAATAGTGTTGAAGTAAATTATTTTGAATGATATAACCGTGTGATTATTATACCTTAGAAAATGACACAGTAGTTGTAGAACTTGCTAAGTATGTACTCAAACTATCTTATTATCCCTTGATATACTCTAGTAATTTGTTAATGTTATCCCAATCCAAAAAGATGATAAAAAAGACCACTATAAGGAACCGAGGAGCAAAGGAGTCAACGGCGCCGGATACTACAAACAGTGAGGGTGAATAGATGGGACTCGTTTTCCAATGATAGAAACCATACCATTGGAACGTTACCGAGAAAGCAATAGTCATTATTGAATTGATGCACTAGCCAACTATTTCAAAATTCTGAACTGATGGAAAATACTGTGCTATATATTATATTTTTAACACTCCCCTCACGTGTAGGCTGTGGACTTTTCTCACAAGCTTAGGACGTGGATTAGGTTGTTCGTAGATATTTATTTTTAATACTGTGTTGGCCAGAATTTGAACTCTAGACCCCGGGATCTGATACCATATAAATTGATGCACTAGCCAACTATCCCAAAAATCCGAACTAATAGGAAAGGTTGTGCAATATATTATATTTCTAACAGTCATTACTTAGTTGTAGATATAGTTCAAGATCTAGATCTAGATCTAGATCTAGATTAGTCTATCAATTGCTCATTTCGGATTTTGGTTTAACCAAGAGCTTATCTGACAAACTCATTGTGGTATAAAAATTCCGAAGTTCTTTTGTAAAGATCTATGATATAAATAACATAGTTAAACGCTGGACCTGCGATGTTTTCGTTATACTACTCTGTTGAGATATTATAACTACCTAAATCCAAAACATATAGTACATTAAGTGTTGTTTTTCTATGGCCCACATGTTTTTTGCAGAAACTTTGTGAGGGGAAGTGCATGCGACAAAGAGACAATCGAGTCTCTGCGCGAGAGAAGAGTCCCCTAATCCTTGCGGGTGACTCCGGGGGGGGGGGGGGACCCTAGACATGAGAACCATCCCATCCTGACCTCCCCTGGATGTTGTTGGCACCGACGGTGGTGGTGTTACCCGGTAGCCGAAGGTGGCAGGGGGAACGAGCGCGCTCTGGCGACTGATTCTGTGTGGAGGAGGCGTCATCAGCAATGCTTTGTTGGGAGTTGCGGCCGCGCACAACGAGCTGGAGGAGAGCGGTAAAACAGAAAGGAGAGTGGCGAGCAACCATGGAGGTGACAACGCTGTCCCGGAGGTCGGTACCGAGATGGAGGTACGGACAATTATTACAGGTTTTCTTGGCCTCGGAGGTAGCCTGGTGCGGTGCCCCTGGGCTGGCTCCTGGAGGAAGCGTCTGCTACGAAGGACCAACGCAGGTGCCCCTACTACTGGTGACGCATCCTTGTTGGAGAGAAGGCACCCTGCTAGCGGCGGCGCGTCCTAGATCTGGGCCAAAATAGCCCGATCTTGGTTTGAGGGCTGCGGAGGCGCGCTTGTCGCGGAGTGCGATAGCGGTGACATGACAGCTCATCGACCAAGATGGAGATGGAAGAAGGGCGGGGATGTGGAGAGAAGGGGCTTCTCTCGTCCGTGCGGGGTCCGGGAGTTCCACGACACTTCGGCCATGATGATGGGGTGTTGCGGCGGTGTCGGCGTGAACAACGTGGACATTTCCCCCATTCCGGTGGGTTTGGAGGGAGGTGTTCCGCGATACATACCGGAAGTCTCGCCCGTCTTCGGTCGGTGCCGGCAACGATGGCACCTGTGGGTGTCGTTCTTCTATTTGGAGGCGTCGGTCGTCGAGGTGTCTCGACACTTCACTCATTTTGTCTCAGGTTTGGTGGATGTCTCTGGACAAAAGCCTAGGTTCGGAGCAGGACCAACATGATAGAGACGTTCAAGGTTGATCTTTAAGGGTGCTGGGCATGCCATGGCTGACGAGTTCAAGACAATACCTTTTCAGACATGGACGGATCCTGTATAGGGCAAGGGTGTACAAATGTACACCCAAATTTTTCTGCAAAAAATTCTTATATAGTTTTTCTCTTTTCCAATAACTCTTATAAAGTTGTATGGTGGATATATACAACACAAGGAGCATGTTTTATCTAACATATATAGTATTCCCCCAACAACAAACTAAGTGAAAATCCTATAGTTTACTACTCCCGTCGCTCGGGGATAAGTGTCGTAGATTTGACTAGATATACATGTATTTAGCCATGTTTTAGTGTGCAACTACATATGTATCTAAATAGATCTATGACGCTTATTTTCGAAAGAAAAAAGTGTAGCCTAAGTTGCAAGCGGATCATTAGGCAGTAGCCCTTGTATATCTTTTTTAAGAAACATTTCTACCATTAAAAATTTGTGTGATGAATTTATGATCTTTATTCCTTATCAGTTCAAAAGAAAATTTCTTATAGACTCAATTGTCACATTTTTCCATTCAAGAAAAAGAAAATCTAAGCATTGGACTGAAAAAACCATTAAGGAACGAGGTGGCATCGAAGTGGTGGAACCTCTATTTTTCTTCTTATTGTCTGTAATCTCTATCACCTTTTAAGATATTTTTTTTTCAAAAAAATCCTAATATATTGTCCTACTATACGTAAATTATACTTTTATCTATGTCCACTTGACCTTTATGTTTTGTGTTAGTTAAAATTTGTACACCCAAAGCTAAAATCCTGGATCCGCCCCTGTTTTCAGACCGATCAAGTTCCACCATTTCTGTTTAGACGGTGCGTTGACAAAGAGAGTCCTTTTGGAGTTGTTGTTTTTCGCAGACGTTTCGGCGTGTCGGTTGAGATGCAGCTTTGTTGGCTAGCTTAGGATAGGCTGTTGCGTTGTGTGTGGTGACTGTCTTCGTCTCGCTACCAATTAACCAAACGCTCCTTCCTCTTGCTGTGCCAAATAACTGATTTTGCCGCCTATGATGCAAGAAAACGTGGGATGATTTTATTTATAGAACGCCGAGTCCTCGGACGAGCCTGCTTGCATTGCATGGCCGAGCAACAGGCGCGCCGTGCCCCTGTGCGATATCATGTCGGGCACCGGGGCGCCGGCCACCGGCACGGCCTGCCTGGCTGGCTGGCATGCCTCCCTGGGTGGCGGCATGTACACGAGCGCCCGCGTGTAATGACGACCATGTAGTACTTAATTACCTACGCACGAACGCACTATAGAGTGATTTCTTTTGGCTTCTGTTTATACATAAACCAGCTTATAGAAAATGGTAGGGAAAAACTGTGATGGAAAAAAGCTACTAGAAACTGTACAGGTGACTTTTTTGGGGTTTCTGAAAAATTAGCTTATTTGGTGTGTTGAGGTGTGAAATGTCTCTATTGTCCCTTGGGGCTTCTGAAAAATTAGCTTATTTGGTGTGTTGAGGTGTGAAATGTCTCTATTGTCCCTAGATTAGATATCTGTAGTGATGACACCATACATACTCTAGTTTTTAGTGAAAATGAGCTATATATAAATCAAGATAACATGGTGTCATGGTGTAATTCAGTACATACCCAAAACTAGAAATGACTTGGTGATTTTGAAATTATTTGAGCTGTGCACATCATTCTTGACGTAAGTAATCACACAGGAATTTAGCCAATTATAGCCTTGATGTTCCATAAAAGATGGTGCCACGTGCAAGGAAGAGAATATTCAGACAAGGCAACGACAGTATCCAAACACCACTAGCAGCATCGATAGGTTGCAACAGCAAATCAACGGATGAGCGGACTGCCGCTGGCACACATGGGAGCAGCGAGCCAACAGACACGAGAGACTGTTGCATGATCATCGAGCGGACGAAGACTCGCCACCGGCGACAGCCCCTGCTGCGGCTGTACGGACGGGCTACAACCTGAGCGGACCGAGAGGTAGGTGCCGGAGGTTGCTGCGGGTGGAGAGGCGAGGGGTACATCGGCAAGCATCCGGGACGGCGGCCTGGCCGGGACAATGGTAGGGTGGCGGCGGCGGGACAACGACGTATCCTAGCCTCCATGGTCGCGATGGGTGGAGGAGATCGATGCGGCACAGCGACAACGACAAAAATATTATTTTCTTGTTTTACCGCGTGTCTCTAGTCCGTGGCATCTGTCGTAAATTGAAACGGAAACAAGGGTAACGAGGTATACCGGTTACATTGTTATCTTGCTTCTCGGTGAAAATAAGCTAAACTTAAGGAAAATGATCCAATCCTCCGGGGATTCGATCCCCCAGGTCGTGTTTGCGCGTCTGTACGTCTCGCCGCCAGAAGAGGCCCACCACTCCTCTTTCCTTATCCTTGAGTCTTCTTCTTTCCTATGCATGCAGCGTTTTCTTCACGCAGCCGCCGCCGCTGTCTCCCACCGGCACGCGCCTGGCGCCGAGCTCCGCGCTCCACCACGCGTCGCCGCCGACCTCTGCCCTCCACCACGTGCCGCCGCGACCTCCGTCCTCCGCCCTCCGCCACCACCACGACTGGAGTAGGCCGCCACCACGCCGTGATCTCTCTCTCGCTTCCCGCGCGCCCTTTTCACCGGTGCTCCTGCCGGCGGACGCCGCCCGCCCCGTGCCCTGCCGCTCCCGGTGCTCCGTCCTCCTGGCCTTATCCCGCACGCTGTCGCTGCTCCTCCGCCTCCATCCCGCGCCTCTCTGCAAAGCTGCAACTAAATATTCTGTGCATCTCCTTCTCGTTCGGCACAGTGCTACACAAGAAGGATGACAATGCTATTGGAAGTGGTCATCGTTGCTAAATATGAAGGGTCACGATGCTACCGACAAATAGATGTGTTTTGATATTTTGCTACAGGGGGATGCTACAATAGTAGCAAGTTTTTGCTATTTCTCTTCTATGTTTTTGCTACAGTGTCACAAAGTATTTGCTACGACGTTTTCGGCGAAAGTCCTGAGCAGAGTCGGTTTTGGTCACCGGCGATGTCTCCGGCGAGGTCGTTCTTTTTGCTACATTAGCATTTTTTCGCTATCACGGTTTTATTATTTTGCTACAAGTGCGTAAAGTTTTTGCTACACGGTCTCCGGTGAGGTCTACCAGCGAAAGTTTCCGACGAGATCGGATCTGCTACATTAGCCTATATTTTTTTCTACGTGGTCGCTGACGAGGTCTCCGACTAAATCTCCGGCAAGATCTAGTCTATTTTTCTATTTCCTGGATCAAATCGTTTTTAGCAAAAGCGGACAATATTGTAGCAAATTCCGTTCGTTTATAGCAAAAATAGGATTAGACCTCGTTTTAAGAACACGTGGCAGTCTAGAGAACCGTGGATCGGGGAAAATTATCCCCAGAAACGCCTAGCGCTGTCCTAAACTTCTCGAAATAGGCTTTCGCCCCGCTTTATATATAAAGCAACCGTCCACCACAACAAGCATCCAAGGGTCACAAACAAGCACATCACAAATGCTGGGGCCACAACACAAACCGACCAAAAAAAAAGACAGAGAGAAAGACGACTACTGTGGAAGTGGCCATCTCGCCCGCCAAAAGAACGCCAAAGTGGAGCTACGCTGGCTACGGAGAGGCAGCCACCTCAAAAGTCGCGAGGGTGGCTTTGTCCCGCTGCCTACACAACGGGTACCAGAGCTGCAGAGAAGCCAAAAAGCGGAAAATCGAGTCAGAGGCACGCCTAGGGAGAATCTTTTCGATGACCATATTGTTCCGAATGTTCCAAAGGGACCATGGCATCGCCGCAAACACTAGCCAGAATAGGCGCTGGCCCTTCCCAGGCCGGTTTGCATGCGAGTCCAGGAATTCACCGAGATCATGGGCCAGCCAGTCCGGGCCCAAAGCCTCTCTGGTGAAGTTCCACAGAAACCGGGCCGCGGGACAGGTGAACATTATGTGGGTGCCCGTTTCGGGGATCCCGTATAGTGGACATAACCCATCCCCCGGCCCCTGCCTCTTGGTCACCTCCACCCCCAAAGGGAGCCTATCGCGAAGGAGTTGCCACACAAAATTTTTTATCTTCAGTGGGAGGGGGGCCTTCCAAAGGTGCTTGGTCCAGGGGAGAACCAAGCGGCCAAAAAGGGCCCGATAGGCCGACCCAACCGAGAAGGATCCTGAAGGAGTGAGGGTCCAAGCTACAATATCGGGTTCGTCTGCCAAGGAGGTTGGGAGCTCCGCCCTAAGTTCCCTCCACGCTTCAGTTTCCTCCGGACTGAAGGTACGCCGGAACAAGATGTTCCATGTACCTTCTAGAGCGGCCGAGGATACACGGAGCGTTGGATCGGAACAAATTGCGAAGAGGCTCGGGTATACCTCGCGTAGCGGACGTTCCTTGAACCAGGAGTCCAGCCAGAACATGGTCCCCTCCCCATTCCCAATGGACACAGAGACACCAAGCCTGATCTCGTTCTTGATTTCCTGGATGGAGCACCAGAATTGGGAGCCGTCAAGGCGGTCGCAACCCAGAAGAGGGCAACCACAGAGGTATTTGGCCTTAATGAGCTTGAGCCAGAGACCTCCCTCGTTGCGGAGGATGCGCCAAACCCATCTAAGCATTAGGGCCTTATTGAACTAGCGGGATGCGAGAATACCTATGCCCCCAAAGTCCTTGGGGGCGCAAATGTCAGCCCATTTGACCATGTGGTATTTCTGGCGACCCAAGGGGTCTTGCCAGAAGAACCTCGACAACTCCTTGTCAAAAGCCCCATGCACCCCCTCGGGGAGGAGGTACATGCCCATCATATACATGGGCAGGCTAGACAGGCAGGAGTCGATCAGGACGGTCTTGCTGCCTTTAGACGTGAATCTCCCACACCAGGGTTCGGATCTTGAGCGCACCTTGTCCACGAGCGGGTCCAGGTCCCTGATAAGGATCCTGGTGTCGCGGACTGGCATCCCTAGGTAAGTTATGGGGAAGGAGGCAAGCCGACAATTAAAGTTGTCAGCTATCCTCTGCTGCTCGTCCTGAGAGAACCCTAGTGCGATAATCTCACTCTTGTCGAAGTTGATGCGGAGACCAGACATCTCCTGGAAGCATAGTAAGAGGAACTTGAGGTTCGCAATGTCCAAAGTTGAGCCTTCAATCATGATCATTGTGTCGTCTGCGTACTGGAGCTGTGTGATACCCCCTCCTGGGATAAGGTGGCCTACCAATCCGGAGATGTGGCCAGCCGCCTTGGCTTTTTCAAGCATCTCCGCGAGGGCGTCTACCGCCGTGTTGAAGAGGAGGGGGGACAAGGGGTCACCCTGGCGAACACCACAGGACGGGAGGAAGTAGGGTCCAATCTCACCTTTGATGTTAATCGTGTTACTCCCGGTCATAACGAATTGCATCACCCAGGTGATCAGGCGGTCATCAAATCCTCGTCTAATGAGGACCCGCCGGAGGAACCGCCAGTCCAGACGGTCGTAGGCCTTCTGGAAGTCTATCTTCAAGAAGATGACCTTCAGACGTCTGGACTTGATCTCATGGATGATCTCATGGAGAGCCAAAATCCCATCATGTATAAATCTGCCCTTGAGGAAGGTGAATTGATACCGATGGGTGAGGCGCTCCAAGACCGGAGCCAGGCGAGAGGCGCAAACTTTCGCGAAGAGCCGTTGAATAACATTTAGGACTGTGATGGGCCGGAATTGGCGGATGTCCGAGGCCCCTATCACTTTAGGGATCAAGGTGATAACCCCCAGATTCAGCCGTCCCATCACGAGAGTCCCCGTGAAGAATTCCTGGAACATGGGCATAATGACCGGTTGGAGTTCCCTCCAGAAAGTCTGGAAGAAAGCTACGGGGAGGCCATCAGGGCCCGGGGCAGAGTTGGCCTTCATGGCCTTCATCGCCCGCGCAACCTCCTCTGGAAGGAACGGGAGTGTGAGTTCCGTGTTCTTGTCAGCTGTGACCCTGGCCCTACTCGGCCAGAAGTCCACTACCAACGCGACCCCCGTAGGGGGACCTGCCGAGAAAAGTTCCTTGTAGAAGGAGTAAATATGGGAGGAGAGCGCTCCTGCCTCCTCGATGAGGCTATCACCGGCCCAGAGGCAAGGGATCGAGCATTTCCTACGGCGTCCATTGGCCACCGCATGGAAGTATGCTGTGTTCGCATCCCCCTGGAGGAGCCAGTTTTGACGGCTACGCTGCCTCCAAAACAGCTCCTCCCCCTGGTAGATCTTGACTAGAGAGGTCTCTAAGGCATAACGGTGAGACCATTCGTCAACGGATAGTCCCACTGAGTCTGCCGCCAGGTCTAGGGTACGGATCTCGTCTAGCAGCGCCCCCTTATGGAGTCTCGTTGCTGCGCCCAAATTGGCCCCACAACCCCTCATGAACTGGCGGGCTGTTTTAGCACAATGGTGCCACACGTCCACTGCATTAAATTGCCTAGGGGGGGTGAGCCGCCGCCGCTAACCACTTGGCCTGAACCGCCTCCACAACACCAGGATGGTGGAGCCAAAAGTTCTCGAAATGGAAGCGGTTCAAACGAGGTGGCGAGCTCCCCCTGTCGATAGAAGGAGAGGAGTGTGGTCCGAGCCTACCCTGGTAAGCGCCCGAAGGGAACATAGAGGGAAGGCTACCTCCCAATCAACCGACACCAGCACGCGGTCAAGGATGCTCCTGATGGGATCAACCCTGTTGTTCGTCCACGTGAACCGGGCACCCACTCGCGTGATCTCTCTAAGAGCGAGGTCAGCGATACAGTCATTGAACATCCGCATGCGCGGGATATCCACATTGCGGGTTCTCTTGTCCTCATGGGAACAAATCAGGTTGAAGTCACCCGCGACCACAACCGGAATGGAGCAGCGCTCGACCTTGGCTTTCAGCTCCTCAAGGAAGGCTGGGGAACGACTATGATCCGCGGGGCCATAGACGATGATGACCTCCCAACGGAAGCTGGATCGTCTATGGGTGAGGGCCATTCTCACAAAGAATTCCCCACGGTCCATATCATCCACCTCAAAGGTATCCTCCTTGACGCCAAGGAGGATGCCCCCAGAGTGGCCCGACGCTGGTAGCCAGTTCCAAGCAAATTTATGCCGTGACAAGCCCTGGAGTTCCAAGATCTGGAAGTCTTGTTTGATTGTCTATTGGAAACCTACAATGTCGACATTCTCCTGGCGCATGTAGTCCTTTATTTGGCGTTTACGACCGTCATTCCCGAACCCCCTAATGTTCCAAATGAGAGCGATGATTGCTGGCCAATTCATTGGATAACATTCTAGGGCTTGGTCCCCTTAGGGGGGACGGATCGTGTCTTTATTGCGGGCGGAAGTCTGGAGCTCGGTCTCGGCGGCCTCCCAAGTGACCCCCCACTAGGGAGATCTCCTGGGTGGCGGCCGTGCGGCGCTGTTGAGGAGAACCCACCCTCCTGGAACCGGGATCAGATGTCCCAGTTCCTGGCGGTGTCGAGGTTTCCCCTTGCTGGCGCGCAGCACGTGCGCGCGCAGCGGCGAGGGACCCCTCGTAAATCTCCCTAGCTCTAATCGCCTCAATCTGATCAAGTCTCGGGCCTCGCTCCCCGCGGAAGACCACGCCACTATCCGCATCCACTTGTGCGAGTTGTTCAAGTGGAAAGTCATCTAGAACCGAGAACCTGGAGCTTGAAGAGGACGGGTGGGAAGGAGGGGGAGGGTGAAAGGGCATGTATGCCCCCATGTGTGGTTTTGGTAATTAATGACAATCTCTATGGACTAATGTGTAAATTGAGTTTCACTTGTAGGTTTGTCCATTGGCATCGCTTGGGCCATGTGTTGGTCTCAGGTTGGAAGATGACGGAATGTCCAAGGGCTTTGTGCCCATTGGAATCATGAAGAAAGAAGGAGCTTGAAGGTCGATCAAGGCATGTGCAAAGAGTTGCATCAAGATGGATCAACCTCAAGTAGGGATGAAGAAGGGCGAGCTCAAGATACGCCATCTCTATAAGATCTCATGGTTGAAGCTTGCCATCCTCATGCTCATGGAATGATGAAGACAAGTTCAAAGAAGAGGTTTCCCCATGGAGTATGGGGGAGCAATTTGCAAGTCTTCATCTTCATCAAGCAAGAGCATCCAAGAAAGGTGTTCCCACTATAGAAGAACAAGACGGTCTACATCAAGTTCAAGTGGGATGCTCAAGTCAAAGGTATGTTCTTGATAGGGCTTTTCTTTTGTCGGTCTCGTATTGTTAGTTGGGAGACCGGGTTTAGGATAGATAGCCGTGCTATCAAGAGGGGCTCTCAAGCGGGTGTATCGTCTGCATCGTTCGGAGAGAGCTCAAACCTTTGCATTCATAACATCATCTTTCTTGGTTGTTATTTGGTTCTTGTCCATGAGAGGATCTAGAGCTTGTGGTCACCATCATAACAAGCTCTAGCTCATCATCTAAGGATTTCACTTGCATATCTTATTGCGGTTTTTGATCCTGCGAGTTTTCTGGCTCCACACCTTGGGGGATAGTTCACATATTCTATTTATCTTTCCAACAAAATTGGTTTCATCCCATTTGGAGTTCGGATGCAAAAGTTATTGCGTTTCTGGTTTTCTGGTTTCTGGAATTTCCCTGACCGGAAGTTCCGTCTTCCCACCGGAAGTTCCGCTAGGGCATCTTTGCCGCCGAAAGTTCCGGTGGAAGTTCCGGGTCTTCTTCCGCTCACGTTCAGTAACCTTCTGTTTTGGATGTGCTATTTGACGAAACTTCAGTCGGAATTTCAACCGGAAGTTTCGCTCCCACCGGAAGTTCCGGCCAGGGACCGGAAGTTCCGCTCAGGCCTAGTTGCCGCCAAAAGTTCCGGTTGAACTTCCGGCTCTTGTTCCGATCACGTTCAGTAACCTTCTGTTTTGAATATGTCTATTTGTCGGAACTTCTGTCGGAACTTCCATCGGAAGTTTCGCTCCTATCGGAAGTTCCAGTGAACCGGCGGAAGTTCCGACCAGGATTCGCTCTTTCTCTCCGATTTTTGACCGTTGGTGTGCCACCGAACTTCCGCCTCACCGGAAGTTCCGCCAGGTTGCGAATGCCCATAACGGCAGATCCGGGAGCCCTTTAAAAGGGCTCCTCTTCCCTTCGTGGGTACTAGCTTTTCTTCTTGGTTCTTGGCTTTCTCTCTCTCCTCCATTGTCAACCTTGAAGAAGCTTTCCCTCTACCTTTCCCCTCCTATGATTCTTGCATCTTTTTGAGGGATTTGAGAGAGGAGATCTAGATCTACAATCCCCCCAAGTCAAATCCTTTCTTTGTGAAGGAATCATTGGGATCTAGATCTTGGAGAGTTTTGTGTTCTCCTCTTGTGTTCTTCCTCCCTTATTCCCCCAATAGCTTTTGTAGCTTTGTTGGAATTTGAGAGAGAAGGACTTGCCCTTGCATTTGGTGCATAGGTTTGAGTTCTCCTCGGAGATTCGGCGAGTTCAATCTTGTGAGCTTGTTTATCTTGGGTTCCTTGGAACCCTAGACGGTTGTGTGGTTGGATTGTTGACCTTTTGTGGTCTTGTTGACCTTTTGTGGTCTTGTAGCCTTTTGTGGCGTTGTTGGCCTTTTGTGGCATTGTTGGCCTTTTGTGGCATTGTTGGCCTTTTGTGGCTTTGTTGTTGGGAGCCTCCAATTGAGTTGTGGAGTTAGCCCCAATCTTGTACGGGTTCGGTGACCGCCCTCAAGCGTCCCATAATGGAGCAAGTGCCCGCCTTTTGTGGTGCGCACTTGGGAGAATAAGGTGAGCCTTTTGTGGCGTCGGTGAGTTGCGTGCTTCTGCATCCGGGGCGAGGCCTTGTGTGGAGTTGGGTGAGCATCGAGCCACCACACCTCGAGGTGAGCCATTTGTGGCGTTCGGAGAGCATTGCGCCATCGCACCTCTCCAACGGAGACGTAGCTTCTTTGGAAGTGAACTTCGGGAAACAAATCTTCGTCTCCGCGTCCATCAGTTATCTCTCAACCGAACCCTTTACTTATGCACTTTACATTGTGAAGCCATCGTTCTTGAAGTATTTATACCTTGCTATCACCTTGTTGCTTGTATTTCTTAGCATAGGTTGTTGGTGCACCTAGGTGAACTTAGTGGCTAGGTTTTGTGCTCAATAAATTAAACGTTAGTTTTATTCCGCATTTACTTGAGCCTAAACCGTAAAAAATTTAAAAGCCTATTCACCCCCCTCTAGGCGACTTCCTTTGTACTTTTAGAGGGGCTTTCTGAGAAGTACCTGGATCAAGGTTGCGGGCGGCCGTCCTCTGGGACGCCAGCTGGGACACCGTGGGCACCACCCCCGGGCTCTCCGCCCTGACACGCGCCAGCCGTGCACTGTGGCGCGACAGAGGAGGCACAGAGCAAGGAGGGCGGGGCTGGCGAGGCTTGGAGCCGGCGGCGGGGGTGATGGGGAAGACCGCCGCTGGATCGTCAGGGTGAGGAGCCGGGGTCGCAGGGACCAACGCAGGAGACCCCCGGGGTGAGTCTGGAGTGGAGCCCGGGGAGAGCGCGTAGCAGAGGACTCCGGGGGAGCGGGGAGACGAGGGGGCTGTGACAACCATCCCCATGCTCTCGGAGTCGCGGTCAGACTCCACCTGAGTCTCCTCCTGAGTCACGCCGAGGGTCTCCAAGGTGAGCGGGTCCATAGCCATGTGACCTGTAAACCCCTCAGCCAGACTGAAGTTGGAGCCGTACTGAGCGATCTGGAGAGTGTGAGGGCTCGGTGATGAGGGCGCCAGAGGCATCTGGTGGGTCGCAGACGGAGCAGCGGAGGTCGTGCCCGCGGGAGGGGGAGCCGGGGTCCGAGACTCCCCTCCCAGCTCGTCGTCGTCAGAGTCTTCCCCTGATGAGCTCCCCCTCCAGAGGATTGCTCGCCAGCGGGAGGGACC
Organism: Avena longiglumis; assembly: GCA_030063025.1. Classification (NCBI taxonomy): domain Eukaryota; kingdom Viridiplantae; phylum Streptophyta; class Magnoliopsida; order Poales; family Poaceae; genus Avena; species Avena longiglumis. Next base: position 125,467,416 of record CP125977.1, read on the forward strand.
GAGGGGGGCGAGGGAGCTCGTCGGCGGCCTGGTCCTTATCTAGTTCAACTGTCAGGATCCTCCCCTCCATGCCGAAGTAGAAGGGTGGGAGGGGCCCTGGTAGTAGAGCTGGATCAGGGCAGAGCACCTACATGCGGATCGGGCCCGATCCCACGCGAGAGGCCTCATCCACCATCACCAACTTGCCCACCGCCTGCGAGACGAGCTCAAGGATGGGAAGCGTCCGCACTCGTGCCTCCTCAGGGAAGCCGAGGATCCGCACCCACACCGCAGAGAGGGTCGAGGACGTCGCAGGATGGGCGGTCGAGGGCTCGATGGAGATCTGCACCTTGCTGGTCGGGAGTGTGAGAGCGGTGCTGCAGGCGCTGATGGAGAGAATCTCGGCAGATGGGAAGGTCACCACGAACTGGGACGGGGAGATCTCACGGGCGCTCCAGGTATGGCCCGGCATCATCTGACGGAGCTCCTCCTGGATGAACTCCGCCGAGATCACCACCGAGTCTGGGAGCTCCTGTCCCGCAATCACGGTGACCAACGCCAGGTTCTTGGGCACCGTCATCGCCACCCCTCTGATGTCGATGTAGTACCCCCCCCCCCCCCCACAATGGAGTGCGCGAGGTACTCCAGCTGCTGGGAGGCCCGGCGCGGAAGGATGGTCCCGAGGGGGCGGTGCCGGAGCCGGGGGCCGCCGCGGTCTTCTTCTTCTTCTTACTCTTCTTCTTTTCTTCTTTGCCGGTTCCGCGGGCCCCGGTGAATTGTCGCGGCGAGGCGAGCGAGGGCGGGGGACCTCCCTGTCCCTCCGCCAGGCTGGCGCCGTCCTGTCCGTAGCGTCGCGAGGGCCAACACCCTGCAGCAGCTCCTGCCTGAGCCGCTGCTCCATGCGGCGGCCCTCCGGGGATGGCTCCCTGCGGTGTCCCTCCCGCCCCGCGTGCCCGAGGTGGACTAGCGGGCGCTGCCCCCCACGAGGCGGTGACCTCTCCTGCCCCTGAGAGCGTCGGGGCGAGGGGGCACGTCTCGAGGACCGCGGGTGGGCCGGGGACCGGCGTCCCGGCGGCCGGTAGGCCGGTGCCCAAGCATGGCGCGCAGGAGCTGAGCGGCCGGGCTGCGGCGGCGCCGGGCGCTATGGAGACGGCGTAGGTCATGGGGCCAGCGGCGCACGGTTCAGGGGACGCGGTGGCCGGCGTCGGGGGGGGGGATCTGGTGGTTGCAGCCGATCGAGGTCGGGGGTGGCGGCGGGGTGGATGAGGCAGGGGGAGTTGCGACATGGTGGGACCAGCGACTAACCCTAAGTGGCTGGTTCCCCGACGGAGGAGCCCCAGGACGGCCCAGGTGGCCCACCCGCGCGGTTTGGTCGGCCCGCAGGCGGAAGTCTTGGGCCCGCCAGCCTTGGACCAGGAAGGGTCCAGCGATGGGCCCAACTCCAACCAACGGCCCACCCCGAGGCGGACGGGCGGCCTGGACTTGGAGCTCCCGAGGACGAGGACGAGGCGCCGCCGGCCGAGGGTTAGCCGGCGCCGGCGCCGGCGAGGGAGGAGAAGCCAGGGGAGACCCCAGCAAGTCTTTCGACGCCGCGCTAGCACCAGTCAACCCTGCCCGGACAAAGGCGCCCGCGACGGAGGCGAGGACCTCATCCTCGGAGGAGCCGAGCCCCCCGCCGATGAGGAGGGATGGGGGCGGCGAGGCCGCGCCGCCGACCTGGATGGCCGGGCATGGCGATCCACCCCCAAGAACTCAGCCAGTGTGGGGGAAGCCGGGGGGAACATCTCCGGGCCAGCTCCGCAGCGGCCTCCTCTTCCTCCGCGACCTCGTCGGCGACGTCAGCCCACCGGCGACCACGGATGCTGCCCGACTCCGGCGAAACGCCATTGGAGGGCGACGGGCGGGGCGTTCCTGCCGACGGGCTCGCCTCCCCCCTAACCAGGGGTTGCAGCGCCGAGACCTGCAAACTGTCCTAAACTTAAGCTGGAGAGTTCTTTTGGGCTTTGCCTGTTTAGGAGCTAGAAGCTGCTCTATAAGCCTAAAAGAAATCAGCCATAAGGACGCCTCCGGGCGCGCCAGGCTGGCTAGGCGAAGCTGAAGACCGTGCGCGCGCAGATGGCCTCGTCCGTAGTAGTATGAGCTTCCTTTCCTGTCTGTACCACTATGAATCACGTCGGTGCATGCATGTTTGGGGTTTGATAAATGAAGCGGGAGATCTTGGGGATCATCTCCGGTTCTAAACAAACCTTTTGTCAGATACGTTCTTGTCAATTGCCTCATAATCCAGCGAGGCTGCTAATCATCGGAGATTTTGTTTGCTGTGCTCTGAAAGTCTTCTTCTTCTTCTTCTTCTTCTTCTTCTTCTTCTTCTTCTTCTTCTTCTTCTTCTTCTTCTTCTTCTTCTTCTTCTTCTTCTTCTTAGCAACCTACTAGTACCTTTCAATAATCGGGCGTCGCTACGTGGATCGAACCGCGGCACTCTACTTAGCGATGTTCTTTTTCTCGGATCAGCCCGACGACAGGACAGACCGCGATTTGTTTGCCGGTACAGATTACGATTCTCTGCTGCTCTTCAAGATAGGTTAGGTACTTGCTTTGGCGTTTCCGATTTCAGCTCACATGTACGGAAAATGTACATCTCTTTAACCGTTGCTACTAGTAACTCGCAGCTAGCTGATTTTGAGTTCAAGAGGCAGAGTTAATAAAGTTCAGCTACTCTCCGATTTTCACGCACTCAGATAGTATATTTTCCTATTTGCCAAATTAACCAAGTGTGCTGCACTCAGATAGTATATAGTAGTTACCTGGTCCTGGATGCTGCAGCTTTCCTCACGCACGACCTTTCCCTGGACGCCAATAAGATCTACAGACCATCTTCCATCATAAGCAGCTAGTATGACGAATCCATCTCTGCACAAAAATACTCCCCGCCCCGCCGGACCGCTGGGTGTGTTTCGATTTGTCAGAGAGACCGCAACAAGGAGGAAACAGCCTTCAATCCAGCTAATCGAGCCATTTGATCAGACATGTCTGAACCTTACTTGTGTTTTAATTTATCAGTTGAATAGACATATGGCGGATCCTGCTTCGGATCGCCGAAACATGGCTCACAATACTGATGAAGTGGCGAAATTTCCGTGCACTTGTGCTACTGTATTTTGTTTGTGCTGGCCACGTTCATCTGAACCCAACAAGCCCATCGACCTGCACCTGAGCTGAGCAACGCAACCAACATGACAGTCCAACTATGTTGGTCAGCGATGTGTTAGCGAATTGTCTGATGTCTGTGGCTGCAGGCTGTCATGCAATCATGATCGGATGGAGATTCCTGTCCATCTTCTAGACACCAACAAAGAACAAGTTCATATATATCCTTTGCACTCTTCTTCACTTTCATCTTCTAGACACCACCAAAGACAATCAGGAATCATCAAACAATTCAATTTCATTCCGATAACCTTTGCAGTGGTTGTTTATTTCTGACACTTGCACCTCAGTCCGTCAGCATGCTTAGCTGATGATTTCAGTTCACACAAATATCTCAGACAGCGAGCAGATACTTACTTCTCCCTGCAAGCACGCTGTGGATAGCTGAAACACGCTGATGCTACTGCATATGCATGAGAGCATATCCTAATTTTGAAGAACTTGCATAGAAGCAGACAGATTAATCATTGTATCAACACGAAACCTGTATCGCGCTCTGAACCGCGATCTGAAACCAAACTAAAACGCTCGTGCTATGTGCCGTGACACCAATAACGGGGACATGCCAGGCACATACGCCAACTCATTGAGGTAGCGGATGAGATTCTTCCTGTCGAAAGCTCTGCTCATCACGCCACCGTTTCAGGCTTCACCCACTAGTATGATATAAATACAGGGAGAACCCCAAGGCTTGAGCATCAACAAGCAGCACTTCATCTTGCCAACCATTCTCCTCCATCTACAAACAACAGAAAAAATCATTAAAGCTTCAATCTCCAGGCATGGCCTACCATCAAAGATCTGCAAGCGCGCCTTCGAGCCCCCGCTCGAACAAGCCCGAAATCGAGCAGCAGCTCCAAAGGCTGAGCACAACAATCTCTTCACCCTCAGCAACCATCGATACAGCATGCGATGGTTTGAGGAAGCTTGAAGGCATCTACAACTGCATCGAGGAGATCATGTGCATGCCCAGCAACCAAGTCAGCCTTTGCCAGAGCCTGCAAAGGACGGCGCTGGAGGCAGAGCTTGGGCGGTCACTCGTCTTGCTTGACCTCTGCAACGCAGTGCAGGGGAGCTTCATGGAGCTGAAGATGAGTGTTCAGGAGATCCTATTTGCACTCAGGAGAGGAGACGATGCGTCCTCTCAAGTGAAGGCGTACATCCGGCTATCCAAGAGCACACAAAAACAGTTCAAGAAGATCAGCAAAAAGGCTGTTTCTGACAACGAATGCAGGGTGGTGATGCTAATGGCAGAGGCTAGAGAGACCACCATCTCTCTGCTGGAATCCACATGCGGCCTCCTGTTGAAGGAAGTCGAGATGCCCAAGTCCTCTCTTATCTCCAAGACATTCCAGAAGACTAAATTCGTGTGCGAAGAGGAGCAATTACGGGCCCTAGAGCGCAGTATCGGTGATCTAGAGACGGGAGTGGCACTTCTGTACAGGAGATTGATCCAAAACAGAGTTTCACTTCTGAACACTCTTAGCTCATAGATACCCTGAGCTCTAGTTTCCTGTGGTTGGCATTCCACCTTTTAAAGGATTAGTCGATCATCCTAACAGTTTTGCATCATGTATACTAGTGGATATGTAAAGAAACTTGGAAAGTTCAGTGAACTGAATAGCAAAGAAAAAGAGTTTTGTCCACCTCTGCAACAGTGTGAGTCCCTAGTTTTGTGCATGACCTAGCTGAGTGTGCATTTCATGAGGTATCTATTGGTGCATAAAGTGTGCCAAACTCCTTTCATGTTAAATAATTTCCACAACCACTTCGATGGTAGTGCAATGTTCATGAGTTCCAAATTCAGAATTCCCAAACCCCCATTTGGTCCACAAACTTGGTCCCAATTAACCAAAAAATGGCCGAGTCCTACAGGAACTTCACTGCAAATAAAAGAGGGAACTTTCTCTTACCGTACTAAATACTATAGCTGATTTTGTGAGAGCGGCGCTATGGCTCCCGGCTCCCGGCTTCCGGCTCCAGGGAGCCCGGTTTTTAAAGCTTCAGAAACTTGGATTTAATTTTTTTTAGAAAAATCTGAAAAAAGATACTTGGATGTAGTTAACTATGTGTTCTATAAGTGTGTAAATTTTCAGCTCAAAATACTTTGTACATTAGCTTCAACAAAAAATGATAAACCGAGTTTTGTTGTCGGTGAACAGTTTTGAAACGAGAGTTGAAATTTTGTTCTTTTGTGAGATTTTATTATTTTCTTGTGTCCTTTTGTGCGATTTAGAATACATAGTTCGCTACATCCATTGATAGAATACATAGTTCACTTTTGCAAAAAAATAGAAAATACATAGTCCACTACCTTCATGTAATTTTTTTCGGAATTTTTAAAAACATCGAATTTAAAAGGCTATTCGCTGATTTTACCGCCTATAATGCAGCAGAAAACTTGGGATTATTTATAGCACGACGAACCCTCGGACGAGCCTGCTCGCATGCCCGAGCAACAGCCGTGCCGTGTGAGACCAGTATATACTCCGCACGCTTGCCCGGCCAGCGCCATGTCCTGGCTAGCTGGCATGCCGCCCGTGGCCGCGGCATGTACAGGAACGCCCAAGCGCAACAACGACGATGTACCTTCGCACGAACGCACTATGAGCGTTTCAACCGCGAGTGGTTGCCTGGAGCTGGACACATGGACGCCTCCGGGCACGCCAGGCTAGCTACGGGAAGCTGCCATGCGTGCGCGCGCAGAGATGGCCTGATCCTTATGAGCTTCCTTTCCTGTCCATACCACTATGAATCGCGTCGGTGCATACATGTTTGGGGTTTGTTAAATGGAGCGGGAGATCCTTGGGGATCATCTCGAGTTCTAATCAAACTTTTAGTCAGATACGTTCTTGTCAGTGACCTGATACGATGTGTGTGTCAATCCAGCGAGGCTGCTAATCACGGGAGATTTTATTTTATGTGCTCCGTCTTCCTCCTCTTCTTCTTCTACCTAGCAGCTATACCTTTCAGTATGTGTCGCTACCATAGTTTAAAATAGCAGGTTATTCTATTTAGCCGCGGTTTTTTCAAAGGCTATAAAAGGCTAGCGTGCTATTCTATTTTAGAGTATTTTCAAAAATTGAGCAAATTTCAGTCAATTCTTTTCAAAAGATGAGGAAAACTATGACTAAAACAAGATTCGAGCTATAAGTCATGAAACTATTGAACACAAATAAGTATTCAACCAATTAACTCACAAGTTCTATTAAATCATATTTAACATAAGTTTGAAAAAAGGAAAATAAAAAGAAGAAAAATAAGAGTAAAAGTTTAGTGGCTAAATTGAAGGCTAAATCGGGCTATAGCTGGCTATTTCCCATTTAAACTACAAAAGGTTTAGCCGTAGCCGGAGACTTCTCGGAAGACTATAGCCGGCTATTTAAAACTTTGGTCGCTACACGTGGATCGAACTGCGGCACTGTACTTAGTGTTGTTTTGTTTCTCGGATCAGCCCGACGACAGGACAGAACGCGATTTGCTTGCTGATACAGAGATTGCTGCTCTTCAAGATAGGTTAGGTACTCACCTTGGCGTTTCCGATTTCAGCTAAGCTGTACGGAAAATGTACACTGTTGCTACTAACTCGCAGCTAGCTGATTTTGAGTTCAAGAGGCAGAGTTAAAGTTAAGCCACTCTCCGACTGTCAGCTCTGTTCCCTGCTTATTTTTCCTCTTTGCCAAACCAAGTGTCCTGCATCGTAGATATATACTGTAGTTACCTGGTCTTGGATGTTGCAGGAAAATTTGCAGCTTCCTCACGCACGACCTTTCCTTGGACGACAATAAGATCTACAGACTATCTTCCATCATTACTTCATTAGCAGCTAGCATGACTAATCCATGTCTGCACAAAAGTACAGGGCGTACTCCCGGACATCTGGGTGTGTTTCGATTTGTCAGAGCGACCGCAACAACGAGGAAACAGCGTTCCATGTGTTGTCCAACTAATTGAGCCATTTGATCAGAATCTTACCTGATATGGAGGATCCTCTTCGGATCGCCCAAACATGGCTCAACAGTCAACACTGACCAAGTGACGAAATTTCCGTGCACTTGTGCCATTCTATTTCTGCTGGCCACGTTCATCTGAACCCAACACTGCATCAACCTGAACCTGAACTGAGCGTGCATCAAACTCTGCTGGCAACGCAACCAACATGACAACCCAGCTATGTTGGTAAGCAATGTGTTAATACTACTGGATTAGACAACTGGCCTAGAAGGACATCAGCATTGTCTGTGCCTGCAGGTTGTGATGCAATCATGAGCGGCTGGAGATTCCTGCTGCATTTTTTTTTTCGATAAAAGATTCCTGCTGCATTCTGTCCATTTTGCGAGTCAAAGCATCGATGCCACCAAAGAACAAGTTCATATATCCTTTGATCCAGTCTTCCCTTTCATTTTCAACACCAAAGACAATGAAGAATCGAACAATCTAATTTAATTTCCTTCCCATAACCATTGCAGTGGATGTTTGTCTGCACCTCAGTCCGCACCATGCTTATCTGATGATTTCAGTTCACACAAATATCTCAGACAACGAGCTGATACTTACTAGTAGTATTAATTATGCAAGCGCTTGCATGATTATCGTCCTTGCTGTGGATAGCTGAAACATGATGCTGCTGCTGCATGTGTAATAGAACTTGCAGAGAACCAGACAGATTAATCATTGTATCGACACGAAACCTGCATAGCCCTCTGAACCGTATTCTGAAATCAAACTAAAACGCTCGTGCAGTGTGCCGTGACAGCAATAACTGGGACATGCCAGGCATATAAGCTCAAAGCTTACTCATTGAGATTCTGCTGTGCTAACCAAACATGGACAAACAGACCCCTTAACACTGTTAGGAATAGACTAGTTATATTTCTCTGGGGGCAAATATGCAGGAAGCCCCCTAACATATGGGGAAAATACAATATACAAATATATACATCTAACACCCCCCCTCAAACTCATGGTGGATCGACAACACTGAGTTTGGAGAGTAAGAAATCATGCTGCGCTCTGGGCTGTGCCTTCGTGAAGAAGTCCGCCAACTGTAAATCTGAAGGCACATACTGAAGCGCAACAACCTGATCATGCACGTCAGGGTGGAGGCGGGTGCCGCGCGTCTGGGAGCCCGCGTGGGGTGGCAGGCGGGTGGAGGTGGGTGCCAGGCCCCGGAGCCCGGCCGGGTGGCGTGTGTGGCGGTGGTCCCCGCCCCGCGCCCACTCGAGGAACAGGCGTGGCGGTGGAGAGGTTGAGAACCGAGGCGGGCGACGTCTACTTCAGGGAACAGGGCGTGGCAGGGAGGTCCCGCGCGTGGACGGAGGGAGCCTGCGCGTGGCAGGGAAAGTGCTGCGCGGAGGACAGCCAATGAAGATCCGATCCGATCGGAGAGGTGGCAACAGCGGTCGGACGCGGCGGCGGAGAACCTGGGCGGACGACGGCGGCACAACGAGAGGAGAGGAGCGAACCCTAAGGCTCTGATACCATGTTAGGAATAGACTAGTTATATTCCTCTGGAGGCCAAAGACCACAATATATAGTACAGGTACAGGGCAAATATGCAGGAAGCCCCCTAACACATAGGGGAAATACAATATACAATATATACATCTAACAAACACAATAATCCAGATCATCTGGAGGATAGCGGATGATATTCTTCCTGTCGACAGCTCTGCCTCTGCTCATCACGCTATCGCTTCAGGCTTCAGCCACTCCGATATAAATACAGGGAGAACCCCAAGGCTTGAGCATCAACAAGCTGCAACTCGTCTTGCAAACCATTATCCTCTATCTAATACATACAGAAGAAGAAAAGCATCAAAGCTTCAATCTCCAAGCATGGCTTACCATCAAAGATCTACAAGTGCGCCTTCGAGCCCCCGATCGAACAAGCCCCAAATCGAGCAGCAGCTCGAGAGCCTGAGCACAACAGTCTCTTCACCCTCGGCGACCATCGATACAACATTTGATGGTTTGAGGAAGCTTGAAGGCATCTACAGCTCCATTGAGGAGATGATATGCACACCCAGCAACCAAGTCAGCCTTTGCCAAAGCTTGCAAAGGAATGCGGTGGAGGCAGAGCTTGAACGGTCACTCGTGTTGCTCGACCTCTGCAACGGAATGCAGGGGAGCTTCATGGAGCTGAATATGACTGTTCAGGATCTCCTCTTGGCTCTCACCAGAGGAGAAGATACATGTACTCAAGTCAAGGCGTACACCAAGTTGGCCAAGAAGGCACATAAGCAGTTCAAGAAGATCAGCAGGAAGACTGTTTCTGACAAGGACTGCAGGGTGGTGATGCTAATGGCAGAAGCGAGAGAGGTCACCATTTCTCTGCTCGAATCCACATCATGCCTCCTGTTGAAGCAAGTTGGCATGCCCAAGTGCTCCCTTGTCTCCAAAACATTCCAGAAGACCAAATTTGTGTGCAAAGAGGAGCAACTGCGGGCATTGGAGCGCAGTATCGATGATCTTGAGTCTGCAGTGGAACTTCTATACAGGAGATTGATCCAAAATAGAGTTTCACTTCTAAACACTCTTAGCTCGTAGATACCCTGAACTCTAGTTTCCTGTGGTTGGCATCCATCTTTTAAAGGATTAGTCGATCATCCTAACAGTTTTGCATCATGTACACTTGTGGACATGTATAGAGACAAATCAGTGAACTGAAAAGCAAAGAAAATGAATTTTGTCAATTCCATTTTGTGAATTTTATCACTTATATTGGACTCCAACATTATTCATGTCATCAAAATGACTTTGCGTTCTTGTCAAAAAATAAAATAAATAGGGGGAGAGAAATGTAGCTCTTCTAGCATGATGCACCGTTGATGGTCTAGCTGATTGATTTGAGATTGATGATTTATTTGAGATGCACGTATGAATCGAATCCCTCATATTGTGCTCTGGTACATGAAAAATATTTCTGCCATTTTGCATCCGACATGTACAATGTGTGCCAAACAACTAGAACACTCTCTCGTATCCATTAGTACACCAAATTAGTTTAATATTTTTATTCGCAAAAAAGAAGAAGAAAGACTTTGTTTAATTTTAATCTTAAGAGTTAAAAGGATTGTGCGTGTCAGAATAATACTAGATTAACAATCCGTTTAGGCTTGTCTATTTATTTCGACTATATATTTTAAACAAACCCAAAATAGGTTTTATTTCATAAATTTAAAATTTGAATTCCAAAACACAATGAATCATCACGATGGATTCTAAATATAAAAAACCCAATGAAATAAGTGAAGTAGATACAAAATTTAAAAACTTCCTTTATCTAATAAATTTATCGACGCGTCTAATACAAGTTTGAAGTATGGTGAAACATGTTCAAACATTATGATGCACACATAAACCTCTATACAACTAAATACAAAATGTTACGTCTCCTAGTTGGGGTTAGTATGATTTATGCAACCATTATGTCTATTTTTATTGCCAATTATTCTCTATCTCTGATTAAAAAAAGTTTTAAATGTAGTGGATCAAATTATTTAAATAAATATTTTCACCTGGTTTCATAAACGTTTTCACCAAGTTTCAAAAATCGATTTTTCGAATATTATTAAAATATATTCAGTATCGATCTTGTTTTGAAGCTTTCCTTACTAGGAACTCAATTTTTTTTTTTCGAACCATGCAGGAGAACTGCATGTGATATATGAACAAAGAGGAAGACCGAAAGAAAAGCTAGAAGTTTAGCGATTACAAACTTAAAAGAAACGCCTACACAACCAAAATGTTTTTGGAGCAAACTTCTTACGAGTAACTAAAACTAAAAACATCAAGTCTAAAACTACCTTACGCCTTTCTAAGTTGCAAATTGACCTCCGCAGTAGCACAATGTTTAGCTTCCTCTTTGATTTCTCCAATAAGCTGTTGTATGGGCTTGATATTTTTTCAAAAGGTTTACAATTTGGTATTTTGGTTTAAAGCTACAAAAAATTCAAGTTAGAGAACTAGATCATGTGAAGTGTGGAACACGAGATAAGATAGGCTGCACAACGTCCAGTAAAGTTTGGAGGAGAGGAAATGTGGAGCATGCACGCTGTATACCATGCATGTAGAATCGCCATTTTTGGGGTAGGCGGGCGATGTTGATAAAGTAAAGGGTGTTTTCATAACTAGGTGTTGGGTGATGGACACTAACACAAGTGACATGATATAATTAGTAACTAGGTTCACCCTACAGTGCAGACGAGAAAAGCCCAATTCTCTTGAGCGGTGCGACCTGGATCACAAAAGGGATAACCCGGAGAGGTCACAAAAGGGATAACCCGGAGAGGTGTCGAGGGCCATTTCATTGGACACACAACAACATCCCTTTGAGATCCCTTTCACAAGCCCAAAGTTCAGAGTAAATTTGCTCGAATCATATGACTAACAATATCGAGAATCTTTGGGTCTCACCCCACAGGTGAAACCCGCTTCAAATTAAAGATGAGTTACAAATGATCCATGGGGTGCCTTTTATAATCCTCAAGCTTTGTATAAAAAGCGGCCAATATTCTTGGCAATAAGAAAAAGTAAAGGCAAATAATTTTATTCTATAAGAGACATAAATATTTATAGAAAGGATGAAATAAAATGATAAATGCACTTGGTCCAAGAATCGCCGGTGAGAAAAATATGAACATGTGATGTTTCAACATTGTGTACATTCTGTTTGGCCATGGCTTATGTGAGACCAATTAGAAGTACATGTGTGTCTCTATGTGTGGTTTTGAAAATTAATACTAACAATCTCTAGAAACTAATGTTTGTATTGATTTATATTTATAGGAAATTGTCCGTTAGCATCGCACTACAAGCGTTTTAACCGCGGGTTGTTGCCAGGGTAGGCGAAGCTGCCACTGCCATGTGTGCGCACGCGGATATGACGATGATCCATATGAGCTTACTTTCTTGTCCGTACCATTATGATTCGCGTCGGCACAGACATATGTTTGGGATTTGTCAAATGGAGCGGGAGATCCCTGGGGATCATCTCGGGTTCTAAACAAACTTTTTGTCAGATACGTTCTTGTTCAATTCAATGACCTGATACGAATATACGATGTGTGTGTTTGTCAATCCAGCGAGGCTGCTAATCATGGGAGGTTTAGTTTCATGTGCTCTGTCTTCCTATCTTCTTCCTAGCATCTACTAGTACCTTTCAATAGTCGGGCGACGCGTGTCGGATCGAACTGCGGCGCTGTACTTAGAGTTGTTTTATTTCTCGGATCAGAAGCAGACTGATTGACTTGCTGGTACATATTATAGTTCTTCAAGATAGGTTAGGTGTTTCTGACTGTCTCTCCAGCTCAGCCGTAAGGAAAATTTACACCTCTTTTGCTAACTCGCAGCTACTTCATCCGTCCTCAAATAACTGTACTTTTTACGTCTGTGTTAAGTCAAAAAAAATCAAAATCTTGTCACCTCTTTGCTAATCCTGTCTTTATACGTTGAAAACGGATGGGCTTTAGCCTTGTGGTCGGTTCAGAGACCTGTAAGACTGAGCTGTAAAAACTGACGCTGTTTCATTTCTCTGAAATGGAAATGAGGGATGAGCCTTTTGATCTAAAAATATACTCCCTCCGTCCTAAAAAGGATGTCACAGATTTATCAAAATTTAGATGATTTTGACAAATATGTGACATCCTTTTTAGGACGGAGGAAGTATATTTTAAAATTTGACCAAGTTTTGTGAAAAAGATAGCAACATGTACAATATCAAATTTGTATTATTATGGAAGTCTTTCTTAAAATGAATCTAGTGATACTGATTTAATGTCATAAATGTTACTATGTTTTCCGATTAAGTTGGTCAAACCTTATAAATTTTAAAATGGTAAAAGTACACTTATTTGTGGACAGGTAAGTAGCTAGCTGGTTTTTCTCTCCCATTGTCAGCTCGGTAGCTTATTTTTCTCTTTGCCAAACAAAGGGTGCTGCACCTAGATAGTTACTACCTGGTATAGGAAGTTTCAGGAAATTTGAAGTTGCCGCTTCTCGAGCGCCACCTCTTCCTTGGACGCAACTCAAATTTCCAGACAATCTTTAGTTTATCACTAGCAGCATGACGAATCCCTGTCTGCAGACAAATACGAGGCGTACATACTCCCGGACACTCCTGCAGTTGTGTGCCACAGTTTGTCAGACAGACAGCAACAACGAGGAAGCAACGTTCCATGTGTCGTCCAACTAACTGAACCATTTGATCAGACATGTGTGAACTTTACTTTCGTTTTCAGCAGTTCAGTATAAATGGAGGATCCTGCTTCGGATCGCAATGACATAGCTCAACACTGACGAAATATCCCCCAATGCACTTCTGCTAATTTGTTTATTCTGGCCATGTTCATCTGAACCAGGCAATGCATCAACCTGCCCCTCCTGAGCTGAGCGTGCATCAACATCTGCTGGCGACGCAACCTACATGACAGCCCAGCTATGTCGGTTAGCCATGTGTTAGTGAACTAGACAACCAGAGTAGAAAGGCATAAGAAATCATGAGCGGGTGGAGATTCCTGCTGTCCATTTTGCGAGTCAGAGCATAGACACCACCAAAGAACAAGTTCATCTCCCCTTTCATTTCCGCAGAGAGAATCAAACAAATTAATTTGCTTCCGATAACCATTGCAGTGGTCGTTTGTTTCAGTTCACAAAAATATCTCAGGCAACGAGCTGATACTTACTAATCCCTGCAAGCAACACGAAACCTGATGCTGCTGTGGATAGCTGAAATCGCTGATGCTGCTGCAGATGCACGAGAACACGTCCTAATGTTGGTTAGCAATGTGTAAGTGAACTAGACAACCAGCGTTAGAAGGGCATGAGAAATCATGAGCGGGTGTAGATTCCTTCTGCATTTTGCGAGTCAGAGCATAAACACCACCAAAGAACAAGTTGGTATATCCTCTGCTCCCTTCGTTTTTACTTCGTCTTCCCTTTCATTTCCAACACCAAAGAAAATCAGGAATAATCAAACAATTTAAATTTCTGGCACTTGCATGATTGTCGTCCTTGCTGTGGATGGCTGAAACACGCTGACGCTGCTGCATATGCACAAGAACTTGCAGAAAAACCTGCATAATTAATCATTCTAGCAACGCGCTCTGAACCTTGATCTGAAATCCAACTAAAACGCTCGTGCAATGTGCCATGACACCAATAACGGGGACATGCCAGGCACACATGTGCTCACTAATTGAGGTTCTGCCATGCTAACCAAAAAATATGGACAAACAGATCCCTTAACACAATAATCCAGATCATATGGAGGGTAGGCGATGAGATTCTTCCTGTCGACAACTCTGCTCAACACGCCATTGCTTCAGACTTCAGCCACTAGTACGATATAAATACAGGGAGAACCCCAAGGCTTGAGCATCAACAAGCTGCAACTCGTCTTGCCAACCATTATCCTCTATCTAATACAGTACATACAGAAGAAGAAAAGCATCAAAGCTTCAATCTCCAAGCATGGCTTACCATCAAAGATCTGCAAGCGCTCCTTCGAGCCCCCGCTCGAACAAGCCAGAAATCGAGCAGCAGCTCCAGAGCCTGAGCACAACAGTCTCTTCATCCTCAGCCACCATCGATACAACATGTGATGGTTTGAGGAAGCTTGAAGACATCTACAACTGCATCGAGGAGATCGTATGCACGCCCAGCAACCAAGCCAGCCTTTGCCATACCCTCCAAAGGACGGCGGTCGAGGCAGAGCTTGGGCGGTCACTCGTCTTGCTCGATCTCTGCAACGCCATGCAGGAGAGCTTCATTGACCTGAAGATGAGTGTTCAGGAGCTCCTGTTGGCTCTCAGGAGAGGAGAAGATGCATCTTCTCAAGTGAAGGTGTACATCCAGTTAGCCAAGAAGGCGCAAAAGGAGTTCAAAAAGATCAGCAAGAAGACTATTTCTGACGACAAGGAATGCAGGGCGGTGATGTTGATGGCAGAAGCGAGAAGGATCACTATCTCTCTGCTCGAATCCACATCCTGCCTCCTGTTGAAGCATGTTGGGATGTCCAAGTGCTCTCTTGTTTCCAAGACATTCCAGAAGACCAAATTCGTGTGCGAAGAGGAGCAATTGCGGGCATTGGAGCGCAGTATCGGTGATCTTGAGACTGGAGTGGAACTTCTGTACAGGAGATTGATCCAAAACAGAGTTTCCCTTCTGAATATTCTTAGTTCATAGATACCTTGACCTCCGTTGTACCGTGGTTGGCATCCACTTTTTACAGGATTAGTCGATCATCCTAACAATTTTGCATCATGAGACACTTGTAGAGATGTATAAAGACAATATAGTGAACTGAAAAGCAAAGAAAAAGAATTTTGTTAATTCCATCTTGTGAATTTTATCACTTATACCAGACTCCAACATTATTCATGTCGTGGGTAAATGACTAGCGTTGTTGCCGTAAAAAAACAACTAGAAACGCTCTTCTAATGTGCACACTATAAACCGTGCATGCTTGCACCATTGATGGTCTTGGACTCTTGGTGGTTGCATGGAATATCTCATATTGTGGTTTAACACATGAAAACATCATTTTACCATTTTGCATGCACATGTTACAATGTTTGACTCACAACTAGCACTCTCTCCTCCATCCATTAGTACACCGAATTAGTTTTAAATCTTAGTTTTGAAAGGGTTGTACATGTTGGAATAAAATATCGGATTAACAATTCGTTTGAACTTGTCTATTTATTTCCACAATATCTTTTAAACCAAGCCAACATAGGTTTTGTTTCGATAAAATTTAAAATTTAAATTTCAAACATCATGATGGATTCTAAAATACAATAAATCCCAATGAAATAACATTAAAGTAGATACCAAATTTAAACACTTTTCCTATCTGATATATTTATCAATGCACAGATAATCCTCTATAAAACTCAATACGAAATATTATGTCTCCTAGTTGTGGTCACTATGGTTTTAATGCAACCATTATGTGTTTCCTTTAGGATTTGAAATCGAAGTTAGATGTTGTTTATATTTTTTGCATGAATATATTTTATGGTTTGAAGTCTAAGGCAATTGCCAATTATTTCTAAGTCTGATGAAAACAAGTTTGACATGCGGTGAAACAAATTGTTTAAGAAATATTTTCTCCTAGTTTCATAATCTGTTTAAAAGTTTCACCAAGTTCAAAAGTCAGATTTTAAAATATTATTAAAATATATTCAATATCTTTCTTGTTTTGAAGCTCTCTTCACTAGACCCCAAATATTCAAATGGTTCGCAATTTGGTCTTTTGGTTTAAAATCTATGGAAAATTCAAATTTCAAAATGAAAGGACCAACTAAGGTCAGCTAGAGGGGGGGTGAATAGGCGACTACCAATTTTTTATCTTTTTTTTCAAGTTTAGGCTTTGCAAGAATAAAATTCTCTAGAGATGCAGCTTGGTGAACAATCCTATATAATGAAGAACAACAAGTAACAAAGCAGTAAGGACAATTAGTAAAGGTGAGGAGCAAGTAGACCGGAGCGGAGACGTGGAGATGTAATTCCCTATTTCACTTCCAAGGAAGCTACGTATATGTTGAAGAGGTGTTAGGGTCATAAAAGGTCATCCAAGCACTACAAAGAGGCCTCACCTTCTTCTCCGGTGAGCTCACCACAAAGGCGAGCTCACGTTCAACTAACCGATGACCTTGAAGGGGCCAACCAAGACCTTTACAACAAGGTTAAGGGCGGTCTCCACAACTCAATTGGAGTGTCCCCAACGACTCCACGAAACCTCACAACTCATGCCCGAGCTTCGAGAACGTCCTACACCGTCTAGGTTCCAAGAACCCAAGATAACAAGGTCCACAAAGGATGGGTGGGGGAATCAAATTAACTTTGGTGGAAGTGTAGATTTAGGTCACATCTCCCATTCCTCAAAAGATCAAAAGGTTTGAGTGGCTAGGGTGAAAGATATAGGAAGATTGAGCTTGTGTATTAATGGAGGAGATAAAATCTTGAAGAGTTAGGTGGGGAGGAGGAAGAAGGGGTCCTTAAATAGGGTCCTTCAAAGCTTCTGCTGGCGCATGTTCCAACTGCTCGAAAGCCACGGAAGTTGCCTCAGAGTACAATCCAGAAGTTCCGCCAGCGTGTGGCCAGAACTTTTGGCCGGCACTACCGACGAACTTCCGGCCAAGTTCCGCTGATAGTCATTCAGAAATTGGAAATGTACTAAAGTGAAACCAGGCCTCAATGGAATTAGACCGGAACAAGGCCCGGAAGTTCTAGGTCGTGAAACCCCTGACCAGAACTACCGGCGGCCCAATGAAAGTACCACTCACACAAGTACCACTAGCAGCAGGGTCGTGGAAGTGACGTAACAGTACCAGCCGAAAGTTCCATCCATGTATGGTCGGAACTTCTGACTGGTACTACCGGTCAACTTCCGGCCTAGTTCCGGTTATTTGGTTTCGCTACACAGAAAGTTACTGCGAGCAAACCAGGGTTCACCGGACTGGTCCGGTACTTGGGCCAGTACTTCCGGCGACGCCGGCCTCGCAGAAAATTACAGGTCGAAACTACCGTGCTTCACCGGTACTTCTGGCCAAAGCAGAAAACAACTCTAACCCTCAAGAGGATCACTCTCTCGCTGAAAAGTGGGAAGGTTGCGGGGGGTGCAAGTATTGTTTGTGCAAGAAACATGATTCCCCTCATCCTTCCAAGGTGAACCCCCTTGATAGTATATGCTCCTAAGCAACAAAATACAGAGATACACAAAACAAGGAGCGCCGTCTTCGAGAGTCTTTACGAGAATAGTCCACCAAACAAGATGTGCACATATATAAATCCTACAACTTAGGCACACGATTAAACCACAAGTGGAGTTGTCATTAACACCAAAACACATAGAGAGATCAATATCCTTCCACAAAATAAGATCATGTGAAGTGTGGCAGGAGAGATAAGCTAGCATGCACAATGTCCCGCAAAGTCTGGGGCCTGCACGCTAGATACTGATAAAGTAAAGGGTGTGTTTCACGACCAGGTTGTTGGGTGATGAACACTAACACAAGTGACATGATATTATTTTTGGTAACCATGTTCACCCTAGAGACGGATATGAGAAAATCCTAATTTCCTTGAGTCATGTGACCTCGCGCACAAAAGTGATAAACTGTGGACGTGTCGAGGGCCGTTCCAACGGACACACACCAACATCCCTTTGAGACCCCTTCCACAATCCCAGAGTTTAGAGTAAATTGCTCGAAACCGATGACTAAAATCTCGAGATTTTTAGGAATCACCCTACAGGTGAACCCTGCTTCATATCAAAGATGAGTTGCAGATGATCCATGCAATTCCTTTTATAAGTTTACTAGAGCCTTGTACAAAAGGCAGCCAATATTCTTGGCAGCAAGGAAAAGTAAATAGCAAATAAGTCTATTCTATACAAACTATATATATATCCTTACGGAGGAAGAAAATAAATGGTAAATTTGTCTAATTAGTCCATGAGTTTAGTCCATAAATTATTCATTCGGTGAGAATAATATGAACGTGTGATGTTTCAGCATTGTGTACATTCTCTTTAGCTGCGAGAGCGGAGATTCTAGTGCATGCGATTTGGCCTGCACAACCCCATCCTCTCTCTCCTTCAAGTTTTATGGAAATGTGAGTTAGCATATTATCTCCTTCCATTTTTGTTCTAAAGTCCAAAAAAGTTGTAGATTGTGAACCAAATGTTCAATTTGAGAACTGTTTGCAATCTGAGTTTCTAGTAAAGAGAGCTTGAAAACAAGACTAATATTGAATATATTTTGAAAATCAAAATTTGAAACTTCATGAAACTTTGAAAAACTTTATGAAACCTGGTGAATTTTCTTGTTTGAAACAATATGTTAAATGTGTTTCAAATTTCATTCATCATGGTTAGGAAATAATTGACAAATTTCTTAGAGTTCAAACAATAAAATATATTGATGGAAAATAAGATAAACAAGTTTATTGGGTTTCATTGTTAATCATAATAGTGACGTTTCATTATGCTTTGGAATTCAGGTTTTTAAATTTTGTTAATTTTAGGCTTGTTTAAAAGATTTAATTGAAATAAATATATGGGTTCAAACAAAATATTAATTCTTATAATTATTTCGATTTATATGTCTATTTTAAATCTAGGATTGAAAATTAATTGATAAGAGAGAGTGTTACGAATATGCCAACCACCAGATATGCATGCAAAAGTTTCTGTTTCGTCTGAATCTCAAAGCAACTTGCAAAAATAAATGGCTCTAGTATGCACAAGACTAGAGTTTCATTTCTCTTTTGGTTGTGGCTTCTTCAAGGTGAATAAAGGTAAAAAAGAGGAAGAAAATAAGTGTTATATTGTGGTCGACTAATGGTAGATGGTTCATCAGAATGCAAAAAGGCACATGGAGAACTGGTACATCACAAACCGTTTGCTGTTAGGACAACTTGCGATGCAACTATTCTAGTACTTCCTCTGTTTCAAAAAAATATCGCAAATTTGTTTAAATTTAGATATATCTAGTCACTATTTAGTGTTTAGATACATCCAAATTTATCAAATCTCTGACATCGTCTTTTGACGGAGGGAGTAGGTTCTTATAGAGCACAATCTGTAGAAACATTATCGCCTGATTACAAACACAACTGGGATCACAGACACTTACCTAGAAAAAATTGTCCACGTTGTAGGATTTGCTGCGCTCTGGCGATTGGTGATATCCATGATCATGCTCTGCTTCCTGAAATGGCGATTGGTGATATCCAGGATGGCTCTGCTTCCTGAGATGGCGATTGGTGACTCCTCTGACATGGCGATTGCAATCGCTCTGCTTCCTGGACTCTCCCCTCGTATCTCTCTCCTCAGATTGCCATTTTCTCCCGACTGTTTGGTTTCTTGGGTTTAGGGTTTCATGGTGGCATTTTTTTTTTGTGCGGTGTCGTTCCTCGCAGCGCTGTTATCCTCCGCCGGTCTGCCCTAAGGTTCCGGTTCGGCTCTGACGGTGATGGTCATGATGGCTGGTGGGTAGGATATTTTTAGTCCGTACCAGTACGAACCGCGTCGGCAGTCGGCACGTACTACATGTTTGGGGTTTGTTTAATGGCGCGGGAGATCCTTGGGATCATCTCGGGTGCTAAACAAACTTTTAGCCAGATACGCTGTGTTCTGTGTCAATCCACTGAGGCTGCTAATTATACGAGACTTTGTTAGCAGTGCTCTGAAAGTCTCCCTCTTCTTCTTCCTAGCACCAACCAGGTGATACGTGTCGTTATACTTGTGTTGTTTTATTTCTGGGATGTATGCATCAGCCTGACGACAGACTGACGGGCTTGCTAGTGTAGAACAGATTAAGCGATATTTCTGGCCTTTTGGGGATTTATGCGTGCGTGTGTATAGAACTTCTATACACTGTAGCCTGTAGTTCCTTGATCTTTGGAAGTGTCAGCAAATTACCTCTATTGGACGGGTATAAACTTTCCAGACAATCTCGCATCATTAGCAGCATGACAAAATAGTTCTATCCAAAATTCAAAAAAAAAAAAATAGTTCTATCCAAAATTCAAAAAAAAAAGTTCTATCCATGTCTGCAGACTTACTCCCGGACAAGCATATACTCCTAGTTTTTACATGTGTCGTCCAATGGATTGAGTCATTTGATCAGGCATGGCATGTCTGAAACTTGGGTTTTTAGCAGTTGAATATAATAAGTGGCGGATCCTGGTACGGATCGCAGAAACATGCCGCTAAACTGACGAAATTTCCGTGCACCTCGGCTATTTTTGTTTGTTCTGTCCATGTTCATCTGAACCCAACAATATACATCGACGTGCACCTGAGCGTGCATCAACCTCTGCTGGCAACCCAGCCAACATGACAACCCGGCTATGTTGATTAGCGATATGTTACTGAATTAGATAATCGAGCGACCAAGGACATCAGCACTGTCTTTGGCTGCAAGTTTTCCTGCAATCATGAGCGGATGGAGATTCCTGCCGCAATCCTGTCCATTTTGCTAACCTCAGTCCACATTCTGAAATTCCCAAACTCCTGATTATAAGTAAGAGCAGTCGACACCCCTCCGTATATCCTTTGCTTCCTTCATTTTACATCATCGTTCATTTCATTTCCAACAGCAAAGACAATCAGGAATCAAACAATTAATTTTCTTCTGATAACCATTGCAGTGGTTATTAGTTTTGGCACAGTCCGGCATGCTTTGCTGATAATTTCACAGAAAACGAGATGATACTTAGTATTAATTGTTCGCTATTTGTAATCTTCCGTGATCCATAATCAAACTAAAAACTCGTGCAGTGTGGTGTGCCAGCAAAAACTGAGACATACCAGACACATAATCCAAATCATTGAGGTATGCTGTGCTAACCAAGCACGGCCAACGAAACTAATTGTTTGGATGAACAGATCACTTAACACAATAATACAGATCAGATGAGGTTCTTCCCGTCGATAGCTCTTTTCATCACACATCGCTTCAGCCTCTCCGATATAAATACATGGAGAATCGCAGGGCTTGACAATCAACAAGCTGCCAACCATTCTCCTCCATTTATACCTACAAAAGAAAATATCATCAGAGCTTCAATCGCAGAGCATGGCTTACCATCTAAGATCTGCAAGCGCGCCTTCGAGCCCCCGCTCGAACAAGCCCGAAATCGAGCAGCAGCTACAAAGCCTGAGCACAACAGTCTCTTCACCCTTGGCAACCATCGATACAACACGCCATGGTTTGAGGAAGCTTGAAGGCATCTACATCTCCATTGAGGAGATGTTGTGCACGCCCAGCAACCAAGTAAGCCTTTGCCAAAGCGTGCAAAGGAAGGCGGTGGAGGCAGAGCTTGGACGGTCGCTCGTCTTACTCGACCTGTGCAGCACCATGCAGGAGAGCTTTGTGGAGCTGAAGATGACTGTTCAGCAGCTTCTCTTGGCTCTTAGGAGAGGAGAAGATGGATGTGCTCAAGTCAAGGTTTACATCCGGCTAGCCAAGATGGCGCAAAAGCAGTTCAAGAAGGTCAGCACAAAGACTGTTTCTGACGGCAAGGACTGCAGGATGGTGATGCTAATGGCAGAAGCGAGAGAGGTCACCATCTCTCTGCTCGAATCCACATGCCGCCTCCTGTCGAAGCAAATTGAAATGCCCAAGTGCTCTCTTGTCTCCAAGACATTCCAGAAGAGCAAATTCGTGTGCGAAGAGGAGCAATTGCGGGCACTGGAGCAGAGTATCGGTGATCTTGAGACCGGAGTGGAACTTCTGTACAGGAGATTGATCCAAAACAGAGTTTCCATTCTGAATATTCTTAGCTCATAGATACCCTGAGCTCTGTGTTTCTTGCGGTTGGCATCCACATTTTAAAGGAATAGTCAATCATCCTAACAGTTTTGCATCATCTACACTGCGGATATGTATAGAAACTTACAAAGTTTAGTGAACTAAAAGGAAAAAAAAGAGTTTTGTCCACTTCATCGTGTGAATTTTGTCACTTATACCAGACCATAGCATTGTTCATATCATGGCTAAATGGCTTGCGTTATTGAAGTTGTTGTAAAAAACAAAATAAAGAGGGTATGCGACGATGTTGATAAAGTAAAGGGTGTGTTTGATGACTAGGTTGCTGGACGATGGACATTAGCACGAGCGACATGATACTTTTAGTAACGGTTCATAACCCTTGGACGAGAGGAGCCTAATTTCCTTGAGGGGGTGTGACCTTGGGCACAAAAGCAATAACAAGGAGACGGATCGAGGACCGTTCGAACTGACATGCAACAACTTCGCTTGGAGGTCCTCTTCACAAGTCTAAAGTTCGGAGTAAATTCTACCAAAAGCCTAGAGCCTAGTACAAAAGGTCATAATTATTCTTGGTATGAAGGGAAGTAAAATACAAATGGGTCGATTCTAGAAAAAAAATAAGTATCCTTAGAAAGGAGTAAAAACAAGGGGTAACTTTATCATATTTGGTCCATGAATCATTCAGCTGATTCAGTGAGAAGAATATGAACGTGTGATGTTTCTATTTTGTGTGCATTATGTTTGGCCATGGATTTTTCTGCACAAACATTATCTCAATCGGCTCTTTGCACAATTACGGGCTGGGAAAATTCTTCCAAAGCAGTTTGTATGATGGAACCCACTCTGCAATATTATAAACTTTTTTGAAAATAATAATATACTAATAGCATGGAGATAACAATTACACCCGGTCTCTGCACCAACCAAATGTCAGAATACATTATGAACACACAGACAAAATACAAAAAAAGGAAGTCCAGCCAGTGATCATTTCCTTGCACTTGTGCAACCCAAACTATCGCCAAAGACAACACCCGGATTTCATATTCTCAGAAACGATGCATCCAAGGAGGGAACAATGCGCTCACCTCCGTCATCGTACGATCAAAGATCTTAGGATTTCACCTTAGAGAAAGTTCGGTGACATGGATATGACCTATCGGGTCCCTATGGTTAGTTACCTTTAGGCACATAAATGCTTACGACCCATGAAACCCAAAGGAGTTCAAGGAGCATCCGATGGATAGAAACTTACCTTGTCGAACAAGATAGGATAATGAAACAACGTAGAGTTTGTATTGTAACTGTAAACATATAACCTCTCTGGATACGACTCCAGGACCCGGCCTCTTATATAAAATCTAGGAGGACCCGACGAGGAGGACACCTTACCTTTTATGCAATCCGTCGTGAGCTAGATCGCAACTAGCGAATCGGCAACTTTGTAATCAAGCTTTTCTCATAATTAGACTATATCGACTTTCTTGTTTGTCTGATCAGCCGACGAAATCCCCAACACTCTCTTTTCCATAAAACCCTAAGTCCATAACAATAGGCATTTCCGAGATTACTCCTCGTCAATTGGCGCCGTCTGTGGGAACTTTTGAGCATTGGAGTCATGGATTCAGCGGCTTCCCCTTCACCAAGCAGCAACCCGACGATCAAGGTTGGCGGGGTCCTCTTCACAAGCCTTAAGTTCGGAGAAAATTCCACCAAAAGCCTAGAGCCTAGTACAAATGGGTCGATTGTAGAAAAACATAAGTACCATTAGAAAGGAGTAAAAACAAGGGATAACTTTATCATATTTGGTCCATGAATTATTCAGCTGATTCAGTGAGAAGAATATGAATGTGTGAGGTTTCTATTTTGTGTGCATTATGTTTGGGCCATGGCTTCTTCTGCACAAACATTATCTCAATTGGCTCTTTGCACAGTTATGGGCTAAGGAAATTCTTCTCAAGCAGTTTGTATGGTGAAACCGACTGCAATATTATTATTATTTTGACAAAAGTAATATATATTAATATCGTTGAGATAACAACTACACCTAGCCTCTGCACCAACCAAATGTCAGAAGACATTATAGATACACAGTCAAAATACAAAAAAAATAAAAAGGAAGAAAGTCCAGCCACTGATCATTTCCATGCACTTGCAGCGCAAACTACCGCCAAAGACAACACCCGGATTCTATATTCTTATAAACGACACATCCAAGAAGGAAACAATGTGCTCACCTCCGTCGTCATACGACCAAAGATCTTAGGATTTCACCTTCGAGAACGTTTGGGCTATCAAAACAATGTATTCAATAAAGTCATTGCCAGATACAACAAACTAAGGTCAGATATTAGGATTTTACCCCCAAAAATAATACTCCGTACTCCTACAATGTTGTCGCCCGCCATTACAAGTCCTCAAATCACCGTTAGGACATTTTCTGTCATTGTGAACACCATGAACATAGAAACATTGACATCTCCCATGATGTCGGAGCTTCACGCAACACCCTCCTGAAGCCGCACGGGATGGTAATAAGGACGTACATAACCGGATTCCATCTGATCAACAATGAAGATCTCCGGTGGAGCAATCCAAAACTTGTCACTGGCCAGATCTGAGAACAATAACAAGTAGATCAATGGTTTGTAAAATTATCCTAGACACCTGGATTGAAAGGGATTTGGTCAGGTGCCTCCACCAACATTAGCCCATAGGGGCTTCAAGGGGCGTGTTGTGAAGCTCTGCTTTCATCTGACACCACGGGACATGTCAAAGTTGCGATTTCCATGGGGGTGATTGGTAGAGGCGGGGAATTTCAAGTCGGTTACGTGAGAAGACCAAAAGGCAACAACGGTGGATGGATCTAGATGTTGAAGACATTGCTTCGCGGGCTACTAGGCAGGCTTGGGTACAAGATTTTTCCTGTCCAAACCATAGTGTGTGTGAGCCTCATGATTCATGATCTGCAGCAGCATCCACGACAAGTAGGGGCAGCAGCACTAGGATACTTCATCTTTGGTGATGCTACTTTACAGAGTCGTGCTTTTCAGGGTGAAAATCCAAAGTCTGATCTTTAATGGTTGTGCCCGAGAAGACATGGTTAAAAACATTGTTTTGAGAACTTCAACTTTTTCAAGGGTGAAAATCAGAGATCTTCAATCAGGCAACAACAATGCTTGTGTTTTATTTCTTTCTTAAAGACATTTATTTTGGAGAGCCTGTTTTGTAGTTCGGGTGTTGTGTTTGGTGGTGCTTAGAGTCTTGCTATATATGGCGAGTGACCGATCAGTGTGGCGTTTTTTTATTATTTCCTTTTTTGTTGTGTATATCTTTCCATATCTTCGGACATCATGTTGGTGAAGGGGCTAGATATAATTATTATCTTGGCGATATTTATATATTCCTTTTATAAAAAAGAGGGTTTAATAACAACAATCCTCCCTACCTAGCCGCCATCCCTCCCCCCCACCTAGCCGCCACCCCTCCTCCCCCACCCAGCCTCCTCTCTCGCCGTCGTCGCCCTGAGCGTCGACGGGAAAAGCCCGTGCAGCGCGGCGGCTCTCCTTGGCCGCATCTAGCGTGGCGGCGGCGGATCTCCTCGTCCCCATCTGGCGCGGCGGCAGCTCACCTTGGCCATCTGCGACAAAGGTCACTGTGCTGGTCCGACGTGTCGGTGGCGGCGCAGCAGGGAGGCGGTGACCCGAGGATGCGTGCTGAATCGGCAACGGACGGCGGGCAACAACGGTGGACAGTCTTGTTTTGGGTCTAGATGGGTTCGGACGGGCTCGATCCCTAATGTCAGATGCATCTCCTTTCTCCGACGATGGTACGAGTTCTCAGGGCCTCCCACGCAGCACAGGGACGCTTGGGGCAGAAGCCCTAGGTATGATGGTGGTGGTGGTGGCCTTCTTCTTCGTCGGAGTGGTCGACTGGGTGGTCTTTCCATCGTGCGATGGATCCTGCTAGTTTTCTGCGGGTGGCGTGGGGGCTGCTAGCTTGGGTTCAATAAAGGTGGTGGTCCTAGTTCCCTCTCAAGCCAAGACGAAGATCTGTCGGATGTTGGTCTCCATTGATATGGTTTCTATGTCGTGTTCTGGAAGGCTTCGCCGGCGAACTCCATAGTGCGCTCATGCCGTGTGTTTGCTAGATCGAAATGGATTCGATCATGCACACCCATATTTTACTTTGATCGTTTGATTTTAGAGGGTGCGCTTCGAAGCTCCGCTGACTGTTATTATCATGGGGCATGTTCTCGTTCAATGATGCTAACGGAGAAAGTCATGAAGACCGAGATCTGAGGACTGATAATGGTGGTTCGAGTTTGGATGGTGATGAGGAATTGGCTAGGTGACTTGTGAATTAAAGCAGTGGCATGCAAGTGGGGGCGACTGTACAGGAGAGGTTCATGGTCTTATCTTTCAGGGTGAAACTCAGGGTCTGGCCTTAATCGATTGTGCCTAGTAATGATCTTGTTGAAGGTATTATTTTAAGAGCTTGGACTTTCTTTAGGGTGAAAATCTAGATCTTTGATCGGACGATGATGGTTTGTGCAATGTTTCGTTCTTAAAGGCGTCGTTTTTGGAGAAGCTGAACTTTTGGTGCTGTCTTGGTGGTGGTAGTACTGCCATTTCAATGAATGAGTCACTATAGTAAGACTTTTTTTTGTAATTCTGTTTTATTTTTGATTATATAAATCTGTATGACCGCTAGGGCAATGCGTTGTTGCAGAGACTTCGATATAATTTGTATGCTCTAATATATTAATATATGCTCCTTTAAAAAAATAACAACAAGTGGTTGGACTGGAGCTGGACACATTGACGCCTCCGGTCGCACCAAGCTAGACGAAGCTGCCATGCGCGCGCGCAGATATGGCATGATCCGCATGAGATCCCTTTCATGTCCGTACAAATCATGGAATCGCGCCGGCACAGACATGTTCATGGTTTGTTAAACAAACTTTTCGTCAGATACATTCTTGCTGCTGGCCTGATACGATGTGTATGTGTGTCAATCCACTGAGGCTGCTAATCATAGGGGAATTTCTTTTTTGTGCTCGATCTTCTTCCTAGAACCACCCTTAGGTGAGTACGTGTCACCACGTGAACCGAACTGCGGCACTGGCTATACTTAGTGTTGTTTTATTTCTGGGGTGTATGTGTGTGTGTATGCATATTAGCCTGTTGACAGACTGCTACGATAAATGCATGCATGCTTAGCGTATTATAAATCTCTGCATTTCGATTTGTCAGAGCTTCTGCAACAATCCAGGAAGCACCTTGGGTTGATCGGACATGTCTGAAACCTTGCGTTTTCAGCAGTTTTTTTTTAAACGTAGTCCACTGCTTTATTAAACGGGATAAGGGTTACAATCCGACTATACCACGTTAGTCAAAAAAACCAGGCATTATATCAAAGCAAACAGAATCATATATGCTAAGAGCTTCTTTGGCACACAAATATGCCGCTTTATTTGTGTCCCGACCCTCAAAAAGAAGCTTGACTTCCTGGAAACTAGAAGATAAGTACTTCATCTCCTTAACAATGTGACCACCCTCAATCCGAGCTTGTTGAGTATCATTCCAAGCCCTCTCCAAGGTACTGCAGTCGGTCTGAACGATCACCCTTCCAATTCCCAGCCTAGCTGCAACCTCGATGCCCTCCCTGCACGCCAGAACTTCACTGATGAACGGATCAATCACATGGTGATGCCTCCGACATCCCGCTTCCACAAACACCCCATTGTGGTCTCGTATAATATAGCCTGAGCCAGCATCTCTGTGGCATCCCGCAAAACCACTACTAGAAAATCGCGTTGTTTTTGTGCATTGCATCGTCATCATCATGCATTGTTTGTCTGCATTATTTGAAAAGCCCAATTTTGATTATACAAATACCCCTCCTTATTTTAAAAGGCAAAACCACGAGTGTATCGGATGTTTTGTTTCACCTAAAAACAATTTGCAAAATGGTTCTGTTTTAAATTAAAGAGAGCCAAACAAACACAAAACTAAAACAGTCCCACCTAAATCCTAGTCTCACCCAATCTATTCCTACCCACCAATCTCTGGCTGCCACCTCCCCCTCTCACCCAAAATCTACCCACCTGCCACCTCAGCAATCCAGCCCCCCCTCTCCCCCTCTTTCTCACCCAGCCCACTCTTACCCACCCTCTCTACCCCCCTGGCCCACACGCTTTTCCCCACAGCAGCCACCCACCCCACTTCCCTCCCTGACGCCTTGGGCCCCAGTACACCTGCCAGATCCCCTGACCACCAACCCCACTCAGCCTCCTCCTGCCCGCTGCCCCTGGGACCCACGTCCTCCCCTGGTCCCACCCACTGGCCCTGTCCCCCACGCGCCTCCCCCATCTTCCTCTCCTCCACTCGATCCTCTTCCCCGCACCCGACAACCTCCCAGGCCCCTCCCTACCCTCCTCTCCAGCCCTCGCCCGCTCCGCCACCCAAGACGCCATCTCCGGCCCGTCACCCCTGCGCCTCCGCACCTGCCTCGCTCACTCCTGGCCTCGCCCGTCGCCTCCCCGGCTCGCGCCCGCCCACCTTCTCCCTCACGCCCAGCGCCTCCCTAAGCGCCTCCCTCCCCAGGCTCCTCTCGCCAGAGCCCCTCGCCGCCTTCACGCGGTCGCCGGGCGCCCGCCGCCCTCCAGACCGCCTCGGCCCGCGTCACAGCCACTCGAGCTCGTCCGGCCCGGCAAGCTGGCGCTGCCGTCGCGCTCCGCCCTCCTCACTCGCAGCTCGCCGCCGCAGCCGGTCGCTCGCCAGCGCCCTCCAGACCCGCCACGTCGCCCCTCGCCGCCTCACCGGCGTCGCGTGCTCGCCTCTCCATCCCCTAGCAGCCCGCCCAAGACGCCATCGCCTCCTCCACCGCCTCAACGCCACAGCGCCCGGCGGTAGCGCAGCAGGACTGGCAGCGGAAGGCACGAGTGGTGCTTACTGAGGCACGCCGCTGCCTGCCGCCTCCCAACTTGGACACCAGCCAACTCGAGAAGCTTGCCGAGATCTCGTTA
The DNA here is from genome assembly GCA_030063025.1 of Avena longiglumis. Taxonomy (NCBI): domain Eukaryota; kingdom Viridiplantae; phylum Streptophyta; class Magnoliopsida; order Poales; family Poaceae; genus Avena; species Avena longiglumis. Next base: position 125,496,918 of record CP125977.1, read on the forward strand.
AGGCCTGGTATCAACAAGTTCTTCTTCGGCATCAAGCTCGCCACACGATACCCGACAGCGGCATGCCACGAACTCCTTCATGGATTCGAAGACCCACTTGGTGTTCGTCTCCCTCTCGGGACCGAAGACACTAAGACCCCGAAGCCCTCTCCGGAAACCCAATCCCGCCGGATGTCAAGATCTTCACCCGGATCCGAAAGCCGCCGAGTCCTTCCCGGATGTGAGAAGCCGAACCCGAACCCAAACGTCACTAGAAGGGCCATCGACAAGATCTTGCACGCGAACACCGAACATCGACGACATGGAACAACAGGGCCTCCTCTCGGAATGCCAGGCTCTTCTTCAAGGACGCCAAGTACTCCTATCTCCAAGACCGACCCCGGCGTCGGAGTCGAGAGCCCCGACAAGAACCCCATCACGGAACATCTAGCACTCCGACAGGGACCCTGGAGACCCGGCGTCGAGTCCCAAGTTCGTCCCCGATAATCAAGGTGGAACCCCAAGACCCCGAAGCCCCGATCCGAAGGCCGATCCGAAGCGCCAAGGCCTCCGCCATGGAATCAACAAGATCATCACGAAACGCCGTGTACTTCTTTCAGGACGCCATGATCGTCGACATGACTCAAAGACCCCGGATGCGCCAAGACCTACTCCTGAGTCCGAGAACGACCTCGTCGAACCCTGGACCCCGAGACCAACCCCGAACCCCGGAACCCCAAGATCGTCGAGCCCCCTCTAATGTGTGAACCCTTTCCTCGAACCCGATTTCATAACATAATACAACTTGTCGCATATTTAATTGTCATCTTGCATGCATAATCATGTGGTTTGGGGGCCTTATGCCGATTCACCTAATAATTAAATATGGGGCCCATATGCGGGCAAATCTAGCCTTATATTGGCCTCATTTAAACATGTGTAGCGAACCGGATCCATCTGTTGTCTTGCTAAACAACATTTAATTTGCGGGGTATCTAAACAACATGAACCGTTTAATTAATGTCGGGACCCCGGTTCCGCTTAATATGACCCATCGCATCGCATCTTTGCCATGTCATACATCATACACGCATCATGCCGATCTTCTGCCGTTGTATTAAATATTGCATCCGGTGTTTATTCTAGTGTTTTGCTTCTTCGCGGATAAGGCCGTTGAGTTGATGTGAGCTTCGCCCCGATCTTCGGGTGAACCCTGCGACAATGTTTTCAGGCGAGCATCTCCCTCTTTCTACCTATCTTACTTTTATAGTATTTACTCCCCTCCTGTTGATCTATTGCTATCTGTGTTGCGATGCTCTAGTTTCCGTGCCCGAATATCCCGTGCAGCCCTATATTGCCTTGGACACACCCTATTACCTGTTGTTTGGTAGATAGTTGGACTTGCGCGTCGTAGTTGCTTGCTCAAGTGCTGATGTGTGTCGTCATATGCCACAGTTGCTGATGTATTGCCGCATGTTGATGTTGGAGATGATTCTAGTTTTACTTATCGTCACTTTAATTTCTGTTTAACAACTAAAATTGAAATAAGCAGAGGCATCGGTGGGTGATAGAAAATATTTGGTTTCGAGCCCACTTGTGTCCCGTAAGACCCGAGTACTTGATACTGCTCCTTGATTTATCGCGCTATCCACATCCGGAGGTATATGGGACCCCGAGCGAGCTTGATTCATTCTTATTTCTTGGGGCCACAAACTAGTTTGAGGTTTTATTTACGATCCTGCTTATGCCATGCTACTTTACGTATTTAAATTGTGCGACGATAGCACCTTTGTCTTTTAGGATCGGACCACGATTCCGCGGTGTCGACAAGCCCAGTTTTGGGTTCCCGATCGTTCACACCGTCTAGCAAACCTTGAGTCCGTCTCGAGCTTGCTTACTCCGTTGCGGGATCTACTCAAGGGTGGCCTCAAATATTCTGAATCCTGTGATTGTTCAGTGAAAGCCTCGTTGGGTTTTGATTTGGTTTTCCGAGGTTGATCGAGCGTGTGTTGCTATTGGTGCACCGGACGGGTAAAACTTTCTCAAGCCGTGTCCGCGGATATGGACGACTTGGAGCACAAGATCTCGATCATAGACAAGCATAACTAAAGTTTATCGCTATAAATTTGACTTATAATGACTAGTAATCAGCTTCACTATAACGGAATGGCTAATTAATACCCCACAATTGCTTGTTTGGTTGTCGCCATGCACAATTGTACTGATTAGTAAATCTTGCAACTACAATGGAATGGCTGAATAAAAGTACCAACAAGCGCCGGGTTCCGGATTACATCATGCTATCTCAGATTCGATTAGTAATTGCGCAACTACAACGGAATGATTAACTAAAAGGGCCCACCTTACTTTATCGGGACGATTATCTATACCGACTAGTAATTGCTGCAACGATAACCAAATAAGTAAAAGCGCCAGCGTGTGAGTTCCTCGGTTGACTTCCTCGATTGGTCTCGAGGGAAACACCAGATGGGTTTGTTTGGTGATAGCTTCAGTTGGATCCGGTTAGGTCATTCTTACCCTCTCGATATCCGCCATTATATCGAGTCTCTATAGGTTGTTCGATTGCTTCTTGCTGCCGCTCGATCCACCATACCTATGTAGGCGAGGACGCCGATTCTAGTCTCGCCGTAATCGCCTCAAGATCTTGACGCTCCTTCTTTTTCCTTTGCCCTTTGTCGGCACCCCTTTTGTTTAAGCAGGTTTGAGATTGACGTCGTTAGCGGGTTACCCTTCCGCTTGGCTGGCAGGTTATGGACGCCATTGGTTATTCTTCGTGGCTCTTAGCCCCATTTGCTTCTTGTCCGTAGTCGGACGCCTATCATTACAAGGTGATTTGGATCTTTGTACCTTATAGCTGTATTCTTGACTCTTTGAGTCATGTTATATATATCTGCTGGGTCCCATCGAGGACTGTTGTGTAATGTTATTACTTCGTTTTCCACCCGCACGAAAGTGCCTGGTGGGCACCTTTGAATCGTTTCTATGCGGGTTTGGCGAATTTTGCTCAAACTTGCATAGGACCGATTCTGAGGGTGTTACAGAGTGGTATCAGAGCTCAGCAGTTGCGATACCCCACAAGTCCAGCCTGTAGGATAACCTAGCTAACGGCTGAAGTAGAGTGTCAAAACTATTTTGAAAATCGGTTGGATAGTTCTGATTAGGTCTGATTTTACTCCTTACCCCTCTGCTATTCTCCTCTTATCTCGACGTGTTTTGAACCTACCCTCTTATCTTTTCTTCGAGTCCAGGATTTCTCGTGGTTGGGTTTCCGTCGTACCTTCAGGGTTTTGCTTTCTCCCTTTTTGGTAACGGAGGTGCTACGATCATCAATCTGCAACTTGTCTGTTGTGCCCTACATCCGATCTTTTGTCCTTGAGATCTTTTATCCATAAGTGTTCTTTGCTGGATATCAGTGTCGTTGAAAAACATATGAGAAGGACGAGCTTTGGTGAAGTTGGAGTCGACCTTGAGCACGTGTTGTTCATGCCAATGGAACCATCGCGAAACCTAATCAGTGTGTCTTTCATACGATTTCTGCTGGCAGCATCCCTTTGTTCCGGATACCACCTATGAAGATCTTCATCAATCTCGAGAGTTGAGTTGCCTGATTCTCCTACCCATGTATAGAGTTGATAGTTGGGTCCGGGATGGACTGATCACCCTACCCGACTCTTACTGTTCGCTCTGTACATCGAACTGGTGGATCAATGTAACTTCTCCCTCTTCTAATGGAAGTTAGAGGTGGCCTTATCGTTTGATACCTCTATCTTCATCCTTTGTTTCTCCGGAGTGTTCTCTCGACGATCAGAGACAACGACCCTTTGTTGGTGGTGTCGCCAATTTCAAGATGGAGGATGAACCATCGTTAGTGGTGTCGCGAGGATCTACACGAAGTGAGAAGACGAGGATCGCCGACCTTCCTTCCGGTACCATGAGGCGGATCTCGAGGGCGAGATCCCTTGTTAGTGGTGTCGAATTGTGGCATCCCGCAAAACCACTACTAGAAAATCGCGTTGTTTTTGTGCATTGCATCGTCATCATCATGCATTGTTTGTCTGCATTATTTGAAAAGCCCAATTTTGATTATACAAATACCCCTCCTTATTTTAAAAGGCAAAACCACGAGTGTATCGGATGTTTTGTTTCACCTAAAAACAATTTGCAAAATGGTTCTGTTTTAAATTAAAGAGAGCCAAACAAACACAAAACTAAAACAGTCCCACCTAAATCCTAGTCTCACCCAATCTATTCCTACCCACCAATATCTGGCTGCCACCTCCCCCTCTCACCCAAAATCTACCCACCTGGCACCTCAAAGAATCCAGCCCCCTCTCCCCCTCTTTCTCACCCAGCCCACTCTTACCCACCCTCTACCCCCCCAGCCCACGTTTTTCCCCACAGCAGCCACCCACCCCACTTCCTCCTCGACGCTGCCCCCGTACACCGCCCAGATCCCCAGCCACCAACCCCCACTCAGCCTCCTCCCTGGCCCGCTGCCCCTGGGACCCACGTCCTCCCCTGGTCCCACCCACTGGCCCTGTCCCCCACGCGCCTCCCCCATCTTCCTCTCCTCCACTCGATCCTCTTCCCCGCACCCGACAACCTCCTGGCCCCCATGCGCCTCCTACCCTCCTCTCCAGCCCTCGCCCGCTCGGCCACCCCAAGACGCCATCTCCGGCCGCCCCGCCTCCACTGCGCCTCCGGGCCGCCTCACCCGCCTCACGCCGCCTGCCGCCTCGCCCGCCGCCCACCTTCTCCTCACCCCAACGCCTCCCCCAGCAGCCCTCCTCCCAGGCTCTCGCCGCAGAGCCCCTCGCCACTGACGCCTGTCGGCCGGAGCGCCCCGCCGCCCTCCCAGAACCGCCTCTGGCCGCGCGTGCGGCCCCCTCGAGCTCGTCCCCGGCCCAGCAAGCTTCGACGCCGTCGAGCCGCTCCGCCGGCGCCTCCTCACCTCAGCCGCGCCGCCGCGCCGCAGCCGGTCCGCCGCCGCCCGCCAGACCCGCCACTGCCGCCTCGCCGCCTCACCGGCGCCCGCCTCTCCATCCTCAGCAGCCGCCTCCGCCGCCAGACGCTTATCGCCACCGCACCGCCGCCGGCGGTAGCGCAGCAGGACTGGCAGCGGGAGGCACGAGTGGTGCTTGCCTGCTGAGGCACGCTGCTGGCCTGCTGCCTCCCCAACTTGGACCTGCCAGCCCAACTCGAGAAGCTTGCCGAGATCTCGTTAAGGCTGGTATCAACAAGTTCTTCTTCATCAAGCTCGCCACACGATACCCGGCGGCATGCCACGAACTCCTTCATGGATTCAAGACCCACTTGGTGTTCGCTCTCTCGGGACCGAAGACACTAAGACCAAGCCCTCTCCGAAACCCAATCCCGCGGATGTCAAGATCTTCACCGGATCCGAAGCCGAGTCCTTCCCGGATGTGAGAAGCCGAACCCAACCCAAACGCGTCACTAGAAGGGCCATCGACAAGATCTTGCACGAACACCAAACATCGACGACATGGAACAACAGGGCCTCCTCTCGGAATGCGGGCTCTTCTTCAAGGACGCCAAGTACTCCTATCTCCAAGATCGACCCGGCCGGAGTCGAGAGCCCCGACAAGAACCCCATCACGGAACATCTAGCACTCCGGAGGGACCACAGAGACCCGGCCGAGTCCCAAGTTCGTCCCGATAATCAAGGTGGAACCCCAAGACCCCAAGCCCGATCCAAGGCCGATCCGGCGCCAAGGCCTCCGCCATGGAATCAACAAGATCATCACGAAACGCCGTGTACTTCTTTCAGGACGCCATGATCGTCGACATGACTCAAAGACCCCGGATGCGCCAAGACCTACTCCTGAGTCCGAGAACGACATCATCGAACCCTGGACCCCGAGACCAACCCCGAACCCCGGAACCCCAAGATCGTCGAGCCCCCTCTAATGTGTGAACCCTTTCCTCGAACCCGATTTCATAACATAATACAACTTGTCGCATATTTAATTGTCATCTTGCATGCATAATCATGTGGTTTGGGGGCCTTATGCCGATTCACCTAATAATTAAATATGGGGCCCATATGCGGGCAAATCTAGCCTTATATTGGCCTCATTTAAACATGTGTAGCGAACCGGATCCATCTGTTGTCTTGCTAAACAACATTTAATTTATGGGTATCTAAACAACATGAACCGTTTAATTAATGTCGGGACCCCGGTTCCGCTTAATATGACCCATCGCATCGCATCTTTGCCATGTCATACATCATACACGCATCATGCCGATCTTCTGCCGTTGTATTAAATATTGCATCCGGTGTTTATTCTAGTGTTTTGCTTCTTCGCGAATAAGGCCGTTGAGTTGATGTGAGCTTCGCCCCGATCTTCGGGTGAACCCTGCGACAATGTTTTCAGGCGAGCATCTCCCTCTTTCTACCTATCTTACTTTTATAGTATTTACTCCCCTCCTGTTGATCTATTGCTATCTGTTGCGATGCTCTAGTTTCCGTTCGAATATCCTGCAGCCCTATATTGCCTTGGACACACCCTATTACCTGTTGTTTGGTAGATAGTTGGACTTGCGTCGTAGTTGCTTGCTCAAGTCGATGTGTGTCATCATATGCCACGCTTGATGTATTGCTGCATGTTGATGTTGGAGATGATTCTAGTTTTACTTATCGTCACTTTAATTTCTGTTTAACAACTAAAATTGAAATAAGCAGGCATCGGTGGGTGATAGAAAATATTTGGTTTCCAACGCCCACTTGTGTCCCGAAGACCCCGAGTACTTGATACTGTTCCTTGATTTATCGCGCTATCCACATCCGGGAGGTATATGGGACCCCCGAGCGAGCTTGATTCATTCTTATTTCTTGGGGCCACAAACTAGTTTGAGGTTTTATTTACGATCCTGCATTTATGCCATGCTACGTATTTAAATTGTGCGACGATAGCACACTGCATCATGTAGGATCGGACCACGATTCCATGTGTCGACAAGCCCAGCTTTTGGGTTCCCGATGCTCACAGCCGTCTAGCCAAACCTTGAGTCCGTCTCGAGCTTGCTTACTCGCTATGGATCTACTCCAAGGGTGGCCCCTGAAATATTTCGAATCTGTGATTGTTCATGTGAAAGCCTCGTTGGGTTTTGATTTGGTTTTTCCGAGGTTGATCGGCGTTTGTTGCTATTGGTGCACCCCGCCGGTAAAACTTTCAAAGCCGTGTCCATGGATATGGACGACTTGGAGCAAGATTCGATCATAGACAAGCATAACTAAAGTTTACTGCTATAAATTTGACTTATAATGACTAGTAATCAGCTTCACTATAACGGAATGGCTAATTAATACTGCCCACAATTGCTTGTTTGGTTGTCGCTTGCGACAATTGTACCTGATTAGTAAATCTTGCAACTACAATGGAATGGCTGAATAAAAGTACCAACAACTGCTGGGTTCCGGGATTACATCATGCTATCTGTATCTGATTAGTAATTGCTGCAACTACAACGGAATGATTAACTAAAAGGGCCCACTGCTTACTTTATCAGGACGATTATCTATACCTGACTAGTAATTGCTGCAACGATAACCAAATAAGTAAAACTGCCAACTGTGTGAGTTCCTCGGTTGACTTCCTCGATTGGTCTCGAGGGGGAAACACCAGGATGGGTTTGTTTGGTGATAGCTTCAGGTTGGATCCGGTTAGGTCATTCTTACCCCTCTCTAATATCCGCCAGTTATATCGAGTCTCTATAGGTTGTTCAAGCTTTGCCGCCACGCCACCCACCATACCTATGTAGGCGAGGACCGTCGAATTCTAGTCTCGCCGTGTACTGGCCTCAGTACTGACGCTCCTTCTTTTTCCTTTGCCCTTTGTCGGCACCCCTTTTGTTTAAGCAGGTTTGAGATTGACGTCGTTAGCAGGGTTACCCTTCCGGCTTGGCCTGGGCAGGGTTATGGACGCCATTGGTTATTCTTCAGGGCTCTTAGCCCCATTTGCTTCTTGTCCGTAGTCGGACGCTCTATCATTACAAGGTGATTTGGATCTTTGTACCTTATAGCTGTATTCTTGACTCTTTGAGTCGCTGTTATATATATCTGTTCTGTGGGTCCCATCGAGGACTGTTGTGTAATGTTATTACTTCGTTTTCCACCCGCACGAAAGTGCCTGGTGGGCACCTTTGAATCGTTTCTATGCGGGTTTGGCGAATTTTGCTCAAACTTGCATAGGACCGATTCTGAGGGTGTTACAATCTCCCACCTGGGTATTGAGTGAGCCGTCTGTGTTCACCTTGCACCATCCCATTGGCGGCCTAGACCACTAAATGGCTTGTTTTGGTGCTACATGTTGCTTCGGTGGTAACTCCAACAGAGCCAGCTGCTCTTCAATCAGCTGCATAGAGCCCAAGGGCTTGTATTGCTCCTCTCCATGCACATATTTATTTGGACTTGACCAAATGCACCAGAGTACCGTGATAGCTATAGGCAGTTGATCCGCAGTCAGATACGGACCCAACAACACATCTTGCATCCATGTCGCAGTCAGATATGGAAATTGGTATTTAATTGCTTGCGGGCGAGGATCTGGCTTGACGTTAACGAACCAATTCAGCGCTTCATCCAGATTGAGTCAAAAAGGATGAAGGAGCTTATTCCATACCCAATTGTGTATGAGAAATTACCCTATTTTTGTTTCTCATGTGGAATACTGGGGCAGTCAGCGGGGTTTTGTCCTACCCCGGCTGAACGAGATGATAATGGTGACTGACCATATGATGCTTCCGTGCGAGCTGTGCATCCATGGAAGGTGAAGAAAGAACCGGTGGGGCAGATGGGTGATTTTGGTGTTTTGAAAGAGAGGCATGCCTCTCCCACACGGCATGGCCCGTTCAATCTTCAGTCAGCTGACCTGGCGGGGAAGGATTTGTTTACTGCCCATCCTCAAACGAACTTGACTAGTTTTGAACAAAACCCTATGCAATTCTCTGCACGGGGAAGGGGTAGAGGTGGTAGCAGGAACAATGTGAATCGGCGCTTGGATATGGGAGGGCGGCAGATGTATGCGCCAAAAAGGACTGAGCCGCCGAACTCTGACATGCTGGATGATGGTAAAGGTACCAAAAGGAATGCACTTCTCAATTCACCTAGTAAGGTTGACTCGGAGGCTGTAGATTTAAAGAAGAAAAGAGCTACAGAGGAGTGTGGGATGGATGACACAGATCTGGTTGAGAATATGGAGACTGTTTCAACTTCGGCGGAGGCTGCTGAGCAACCCCACCCGTCCCAATGAGGTGCATAGTATGGAACTGTCGAGGGCTTGGGAACCCTGAGACAGTTCGTGAGCTTCACGATCTTGTGAGGCTGGAAGCGCCCTCCGTTATTTTTCTGATAGAAACGAAAATAACGGGTGAGAGAGCATGTGGTGTGGCACAACTGCTGGGTTTTGCCGGCTGTTTGGCAGTCAGTAGTGACGGGCTAAGTGGGGGTTTAGCCCTATTCTAGACAAGTGAGGTAGATATTACACTGCAATCTCAACCAGAGTCACATATCGATGTTCATGTTCAAAATCTTGAAGGAGATAGATTGCTGTGGAGGTTTACGGGCTTTTATGGGAAGCCGCGTAGGGAGGATAGGAAGGATAGTTGGTACCTTCTCAATTGACTGCATAGGCAGAGTGATCTACCATGGCTTTGTGGAGGTGACTATAATGAAATACTAGAAAACTCGAATACTATGATCACAATGAGAGAGCAGAATGGCAAATGATGGGCTTTAGAGAAGCAGTGGACAATTGTGACCTTCAGGATCTGGGGTACATTGGCGTACCATACACGTGGGATAATAAGCAACAAGGGGAGGAAAATGTAAAGGTCAGGCTGGACCGAATGCTATGCTCTCCTAGTTGGCTTGGGAGGTACCCAGAATCGAGAGTAAGACATGTTTCATCTCCAAAATCTGACCACTGTCTGCTGGTCGTCGATATTAGGGGTACATCTGTGACGGGGGAACGACGGACCTATACCTTTCGCTATGAAAATGCGTGGTCTCGGGAAGAATCATATGAGAGCACTATAGTGGCTGGTTGGGCTGATTCTTGGAGGCAGTCAGAAACATGACTGGTGGGTGTGGCGGAACGGCTGGGCCGTATGCAGCATACACTCAAGGATTGGAGTGCAGAGAAGTTCGGCAATATACGCAAGAACCTGAGGAAGGCCCGTGCTGCGTTTGAGAAGGAACGGCAGAATGCACTCTACCATGGCCCATCTAATCGAGAGAGGCAGCTAGCGGCTCACATTGCATAATTGCTTAGAACAGAAGAAGTAATGGCAAAACAACGATCCCACGTGGATTGGTTGAGAGAAGGAGATCGTAACACAGCATTTTTCCATGCAAAAGCTTCTGCTCAGAAGAGGAGAAATAAAATTCAATCGCTAAAGGATGACATGGGGAGAGTGTGCATGGAAAAAGAGGAGGTGGCCGGTATTGTACAGTCTTTCTATACTGAATTATTTAAGGCGCAGAAGGTGATAGATGTACAAGATGTGACACATTTTGTTCAGGCCAAAGTCACGGATGATATGAACCGTCACTTGTGTCGACCGTATGAGGAGATGGAGGTGGAGAGGGCTTTGTTCTCCATGGGTCCATCAAAGGATCTAGGTGTAGATGGGTTCAATGCAAATTTTTACCAGAGACATTGGTCTCTCATCAAAAAGGAGATTACAGAGGCGGTGTTGGGATTTCTAAATGGAGGTCATTTACCGGAGATTATAAATAGAACAATAATTATATTAATTCCAAAGATAAAGAATCCACAAGATATTACCCAATATCGGCCGATTGCTTTATGTAATGTCATATACAAGATCTGTTCAAAGGTTCTAGCTAACAGATTGCGAGTTATGCTAGAGGATATTATCTCGGAGGAGCAAAGTGCTTTTGTTCCAGGGAGGCTTATTACAGACAATGTTATCACTGCATATGAGTCTGTCCATTCCATGAGAAGGAAGCGGGGGAAAGCTGCTTTTTGTGCGGCGAAGCTCGACATGATGAAAGCATATGACCGGGTGGAGTGGCCTTATTTGAAGGGGATGTTGAGGAAGTTGGGTTTTGCTGATGGGGTGATATCACCGATTACGAGGTGTGTTACGACAGTAAGACTTGAGGTGAAAGTGAACGGTGAATTGCTTCCCTCTTTCAAACCCACTCGGGGTCTTCGGTAGGGGGATCCGATTTCACCCTATCTGTTCTTGATTTGTGGGGAGGGTCTCTCGGCCCTACTGAAGAATTATGATGCGGGCTGGATAGACAGGGGAGTCAGAGTAAGTTGTTTCCAGGCTCCATGGATTTTTGCAGTCAGATACACAATTTTGCAGTCAGAGTAAGAATTATGAGATTCTCTCTGTCGACTTCTCTGTTCACCCTACCATTGCTTCAGCCTCTCCGATATAAATACAGGGAGAACACCAAGCAGGCTTAAACACCAACAAACTGCGTCCTGCCAAACCAGTCTCTTACATTTCCACGGAAGAAAATAGCACAAAAGCTTGAGAATACCAAGAATGGCTCACCATCAAAGATCTGCAAGCGCGCCTTCGAGCCCTCGCTCAAACAAGCTCCAAATCGATCAGGAGCTGCAGAGCCTGAGCACTACCGTCTATTCACCCTCGGCGACCATCGATACAACTTGCGATGGTTTGAGGAGGCTTGAAGGCATCTACAGATGCATCGACGAGATGATGTGCACACCCAGCAACCAAGCCAGCCTTGCCCAAAGCCTGCAGAGGAAGGCGGTGGAGGCAGAGCTCGGACGGTCACTCGTCCTGCTCAACCTCTGTAATGCCATGCAGGAGAGCTTGATGGGGCTGAAGATGACTGTCCAACAGATCCTCTTGGCTCTCAGCAGAGGAGAAGATGCATCCTCTCAAGTCAAGGCGTATAGCCGGCTGTCCAAGAAGGCACAGAAACAGTTCAAGAAACTCAGCAAGAAGTCTTTTTCTGATGCCAAGGACTGCAGGGTGGTGATGCTCATGGCTGAAGCCAGAGAGATCAGCATCTCTCTCCTCGAAACCACGTGCAGGATCCTAGCAAAACAAGTCGAGATGCCCAAGGCATTCCAGAAGAGCAAATTCGTGTGCGGAGAGGAGCAATTGTGGGTCCTGGAGTGCAGTATCGGTGATCTTGAGACCGGAGTGGAACTTCTGTACAGGAGATTGATCCAAAACAGAGTTTCGCTTCTGAATGTTCTTAGCTCATAGATCCGCCGAGCGTGCATGCTCTACCGGTGCACTGCCATTGGGATCCGACTTTTATAGGACCTGTCAATCACCACAAATTTTTGTACCTGATACGTATATAGTATATACAGCTTCAGATGTGAAAAAAACATACTCTTTATGTCCGATGGAAAGCACTCGGCAAATAGCCTGGAACTCAGCAGGCCCGGCCCTGAGCCGGTGCAACCAGTGCACCCGCACAGGGCTCTCGCGTGCAAGGGGCCCCAACCCAGGTATATGTCAGTCAACGTATAGGTCTATTTATTCAGAAAAAATAGACCGAGAAATTAGCGCTTTAGGCCTTTTACATGCTAGCTACGCGCACGCCTGTGATCGAGCGCCTCCTTCTTCTTCTCTTCTCACCTCACGGTCTCGCCTCCTCGTCTCCTCGTCTTCGTTGTGATTTCTGGCCTTTCCCAAAATAAATGGAGGAGGCCCCGATTTGTTGATTCCCTACGAATTTAGTCATCAATTTTATCTTATTTGGCAATTAAATCCCTTTTCTATAAATCTCGCGAGTTCATCCTCTCTTATTTTCTTCATCCTGTTCGAATTCAGCGAGTATTCTCCTAATTCCTAAATCCTCCATATGCTTGTTTAACCTCTCAACTTGACTGCAAGGGGAATGACAAGAGGATTAGGGGATTGCCCGCAGACATCGCCCATCACCCGGTCGGACTGTCAGGGCACGCCAGCAAGGAGGTTCCTGGTGCTAACTCGTTTCGTTCTGTACAAGACAAACTCACGGCAGGGAGCAAGCAACTGACCCAGCTTCAATCCTCTCCTTGACTACGTGCAGGTACTTTTGTTTCAATCGCATGCCCTAATTTGTTTATTATCTGTGTGCTATAATGTCTCAATAGGGATCCATCAATAAATTCTAAGAACAAATCTGAATTCTTCTAGTATTTGCTGGCTCTAGCAATTGTTGAATACGGTTCATTGACTCTTCGTATGAGTTTGAGTGTACAGTACATTCTTAGGTTGAGATCTATTTTCTCGTAAAATATAGTCTTTTTCTTGAATTGAGCACTGTGACAAATAAGAAAACAAGTACTTTATGTTAAGTAATGTACTTTCTTCGTTCCAAAATAGATGTCTCGGATTTGTCAAAATTTGAATAAATCTAGACACTATTTAGTATATAGGTTTATCCAAATTTTAACAAATCTAAGATATCTATTTTAAGACGGAGAGAGTACTATGTATCTATTGCGATTAAAAGGAAATATTTCTACTTTATGTTGATTTTAAAATACTGCACAAAGGACCCACTTTGTCGTCTTGCACAGGGCCCTGGCATGTCAGGGCCGGACCTGGAACTCAGGCGCCAATCGCCTGGATTCCGGTGGTTATACTAGCTTCCATTGACTTAACATCAGCAGGACGTAGCTACCATGCCGGCAACTATACCAATAAACTCAGTTTGCTAATAATCAATTTGTTGGATTTTTACCATTCAAAAAAAAACTTTTTATTTGGTGAAGGGTTCCATGATCGCCTGATGATATCCTGGATCGTGTTGCTCTGTTTTGACAATCTAGTTCATGTCCTTGGTTTTGGTGGATCTTACGGGTCCGGCCACCCGAACAGATCGATCAATCTGGTGGAAAATCAAGTAGAGGCAATGAGGCATGCATCGACGAATTTCAAATTTCGCTTGAACAATTAATCTTGTACTACTATTAGTTACAGAAGATATAATTACAAACTTAGTACTAGAGCAACAGCAGTTGATCTACGGACCATTCAGCATGCGGATTGGCGCCATGGTGCTGCTCAATCGCAAGAGTAAGGGAAAAGGCGAAAACAACGAGTCCCGTAAGCAGGATGAGAACCCCGAGCAGGGCCTTTTCCACGCGCTCCTCCACGTTGTCCAACACCTGGAAGGACATGCAGGCAACCGCCCATCTGCTGCATTCCTGGGCCTCCGCCCTCGCCTGCTCGCCGGCGTCGTCCATGCGCCCTAGTAGTAGTAATCGATTCACCGACCGATCGATCTAGCACTTCACGTTCTGTCGTACTTACTATATAGGTTTGGTTTGGTTTGGTCCTGTCGATATGGCAAGATGATATATAGACCGGCCGGCTCAATACCTTGGTATCCGTCTTTGTCTCATCTGGAAACGTACGACGTACAGTTATCGTAACCAGTACTGGAAGTCTGAAACCCAATATGGAAAATAGAATTAAACTAGCACATAGGGGCACTGCCTTAAAAAAAGGAAAATGATACTATGTTCCTGGGGATCGCACGCGACGCGTTCCTGGCTCGCGCGAGCGACGCGTGTCCTATGGCCCCACCACGTTCTTATCCCTGCGCAACCGCACTTCCTTCCCCTCCTCTTTCCCATGGAGAAAGTCATGGCAGTTCCTCAATCCTTCCCCGATTTCCCCCGCGGCAACCACCCCTGTTACTCCCAGTGCTGGCGATGTCCCGTCCTTCCCCACACACAGCATCTCCACGCTGTTCTTCCTCTTTCTTTCTTGTTTCTCTGGCCTCTCTCATCTTCCAACCTTTCCGTTCCCTAGAGATCTACTACAATCCCCTGACAGCCTGCTACAAGCACTTGACGGCGACCCGCTACACGCGCCCAGCGATGCTGCTACAAGCTCCCAGCGGCGCTGCTACAAGCACCTAGCGGCGGCGCCGCTACGACACGCACCCTGCAATGCTGCTACATGCGCACAACGGCGCTGCTACACGCGCCTAGCGGCGGCGCTACTGACGCCCGGCGGCGCCGCTACACGCACCTGGCGGCCCCGCTACAAGCGCTTGGCGCGCGTCCGGCGACGCTGCTACAAGCTCAGCTACATGCGCCGCGCTACATGCGCGCCAAGCTACGACGCCGCCATAAGCGCCGGGCGGCGCTGCTACAAGCGCTCAACGGAGCTGCTACATGCGTCCGATGGGCCTGCTATAATGGCTTGACGGCTCTGCTACAAGCGCTACATCTAGCTATGGGCCATCCCTATTGTCTTCGACTTGCTACAGTGAACGCCGACGACTACTTCAGGACATGCCACCGTGTCGCCCGCCGTCTCCACGATTGCCTTCCTCTCTGTGCGAGAGCGAGAAGCTCGGTCCCTTGTTTTTTGGGGAGAAAGGAGAAGAGTATGTGCAAAACGCCGTAGTTGGCTTCATCTCATCCAGGGACACGTGCCCGACCCGGGGGACCAGGGGTTTTTGATCCCCGGGGGACGCGTAGCGCTCGCCTAAAAAAACACATAGGAGCACTGCTTTTTGCCGGTCGACCGCTCCGATTGACCCACACGGTCACTTCTTGTAGAGAGATTATGGGAGATTGAACAACTTCAATAGGACCGGCTGTCAGGTATATATATAGACAATTACAGGGTACAATCCAACGGTTACAAGGAGACCTGCTGTAATACAATTATATCTCAAAACCCCCCACCCCCCCCACCGTGCAGTCGAAAGGTCGGTACCGACACACAGACTGGATCAGAACTCGTCAAAGGTCGACATCGGCAAGCCCTTCGTCATGATATCCGCAAACTGCCGAGAGATCGGCACATGAAGAACTTGAACATAACTGGGAGCAACCTGCTCGCGAACGAAGGGGATATCCAGCTCGATGTGCTTAGTATGTCGATGATGAACGGGGTTGGCGGAGAGGTCGACAGCCGAAACGTTGTCACAAATACAACAATAGCCTTGTCAGAGATCATCTTGTATTTCAAGTCATAGGCTTCTTGCCCTCCAAATTTATACGTGTATATATACTCCCACGAGGGTTAAATCAATACACCGAAATATTAGGGATTCTATAATCTCCACGTGGTATCAGAGCGGTTAGCCTCACGGCGCCGATCCTAAACCTTCCACCACTTCCGCATCATGCGCCGCCCCCAGGAGATCAATCCCTTCTCCTCGGGAGCGCGGCACCCGGGTTCGATCAAAGATCGGATCGGTTCTTTAGATTAGATTAGATCAATTTTCGAGATTCCTAAATTTCATTAGATTAGATCCAATTAGCCAATAAAACCCTAAATCCCACGAACTTCAAATTCGGGTGAAGACTGTGCAATCGGTGTTGAAGCGGCAGATCTGCGTCGACTCGCTGTGCTCTGCCGACGCCGACTTCCAAGCAAAACTCGGCCAACGCGTTCCGCAGGAGGTGGACAGGTGCTCCCCGGCCGTCCAAACGAGCTGGTTCCATCAACACGTCTCCAGGCAGAGGCGAAGACGGCCACACAGAGACGAGTCGTCCCCGATCATGCATGCATCTGCATCTGGTTGCACACGTACCTATAAGGCTTACGGAGGACACATCCGTGCGCGTCCAGAGCACCACGGTCTACATCAACAATCTGCTTCTCGGCTTAGCCAAGCCTGCAACAATTAGCACCAAGGACTCAACGGGCACGTTCACGACACATCAGCTAAGATTTGATCTCCTACAACGCCATGACACATCAGCTACGTCACCGGCCGATCTACACTACACCGACATCAAGATCTGCACGGCTTCGAGACGTGACTACACCGACAGGACACATCAGCTAAGATTTGATCTCCTACGCGCCATGACACGTCAGCTACGTCACCGGCCGATCTACACTACACCGACATCAAGAACTGCACTGCTTCGAGACGCGACTACACCAACATCAAGATCTGCATTGCATCAAGCCGGACTACATCGACCCAAACATCTACGTCAAACTGTACGACTACACCAAGATCTTCATTGAGTTCTACATAGCCAACAAAAATCATCGTCAAGTTCTACATCACATGGTCTAAACCGCCGCCGCAGCCCGACGCTCTGCTAGGGCGATCACACAATCGCCTCGCCCGCCTGGTCAAAAACCCGCCGCCACCGCCGATCTTATGCGATCCGCCGCCACTGGCCTTGTGCCCCGGCCGCCGCCTACAAAAACCCTACAACCAAACTCGCCGCCGCCGCAGATACATGTCGCCGCTGCGCAAAAACCTAACGCTGCCGCAGATCCCTGCCACCGCTGCACAAAAAAACCTAAAACCCTATGACACAAACCACACAATTTTTTGCGCCTCTGGCGCGGCTACAATGACCAAGAAAACCTCGACCACGGCTACATCATGATCGGCTACCTCGACATCGACATCAAGAACAACGTCTACAACAACTCAAGAACTCTAGTCAACAGCGTCCGCGTCATCACTTGCGTCCACGCCACTCCCGCTGTGACTGCGGGAGGGAAGAGGGGCACTAGAAGGGGACACAGTCACCGCCCCTAGGTGTCAGTCATGATCATGTTTACGTAGTTGATGATGACAAGGAGGAGAAGACGACGAAAGTGCAAGACTTCTTTAAGTAATAAAATGCCCTTTATCGAAAAAAAGAGAGCTCAGAGAGAAGCTGACGAAGCCAGGTGCACTCGGCGACGGCGTTAGCCACGACGCGATACTCTGCCTCTGTGCTAGAGCGCGAGACAGTGGGCTGTCTCTTGGACGACCAAGAGATGAGCGACGAGCCAAGATAGACACAATATCCCGAGGTAGAGCGCCAAGTGCCAGGGAAGCCCGCCCAGTCCACGTTAGAGTACGCCACGATGTCCGAGGACGGTGAGGCGGTGATCGAGAGGCCGAGATCCATAGTGCCGCAAATGTAGTGAAGCACCCGCTTGACCGTAGTCCTGTGGGTGTCTCGTGGCGCATGCATATGAAGACACACCTGCTACACGGCATACTGCAGCTCCGGTAGCGTAAGCGTCAATTACTGCAAGGCACCGACGATGGAGCAGTAGAGCGAAGCATCAGGAGCCGGTGAGCCATCGGTGGTGGACAACTTGGCCCTCGTGTCGACGGGAGTGCACGCAGGATTGCAATTAAGCAGCCCGGAGCACTCGAGAAGCTCATGAGCATACTTTCGCTCGTGAAGAAAGAACACGTCTACTCGACGGACCACCTCGAGGCCGAGGAAGTAATGGAGCGGGCCCACGTCCTTGATGGAGAACTCAGCGCGAAGGCGATCGGTGAGCCTTCGAAGGAGATCAACAGTGCTGGCCGTCAAGATGATGTCATCAACATAGAGCATCAGGTAGGCAGTCTCGGTGCCGTGTCGAAACACAAACACCGAGGCATCAAAGAGCATAGACCAAAAGCCGAGCTCGTGGAGGAATGCCGCGATGCGCTGGTACCAGGCGCGCAACGCTTGCTTCAGGCCATACAAGGAGTGCATGAGCAGGCACACGTGCTCGGGGTGATCGGTGTCGACGAAGCCGGTGGGCTGCTGACAGTACACCTGCTCGGAGAGGTGTCCATGAAGAAAGGCGTTGGAGACGTCCATCTAATGCACCGACCAAGCTCGAGAGGCGGCGAGGTGCAGCACCGTGCGGATCGTGCCCGGTTTGACAACTGTGGCAAACATATCCATGAAGTCGACGTCGACACATTGGCGGAAACCGCGAACCACCCAACGCGCCTTGTAGCGCTCAAGAGTCCCGTCAGGCCAAAACTTGTGCTTTAAGACCCACTTGCCGGTGATGACGTTGGCGTGAGGAGGTCGAGGAACAATCTCCCAAGTCCGATTGCGCTGCAGCGCATTAATGACCCACGAGTATAGGGGATCGCAACAGTCTTCGCAATTTATTGATTCGACACAAGGGGAGCCAAAGAATACTTATAAGCCTTAACAACTGAGTTGTCAATTCAGCTGCACCTAGAAATAGTCTTGCTCACAACAGTTTATCAGTAGCAATAGTTTTGTAGTAGAAATAGCAAAGCAACAACAACAGTAGAGCAAAATCAATAGTAACAATAATAGCAAATAGTAGGATATGAGTGCGGTAGGCATAGGGATGGATGGACGGGCGTTGCATGGGAGACTATTCAAGTAACTTCAAGATCTAGGGCAATTGTAGATAAATAAGATAAAGCATCCAAGTACTAAACAATCATAGGCGTGTGTTCCATATATAGTCATACGTGCTCGCAATGAGAACTTGCACAACATCTTTTGTCCTGCCAGCCCGTTGCAGCGAGGCCTCAAGGGAATCTACTGGAAATTAAGGCACTCCTTTTAATAGAGCACCGGAGCAAAGCATTAATACTTCGTGAACACATGTGATCCTCACATCACAGCCATCCCCTTCGGCTGCCCCAATTTCTGTCACTTCGGGGCCTTTGGATCCGGACAATGATATTTGTACACAACTTGCAGATAAGATCACAAACACTACTATCATCATGAATCAATAATAAGTTCAGATCTGAGATCATGGCACTCGGGCCCTAGTGTTAAGCATTAAGCACGACAAGTTGCAACAAAGTCAAATAACACTAATAGAGATACTAGGCACCATGCCCTAACAATCTTATTCGATTACATGATAGAACTCATCCAATCCCTACCATCCTCATAGCCTACAGCGGGGGATTACTCACTCATGGATGGGGGAAACATGGATGGTTGATGGAGATGCGACGGTGATGTTGATGTCGATGATCCTCTCCAAATTCCCCGTCTCGGCAGGGTGCCAGAACGGAGTTTCTGGTTCCGAATCGCGGTTTCTGGTGGTGGCGGTGCAACAGAACTCTTTCTGGAAAAACGTCAAACCCCCTGAGTTTTTAGATCAAGAGGCAAATTATAGGCGAAGAGGGAGGCCTAGGGGGTGCCCGAGGCGGCCACACCCCTCCCAGGTGTGGACAGGAGGTGTGGGCCCCTCGGAGCCCCACTCCATCTCGTCTTCTGGCTCCGTGAATCTTCTGGTGAAATAGGTTTTTTGGCATATTTTCCAGGATTTTTCCTGATAGTTGATTTTCTGCACAAAAACTAGACACCAAGGTAATTCTGCTGAAAACAGCATTAGTCCGTGTTAGTTGTATCCAAATCACATAAGTTTAGAGGAGAAACAATAGCAAAAGGGTTTGGGAAAGTAGATACGTTTTGGACGTATCATGCATCAAACTCTTCATGCATGGCAGCGTGCCAGTGAGGGTCTCGAAGGGCAGACCGAGCGGAGGTGGGCACCAGAGAGAGTGCCGACGAGGGTGCCGATGCAGAGGCCGCGCATACGTACTCGGTGGAGGGGTAGCTAGTGGACGGGCGACGCACACCCGCGCGAGCGCGAGGGACAACACCCGCGGGAGCAGGGGGTGGGGTGTCGGCGGCCGATATGGATGTATAAGGCGAGGCGGCGGCTGATGCAGCCGGCGTCGAGGCGAAGGGCAACTTGGCTGGCGTCGAGGGCACAGACGGTGTCGACGCGGACGAAGTCAATGCGGACGGTGTCGCAGGCGCCGTAGGGGTCGACGCGGACGGTGTCAACGCGGATGAGGTCGACACGGACGAGGTCGACGCGGACAGTGGCGGTGGCGCGTGCCCTGGTGCTGGCGGGGATGGCGCTGATGACCCACAAGTGTAGGGGATCGCAATAGTCTTCGCGGGTAGTATTACCCAATTTATTGATTCGACACAAGGGGAGCCAAAGAATACTTGCAAGCCTTAACAACTGAGTTGTCAGTTCAGCTGCACCTGGAAATAGTTCTTGCTCACAGAAGTTTATCAAGAGTAGCTTGCACTAGCAACAAAGAAAAGAAACAATGAGTAATGAACAAAGGTGAAATAGTAGCAATAATGTAAAGAATCGTAATGAGAGGATTCGAAAAGTGTAGACATAGGGATGGATGGACGGGCGTTGCATGGACGAGTCTGAACATGTAACTTCAAGAACTAGGGCATTGCAGATAAATAATAATAAGCATCCAAGTACTAAACAATCCTAGGCATGTGCTCTAAATATAGTCATACATGCTCGCAATGAGAACTTGCACAACATCTTCTGTCCAGGCAGCCCGTGGCAGCGGGGCCTCTAGGGAACTACTTGTAATTAAGGTGCTCCTTTTAATAGAGCACCGGAGCAAAGCATTAACACTCCGTGAACACATGTGATCCTCACACCACAGCCATCCCCTCCGATTGTCCCAATTATTGTCACTTTGGGGCCTTTGGATCCAGACAATGATATGTGTACACAACTTGCAGATAAGATCACAAACAATACTATCATAATGATTCAATAATAAGTTTAGATATGAGATCATGGCACTCGGGCCCTAGTGACAAGCATTAAGCACAACAAGTTGCAACAAAGTCAAATAGCACTAATAGACACTATGATCCTAACAGATCTTATTCGATTACATGATATAACTCATCCAATCCCTACCATCCCCAAGCCTACAGCGGGGATTACTCACTCATGGATGAGGGAAACATCGGTGGTTGATGGAGATGCGTTGGTGATGACGATGGCGATGATCCTCTCCAAATTCCCCGTCCCGGCAGGGTGCCAGAACGGAGTTTCTGGATTCGAATCTTGGTTTCTGGTGGCGGCGGCGGAGCGGAACTATTTCTGGAAAACTATCGAACCCCCCTCTGTTTTTAGGTCAAAAGGCAACTTATAGGCGCAGAGGGAGGCCGAGGAGCTGCCTCGGGTGGCCAAACCTCCCCTAGGCGCGGGGTCAGTGGGCCCGCGCCTGGGATGGGTCTAGGCCCCCCCAGGCCTCCCCTCTGTCTCCCTTCTGGCTCCGTGGATCTTCTGGTGAGAAATAGTTTATGGCATATTTTCCGGGATTTTTCCTGATAATTCATTTTCTGCACAAAAACAAGACACCAAGGTAATTCTGTTGAAAACAGCGTCAGTCTATGTTAGTTGTATCCAAATCACACAAGTTTAAAGAAGAAACAATAGCAAAGTGTTCGAGAAAGTAGATACGTTTTGGAAGTATCAGGCGCCGAGGCGGGCACGACGAGGGCAGCCCGGCGTCGTCCAGGGGCGGCCTCAAGCGGAGCCGCATGTGTCACCGAAGGTGTCACCAAAACTCCCTGCTGAAATGGAAAAACCAACTTATCAAAGTAAACATGCCTCGAGGTGATTACGCGATGAGAGACCGGATCATAACAACGATAGCCCTTGGTGTTGGCAAGATAGTCGAGGAACACACAAGGCAAGGAGCGGGGGCCAAGCTTATGGGGCGCGATGGCGGCGGTGCTAGGGTAGCAGAGGCAGCCGAAGATGCAGAGATCTTCATAGGACGGAGGCGTACCAAAGAAGAGATGGTGCGGCGCGTATTGCCAGCGGGAACAACATGGGAGAATGTTAATGAGAAGAGTAGTGGTGGCGAGGTCATCCGACCAGAATCGTGGAGGCATATACGCGTGGAACAAATGGGTGCGAACACAATCGTTTAGAGTGCGGAGGATGCGTTCAGCATGACCATTTTGTTGAGAGGTGTAGGGACACTTTAGACGGAAGATGGTGCCATGAGAGGCGAGGAGGGTGCAGACAGTAATGTTGTTGAACTCTTTATTGTTGTTAGTTTGGAGAGCATGTATGGGGCGACCGAATTGGGTGGAAGCGTAGGCAAAAAACGAGGCGAGGGTGGAGGAAACATATGACTTACGGCGCATGGGAAATTCCATACAAAGTGCGAATAATCGTCTAAAATCACAGGATAGTAATTAAAGCCAGAATTACTCAGAATCAGCGAGGCCCAAACATCACTATGAATTAACTGAAAAAGAAAAGACACTACTGTGGAGGAGGAATTAAACGAAATGTGAACATGTTTGCCGAGACGACATGCTTCACAAGAATGAGCATCCGTTTTATTACATGTAAAAGAAAATCCTTTAATTATTTTACGAAGAGTGGTGGAGCTAGGATGGCCGAGGCGCGCATGCCAGAGGTCGACACCAGCGGAGAGGGCGACGCGGCTGGTGGTGGAGGCGGCAGTGGTGGAAGATCCGACATGGTACATATTGTTAGAGCTATCATTGCGGTGGAGTAGCATCCGGGTACGTCCATCCTTAACAGAAAAACCAAAAGCATCAAATTCCACGGTCACAGAATTGTCACGAGCGAGAGAATAAACTGAGAATAAATTCTGAATTAATTCAGGAGAGACGATGATATTATTTAGAGTGAGAGGAGTGGAGTTAGAAGGAAAGGCGGCAGATCCGGTGTGAGTAATAGGAAGAGGATGACCGTTGCCAACGATGATGCGAGACGAAGTGGAAGTGGGGAAAGAGGTGGAGAGGTTACTGGGGTGAGAGGACATGTGCGCGGAGGCGCCAATGTCCATGAACCAGTCACCGCCACCACCATAGGGGACAGCAGTGGGGGCGGATTGGAGGGCGGTCTGCAGCACGGGATCCCACTGAGTCGACGACGGCTGAGGTGCGAGGTAGTAGGGGGGAGAAGGCGCAGTGTAGGGTGCAGACGCGGTCGGCCCTGCGAAGAACACCTGGTGGTTGGCCAGGCGCGGCCACATGATGCCTGGGTAGGGGCGCGCGACACGGGCATCGTGTAGGCGTGGATGACCCCCGTCCAAGGGTTGGTGGCCGTCATCCAGGGCGGGTTTGGGGTGGCGTGAAATTGGTGTTGCCCCAGTTGCCCTCCCCCTATTGTCGCCCCGACGACGATGACGATCGCTGTTGCCGCCGTTGGTGGGAGGCGGATAGGCAGGTTGCTGAGGCGCATAGAACGCGGGAGGGGTCGGGGCTGGTGCACGAGGCGTGGGAGGCGCCGTGGGAGACGAAGTTGTGGAGGCGCGGGAGAGGCCAGCGGCAAAGGCGATGTGAGCCGCCCGGGCCCGCAGGTGCTTCAGCCGCCGCTCCTCGAGGTGGAGGTACGCCACAGTTTTGATACACCCAATTTGCATCACCTTTCTATATCCTAGGCATGTGCTCCAAATATATTCATACGTGCTCGCAATGAGAACTTGCACGACATCTTCTGTCCAGCCAACCCGTGGCAGCGGGGCCTCTAGGGAACTACTGTCAATTAAGGTGCTCCTTTTAATAGAGCACCGGAGCAAAGCATTAACACTCTGTGAACACATGTGATCCTCACACGACAGCCATCCCCTCCGGTTGTCCCAATTATTGTCACTTTGGGTCCTTTGGATCCGTACAATGATATGTGTACACAACTTGCAGATAATATCACAAACAGTACTATCATAATTATTCAATAATAATTTCAGATCTGAGATCATGGCACTCGGGCCCTAGTGACAAGAATTAAGCACAACAAGTTGCAACAAAGTCAAATAGCACTAATAGAGATACTAGGCACTATGCCCTAACAGATCTTATTCGATTACATGATAGAACTCATCCAATCCCTACCATCCCCAAGCCTGCAGCGGGGGATTACTCACTCATGGATGAGGGAAACATCGATGGTTCATGGAGAGGCGTTGGTGATGACGATGGCGACGATCCTCTCCAAATTCCCCGTCCTGGTAGGGTGCCAGAACGGAGTTTCTGGATCCGAATCTTGGTTTCTGGTGGCAGCGGCGGAGCGGAACTATTTCTGGAAAACTATCGAACCCCCCTTGGTTTTTAGGTCCAACGACAACTTATAGGCGCAAAGGGAGGCCGAGGGGGTGCCTGGGGTGGGTGTGGGACCCCCAGGCCTCCTCTCCGTCTCGTCCTCTGGCTCTATGGATCTTCTGGTGAAATATAAGTTTTGGCATATATTACGGGATTTTTTCTGATAGTTCATTTTCTGCACAAAAACAAGACACCAAGGTAATTCTGCTGAAAACAACATCAGTCCGTGTTAGTTGTATCCAAATCACACAAGTTTAGAGGAGAAACAATAGCAAAGTGTTCGAGAAAGTAGATATGTTTTGGACGTATCAACTCCCCCCAAGCTTAGATTATTGCTTGTCCTCAAGCAATTTAGTTGAAAACTGAGTGCGATAAAAGAACTTTCATGAACACTTTGCTTCATATGATGTAAATATTCTCAGCACAGGAGTAGATGCTTAGACAATTCACAATAAGGAGTATGCAACTAAGTATACTCAATAGTCATTGCAAGCTATGAAGAGAAACCAACTCAATAATAATAAGTAGCATGAAACATAAACATAAGCAACATTGCAATGCTCATAGTAAGGTATGATAGAGTGGTATCTCACTTGCCTTTGTTTGAAGAGCACAATAAAAATGCCAAGGCACCTCTGAAGTTAACATGAAGACTAGAGGTAAAGATATCAGAGATACAAGCATCAAAGTCATGACATAATTAACCAAGTTTTGGAACAAACACAAAAATGACAACTATGCTCTCAAGAAGGTTCTCATAGAATAAGTGGTGACTCAACAAAGTTGTGAAAAGTTTGAAAGGCTTCCAAATGTTGAAAGGAAGGTACTCATTAGCTTTGAGCTCTCATTGCCCCTATCATAGGCATCTTCATACGGTTAAGGTGAAAGTGAGGTCCACTCTAAATCATATGCTTGACAGGCCATAAACTGGAAATCCCAAGTCCCTTGAGTACGAGGGCCGCTCTGCATGCTACTCAACTTTGGTCACCTGAAAGTTCTTGTCATTGTAAATACATGCATTTCATCGAGAACCGCCAACGGGGTACCCCTTGCACATGGTACATGAGCTTTCCCATAACCAAAATGACAAGGCAAACAGACAATGAGCATCTCAGCAATCTTTTTATTTACCATATGCATAGCTTTTTATTGAGGATGTTTGATAGATGCTCATTATGGTGATGCTGCAAGTTTCCACCATGATTAGGCATGGCTTAGGCTAGCGTCCCAGACGTTTCTCTAACACAATGTATAGACTCCATGAACTCACAACCTCCCCTTTTATTTCACATCGTTGACATCTGTAAACAAAAAAAATGTTGAAAGCGTTCAACATGACAACACGGTTCTGCTGACTCCTAGCATATAATTAGCAAGCATATAACTTTTATGGACATGTCACAATGGTTCAGGATTATTAAGCGCAAGGAATAAAGTGTTCCATCAAGTTTGTGAGAGCTTTACTAACTAACTTTCTCAAAACAGACAAACATTTTATTTTGGAAGAAAACACGGCATATAGAATATGCGCTGAAGTAGCAAATGTTGCTAATAGGTAGGTATGGTGGACATAGCTGTCAATATTGGTTTTGGGGAGTTGGAAGCACAAGTAGAGCACATACTCAGTGCAAGTGAAGGCTAGCAATAGAGAGGGAGCGACAAACGAGAGAGCAATAGCTGTGATAATCATGCTTGCAACAAAAATGACTAATTATGGCATGAAAGTGATACAATAACTCTGAGGCAAAATAAATCATCGAGGATTACTGACTATTCATTAGTCATATGCATGCGTGAACATGTGCCAAGTCGATTCACATGAACATTCAGATGAGGATACCACAATATCATACCAAAATATGAATAAAACAATGCAAGCAAACATTCATACGACATGCTACAAACTATTAGAAAGCTAGAGGTAATCATAAACAACCAAGAACTACTAAGCATCCATAATGACATACACCTTACAGGAACAGGCTAAGCATGCAATGATGAGTATATGTACAAAAATGAAAAACAATTAGAGTTCGTTACCAGCCTCTTACCACTCCTCAAGTTGTCTTAATCTTCATTTTTTCCATTCACTTGTGTGACTTGAATAATAACATGAAACCATAATCCACTGAGGACGGCTAAACCCTGCAAATAACTCACAAAACCAAAGAAGAAGAACAAATATTTTGGGTGTTTTCAATTTTTCAAACAAGCCAACAAAGCAAAAACAAACCAAACAAAGCAAAAACAAACCAAACAAAGCAAAAGAAAACCAAAAACAAAAACTAAGATGCTCCAAGAACAACACAACTGTGCATGAATCAATAAAAACGAAGTGTCTAGAAAGACCTGAGATTTTTATTGATGAAGAAGGGAATGCCTTGGGCACTCCCAAGCTTTGACGCTTGTACCTCTTGAATATTTCTTGGGGTGACACAGGGTGGCTCCCCCCAAGATTGAGATTTTGTCCATTCTTCATCTCATTACATCATTCTTTCCTTACACCTAAAATTTTTCCTTCATACAAAACTTCACACAATCTTCATTAGCAACATTAGTGTATTCAAATGATAATAGACTCTTAGGCTTAGCTTTAGAACAACAAAAATTTTCAGTAAAACACAAGCTACTATGGCAAATCCTTCAAAAAGCTCAATTCCCTAAAAGAGAACTCAAAAAGGAATTAATAAGAAGCAAATGCAAATAATGGCACAAATCTGTCAAAACAGACCAGCAGGTAGAAACCGGTTTTTTTGAAAATCTTCTGTTGCTCAAATAAAAATGTGTTGAACTAACGAAAGTAAGCTAACATATTGGGGGATTTATTTGTAAATGTTCAGCTCAATCAGACTTACAGAGACTCCTCACGAATTTTTATGGTGGAGGATAGAAATCTGTTTCGGGACAGCAACTCCCCAAATCTTACTTCCCTCTCATTAGAGGTCATTCTTGGCACAAAAAGCAAACAAAAAGGATAAGGAGAGGTCATTACTGAAGTAATAACTTCCAAGACTCAAGGAAACTCTTGGGTTATCTCCCAATAAGTACTTTTCTTTAACGCCTTTAAGTTAGGCACGACGGACGTCAAGGATTTGAAAGGAGAAAAATAAAAGCAAGCAAGTATAACCACTGTGAAAACATTGTTTTGTTCATTAAAATACTTTTGTTAACAAGGTTGATCAAGTCTTGTTAACAAAACAATCTTATGTGAAACAAAACATTGCATTCCACAAGGTGATTATGTTACCTCATACTTGATAGCAATGGTCCCAATCATAATAGTTTCAAAATTTTCTTGTGGAATGGGACAATATATTTCTCCAACCTTGATGATCTCAATATTTTTAATAGAATTCAGGCAATATCTTCTAACAACCTTGTTTTGGAAATAAATAGTATGCTCTTTGTCATCAATATTGAATGTTACTTTTACTTTCTTACAATTAATGACAGCACCTGCAGTATTAAGAAAAGGTCTCCCAAGAATAATAGACATATTATCATCTTCAGGCATTTCAAGCACAACAAAATCAGTCAGAATCAAGTAATTATGAGCTACTTGAACAGGAACATCCTCACATATACCAACAGGAATAGTAGTTGACTTATCAGCCATTTGCAAAGATATATCAGTTGGTATCAACTTTTC
Organism: Avena longiglumis; assembly: GCA_030063025.1. Lineage (NCBI taxonomy): Eukaryota > Viridiplantae > Streptophyta > Magnoliopsida > Poales > Poaceae > Avena > Avena longiglumis. Next base: position 125,525,181 of record CP125977.1, read on the forward strand.
TAGCTGGAGTCTCTTGTAGAGAGAAAAAGGCATAACACTAACTCCAATCACATAAAGCAGTTCTAACATGTAAGATCCCACCTTTATAAAGGTAAAGATCCCTATGATTGCAATGCTAGTCCCTGTATCAATTGCTAGCATCCACAGTTTAAGATGAAGTACACAGAAATAAAGGTCATTATTACATCATCATTCCAGAGATAACATAGTCTTTTACAACTCCATAGCCATAGGCTAGTACAAGAGTTTAACATAACAATATAAATAAAAGTCTCCATCTTCATGTTCCACAGGCAAGCATGTTGAGTGTAGACTCATAACCCCTAATCATCATCAGATTAACCTGCAACATCACAAGTTACATCCAGAGTGGGTCAATACATTGGAATAGTATTGGCAAGTGATACCTTAGTAGAATATTAGCATCCAGTTACTACATGAATTTGGCTAAGTGTAGCTTAGGCTTGCCTTGCTCAAAATAGGTTTTACCTATCAGTTGAAAGCACTAAGTTTTTGTTTGGCAAAACTCCCAAGGAACCACCAATGGAAATTGGTGAACCTTCACCCTTGTTCACCCACAAGTTTTAACTTAGAAAATTGGGATGAGGAGATTCTTGATAGCTTCCATGTCTTGTTGCTCAAATTGTCCAATACCAGGGACATGGCTAAGTACTTAGTTTCTTCCATCCGCACAGGTGGTGCACTTTCCCCACCAAGACAGGACCTTTCAGAAGCCTTCCCTTAGACCAAATGGACGCGTTCCAACCTATCACCCACTACCACCAACTGTCCAAATGGCTAAGTTATTGCAACCTATATGATCCAGGCAGAGCCCATAATGCCATGTGGTTGTACTAGAAGCTTCTTAACATATGGCATCTCAAATCACTTTGTTCCTGGGTGGCTTTCCACAAGTGTGATACACAAGGTAAACCATAGATATGGGCCTTGTGTAACCACTCAACACAAACCAACATACCATTCCACCCAGGTGATTCATTCACTTAGTTGTTTTATTAGGCAAAACACAAGTCAAAAGACTTAGCAAAATTTCCATAGCATGAATAATAATCCCCCTTGTTTGCTACTAGCTAGGCTAAGCATGGCAATGTAGTAAGTATCATAACTTAGAGAATTCTAACAATTCTTCAACTACTAGGATTTCCCAAGCATAGCATATAGATACTTAGCAAAAATATTCATGCAAGTCTATACAAAATATTTCTAATGCATAGTCAAAATATTGGGACAAAAATATGAAGCACCACTTGCCTTGCTAGTTGGGGGAGTATCAACAATCCTCACAATCACAATCACCACTAGCACCAAAATCTACACATAAAATGATAGCACAAAAATCACATATCAAAATAAACAAGCAAAAATATATGAATGCATGCAAATGCCATGTGATGATTTTTCCAATTCAACCAAGACAAGTAAAACAATACTTAACACTAAACTAAACTTTAATACACTAGTTAAACTTAATTTGATCTTTAAAACATTTTTCAAATAATTTTTATACTCAAAACAAGCCTACAAATGTCTCTGCAAAAATAACCAAGTTTACATACGCTATTCATTAAACAAAGTTCATGGTTGGAAAGTACTCTTTTTCCTGATTCCATTGATATAAAATTTGCAAAATTTGAATGTGTGGATCAAAAGTTATGAATTTTGCAAGTTTGAACAACTAATAGATCTTATTTCAGATTTTAAATCTAAACCCTAGCCACGCGGCAGCTCCTGATTGGACGGTACCGGTTCGCGCGGATTAGGCTCTCTGGATCATTAGATTAAAAGTGCATCGCACGGCTCAGATCAAAACATACCGCTTCGGTTAAGTTATCAATCAGATGCGTTGGATCTAGATCTAACGGCGCACAGGTGTTTGGCCAAAGATGGGCGGCACGCGACGGTGTCTGGCGGCGGCACGGTCAGACAAGGACGGTGCCAACGATACAGGACGCACGGGAGAGGGAGAAATAGCTCACCGAGTTCGCCGTGCGTTGCTGATGCTCAAGGTGTGCTTGGTTGGCGAAGGGGCGCTCGAGGTTGACGGGGATTGCTCGTCGTAGTTCCTACTGGCGACGGTCGCTTCTGTTCGTTGTCGCTGGCGAGGGTACAGATCATGCCAAGGCAAGAGAAGATGTGCGTCAGATGCGCAAGATGATGCTGGTCATGCGAGTATCAACGAGAGGGCAAGGCGCGGTCTGTACTAACCAGGAAAGCTCGCCGGAGTTGATGGTTTCGTTGGACACGTGCAGTCGTCGACGTTGACGAGGCTCTGGATAGTCCTAGCATGCACCAGAGGTGTTAGGAGATGCGCAAGGGTGCAGTGACCATACTGGCAAGATTAGAAGGCAAGGGGCGGGGAGTGCTCACCGGAATTCACCGCCGGAGGTCATCGGTACTGCGGTGGGGTTCTGCGAAATATGGGTAGCCTGGTGGAGGAGCGAGCGAGTGGAGTGAGGGGAAATGGTCGCAGAGGGGTGGGGATTAAGTAGCCGGAGCAGGGGCGGCATTCACGCAGCGAATCAATGGGATTTAAGCAGAGAGTAATTGCGACGTCACTGCGGCGAGGTAACGGCGGAGCGGGTCAGACGGGCGGTGATTGGGGACGATGATGACGGGGCAGATGGGTCCCAGTGGTCAGCGAGGGGGTGTGCGCGGTCGCGGTGAAAATCAGAGAGAGAGGGGAAAACCCGAGTGGGCTGCATCTGCTACTAGGCCGAAAGAGTGGCGCCGGCCTTTTTCCATTTCTTTTGCCTTTTCCTTTTTCTGTTTGATTTTCTAGGAATCCTTTTCAAATGATTTTTAAAAGAGTTTGGATTCAAAAAAAATCTGGATTTTTGTAAAGTGAAACAGATACATTTTTGTGTATAAAGTATTGCTGTTCACTCAAATTTACAAAGGCCCATTGGTATTTAAAATAAACCTTGCCTTTAATATTCATTTAAATAAGATATGAAAATGGTTTAAATTTTATAATTTGTTTTGAAAATCTTTTGTCCAATCCTTTAGAAACATCACTCAACTCAAGTTCAAATCCTTAATGATTAAAGCAAGTATTTCTTATAAGAAGGTGACAATAAGGCCATGGCCTTGCTTACATAAAATAATAGATCACAAAGTTTCTGCTTTTGAAGAAATGATCCTAAAATGATTATGAATGCATGAATGATATGCAAACTTTGAAATCATGATTTTTGGGATGTTACAAATCTAACCCCCTTAAGGTGAATCTCGCCCTCGAGATTCGGATTGGCTAGCAAATAGGTGAGGGTGGTCTTTCCGAAGATCATCTTCTCTTTCCCAAGTTGCTTCTTCTTCGGAATGATGGTCCACTGAACTTTGCAAAATTTGATAGTCTTTGTCCGAGTTACTCTTTCTGTAGTCTCAAGAATCTTGATAGGTTTTTCCTCATAAGTGAGATCACTTTCCAATTGGACCTCCCCAAAAGGTATAGTGTCCTTCAAAGAAGTCTCCTCCATCTCTGGATGGCATTTCTTTAGCTGACTCACATGAAACACATTGTGAACGACAGACAAAGATTCAGGCAATTCAATCTCATATGATACTTCTCCTTTATGGCTCACAATCTTGAATGGTCTAACATATCTTGAGGCCAATTTTCCTTTGACTCCAAATCTCTTCACTCCACGAAGTGGTTATACTCTAAGATATGCTCTATCACCCACCTCATAGGTGACTTCCCTACGCTTGGGATCTGCATAGCTCTTCTGTCGGGACTGTGCTATCTTCAATCTGTCCTTTACTAACTTGACTTTCTCTTCAGCTTCCTTGATTAGATCTGGCCCGAACAAGTTTCTTTGTCCAACACCATTCCATAGCAATGGTGTAGTACACTTTCTCCCATAGAGAAATTCAAACGGTGCCATCTCAATACTGGCTTGATAGCTGTTATTATAAGAGAATTCCGCGTAAGGCAGACTTTCATCCCAACTAGCTCCATAATCTAGGGCACATGCCCTCAACATATCCTCTAAGATCTGGTTGGTCCTTTCTGTCTGTCCATCAGTCTGGGGATGAAAAGCAGTACTAAATTCCAATCTCGTTCCCAATGACTCATGCAGTTGTCTCCAAAAATGGGAAGTGAATTGAATTCCCCTATCAGACACAATACTCTTGGGTACTCCATGCAGACACACAATCCTGTTCATATAGATCTTGGCCAACTTAGCACTTGTATAGGTTGTCTTCACGGGTATAAAATGAGACACTTTAGTTAGACGATCCACTACTACCCAAACAGAATCATATCCTGATCTGGTCCTTGGCAATCCGGTGATGAAATCCATGCCAATCTTGTCCCACTTCCAATCAGGAATAGGTAGTGGTTGTAACAATCCTGCTGGCTTCTGATGTTCTGCTTTCACTCTACTACATACACCACACAAAGAAATATGTTCGGCGATGTCCTTCTTGAGATTATTCCACCAAAATATTTCCTTTACATCCATGTACATTTTGGTGTTACCTGGATGAATGGAATATGGTGAGTTGTGTGCTTCCTATAAAATCAGTTTCCGAAGCTCCAGATCTTGCGGAATGCAGATACGTTTTCCATACCATAAAGTACCTTGTTCGTCTTCATGGAATCCTTTGGCTTTTCCTTTACTAATATTTTCCTTAATATCTTCAATTTTTTTGTCCATCTTTTGGGCTTCCTTGATTTTGTCCAACAAGGTAGGTTGAACATCCAATGACATGAGATGTCCTTCAGGCACAATCTCCAATCTGAGATCTTTAAATTGGGCACACAGATCATCTGGCAACTCTCCCTTAGTAAGGCCATTCACATATACCTTACGGCCTAGTGCATACGCTACAACATTTACTTTACCGGGGTGGTATTGCAAACTCAAATCATAGTCCTTGATGAGTTCTAGCCATCTTCTTTGTCTCATGTTGATCCCTTTCTGAGTAAAGATATACTTCAAACTCTTGTGATCCGTGGACACTTCACATCGCTTTCCCAAAAGATAATGTCTCCATGTTTTGAGTGCATGGACAACAGAGGCTAACTCTAAATCATGAGTAGGGTAATTCACTTCATGAGTTTTGATTTGTCTCGAGGCGTAAGCCACAACTTTTTCCTCTTGCATCAGAACTTCACCCAATCCTTGATGATATGCATCACAATACACTTGGAAATCCTTCTCCAAATCTGGTAGACATAAAACTGGTGCTGTCACTAGTCTCTTCTTCAATTCTTGGAAACTGAGTTCACACCCTTTAGTCCAATCAAATTTCTTGTCTTTCTTTAGTAACTCCGTCATTGGTTTAGCTACCTTGGAGAAATTCTCAATGAACCTTCTATAGTACCCTGCCAAGCCAAGGAAACTACGTACTTATTTTACTGACTTAGGAGATTCCCATTCAGTTACAGCTGACACTTTTGCAGGATCAACTGCTACACCATCTCCTGATACAATGTGTCCAAGAAATCCAACCTCATTCAGCCAGAATTCACACTTGCTGAATTTGGCATACAACTTATGCTCTCTAAGCTTCTCAAGTATCAATCGTAAATGTCCTTCATGCTCTTCTTTGCTCTTGGTGTAGATCAAAATGTCATCGATGAAAACGATGACAAACTTGTCAAGAAACTCCATGAACACCTTGTTCATCATATTCATGAAATAAGCTGGTGCATTGGTCAAACCAAATGGCATCACGGTGTACTCATACAATCCATACCTAGTGGTGAAAGCAGTCTTAGGTATGTCTTGTTCCCTTATCTTAAGTTGGAAATAGCCTGATCGGAGATCAATCTTTGAGAACACCATGGCTCCTTCTAACTGATCAAACAAGTCATTGATTCTGGGCAAAGGATATTTGTTCTTGATGGTCACCTCATTGAGTGAACGATAATCTATGCATAACCTTTGACTTCTATCTTTTTTCCACAAACAAAACTGGTGCTCCCCAAGATGAAGAACTTGGTTGAATAAATCCTTTCTGCAACTGTTCTCCAAGTTGTTTCTTGAGTTTTATTAAGTCATCAACTGACATCTTGTATGGTCTCTTTGCTATTGGTCCAGATCCTGCCAGCAAGTCAATCAGAAATTCCACATCTCTATCTGGTGGCATTCCCGGCAATTCTTCCGGAAACACATCTGGATATTCTCTCACAATTAGCACACTGTCTATGCTAACCCCCTTAAGAGCATTTATCTTACTTCCTTTGGATTCAAAGTTAGTCTTGAATCTAATCCTTTTATTATCCGGGGCTGTGAGTGTGACAGTATGATTGGCACAATCTAGCACTCCCTTGTACTTAGTCATCCAGTCCATTCCCAAAATGACATCCAATCCTTGGGAATTTAGGATTATCAAATTAACGAGAAACTTATACTTCCCAAATTCTATGACTAGGTCATGACATCCTGAGTTCACTATCATTTCTCCACCAGGAGAACTTACTTTTATAGGACACCCAATAGTTTCAACTGGAAGTCCATTTCTATCAAAAAATGCTCTTGATATGAATGAATGCGATGCGTCAGTATCAAAAAGAACAAGTGCTGGAACAGAATTGAGTTTGAACTTACCAGCCACAGCATCAGGTTCCTCATAAATTTCTTCCATATTGATGTGGTTCACTTGTCCCTTTTGTAAGGGATTGGGATTGTTGGCACCTTTAACTTTATTTTATGGGCACTCATTAGCATAGTGCCCCATCTTCTTACACTTGAAGCATTCAACCTGACTGAGATCTTTCTTGACAGGCCGACTTCCACTACCACTTACATTGTGGTGGCTCTTGTATCCACTCTTATGGTTCTTATACTTGTCGTTATCATGACTGCGGTGATGTTTGTTGTCATGATGACGGTTGTGGCTGTGGTGGTTGTTATACTTTCCATGTTTGTGGGACCCAGAACTCCCACTATCATCATGATGGGAATGCTTGTGAGACGATCCCGAGCTGTGCTTATCAAAACAATGCTTCCTCTTCCTACTCTCAACCAGTTTCATCTTGTTCTCCAAGATGGTAGCCTTGTCACAAAGTGATTGGTAGGTTGGGACATAGGCAACAGACAGCTACAGATTTAGTTCATCATTCAGTCCTTCGAGGAATTTCTCCTTCCTCTTGGCATCAGTATCAACTTCATCCGGTGCATAGCGCGCCAGATTGTTGAATTCCTCAATATATTCAGCCACACTGCAGTGACGCTGTTTCAGATTGTGGAATTCCTTCTTATTCAAATTCATCACTGTAACACCCTCAGAATCGGACCTATGCAAGTTTGGGCAAAATTCACCAAACCCGCATAGAAACGATTCAAAGGTGCCCACCAGGCACTTTCGTGCGGGTGGAAAACGAAGTAATAACATTACACAACAGTCCTCGATGGGACCCACAGAACAGATATATATATAACAGCGACTCCATGAGTCAAGAATGCAGATATATTATACAAAGATCCAAATCACCTGGAAAATGATAGAGCGTCCGACTACGGACAAGAAGCAAATGGGGCTAAGAGCCCTGAAGAATAACCAATGGCGTCCATAACCCTGCCCAGGCCAAGCCGGAAGGGTAACCCTGCTAACGACGTCGATCTCAAAACCTGCTTAAACAAAAGGGGTGCCGACAAAGGGCAAAGGAAAAAGAAGGAGCGTCAGTACTGAGGCCAGTACACGGCGAGGCTAGAATTCGGCGGTCCTCGCCTACATAGGTATGGTGGACTGAGCGGCAGCGGCAGCATGCACTAAACAACCTATAGAGACTCGATACAACTAACGGTTATCAGAGAGGGGTAAGAAAGACCTATCCGGATCCAACCTGAGGCTAACACCAAACAAACCCATCCTGGTGTTTCCCCCTCGAGACCAAACGAGGAAGTCAACCGAGGAACTCACACAGTTGGCAGTTTTATTTGTTCAATTATAGTTGCGACAATTACTAGTCAGGTTTAGATAATCATCCTGATAAAGTAAGCAGTGGGCACTTTTAGTTAACCATACCGTTATAGTGGCAACACTTACTAGTCAGATACAATTAGCATGAGAGAATCCCAAAACCCAGCAGTTGTTGGTACTTTTATTCAGCCATTCCGTTGTAGTTGCAAGATTTACTAGTCAGGTACAATGGTCGCAAGCGACACTCCAAACAAGCAATTGTGGGCAGTATTATTTAGTCATTCCATTATAGTGAAGCTAATTACTAGTCATTATAAGTCAAATTTATAGCAATAAACTTTAGTTATGCTTGTCTATGATCAAGAAACGGTGCTCCAAGTCGTCCATATCCGCGGACACGGCTTTCAGAAAGTTTTACCCGGCCGGGGTGCACCAATAGCAACACACGCTCGATCAACCTCGGAAAAACCAAATCAAAACCCAACGAGGCTTTCACGACTGAACAATCACAGGATTCAGAAATATTTCAGGCCACCCTTGGAGTAGATCCAACGGAGTAAGCGAGCTCGAGACGGACTCAAGGTTTGGGTGGACGGTGAACGATGGGAACCCCAAACGGGGCTTGTCGACACCGGAATCGTTTCCGATCCAAAATAAAGATGCGATACCTCACAATCGTAAATAAAGCAAAGAAACATGGCATAAGTACAGGATCGTAAATAAAACCTCAAACTAGTTTGTGGCCCCAAGAAATAAGAATGAATCAAGCTCGCTCAGGGGGTCCCATATACCTCCGGATGTGGATAGCGCCAAAAACAAGGAACAGGAATCAAGTACTGGGTCTTACGGGACACAAGTGGGTTCGAAACCAAATATTATCTATCACCCACCGATGCCTCGCTTATTTCAATTTTAGTTGTTAAACAGAAATTAAAGTGGCGATAAGTAAAACTAGAATCATCTCCATCATCAACATGCGGCAATACATCAACAATCGAGGCCTATGACGACACACATCAAGACTAGAGCAAGCAACTACGACAAGAAGTCCAACTATCTACCAAACAGCAGTAATAGGGTGTGTCCAAGGCAATATAGGCTGCACGGTATATCACGTACGGAAACTAAAGCATCGCAACTCGATAGCAATAGATCAACAGGAGGGAATAAAGACTATAAAAGTAAGATAGGTAGAAAGAGGAGATGCTCTTTGAAAACATTGTCGAAGGTTCAACCAAGATCGGGCGAAGCTCACATCAACTCAACGGCCTTATCCGCAAGAAGCAAAACACTAGAAGAAACACGGATGCACTATTTAATACATGGCGAAGATCGGCATGATGCATGCATGATGGATGACATGGCAAAAGTACGATGCGGTTAGTTCATATTAAGTGGAACCGGGGTCCCGACATTTAAGATATGGTTCAAGTTGCTTAAAACCCCCGCAATTTAAATGTTGTTTATCAAGACAAAAGATAGCACCGGTTCGCTACACAAGTTTAAATGAGGCCAATATAAGGCTAGATTTGCCCGCATATGGGCCCCATATTTAATTATTAGGTGAATCGGCATAAGGCCCCCAAACCAATGCTATGCATGCGGGAATGACACTTATTATGCAGCAAATTGTTATGATATTATAAAATAGGGTTCTCGGATAAGGGGTTCACACATTGAGGGGTCACGACGATCTTGTTAGGGTTCCGGGGTTCGGTCGCAGGGTCCAGGGTCCGGTCTCGGCGGGAGCGTTCTCGGATAACTAGGGTAGATCTTGTCGTTGCGAGGTTCCTGTCGGGTCCTCGAGTCGGGGCGGTCTTGGCGTTCCGGGGGAAGTACTTGTCGCTCATGTGGCCTTCGGGTTCTATGACGATGATCTTGTCGTTTCGATGTCAGGGTCTCGAAATCCATGAAGCGAACCTTGTCGCCCTTGAACGAAGCACATGTCATCCCATGGGTCCGTGTAGAAGAGCTCGACGATCCATGACGGATGTCTCCGGTTAAACGCTTTTTCCATGAAGGAGATCTTGTCGTTGCGCCTAAGAACTCGGGTTCGGTGGACACTTGATTATTTCCTTAGGAGATCCGCGAATGGTGGCGAACTCGCCCGTGACGAAGATCTTGTTCGGATCCGGATGTTGGCGGTGTGGTGATTGCTCCGTTCCTTGGCGAGGGCTTGACCGCACACATTTGCACCGCAACCTTCATACACGCCAAGACGGGAGGTCCTGGCCGGTGGGTTCTGACGCGAGGGCGGCTGCCGAGGGTGCGGCCCGGGCGAAAGCACGGCTCGGCGGGCGACGGCCGCAGCGAGCGAGGCGGGAGGAAGGCAGCGCAGGCGTGGCGCTGGGGAGAAGCAGTGGCGGAGGAGAGAAGACCGCGAGGGCGGGCGCGTCAGGGGCGCAGGCGCTGGCTGGCATGAGGCCTGGCGAGGTGGACGGCGGGAGCACCGCGGCGGGGCTAGCGAGCAGAGCGAGAGGGTCGGAGGCGCGCTCGGCGGCGGGGCTCGGGCTTGGAGGTGGCGGGGAAGGGGAGCAGAGCGGTGAGGGTGGCGGACGCGTCGGAGGCCAGGCAGGAGGTACGGCGAGCGGAGGTGTCTGGTGGCCGGGCGGTGAGGCGCGCGGGCGAGACTGGGCAGCGGCGATTGAGCGCAAGGGCGGGAGGCTTGCAGGGAGGACGGGCAGGCTTGCCGGACGGAGGGAGGCGAGGCTGGAAGCGGGCGGTTTGGGAGGCGGGCGCGCTTGGGGAGAGGCGCCAGGAGGAGGGTCAGCACGAGGGCGAGAGGAGGTGGGAGGAGGGACGCGTGGGGCGGGTCCCGCGTGGGGACAGGGCTGGGGGGAGGCTCGGTCTGAGGGAGGGGTGCCTGGGAAGGTTGCCGGCCGTGGAGGATCGACATGAGGAGGGAGGGGGCCGACTGGGGCCCGGTCGGTGGGGCCATGGGCGAGAGGCCAGTGGCGGGTGGGAGCGTGTGGTTAGCGTGAGAGGCGGGTGGGCTGTCACTGGCGTCGTGGCGTGTGCTAGTGTGGGTTTGGGTGGGTCTGGTGAGCTGAGAGGGAGTGGTGTGGCCACGTGGCAGGTGAGGATTGGGTGAGGTTTAGGGAGAGGGTGAGGTGGCACAAGACTATAGGTTGGGGTGAGGTGGCCAGGGTGGGTTGGGTAGTTTTTCTGGTAGGCTTAGAATTTATCTGGGGCTGGTTAGGTGGGGCGTTTTAAAAACCTGGGGCGGTCGTTCGGGTCATTCGGCCCGTTCGACTGCCCCACCAAAACAATATAAATCTTTTATTTAATTTAAATGCAACTTTCGCAGACCGATAGCAAGAAACAAAAATATTCCGGAGACCGGGGTTTTGCATGGGAATAAAGATGGGGCGTTTGGAAAATAAAACGGGGTTTTACGAACATAGTTTTGGCAAACAATGCATGATGATGACGATGCAATGCACAAATTCAACGCGATTTTCTAGTAGTGGTTTGCGGGATGCCACAATTCGACACCACTAACAAAGGATCTCGCCCTCGAGATCCGCCTCATGGTACCGGAAAGAAGGTCGGCGATCTGCATCTTCTCACTTCGTGTAGATCCTCGCGACACCACTAACGAGGTTTCTTCTTCATCTTGAAAACGGCGACACCACCAACAGAGGTCGTTGTTCCTGATCGTCAAGAGGACACTCCGGGGAAACAAAGGACGAAGTTGAAGGTAAGGCCACCTCTAACTTCCATCAGAAGAGGGAAAGAGTTACATTGTTCCACCAGTTCGATGTCTGAAGCAAAGAAGAGTCGGGTAGGGTGATCAGTCCATCCCGGACCCAACTATCAACTCTATACACGGGAAGGAGAATCAGGCAACTCAACTCTCGAGATTTAGACTGAAGATCTTCATAGGTGGTATCCGGAACAAAGGAATGATGCCAGCAAAAATCGTATGAAAGACACAATGATTAGGTTTCGCGATGGTTCCATTGGCCTGAACAACACATGCTCAAGGTCGACTCCAACTTCGCCAAAGCTCGTCCTTCTCATATGTTTTCAACGACACTGATATCCAGCAAGGAACACATATGGATAAGGAGCTCAAGAACAAAAGATTGGATGAAGGGTTCAACAGACAAGTTGCAGATTGATGATCGTAGCACCTCCGTTACAAAAGGGAGAAAACGAGACCCTGAAGGTACGACGGAGACCCAACCACGAGAAATCCTGGACTCGAAGAAAAGATAAGAGAGCAGATTCAAAACACGTCGAGGTAAGAGGAGAATAGCAGAGGGGTAAGGAGTAAAATCAGACCTAGCCAGAACTATCCAACCGATTTTTGCAAAATAGTTTTGACACTCTACTGCGGCCGTTAGCTAGGTTATCCTACAGGCTGGACTTGTGGGGTATCGCAACTGCTGAGCTCTGATACCACTCTGTAACACCCTCAGAATCGGACCTATGCAAGTTTGGGCAAAATTCACCAAACCCGCATAGAAACGATTCAAAGGTGCCCACCAGGCACTTTCGTGCGGGTGGAAAACGAAGTAATAACATTACACAACAGTCCTCGATGGGACCCATGCAGATATATATATAACAGCGACTCCAGGAATCAAGAATACAGATGTATTATACAAAGATCCAAATCACCTGGAAAATGATAGAGCGTCCGACTACGGACAAGAAGCAAATGGGGCTAAGAGCCCTGAAGAATAACCAATGGCGTCCATAACCCTGCCCAGGCCAAGGGTAACCCCGCTAACGACGTCGATCTCAAAACCGCTTAAACAAAAAGGGTGCCGACAAAGGGCAAAGGAAAAGAAGGAGCGTCGATCGAGGCCAAGACACGGCGAGGCTAGAATTCGGCGTCCTCGCCTACATAGGTATGGTGGATCGAGCGGCAAAGATGCACTAAACAACCTATAGAGACTCGATACAACTAACGGTTATCGAGAGGGGTAAGAAAGACCTATCCGGATCCAACTGAGGCTAACACCAAACAAACCCATCTGGTGTTTCCCCTCGAGACCAAACGAGGAAGTCAACCGAGGAACTCACACGGTTGGCGCTTTATTTGTTCAATTATAGTTGCGACAATTACTAGTCGTTTAGATAATCATCGATAAAGTAAGCGATGGGCACTTTTAGTTAACCATACCGTTATAGTGGCAACACTTACTAGTCGATACAATTAGCATGAGAGAATCCCAAAACCCAGAGCTTGTTGGTACTTTTATTCAGCCATTCCGCTAGAAGTTGCAAGATTTACTAGTCAGTACAATGGTCGCATTTACACTCCAAACAAGCAATTGTGGGCAGTATTATTTAGTCATTCCATTATAGTGAAGCTAATTACTAGTCATTATAAGTCAAATTTATAGCAATAAACTTTAGTTATGCTTGTCTATGATCAAGAAACGGTGCTCCAAGTCGTCCATATCCGCGGACACGGCTTTCAGAAAGTTTTACCCGGCCGGGGTGCACCAATAGCAACACACGCTCGATCAACCTCGGAAAAACCAAATCAAAACCCAATGAGGCTTTCACGACTGAACAATCACAGGATTCAGAAATATTTGGGGCCACCTTGAGTAGATCCCGAACGGAGTAAGCTCGAGACGGACTCAAGGTTTGGGTGGACGGCGTGAACGATCGGGAACCCAAACGGGCTTGTCGACACCGGAATCGTCCCGATCCAAAAGACAAAGGTGCGATTACCTCGCACAATCGTAAATAAAGCAGTAAAACATGGCATAAGTACAGGATCGTAAATAAAACCTCAAACTAGTTTGTGGCCCCAAGAAATAAGAATGAATCAAGCTCTGGCTCAGGGGGGTCCCATATACCTCCCGGATGTGGATAGCGCGCAAAAACAAGGAACAGGAATCAAGTACTCGGGGTCTTACGGGACACAAGTGGGCGTTCGGAAACCAAATATTATCTATCACCCACCGATGCCTCTGCTTATTTCAATTTTAGTTGTTAAACAGAAATTAAAGTGGCGATAAGTAAAACTAGAATCATCTCCATCATCAACATGCGGCAATACATCAACAACTGAGGCCTATGACGACACACATCAGCACTAGAGCAAGCAACTACGACGCGCAAGTCCAACTATCTACCAAACAGCAGGTAATAGGGTGTGTCCAAGGCAATATAGGGCTGCACGGTATATCACAGGTACGGAAACTAAAGCATCGCAACTCAGATAGCAATAGATCAACAGGAGGGAATAAAGACTATAAAAGTAAGATAGGTAGAAAGAGGGAGATGCTCGCCTGAAAACATTGTCGAAGGTTCAACCGAAGATCGGGGCGAAGCTCACATCAACTCAACGGCCTTATCCGCGAAGAAGCAAAACACTAGAAGAAACACCGGATGCACTATTTAATACATGGCAGAAGATCGGCATGATGCATGCATGATGGATGACATGGCAAAAGTACGATACGGTTAGTTCATATTAAGTGGAACCGGGGTCCCGACATTTAAGATATGGTTCAAGTTGCTTAAAACCCCCGCAATTTAAATGTTGTTTATCAAGACAAAAGATAGCACCGGTTCGCTACACAAGTTTAAATGAGGCCAATATAAGGCTAGATTTGCCCGCATATGGGCCCCATATTTAATTATTAGGTGAATCGGCATAAGGCCCCCAAACCAATGCTATGCATGCGGGAATGACACTTATTATGCAGCAAATTGTTATGATATTATAAAATAGGGTTCTCGGATAAGGGGTTCACACATTGAGGGGTCACGACGATCTTGTTAGGGTTCCGGGGTTCGGTTCAGGTCCGGTCTCGGCGGGAGCGTTCTCGGATAACTAGGGTAGATCTTGTCGTTGCGAGGTTCCTGTCGGGTCCTCGAGTCGGGGCGGTCTTGGCGTTCCGGGGGAAGTACTTGTCGCTCATGTGGCCTTCGGGTTCTATGACGATGATCTTGTCGTTTCGATGTCAGGGTCTCGAAATCCATGAAGCGAACCTTGTCGCCCTTGAACGAAGCACATGTCATCCCATGGGTCCGTGTAGAAGAGCTCGACGATCCATGACGGATGTCTCCGGTTCGGCTTCGTTTTTCCATGAAGGAGATCTTGTCGTTGCGCCTAAGAACTCGGGTTCGGGTTCGGTGGACACTTGATTATTTCCCTTAGGAGATCCGCGGGCAATTGGCGAACTTCGGCCCGTGACGAAGATCTTGTTCGGATCCCGGATGTTGGCGTGTGGTGATTGCTCCGCCTTGGCGTGGCTTGACTGGCACATACACAGCACCGCAACCTTCATACACGCCAAGACGGGAGGTCCCCGGTGGGGTTCTACGCCGGGCGCTGCCAGAGGGTGCGCCGGGCGGCATGAGCACGGGCTCGGCGACGAACGAGCGAAGCGAGGCGGGAGGAAGGCAGCTTAGGCGGCCGGCGCTGGGGAGAAGCAGTCTGGGCGGAGGAGAGAAGACCGGCAGGGGCGGGCGCAGGTCTGTTGCGCCAGGCGCTCGCGTCGCAGGGCTGGCGAGGTGGAGGCGGCGGGAGCACCGCGGGCGGGCGAGCGAGCGAGAGGTGAGGCGCGCCGGGCGCGGGGCTCGGGCTTGAGGTGGCGGGAAGGAGGAGCAGAGTGAGGGTGGCGGACGCTGGAGGCTGGCAGGAGGTACGCGAGCGGAGGTGTCAGTGGCCGGTGCAGTGGCAAGCGGCGAGAGACTGGCGGCAGGGCGACTTCGAGCGCGGGCGGGGCGAGGCTTGCAGGGAGTGACGGGGCAGGCTTGCCGGACGGCGGAGGGAGGCGAGGCGGTCTGGAAGCGGCGGTTTGGGGCCAGAGGAGGCGGCAAGGAGAGAGTCGCCAGGAGGAGGGTCGGCACGAGGGCGAGAGGGAGGTGGGAGGAAGGGGACGGCGTCAGGGGGCGGGTCCCGCGTGGGGACAGGGCTGGGGGGAGGCTCGGTCTGAGGAGGGTGCCTGGAAGGTTGCACTGCCAGGAGGATCTCACCATGGGAGAGAGGGGGGCCGACGCTGGGGTCGGGTGGGGCCAGCGGGCAGAGGCCCAGGGCGCGGGTGGGGAGCGTGTGGTTAGCGTGAGAGGCGCGGGGTGGGGCTGCTGCGCTGGCGGCGTGCGTGGCGTGTGCTAGTGTGGGTTTGGGTGGGTCTGGTGAGCTGAGAGGGAGTGGTGTGGCCACGTGGCAGGTGAGGATTGGGTGAGGTTTAGGGAGAGGGTGAGGTGGCACAAGACTATAGGTTGGGGTGAGGTGGCCAGGGTGGGTTGGGTAGTTTTTCTGGTAGGCTTAGAATTTATCTGGGGCTGGTTAGGTGGGGCGTTTTAAAAACCTGGGGCGGTCGTTCGGGTCATTCGGCCCGTTCGACTGCCCCACCAAAACAATATAAATCTTTTATTTAATTTAAATGCAACTTTCGCAGACCGATAGCAAGAAACAAAAATATTCCGGAGACCGGGGTTTTGCATGGGAATAAAGATGGGGCGTTTGGAAAATAAAACGGGGTTTTACGAACATAGTTTTGGCAAACAATGCATGATGATGACGATGCAATGCACAAATTCAACGCGATTTTCTAGTAGTGGTTTGCGGGATGCCACAATCACCCCTGATGAGATGTGAGCTGTACGGAATACATACTCAAATATAGCCCAAGTCACATCCTCAATGGGAGTGGTGATCTGAAAGTTATCCCACCAGGTTGCTGCTGGCCCTTCCAGTAGATGTGCTGCAAACCTGACTTTCTCCTCGCCGGTGCAGCCGATAGTCACTAAATCCTTGTTCACAGAATGTAGCCAATCATTGGCTACCATTGGATCAGTGGTTCCTGAGAACTTTGCAGGCTGCAGGCCTCAGTCTTAGGAATCTGGTGAGCATGTCAAATCCTGGCGGATTGTTCGGGTTGTTGTTGTTGTTGTTATTGTTGTTGTTGTTGTTGTTTTTGTTGTTGTTGTTGTTGTTGTTGTTGTTGTTGTTGTTGTTATTCTGATTCTGGTTCTGCATAAAAGTGGTCATCATCTGCATCAGTTGTGTCTGTGCTGTCATCAACTATTGCATCTCGGGAGTGACATTGTTGTTGTTTGGGTTGGGGTTGGCACGTCGAGGAGGCATCTGTGGTTTTCATAAGGATAAGAATGAGATACCCATAGATGCTTAACATGCACAATACATCACATAGTCAATCACATTAACCAAGCATCAAAATAACATAGAGTTTGAACGACATAAACAACAATTTTGGAAATGCAAACACACCATAGCAAGCCACCCACATGTTGGATCGTCATTGCGACTCAATAATCAAAGGTACGGTAGATGAAAGATAAACGAGTAGTCTATACTATTCCTCCGCATCAATCTCCTCGTCAACAAGTGTAAGACCTGCACTCTCCATGGCGGTCTTGTACTCATCAACACTAGTAGACAAGGCCTCTATCTTGGCCCTAAGAGCCCTCTTCTGTGAGCGAAGCCTCTCGATTACTCCCTGCTGGTGCTCGAGCTCGAAGTCCTTGGCCTCTAACTCTTTCTTCATCTCTCGGATCTTCTTGTTCCTGTCTTGGACTCTTTTCTCCTGGCTCTTGAACTTCTTGTCCTGGCTTTCAAACTTGGCCTCCATTTCCTTGACTATCTCGTCTTGCTCCGCGAAGAGCTTGTCCTTCTCACGAAGCTGAACCTGGAGCTCGTTATTGCTAAGCATGACGTTGTCCTGTCAGTATCTAGGTGCCTAATAAGACCCTCTAGGTCCTGAAGGTACAGACGAATCGGCTCCATCGTCTCTCTAGCAGCATCCTCGTACTCTATGGCCTCACCCTCCTTGTTGTGTCTCCCGAAGGGGTGAAAGTAAATACCTCTAAGCTCGGTGGAGTGTCTCCTACCAGGCTCCCCAGTAACTCCTGCATGACCACACCCAGGCCTTTCTCCTTGTCGTCATGCATCAGCTTGAAAGTGATGGTCTCCATGGTTGGCTCTGTCTGGCGTCCCGGCTGAGTGACCCTGAAGCCCCTTAGGTCCTTCCTCTCAAACTTGGTGAGTGGAAGTGTCATGATGCTAGGAAGTGGAAGGTTAAGCACACTAGTGAGCTCAATGAGACGAGTACCAAAACGAGTTCCCTTGAACTCCTCGGCCGTGTTGATAGTAACATTAGGCATCTATTTTTATAAGATAGAGAAAAAATTAGAATCAACATCAAATAGAGAAAATCACAAGACAAAATATCACAAGCATATCTTTTACAACAAACACTCAAGTCATGGCATAAACAAATCCATTACAAGCATCAAAGGTTCAACATAACTTAGACAAAATTTTGGAAATAAAACAATAAGTGTGGTGGTACAACTAACGAAGTACGTTACAACTCTCACTCACTAGACAAAATAGCTATCAGGGCATCCTTAGTAGCCATCTGTCTATCTTTTTCACAAGACTCCCAAATTAAGTCTATGATGTCTCTCCTTAGTTGTTGATTTGTAGTCTCCAACTCTTGGGTATGCTTCTTTTCTTCTCTAAGGTCATTTTGGGTGTTGAGCATTCTGCACTTGAGTCTATCACCAAGCTCCTTGATAGCATTCCAAGCTGCATATCTTGCAGAGTCAAAGAATGTTGTGTTCATTTCTGAGTTGGTGACCATGCAGAATCCTGACTCCTTGTGGTTGTCTTCCTTGTTTTTGTACAAGTGAAGTTGCACCCACCAATACTCTTCTCCTTCATCCATCACAGGGAATCCTTTGTACACAGCTGCACCATGTATCCCCATGGTAACCATAAGGTTCTTAAGGGCCTTGGGAAACTCAGTCTCACACTCCAAAGTCATGGTCATGAGTGGTCCCTTCCTTACGGCTTCGTTTATGGAGTTCATCTACAAATAGAGATGAGAAAGAAGATTAGAAAAGTTTACGAGAAGAAAAAGACAAGTGTGGAATTTGCTAAGTGTTGATTTTTTTCCTTAGTGGTTTCTAATCCAATCCTAGGGTCATAATCCTACAGGCAACACAGTGCTCTGATACCATCTATAAGATCCCACCTTTATAAAGGTAAAGATCCATGTGATTGCAATGCTAGTCCCTGGATCAGTTGCTAGCATCCACAGTTTAAGATGAGGTACACAGAAACAAAGGTCATTATTACATCGTCATTCTAGAGATAACATAGTATTTTACAACTCCATAGTCATAGGCTAGTACAAGAGTTTAACATAAAAATATAAATAAAAGTCTTCATCTTCATGTGCCACAGGAAAGCATGTTGAGTGTATACTCATAACCCCTAATCATCATCAGAGTAACCTGCAACATCACAAGTTACAACCACAGTGGGTCAATACATTGGAATAGTATTGGCAAGTGATACCTTAGTATAATATTAGCATCTAGTTACTACATGAATTTGGCTAAGTGTAGCTTAGGCTTGCCTTGCTCAAAATAGGTTTTACCTATCAGTTGAAAGCACTAAGTTTTTGTTTGGCAAAACTCCCAAGGAACCACCAATGGAAATTGGTGAACCTTCACCCTTGTTCACCCACAAGTTTTAACTTAGAAAATTGGGATGAGGAGATTCTTGATAGGTTCCATGTCTTGTTGCTCAAATTGTCCAATACCAGGGACATGGCTAAGTACTTAGTTTCTTCCATCCGCAGAGGTGGTGCACTTTCCCCACAAGACTTGATTTTCACCAAGACAGGACCTTTCAGAAGCCTTCCCTTAGACCAAATGGACGCGTTCCAACCTATCACCCACTACCACCAACTATCCGAATGGCTAAGTTATTGCAACCTATATGATTCAGGCAGAGCCCATAATGCCATGTGGTTGCACTAGAAGCTTCTTAACATATGGCATCTCAAATCCCTTTGTTCCTGGGTGGCTTTCCACAAGTGTGATACACAAGGTAAACCATAGATGTGGGCCTTGTGTAGCCACTTAACACAAACCAGCATACCATTCCACCCAGGTGATTCATTCACTTAGTTGTTTTATTAGGCAAAACACAAGTAAAAAGACTTAGCAAAATTTCCATAGCATGAATAATAATCCCCCTTGTTTGCTACTAGCTAGGCTAAGCATGGTAATGTAGTAATTATCATAACTTAGAGAATTATAACAATTCTTCAACTACTAGGATTTCCCAAGCATAACATATAGATACTTAGCAAAAATATTCATGCAAGTCTACACAAAATATTTCTAATGCATAGTCAAAATATTGGGACAAAAATATGAAGCACCACTTTCCTTGGTAGTTGGGGTAGTAGCAACAATCCTCACAATCACAATCACCACTAGCACCAAAATCTACACATAAAATGATAGCACCAAAATCACATATCAAAATAAACAAGCAAAAATATATGAATGCATGCAAATTCCATGTGATGATTTTTCCAATTCAACCAAGACAAGTAAAACAATACTGAACACTAAACTAAACTTTAATACACTAGTTAAACTTAATTTGATCTTTAAAACATTTTTCAAATAATTTTTATACTCAAAACAAGCCTACAAATGTCTCTGCAAAAATAAACAAGTTTACAGAAGATATTCATTAAACAAAGTGCATGGTTGGAAAGTACTCTTTTTCCTGATTCCATTGATATAGAATTTGCAAAATTTGAACGTGTGGATCAAAAGTTATGAATTTTGCAAGTTTGAACAACTAATAGATCTAATTTCAGATTTTAAATCTAAACCCTAGCCACGCGGCAGCTCCTGATTGGACGGTACCGGTTCGCGCGGATCAGGCTCTTTGGATCGTTAGATAAAAATTGCATCGCACGGCTCAGATCAAAACATACTGCCTCGCTTAAGTTATCAATCAGATGCGTTGGATCTAGATCTAACGGCCCACAGGTGTTTGGCCAAAGATGGGCGGCGCGCGACGGTGGCTAGCGGCGGCATGGTTAGACAAGGACGGTGCCGACGATACAGGACGCGCGGGATAGGGAGAAATATCTCACCGAGTTCGTCGTGCGTTGCTGATGCTCAAGGTGTGCTTGGTTGGCGAAGGGGCTGTAACACCCTCAGAATCGGACCTATGCAAGTTTGGGCAAAATACACCAAACCCGCATAGAAACGATTCAAAGGTGCCCACCAGGCACTTTCGTGCGGGTGGAAAACGAAGTAATAACATTACACAACAGTCCTCGATGGGACCCACAGAACAGATATATATAACAGCGTCTCAAAGAGTCAAGAATGCAGATATATTATACAAAGATCCAAATCACCTTGAAACGATATAGCGTCCCGCTACGGACAAGATGCAAATGGGGCTAAGAGCCCTGAAGAATAACCAATGGCGTCCATAACCCTGCCCAGGCCAAGCCGGAAGGGTAACCCTGCTAACGGCGTCGATCTCAAAACCTGCTTGAACAAAAGGGGT
Source organism: Avena longiglumis (assembly GCA_030063025.1). Lineage (NCBI taxonomy): Eukaryota > Viridiplantae > Streptophyta > Magnoliopsida > Poales > Poaceae > Avena > Avena longiglumis. The sequence goes on from CP125977.1 coordinate 125,546,413, forward strand.
GCCGACAAAGGGCAAAGGAAAAAGAAGGAGCGCCGATCGAGGCCAGTACACGGCGAGGCTAGAATTCGGCGGTCCTCGCCTACATAGGTATGGTGGACTGAAGCGGCAGCGGCAGCATGCAATAAACAACCTATAGAGACTCGATTCAACTGGCGGTTATCAGAGAGGGGTAAGAGCGACCTAAGCGGATCCGACCTGAAGCTAACACCAAACAAACCCATCCGTGTTTCCTCGAGACCAAACGAGGAAGTCAACCGAGGAACTCACACATTGGCGCTTTACTTATTTGGTTATCGTTGCAGCAATTACTAGTCGTATAGATAATTGTCCGATAAAGTAAGCAAGGGCCCTTTTAGTTAATCATTCCGCTAGAAGTTGCAACAATTACTAATCGACATGATAACATGATGTAATTCGAAACCCAGAATTGTTGGTACTTTTATTCAGCCATTTCGCTAGAAGTTGCAATACTTACTAGTCGAATACAATTGTCGCAGCGACAACCAAACAAACAATTGTGGGCGTATTATTAGCCATTCCATTATAGTGAAGCTGATTACTAATCATTATAAGTCAAATTTATAGCAATAAACTTTAGTTATGCTTGTCTATGATCGAGATCTCGTGCTCCAAGTCGTCCATATCCGCGACACGGCTTCGAAAAGTTTTACCGCCGGGTGCACCAATAGCAACACACGCCGATCAGCCTCGGAAAACCAAATCAAAACCCAACGAGGCTTTCACGATGAACAATCACAGGATTCAGAAATATTTCGTGGGCCACCCTTAAGTAGAATCCGAACGGAGTAAGCAAGCTCGAGACGGCCTCAAGGTTATGGGGACGGTGAACGATCGGGAACCCGAAAGTGTGGCTGGGCTTGTCGACACATCATGAATCGGGCCATGATCCTAACAGACAAAGTGTGCTCCTCGCACAATTTAAATACAAAAAGTAGCATGGCATAAGTACAGGATCGTAAATAAAACCTCAAACTAGTTTGTGGCCCCAAGAAATAAGACTGAATCAAGCTCTGGCTCAGGGGGGTCCCATATACCTCCCGGATGTGGATAGCGCGCAAAAATCAAGGAACAAGTATCAAGTACTCGGGGTCTTACGGGACACAAGTGGGCGTTCGGAAACCAAATATTTTCTATCACCCACCGATGCCTCTGCTTATTTCAATTTTAGTTGTTTAAACAGAAATTAAAGTGACGATAAGTAAAACTAGAAACATCTCCAACATCAACATGCGGCAATACATCAGCAACTGTGGCATATGACGACACACATCAGCACTTGAGCAAGCAACTACGACGCGCGAGTCCAACTATCTACCAAACAACAGGTAATAGGGTGTGTCCAAGGCAATATAGGGCTGCACGGTATATCAAGGGTACAGAAACTAAAGCATCGCAACACAGATAGAAAAAGATCAACAGGAGGGAAATAAAGACTATAAAAGTAAGATAGGTAGAAGGGGAAGATGCTCGCCTGAAAACATTGTCGAAGGTTTTCCCCGAAGATCGGGGCGAAGCTCACATCAACTCAACGGCCTTATCCGCGAAGAAGCAAAACACTAGAAGAAACACCGGATGCAACATTTAATACAACGGCAGAAGATCGGCATGATGCATGTATGATGCATGACATGGCAAAGGTGCGATGCAATTAGGTCATATTAAGTGGAACTGGGGTCCCGACAATTAATCAGATGGTTCAAGTTGTTTAACTACCCCGCAATTTATATGTTGTTTTAACAAGGCAAGATTGCAACATCGGTTCACTACACAAGTTTAAATGAGGCCAATATAAGGCTAGATTTGCCCGCATATGGGCCCCATATGTAATTATTAGGTGAATCGGCATAAGGCCCCCAAACCACAGAAGATGCATGCGAGATGACAATTAAATATGCAACAAGTTGTTATGTTATAAAATAGGGTTCGAGGAAAAGGGTCACACATTTAGGGTTCGGCAGATCTTGGGGTTTCTGGGGTTCGGGGTTCGACAGGGTCCAGGGTTCGACGGAAGCGTTCTTGGATTACTGGGGTCGTTCTTGTTGTTCGGAATGAAGCACTTGTCGTTCTGCGTCGGCGGCCTTGGCGTCCGGGGATGATACTGTCGCATCCGCGGTCGTCGGGTCGGACTTGGCGTTCTGGGTGAAGCACTTGGCGTTCCGGGGTTCGGTAGGCAAACTTGTCGGCTCCGCGGCCTCAGGGTCTTGGGGCTCGCGTCCGGGAGGCAGTCCTTGGAGTCTAGGACGGAGATCTTGTCGGATCCTTGCCGAAGATCATGGCGGCCCCCGGGGTTCGGTCTTCGAATCCGAGAAGATCTTGGGGTACCGTCGGGTTCGTTGTCGTTCTTCGGGGTTTGCATCGGGTCGATGTAGATCTTGTTGTAGCCCTCGGGCGTTTTGGGGGAACATCGCACAACACACGAAAACGCACGTGGGTCAAAGGTGCGGCCGCGCTGTTTGACTGCGAGCAGGCCGGAAGCATGCCGAGGCGGCGGCCTTGCAGCGGAGCGGATGGCCTCCGGAGCGGGGCCCACGGGGAAGCGGAGGAGGCGCTGACGGCGGCTAGACAGCGACGCGGTGGGGACCGCAGGGCGACGTTGGTACGGACGGCCGGACGCTGGCGCGCCCGGGCCTGTGGGAACTCCGTGGCGGCGAGGGCGATCGCGGGCGGGGAGGCGGGCCCGGTGGCGGCGTGGCTGCCTGCTGGGGACCGCGGCGACGGGAGCTCGAGGGCCGGACGTCTGGACGCGGCCCGACCGGGCAGAGCGGGAGTTTCTCTGCCGCCTTGGAGGGAGATGGCCCGAGCAGAGGGGCTACCGGGCGCTAGCCGGCGGCGGAGGCGACGGGCGCGGCAGGGCTCGCTGGTTCTCGCGCGCCACGAAGCGGTTGTCGGGCGTGGTCGAGCGAGGGCGAGGCGGCTGCCGCTACCGGGCGAGGTCGACGGTCGCGCCAGCGGCTAAGCGGGACGGGCAGCACGGCGCCGGGAGGGCGGGGGTCTGGGCGAGCCGGGCGCTGAGCGCAGCCGGGCGAGCGCAGCTGGCGCGGCCAGCAGGCGAAGCGGGCGCCGCGCTGGTGGCGGCGGACTCGACGAGGAGGAGCGCGTGGACGGCGGGAGAGGCGACGTGGCGGCGATCTCCGCGGGCGACGCGGGTCGCTGGCGGGGCGGGCGCTGAAGACCGAGGCGACGGAGGGCGCGGCAGAGCTCGCCGGGCGGGCTGCTGAGCGTGGCCGGGCGGGAGCGGCGCGAGGGCGAGCTGGGCGGCGAGAGCGGCGATGAGCGGAGCGGGCGGCGCGAGGGGGTGGGCCGCAGGTCGCGTGCGGGGAGGCTGCGTCGGGGATGGGGAGAGGAGGCGCGTGCGGTTGGTGGGAAGAAGAGGGAGGGGAGGGGGAAGAGAAACAGGGGCAGGGGTGGGACCGGGCTGGCAGGCGCGGGCCCAGGTTGGGGACAGCTGGGGTCTGCAAGGCTGTGGAGTGAAACGCAGCGCGCATTGTGCGGTTGGGGGGTTTGTCGGGGGTGCGGGGCAGTCCAGGCTGCAGTGGGCTGTGGGACCATGGGGGTGGGACCTCACTGCAGCGCATGCGTGGTTGGTGAGGCTGCGCGCACGGGTTAGTGCGTGCGTGCGTGGGATGGGCAGTGCGCTGGCAGGGAGTGGGTTTGGGGGTTGGTGGTTTGAGAGGGAGAGAGAGGAAAGGGGGAGAGGGGGTTGGGTGATGTGGCAGTGTAGGATAGGGTGAGGGAGAGAGGAAAGCGAGGTGGCACATGGGGATTGGGCAGGGTGAGGTGGCCAGGGGTTGTGGGTAGAGTTTTAGGTGGGTTTAGGAGTTTAGATGGGGCGGGCAGGTTTGGACCGATTTAAAACAGGGTGGTCGTTGGTCTTCTCGCCCGCTCGACGCCCACTAAACTAATTAAATCTTTTATTTAATTTCATTGGGCCGTTTGCAACCCGAATGCAACAAAACAAAATACTCCGGAGCCCCGGGGTTTTGGCGTTTGAATGAGAGAGGGCGTTTCAGAAACAAAATAGGTTTTTCTGAAATAGTTTTAGACAAACAACACATGAGGATGACGATGCAGTGCACAAATTCAACGCGATTTTCTAGTAGTGGTTTTGCGGGATGCCACAATTCTACACCACTAACAATGGATCTCGCCCTCGAGATCCGCCTCATGGTACCGGAAAGAAGGTCGGCGATCTGCGTCTTCTCGCTTTGTGTAGATCCTCGCGACACCACTAACGAGGGTTCCTCCTCCATCTTGAAATCAGCGACACCACCAACAAAGGGTCGTTGTTTCTGATCGTCGAGGGAACACTCCGGAGAAACAAAGGACGAAGATAGAGGTATCAAACGATAAGGCCACCTCTAACTTCCATAAGAAGAGGGAGAAGTTACATTGATCCACCAGTTCGATGTACAGAGCGAACAGTAAGAGTCGGGTAGGGTGATCAGTCCATCCCGGACCCAACTATCGACTCTATACATGGGTAGGAGAATCAGGCAACTCAACTCTCGAGATTTAGACTGAAGATCTTCATAGGTGGTATCCGGAACAAAGGGATGCTGCCAGCAGAAATCGTATGAAAGACACACTGATTAGGTTTCGCGATGGTTCCATTGGCATGAACAACACGTGCTCAAGGTCGACTCCAACTTCACCAAAGCTCGTCCTCCTCATATGTTTTTCAACGACACTGATATCCGGCAAGGAACACAGGTGGATAAAGAGCTCAAGAACAAAAGATCAGATGAAGGGTACAACAAACAAGTTGCCGATTGATGATCGTAGCACCTCCGTTACAAAAAGAAGAAAGCGAAACCCTGAAGGTACGACGGAAACCCAACCGCGAGAAATCCTGGACTCGAAGAAAGAGATGAGAGCGGATTCAAATCACGTCGAGATAAGAGGAGAATAGCAGAGGGGTAAGGAGTAAAATCAGACCTAATCAGAACTATCCAACCGGTTTTGCAAAATAGTTTTGACACTCTACTTCGGCCGTTAGCTAGGTTATCCTACAGGCTGGACTTGTGGGGTATCGAATCACGAGCTCGATACCACTCAGAACACCCTCGAATCGGACCTATGCAAGTTTGGGCAAATACACCAAACCCGCATAGAAACGATTCAAAGGTGCTCACCAGCACTTTCGCGGGTGGAAAACGGTAATAACATTACACAACAGTCCTCGATGGGACCCACGTAATGTATATATATACAGCGTCTCAAAGAGTCAAGAATGCAGATATATTATACAAAGATCCAAATCACCTTGAACGATATAGCGTCCGCCACGGACAAGATGCAAATGGGGCTAAGAGCCTCAAGAATAACCAATGGCCCATAACCCTGCCTGTGCCAAGCCGGAAGGGTAACCTCGCTAACGGCCGATCTCAAAACCTGCTTGAACAAAAGGGGTGCCGACAAAGGGCAAAGGAAAAGAAGGAGCGTCCAAGATTAAGGCCAGTACACGGCGAGGCTAGAATTCAGCGGTCCTCGCCTACATAGGTATGGTGGACTGAAGCGGCAGCGGCAGCATGCAATAAACAACCTATAGAGACTCGATTCAACTGGCGGTTATCAGAGAGGGGTAAGAGCGACCTAAGCGGATCCGACCTGAAGCTAACACCAAACAAACCCATCCTGGTGTTTCCCCCTCGAGACCAAACGAGGAAGTCAACCGAGGAACTCACACAGTTGGCAGTTTTACTTATTTGGTTACCGTTGCAGCAATTACTAGTCAGGTATAGATAATTGTCCTGATAAAGTAAGCAGTGGGCCCTTTTAGTTAATCATTCCGTTGTAGTTGCAACAATTACTAATCAGATACAGATAACATGATGTAATTCCCGAAACCCAGCAATTGTTGGTACTTTTATTCAGCCATTTCGCTAGAAGTTGCAATACTTACTAGTCGTCGGGATACAATTGTCGCAAGCGACAACCAAACAAACAATTGTGGGCGATTATTAGCCATTCCATTATAGTGAAGCTGATTACTAATCATTATAAGTCAAATTTATAGCAATAAACTTTAGTTATGCTTGTCTATGATCGAGATATCGTGCTCCAAGTCGCCCATATCCATGGACACGGCTTTGAAAGTTTTACCGGCCGGGTGCACCAATAGCAACACGCCGATCAGCCTCGGAAAAACCAAATCAAAACCCAACGAGGCTTTCACGATTGAACAATCACAGATTCAGAAATATTTCGGGGCCACCCCTTAAGTAGAATCCATAACGGAGTAAGCAAGCTCGAGACGGCCTCAAGGTTATGGGGACGGTGTGAACGATCGGGAACCCGGAAGTGTGGCTGGGCTTGTCGACATCATGAATCGGGCCATGATCCTAAGATCAAGGTGTGCTCGCACAATTTAAATACGTAAAGTAGCATGGCATAAGTACAGATAGTAAATAAAACCTCAAACTAGTTTGTGGCCCCAAGAAATAAGACTGAATCAAGCTCGCTCAGGGGGTCCCATATACCTCCCGAATGTGGATAGCGCCAAAAAATCAAGGAACAGTATCAAGTACTGGGTCTTACGGGACACAAGTGGGCGTTCGGAAACCAAATATTTTCTATCACCCACCGATGCCTCTGCTTATTTCAATTTTAGTTGTTTAAACAGAAATTAAAGTGACGATAAGTAAAACTAGAAACATCTCCAACATCAACATGCGGCAATACATCAAGAATCGTGGCATATGACGACACACATCAAGACTTGAGCAAGCAACTACGACGAGTCCAACTATCTACCAAACAACAGTAATAGGGTGTGTCCAAGGCAATATAGGGCTGCACGGTATATCAAGGGTACGAAACTAAAGCATCGCAACACAGATAGCAAAAGATCAACAGGAGGGAAGTAAATACTATAAAAGTAAGATAGGTAGAGAGGGGGAGATGCTCGCCTGAAAACATTGTCGAAGGTTTTCCCCGAAGATCGGGGCGAAGCTCACATCAACTCAACGGCCTTATCCGCGAAGAAGCAAAACACTAGAAGAAACACCGGATGCAATATTTAAGATTTCGGCAGAAGATCGGCATGATGCATGTATGATGTATGACATGGCAAAGTGCGATGCAATTAGGTCATATTAAGCGGAACCGGGGGCCCGACAATTAATCAGATGGTTCAAGTTGTTTAACTACCCCGCAGTTTATATGTTGTTTTAACAAGGCAAGATTGCAACATCGGTTCACTACACAAGTTTAAATGAGGCCAATATAAGGCTAGATTTGCCCGCATATGGGCCCCATATGTAATTATTAGGTGAATCGGCATAAGGCCCCCAAACCACAGAAGATGCATGCGAGATGACAATTAAATATGCAACAAGTTGTTATGTTATAAAATAGGGTTCGAGGAAAAGGGTCACACATTTAGGGTTCGGCAGATCTTGGGGTTTCTGGGGTTCGGGGTTCGACAGGGTCCAGGGTTCGACGGAGCGGTCTCGACGGAAGCGTTCTTGGATTACTGGGGTCGTTCTTGTTGTTCGGAATGAAGCACTTGTCGTTCTGCGTCGGCGGCCTTGGCGTCCGGGGACGATACTGTCGCATCCGCGGTCGTCGGGTCGGACTTGGCGTTCTGGGTGAAGCACTTGGTGTTCCGGGGTTCGGTAGGCGAACTTGTCGGCTCCGCGGCCTCAGGGTCTTGGGGCTCGCGTCCGGGAGGCAGTCCTTGGAGTCTAGGACGGAGATCTTGTCGGATCCTTGCCGAAGATCATGGCGGCCCCCGGGGTTCGGTCTTCGAATCCGAGAAGATCTTGGGGTACCGTCGGGTTCGTTGTCGTTCTTCGGGGTTTGCATCGGGTCGATGTAGATCTTGTTGTAGCCCTCGGGCGTTTTGGGGGAACATCGCACCACACACGAAAACGCACGTGGGTCAAAGGTGCGGCCATTGTTTGATCGCGAAAGCGGAAGCATGCCGAGGCGGCCTTGCAGCGAGCGGATGGCCTCGAGCGGGCCCACGGAAGCGGAGGAGGCGCCGACGGCTAGCAATGACGCGGTGGGGACCGCAGGCGACGCAGCGGAAGGCGGACGCGGCGCCCGGCGGCCAGGGAACTCCGGTGGCGGCGAGGCGATCATGGCGGGAAGGAGGCGGGCCCGTGGCGGCGTGGCCAGCCGGGCTGCGGGACCGGCGGCGACGGGAGCTCGAGGGCCGGACGTCTGGGACGCTCGACCGGGCAGAGCGAGCGGGAGGAGCTCTGCGCCGCCATGGAGAGGAGACGCCGGAGCAGAAGGGGCCAGCGGGCGCTAGCAAGGCGGAGGGCGACGGCCCGCGCAGGCTCCGGGGTTCTCTGGCCTTTGGCGAAGCGGTTGTCGGGCGTGGTCGGGCGGGCGAGGCGGCTGCGGCGCCGGGCGAGGTCGACGCCAGCGGGCTAAGCGAGGACGGGCAGCACGGCGCGCCGAGGGCGGTGGGGTCTGGGCGAAGCGCGAGGCGCGGGCGGCAGCCGGCGGCGAGCGGGCGTCGCGGCTGGTGGCGGCGGGACTCGACGGAGGAGGAGCGGTGGCAGACGGCGGAGAGGCGACGGTGGCGGCGATCTCCGCGACGCGGCAGGTGTGGCCGGGCGTGGCAAGACCGAGGCGACGGAGGCGGCAGAGCTCGCCGTGGGCGGTCGCTGAGCGTGGCCGGCGGTGCGGGGCGAGGGCGAGCTGGGCGGCGAGCGATGAGCGGGCGAGGAAGGGGTGGGCTGCAGTCGCGTCGGGAGGCTGCGTCGGGGATGGGGAGAGGGCGCGTCGGTTGGTGGGAAGAAGAGGGAGGAGGGGAAGAGAAACAGGGGGTGGGACCCGGGCTGGCGCGGGCCTGTGTTGGGGACAGTGGGGTCTGGCGTGGGCAGGGAGTGAAAGCAGCGTGTCTGTGTGGTGCGGTGGGGGTTTGTCGGGAAGTGGGCGTGGGGCGGGGCAGTCCAGGTGGGCCAGGTGGGACCCGCGGGCAGGGTGGGACCCCGCTGGCAGCCGCATGCGTGGTTGGTGAGGCTGCGCGCGCGGGTTAGTGCGTGCGTGCGTGGGATGGGCAGTGCGCTGGCAGGGAGTGGGTTTGGGGGTTGGTGGTTTGAGAGGGAGAGAGAGGAAAGGGGGAGAGGGGGTTGGGTGATGTGGCAGTGTAGGATAGGGTGAGGGAGAGAGGAAAGCGAGGTGGCACATGGGGATTGGGCAGGGTGAGGTGGCCAGGGGTTGTGGGTAGAGTTTTAGGTGGGTTTAGGAGTTTAGATGGGGCGGGCAGGTTTGGACCGATTTAAAAACAGGGGTGGTCGTTCGGGTCTTCTCGGCTCGACCGCCTCTAAACTAATTAAATCTTTTATTTAATTTCATTGGGCCGTTTGCAACCCGAATGCAACAAAACAAAATACTCCGGAGCCCCGGGGTTTTGGCGTTTGAATGAGAGAGGGCGTTTCAGAAACAAAATAGGTTTTTCTGAAATAGTTTTAGACAAACAACACATGAGGATGACGATGCAGTGCACAAATTCAACGCGATTTTCTAGTAGTGGTTTTGCGGGATGCCACAGGGGCGCTCGAGGTTGACGGGGATTGCTCGCCGTAGTTCCTACCGGCGACAGTCGCTTCTGTTCGTCGTCGCTGGCGAGGGTACAGATCATGCCAAGGCAAGAGAAGATGTGCGTCAGATGTGCAAGATGATGCTGGTCATGCGAGTATCAACGAGAGGGCAAGGCACGGTCTGTACTAACCAGGAAATCTTGCCAGAGTTGATGGTTTTGTTGGATACACGCAGTCGTCGACGTTGACGAGGCTCTAGATGGTCCTAGCATGCACCAGAGGTGTTAGGAGATGCGCAAGGTTACAGTGACCATACTGGCAAGATTAGAAGACAAGGGGCGGGGAGTGCTCTCCGGAATTCACCGCCGGAGGTCGTCGGTACTGTGGTGGGGTCCTGCGAAATATGGGCAGCCTGGTGGCGGAGCGAGCGAGTGGAGTGAGGGGAAATGGTCGCAGAGGGGTGGGGATTAAGTAGCCGGAGCAGGGGCGGCATTCACGCAGCGAATCAATGGGATTTAAGTAGAGAGTAATCGCGGCGTCACTGCGGCGAGGTAAAGGCGGAGCGGGTCAGACGCGCGGTAATTGGGGACGATGATGACGGGGCAGATGGGACCTAGTGGTCAGCGAGGGGGTGTGCGCGGGCGCGGTGAAAAACAGAGAGAGAGAGGGGAAAACCCGAGTGGGCTGCATCTGCTACTAGGCCGAAAGAGTGGCGTCGGCCTTTTTCCATTTCTTTTGCCTTTTCCTTTTTTTTGTTTTATTTTCTAGGAATCCTTTTCAAATGATTTTTAAAAGAGTTTGAATTCAAACATTTTCTGGATTTTTGTAAAGTGAAACAGATACATTTTTGTGTATAAATTATTGCTGTTCACTCAAATTTACAAAGGCGCATTGGTATTTAAAATAAACCTTGCCTTTAATATTCATTTAAATAAGATATGAAAATGGTTTAAATTTTATAATTTGTTTTGAAAATCTTTTGTCCAAGCCTTTAGAAACATCACTCAACTCAAGTTCAAATCCTTACTGATTAAAGCAAATATTTCTTATAAGAAGGTGGCAATAAGGCCATTGCCTTGCTTACATAAAATAATAGATCACAAAGTTTCTATTTTTGAAGAAATGATCTTAAAATGATTATGAATGCATGAATGATATGTAAACTTTGAAATCATGACTTTTGGGATGTTACATAACATAATTGTTCTTAATAGAGCAAGGAATAGTTGGTATACCTGGGTCACCAAGTTTCTTTGGAACCTTACCATTGAAGGAATAATTAGCAAGCACAGTAAAAATCTCCTCATTAGGAATCTTCCTTTTATTAGAGACAATATCCTTCATATACTTTGAATAAGGAGACAATTTAATAGCATCAGTCAAAGGAATTTGCAAAAATAAAGGTTTCATCCACTCACAAAACTTGTTGTAGTGTTCTTCCTCCTTTGACTTGTGTTTCTTACCTAGAAAAGGCATAGGTTTCTGCACCCAAGGTTATCTCTCTTTACGATGTTTATTAGCAATAAAATATTCTTTAGTGTACCTAGTCTTCTTAGTGTGCTTCTCAGGTTCTTCCTCAACTTCCTCCTTATTAGGAGCATCATTATTATTACCACTCTCAGTTTTAGCATCAGAGACATATATACTATTAGGATCTACAACAGGTTCAAGGGATTCCTCAACTACTTTATGTTTCTTTTTATTTCTCTTACAAGGACTACCACTATTCTCACCTTGTTGAGAATCCTGTTCAATTCTTTTAGGATGTCCTTCAGGATATAAAGGATCTTGAGTAGCTATACCACTCCTAGTTCTAATTCCATAAGCATGGTTATCTCCTGAGGCATTAACTAGCATATCCTTTTGTACCTTAGCAAGTTGATCAAGTTGGGTTTGAAGCATTTGAAAGTGTTTACAAAGCATTTTAATATCATTAGAAGTTCTTTCCACAATATTTTTCAACTCATGGATAGCTCTAGAGTTTTCCAATAAATGATTCTGAACTTGTTTATTAAAATACCCTTGTTTAACAATAAATGTGTCAAGTTCCTCTAAACATTGATCAGGAGGTTACCATAAGGAATATCACCTTCATCAAAGTGTTGGAGAGAGTGTGCCTCAATAATAGATGAGTGGGGAATTGGCTTACATAACTCTTCTATAGGAGGTAGATTCTTCACATCTTCAGCTCTAATACCTTTCTCCTTTAGACACTTCTTAGCTTCCTTCATCACTTCATCATTTAATGCAATAACTCCCCTCTTCTTTGTTGTTGGTGCTGGAATTGGTTTAGGAACAACTGGTTCAGGAGTAATAGGCTCAGGTGTATTTAGCTTAGTTGAAGTCCAATCATCATAATTCTTGCTTATTTTAGTCATTAATTCTTCAGCATCTGTAGGAGTCCTTTTCCTGAAAACACAATCAGCAAAGCTATCTAGGTAGGTTCTAGAATCATCAGTTAGTCCATTATAATAAATATCAAGAAGCTCATTCTTAGGTAATGGACATCTAGGATGTGCATGAATCAAGGCACAGAACCTTGTCCATGACTCAGGCAATTTCTCTTATTCTCCCTGTTTAAAATCAAAAAGTCTCTGCAAAGCACCATGTCTAGCACTGGGAGGAAAATATTTCTAGAAGAAAGAAGCAATCAAGCAATCAGGGTTATCAATGGAACCAAGAGGTAATCTATTAAACCAAGCCCTAGCTTCTCCTTTTAGTGAAAAAGGTAAGATCTTAGTAACAAAGTACTTGCACATCTTAAAATCATCAGAGAATAAAGCACTCATAGTAGAAAGCTCATTCATATGAGCCACATCACTTCCATTTTCAGTCCAATAGAAAGGTTCTTTCTCAACAGTATCTAAATAAGATAAATCAAGAGAGAAATCATAATCTTCATCTTTAATATCTATGGGAGAGGTGGAAAACTTAGGATCAGAGGACAACTTTGGCATGATAGTACGTCTCGCAAGGACACTCTTAATAGCACTAGTACCATGTGTGTTTCAGCACTCTTCAACAAAATCATCAGTGAACTATGTAACCATCATTAATATCATAACTCCCACTAGACTCAGGTGAGCTAACGGGTGTAACAGTGTCTTCACTAGGAGTTTCGGTATTTCCTAGACTAGCCATAGTAGCATCTAGAAAAGGACCTAATGAACCACTCGCATCAAGCAAAGTAGAAGTAACATCATGAGTATCAAAAGCAGTTTCATACTCAGCAATAGTAGTAGTGTGAGTAGCATGTGTATGTGGTGGTGGTGTAACAAGCTTACTTATAACAGACGGTAAATGAAGAGCAGTAGAGGTGTTTAGGACTGTACCTCTTCTTGTAGTGGATGGTAAAATAGGGAACTTTCCATCACGAGACTTCCCCATGATGAAAGGAATAGTAGTGAACAATAATAGATCCAAGTGAACTTACAAATAAAGCTATGCTCCCAAGAATTGCTTAGAAAATAGTCTTGATGACCCACAAGTATAGGGGAACGCAACAGTCTTCGCGGGTAGTATTACCCAATTTATTGATTCGACACAAGGGGAGCCAAAGAATACTTGCAAGCCTTAACAACTGAGTTGTCAGTTCAGCTACACCTAGAAATAGTTCTTGCTCATAGAAGTTTATCAGTAGCAACAGTTTGGTAGTAGTAACAGCAAAGCAACAACAATAGTGAAACAGGAGCAATAGTAGCAGTAACTGTAATAGTGGGATTCGAGTGCGGTAGGCATAGGGATGGATGGACGGGCGTTGCATGGACGAGTCTAAACATGTAACTTCAAGATCTAGGGCATTGCATATAAATAATAACAAGCATCCAAGTACTAAACAATCCTAGGCATGTGCTCCAAATATATACGTGCTCGCAATGAGAACTTGCACAACATCTTCTATCCAGCCAGCCCGTGGCAGCGTGGCCTCTAGGGAACTACTGGCAATTAAGGTGCTCCTTTTAATAGTGCACTAGAGCAAAGCATTAACACTCCGTGAACACATGTGATCCTCACACCACAGCCATCCCCTCCGCTTGTCCCAATTATTGTCACTTTGGGGCCTTTGGATCCATACAATGATATGTGTACACAACTTGCAGATAAGATCACAAATAATACTATCATAATGATTCAATAATAAGTTTAGATCTGAGATCATGGCACTCGGGCCCTAGTGACAAGCATTAAGCACAACAAGTTGCAACAAAGTCAAATAGCACTAATAGAGATACTAGGCACTATGCCCTAACATATCTTATTCGATTACATGATAGAACTCATCCAATCCCTACCCTCCCCAAGCCTATAGAGGGGGATTACTCACTCATGGATGAGGGAAACATCGATGGTTGATGGAGAGGCGTTTGTGATGACGATGGCGATGATCCTCTCCAAATTCCCCGTCCCGGCAGGGTGCCAGAACGGAGTTTCTGGATCCGGATCTTGGTTTCTGTTGGCGGCGGAGGAGCAGAACTCTTTCTGGAAAACTATCGACCCCCCTCGGTTTTTAGGTCGAAGGGAAACTTGTAGGCGTAGAGGGAGGCCGAGGTGGTGCCTGGGGTGGACAAACCTTCCCCAGGCGCGGGGTCAGTGGGCCCGTGCCTGTGGTGGGTTGTCACATCCCCAAAATTCTCCTAATTTTGGAATGTGAAATAAATAAATAAGTTTGATTGATTATTTGACTATGTTGAAAATTCTCAAAGAGAAGAAACTTTTTGAATAGAAAATCCTCTCAACCTTGAATTCAAAATCTTATATTCTTTTGTTATGACCTAAGTAGCCATATAGGCAAAAGGGCTTGAATTGATTATGGATTGAAGAATTGGTGTGCAAGATTTCAAAATGAAAATCATGAAGCATTCATAAGCATTTCATTACATCCATGCAAAGTTCTCACAAACTAAATCCAAATCCTGGTATCTAAATCCTATAGTTGATTTGCCAAAATGTTCCTAAAGGAAATTAAATTGACTTTATAAAACCCACTGTTGCTAAGGCAGCGATTATTGCTAAATTATAGCCTAAAAATATCCAATTAATATTACAAAATTTTAGAAACAAAATTGAGCTTATTTGGAGCTAGTATGGAAAAGTTATGAAATAAATATAAACACATAAAGATATAAATAAAATGAAATATACAAGGATTTGTAAATACACTACTTTCAAACTAGTAAAAAGATTACAAATTTGATCCTATAATGATCTATTCGATTTTATAAAAATTTAGAAACAAGAATCATGTCATTTGAAGTTCGTATGCAAAAGATATAAGGGAAACAAGTAAATATAAAAAGAAAAGGAAAAAAAGCCGGCCCACCCGGATCGAACCAGCACGCACGGGAAGGATGGATCGATTGGTTGCTTTAAAAAGCGTGCAAAATCTGTTTTGTTAAACCTATCTCTATTCAAACTGCTATAACTTTTTATCTACAACTCCGAATCGACTTCCGTTTGTTTCTACTTGTTCCCTACTCCAATACCTATCTCCCCACCGTCCCAAACCTCCATATAAACTCGTGGAGCCACAGCTGTACGAGTTTCTTTCCTCGAAATTCTGAATCTACACATGCCCGAATCTTATTTCGCTTTTTAACCCATCTAGACTTCGTCGTTTGCCTTCGGTCAAAAAACAAAAGTTGTAAGAATCGTCGAAATCTTACAATACCGACAAACCTCACCTCTTTTCATCCACCACAGCCGGAGAATTTCGTATCGCAATATTTCAGATCTTACGGTGTAAATCCAAGATGTACTCGCGCTCGTTTCTTCAAATCCAAATTCCTTTGGTGAGAAGGTAGGAATAATGACTCCCCACAACTTTCATGTTCTAACTGTTTCAATTTGACCTACGGATTTGTCTCTCTAACACAGATCTGTTTCTTGTCTATTCTGAGCCAAAATCGGGTCAATCTCTTCTTCTAGCCATTGGATCCTATCCAGACGGTTGAGATCCAATCAAACCGGTGCGTGCCATGTCGTCAACCCGGTCAGCTTCTTCATCAATGCCACGTCAACGCCAGGCCAACATCTAGTCCCAGTCAGCATGCAAAGTCAACCTGTCCAGTCAGCGGAATATTCCCTGAAATATTTCGTTCGAATTTAAAATTGCATATTATAGATCTAACTTGTAAAATTCATTAGAAATTCATACCACGTCCAAAAATTGCGTATAATATATCAAATTGAAGATAATTGTACGTAGAATCATCTTATCAGAATAGATCCAAATTTTACTGTATGTGGTTACTGCAGTAATTTAATTAGTTTTAATGGTCTTTTAGGTTAATAAATTCATAAGAAATTATCTGTAACTCCGAAAAATATGAATAATATATCAAATTGAAGCTACTGTAATGTAATTTAATAATATCTGGTTGGATCTAGCCTTTGCAGATTATTTAACCCGTAGCAATTTAATTAGTTTTAATGGCTTTATAAATCATTAAATTCATAGTAAATTAATTGCTTGTCATAAAAATATAAATGATATACCGATGGAAAGCTGGTTCCATGTAGATCATCAATATGCAATTAGTTCAGCATTTTACTGTAAGGTTTTGCCGTGAAGATTTAAATGGTTTAATGGCTTATTTAGAGTAATAAATTTATAAGAAAATAAATACTATTTAGAAAATTACAAATAATATGTCCCTGAAATCACAATTACGTGGAGATTACAGATATAATTTTAGTTTGATTTTTACACAACAGAAACTATATGAATAATTTAAAACCCATTAAACGCTATTTAAATCATACAAAAAGATCTATAACTCCGATTAGGGTGAATCCAAGTGCTAAGGTTTTGTATTGACAATATCTATACAGAGAAATTGCATGAGAAATTATTTGGTACTGTTAAAACATAAATTCATACAGAAATATTTAAACCCATTGAAATCGTGTTTTAATCATAAGAAAATAACTATAACTCCTTTTTAGGTGAATCAAATTGCTACTATCTCTAAAATTGCATTACCTATCCAGTAGCATCTAGTTCACAATTTAATACGACATAAACATCTTTAGTTCAATTAAAGTGGTATACACCATATTAAATCGATACAACTTTAGTAATAAAAGCATTAGTGCATTAAATGACTTTCCACATGCATCATGTAATCTAACTATGTTCAGAACACTAAATGCAACCATTGTGACTCATTAAATCGTCATGCATGCATCTGTTCATCATTGTTTTCTTGTAATGTTGCACCGTTGTATGTTTGCAATGTTTTGAATGGTGTGTTTGTTGTGTTTGCTTCAAACGTTAGATTGCGAGGAGTGTAACTACTGTGATTGCAACTACTATGATTGCAAGTATTGTGGTTATTGTGAAAGAGGCCATTATAATTGTGAGGATTATCTAATCGACTACATCTACAACAAAGGCAAGTGGTGCTATCTTGGTCATAAATGTCCTATTGTTTTCCTATGCATTGCAGATGTTTTTGTAGAATTGCATCTATAGGAATTGATGTGTATATGCTATGCTATATCCCATATTATTCCCTAGTATTCCTTGTTTATGAGCCATCGTATTGGTAGATTGCTTAGATATGCTATTTAGACGAGGAAGGGAAACACATCATGAAAAGTTATATGTTTTAAAAGGCTTATGTTTTGCTAAATGACAAACCAATATGTTTTAATGAACCACTTGGGCGGAATGGCATTGATTGGGTCATCGAGTGTATTTATGGTGGGGAATGCCGCCCAGGACACTGAGAAAGGATTGGTTTCTTTGTTTGGAAGCTTTCGTGTGCAACCATGTGCCAATAATGAAATGGGCGGTTGGTTGAACTCAGTAGGTTGTGGTAACTCGAACCCGCGTATCCAGAGATGTAGATAGTGTAGGTTGGACCGGTGCGCGTCGGGATTGGGGAGCTACTTACCGAACGGTTCCTTCTTGGACTTCTCCCTATCATCACCCAATATGAGAGTGGTGGTACGAGCTGGGCTGGCCAAGTCACATGGGTAAAGTGTACTAACCCCTGCAGGGTGTATAAACTAAGTACTTAGCCGTGTCCCCGGTTATGGACAATTTGAGCGACCTGATACTGATGCTATGATATTTCTCACTCATCCTTATTTCTTAATTACTTAAAACTTGTTGGGTGAACATAATTGGGTAGGAGCACCTGGGAGTGAACCAGAGTGTCCTATTTATCGTATTGGAAAACTACTTTGTTACAAATGTTAGGATAAAACTGTTGCTTTATGCAAATGAGCCTGAACTCCACTTGGCCAAATAAGCATGTAGTTGATAGATCTGTTGTTAACCACTTTAGCCTACTTGCCATACATTCAATGTATTGACCATTCGTGGCTGCAACGTTTCATGTTGCAGGTTATATCGTATCCGAGTGATCGTTCATAGGTCGCGAGACTCCACTCAACAATTGTTCGCCTGTGGCACATTTGAAGGATGGAGATCTACCTTGTATTCGTTTTCCGCTGTGTACTTGAAGAAATAATGTAAATTCTGGATCATATTCGTTGTATTTATGATGCACAGTTATATTTGGTATCATTTTGTACTGTGTGTGCCAGTGAACCGATCCAGGGATTGGCACTATACACATGAACTCAGCCTTATCAGGCGAGGGTGTTACAAGATGGTATCAGAGCTGTGTGTTGACTGTAGGATCGTGACCTTAGAAATGGATTAGCAATAGAAGGCCTCTATTAGGAGAACTATCATATTTTATACTTATTAGAGTTCTTATATTCCTTGTCTATCATTTTCCAACACCTCTCCTTGTTCAAACTTGTAGATGTCCATTCTTTTGATTAGTAGAAGTGATCTACCATAAAAACTACAAGAATTGGAAAATGTTACTAGTAGTTTTCTATAAAGCAAATCACTATATGAGAGTTGGCCTACAAGTAAAGAACAATTAGTATGACATAAATAAACATCTTATCAAGTTTGGTTAGGTCTAGACCACCATGTTCTATCTCTTTAGGAGATCATCGCTATCGTGTTAGCATATTGTTCTTACCAACTTATGTGGTATGACAATATAGGTTGTTTGCTTGGTTGTATTGAGCTATTTTGTGTGATGCTTTGTTTAGTATCAGTTAGTTTTGAACTCTAATGTTTCTGAAATTGTGATGAGATTTTTAAATTAGTTTAATGGTGTGAATTGATTGAAATTCGTGACTTTACTGCTGCAGTTTTCAGCATGACCTGTTGTACCGCGCGATTTTTCATATTTTACTGGTAACTCAGAAAAATCCAAAAAAATAGGATCTGGAGCGTAATTACCTGTAGTACATGCAAACAAATTAGCTAAAATTCCTGACGAGTTTAAGGTGCCCAGAAAAATTCGTTAAACCTGCTGTACCGTTTTGACAGATTTAGTTTATTGCTTATATGTTACTCTATTTTACTCTAGTATTGTTCCCAATGCTTTCAAACTATTTGTGGTTATATACTACTAAGTTTATACCCCTGTAATGTTATTATACAAGTGTTTGATTGTGTGTTGATCGCCTATGATTGTTTCCTTGTTTGTGACATTGATTGCTTCATATAGTTATGGGTAGGATTATTTCCTTAGTCGTTTCTTTCCTATAAAATCTATTCTCCCCTATCTTGAACCCTTGGAGATATAATAATGTGGTAAGTGGAAGGTTTGACAACACAATGCATTTAGGAAGAAGAATGCTTTATCTAAATGGAAAAAAAGATGTGGGGGTATGAAGTGTTGAAATGATGTTATGTAGTAGATTACGCAACCTGAAAGTTGAAGTATCAATAGTTTAGTTTTAGTAGTAGCTTTGTTGATTGAATACATGGGAGTATACATAGAGCATTAGTTCGTGCCCATGGAAACATTCTTCAAGGCAAGTGAGAATGCCCGAGTGATAGAAAAACGTGATTCACCTATCCTCATAGTGGTAATGATTTGGGTGCAGGATGGATTGATCACCATTCCTACTACTCTTATTATTCGCTCTTGTACTGTTGGCTTTGCGAATCTTGAGTGCCCTTTTCAACCTTAGCAGAGAGTCGACGTTGAGCCTAAACCCTAGAATGGTATATTGTTACACCCTTCTAAAAGCATCCATTGCTAAGCATAGGAATGTACGGTAAGGATGAATCCCAACCGTGAATTATGGGCACCGTGAAGTAAACATTCCCTATTTGCCCACCATGAGAGTTTTGCTAGTTTAAGAAGTGCTTTCTCGGAAACTATCAATCATGAATTTTAGAATGTGCAAGAGATGTTGTGTCAATAAAAGTCTAAAGGAGAACCAATCTGAGCTAAGTGGATCCTCGAGAAATGACCTAGTCAATTTTATTTTAAGGGTGGTAGCATCCTAATGGATCCCGAACCTTTCTTTCTTTCTAGCCTTCCCAAATCTCGGGACGAGATTTCTTTTAAGGGTGGTAGTCTGTCACATCCCTAAAATTCTCCTAATTTTGGAATGTGAAATAAATAAATAAGTTTGCTTGATTATTTGACTATGTTGAAAATTCTCAAAGAGAAGAAACTTTTTGAATAGAAAATCCTCTCAACCTTGAATTCAAAATCTTATATTCTTTTGTTATGACCTAAGTAGCCATATAGGCAAAAGGGCTTGAATTGATTATGGATTGAAGAATTGGTGTGCAAGATATCAAAATGAAAATCATGAAGCATGCATAAGCATTTCATTACATCCATGCAAAGTTCTCACAAACTAAATCCAAATCCTGGTATCTAAATCCTATAGTTGATTTGCCAAAATGTTCCTAAAGGAAATTAAATTGACTTTATAAAACCCACTGTTGCTAAGGCAGCGATTATTGCTAAATTATAGCCTAAAAAGATCCAATTAATATTACAAAATTTTAGAAACAAAATTGAGCTTATTTGGAGCTAGTATGGAAAAGTTATGAAATAAATACAAACACATAAAGATATAAATAAAATGAAATATACAAGGATTTGTAAATACACTACTTTCAAACTAGTAAAAAGATTACAAATTTGATCCTATAATGATCTATTCAATTTTAGAAAAATTTAGAAACAAGAATCATGTCATTTGGAGTTCGTATGCAAAAGATATAAGGGAAACAAGTAAATAGAAAAAGAAAAGGAAAAAAACCTAATGGGCCGGCCCACCCGGATCGAACCAGCACGCACGGGAAGGATGCATCGATTGGTTGCTTTAAAATGCGTGCAAAATCTGTTTTGTTAAACCTATCTCTATTCAAACTGCTATAACTTTTTATCAACAACTCCGAATCGACTTTCGTTTGTTTCTACTTGTTCCCTACTCCAATACCTATATCCCCACTGTCCCAAACCTCCATATAAACTCGTGGAGCCACAGCTGTACGAGTTTCTTTCCTCGAAATCCCGAATCTACACATGCCCGAATCTTATTTCGCTTTTTAACCCATCTAGACTTCGTCGTTTGCCTTCGGTCAAAAAACGAAAGTTGTAAGAATCGTCGAAATCTTTCAAGCCCGACAATCCTCACCTCTTTTCATCCACCACAGCCGGAGAATTTCGTATCGCAATATTTCAGATCTTACGGTGTAAATCCAAGATGTACTCGCGCTCGTTTATTCAAATCCAAATTCCTTTGGTGAGAAGGTAGGAATAATGATTCCCCACAACTTTCATGTTCTAAGTTTTTCAATTTGACCTACGGATTTGTGTCTCTAACACAGATCTGTTTCTTGTCTATTCTGAGCCAAAATCGGGTCAATCTCTTCTTCTAGCCATCGGATCCTATCCAGACGGTCGAGATCCAATCAAACCGGTTCGTGCCATGTCTTCAACCCGGTCAGCTTCTTCATCAATGCCACGTCAACGTCAGGTCAACATCTAGTCCCAGTCAGCATGCAAAGTCAACCTGTCCAGTCAGCGGAATATTCCCTGAAATATTCCGTTCGAATTTAAAATTGCATATTATAGATCTAACTTGTAAAATTCATTAGAAATTCATACCACGTCCAAAAATTGCGTATAATATATCAAATTGAAGATAATTTTACGTAGAATCATCTTATCAGAATAGATCCAAATTTTACTGTACGTGGTTACTGCAGTAATTTAATTAGCTTTAATGGTCTTTTAGGTTAATAAATTCATAAGAAATTATCTGTAACTCCGAAAAATATGAATAATATATCAAATTGAAGCTACTGTAATGTACTTTAATAATATCTGGTTGAATCTAGACTTTGCATAATATTTAACCCGTAGCAATTTAATTAGTTTTAATGGCTTTATAAATCATTAAATTCATAGTAAATTAATTGCTTGTCACAAAAATATAAATGATATATCGATGGAAAGCTGGTTCCATGTAGATCATCAATATGCAATTAGTTCAGCGTTTTACTATAAGGTTTTGCCGTGAAGATTTAAATGGTTTAATGGCTTATTTAGAGTAATAAATTCATAAGAAAATAAATACTATTCAGAAAATTACAAATAATATGTCCCTGAAATCACAATTACGTGGAGATTACAGATATAATTTTAGTTTGATTTTTAGACAACAGAAACTATATGAATAATTTAAAACCCATTAAACGCTATTTAAATCATACAAAAAGATCTATAACTCCGATTAGGGTGAATCCAAGTGCTAAGGTTTTGTATTGACAATATCTATACAGAGAAATTGCATGAGAAATTATTTGGTACTGTTAAAACAGAAATTCATACAGAAATATTTAAACCCATTGAAATAGTGTTTTAATCATAAGAAAATAACTATAACTCCTTTTTAGGTGAATCAAATTGCTACTATCTCTAAAATTGCATTACCTATCCAGTAGCATCTAGTTCACAATTTAATACGACATAAACATCTTTAGTCCGATTAAAGTGGTATACACCATATTAAATCGATACAACTTTAGTAATAAAAGCTTTAGTGCATTAAATGACTTTCCACATGCATCATGTAATCTAACTATGTTCAGAACACTAAATGCAACCATTGTGACTCATTAAATCGTCATGCATGCATCTGTTCATCATTGTTTTCTTGTAATGTTGCATTGTTGTATGTTTGCAATGTTTTGAATGGTGTGTTTGTTGTGTTTGCTTCAAACGTTAGATTGCGAGGAGTGCAACTACTGTGATTGCAACTACTATGATTGCAAGTATTGTGGTTATTGTGAAAGAGGCCATTATAATTGTGAGGATTATCTAATCGACTACATCTACAACAAAGGCAAGTGGTGCTATCTTGGTCATAAATGTCCTATTGTTTTCCTATGCATTGCAGATGTTTTTGTAGAATTGCATCTGTAGGAATTGATGTGTATATGCTATGCTATACCCCATATTATTCCCTAGTATTCCTTGTTTATGAGCCATCGTATTGGTAGATTGCTTAGCTATGCTATTTAGACGAGGAAGGGAATCACATCATGAAAAGTTATATGTTTTAAAAGGCTTATGTTTTGCTAAATGACAAACCAATATGTTTTAATGAACCACCTGGGCGGAATGGCATTGATTGGGTCATCGAGTGTATTTATGGTGGGGAATGCCGCCCAGGACACTGAGAAAGGATTGGTTTCTTTGTTTGGAAGCTTTCGTGTGCAACCATGTGCCAATAATGAAATGGGCGGTTGATTGAACTCAGTAGGTTGTGGTAACTCGAACCCGCGTATCCAGAGATGTAGATAGTGTAGGTTGGACCGGTGCGCGTCGGGATTGGGGAGCTACTTCCCGAACGGTTCCTTCTTGGACTTCTCCCTATCATCACCCAATATGAGAGTGGTGGTACGAGCTGGGCTGGCCAAGTCACATGGGTAAAGTGTACTAACCCCTGCAGGGTGTATAAACTAAGTACTTAGTCGTGTCCCCGGTTATGGACAATTTGAGCGACTTGATAGTGATGCTATGATATTTCTCCCTCATCCTTATTTCTTAATTACTTAAAACTTGTTGGGTGAACATAATTGGGTAGGAGCACCTGGGAGTGAACCAGAGTGTCCTATTTATCGTATTGGAAAACTACTTTGTTACAAATGTTAGGATAAAACTGTTGCTTTATGCAAATGAGCCTGAACTCCACTTGGCCAAATAAGCATGTAGTTGATAGACCTGTTGTTAACCAATTTAGCCTACTTGCCATACATTCAATGTATTGACCATTCGTGGTTGCAATGTTTCATGTTGCAGGTTATATCGTATCTGAGTGATCGTTCATAGGTCGCGAGACTCCACTTAACAATTGTTCGCCTGTGGCACATTTGAAGGATGGAGATCTACCTTGTATTCGTTTTCCGCTGTGTACTTGAATAAATAATGTAAATTCTGGATCATATTCGTTGTATTTATGATGCACAGTTATATTTGGTATCATTTTGTACTGTGTGTGCCAGTGAACCGATCCAGGGATTGGCACTATACACATGAACTCAGCCTTATAAGGCGAGGGTGTTACATGGGTCTAGGCCCCCAGGCCTCCCCTCTGTCTCCCCTTCTGGCTCCGTGGATCTTCTGGTGAGAAATAGTTTTTGGCATATTTTCCGGGATTTTTCCTGATAGATCATTTTCTGCACAAAAACAAGACACCAAGGTAATTCTGCTGAAAACTGCGTCAGTCCGTGTTAGTTGTATCCAAATCACACAAGTTTAGAGAAGAAACAATAGCAAAGTGTTCAAGAAAGTAGATACATTTTGGACGTATCAACTCCCCCCAAGCTTAGCTTATTGCTTGTCCTCAAGCAATTTAGTTGAAAACTGAGTGCGATAAAAGAACTTTCATGGACACTTTGCTTCATATGATGTACATATTCTCAGCACAGGAGTAGATGCTTATACAATTCATAGAAAGAGTATGCGACTAAGTCTACTCAATAGTCATTGCAAGCTATGAAGAGAAACCAACTCAATAATAATAAGTAGCATGAAACATAAACATAAGCAACATTGCAATGCTCATAATAAGGTATGATAGAGTGGTATCTTGCTTTCCTTTGTTTGAAGAGCACAATATGAATGCGAAGGCACCTCTGAAGTTCACATGAAGATTAGAGATAAAGATATAAGAGATACAAGCATCAAAGTCATGACATAATTAACCAAGTTTTGGAACAAACACAAGAATGACAACTATGCTCTCAAGAAGGTGCTCATAGAATAAGTGGTGACTCAACAAAGTTGTGAAAACGGTTTTGTGAAGGTTTGAAAAGCTTCCCAATGCTGAAAGGAAGGTACTCATTAGCTTTGATCTCTCATTGCCCCTATCATAGGCATCTTCACGTGGTTAAGGTAAAAGTGAGGTCCACTCTGAATCATATGCTTGACAAACCATAGACTAGAAATCCCAAGTCCCATGAGTACGAGGGCCAGTTCGCATGCTACTCAACTTTGGTCACCTGAAAGTTCTTGTCATTGTAAATACATGCATATCATCGAGAACCGCCAACGGGGTACCCCTTGCACATGGTACATGAGCTTTCCCATAACCAAAATGACAAGGCAAGCAGACAATGAGCTTCTCAGCAATCTTTTTATTTACCATATGCATAGCTTTTTATTGAGGAAGCTTCATAGATGCTCATTATAGTGATGCTGCAAGTTTCCACCATGATTAAGCATGTCTTAGGCTAGCGGCCTAGGAGTTTCTCTAACATAATGTATAAAATCCATGAACTAACAACCTCCCCTTTTATTTCACATCGTCGACATCCATAAACAAAAGAGCAAGGGATCAACTGGATGAGATATCCAAAAAGTGTTGAAAGCGTTCCCCGTGACAGCACAGTTCTGCTGACTCCTAGTATAATAAGCAAGCATATAATTTTTATGGACTAGTCACAATGGTTCAAGATTATTAAGCGCAAGGAATAAAGTGTGCCATCAAGTTCGTGAGAGCTTTACTAACTAACTTTCTCAAAACAGACAAACATTTTATTTTGGAAGAAAACACGGCATATGGAATATGCACTGAAATAGCAAAAGATGCTAATAGGTAGGTATGGTGGACACAGCTGGAAATATTAGTTTTGGGGAGCTGGAAGCACAGGTAGAGCACATACTCAGTGCAAGTGAATGCTAGCAATAGAGAGGGAGCGACAAACGAGAGAGCAATAGTTGTCATAATCATGCTTGCAACAAAATAGGACTAATTATGGCATGAAAATGATACAAGAACTCTAAGGCAAAATAAATCATCGAGGCTTACTGACTATTGATTAGTCATAGCATGCGTGAGCATGTGCCAAGTAGATTCACATGAACAGTCGGAGGATGATACCACAATGTCATACCAAAGTATGAATAAAACAATGCAAGCAAACATTCATATGACATGCTACAAACTATTAGCAAGCTGGAGCTAATCATAGAAAAGCAAGAACTACTAAGCATCCATAATGACATACACCTTACACAAACAGGCTAAGCATGCTCACAATGAAGAGTATATGTACAAGAATGAAACAAACAGAGTTCGTTACCAGCCTCTTACCACACCTTGAGTTGTCTTAATCTTCATTATTTCCCTTCACTTGTGTGACTTCAATAATAACATGAAACCAAAATCCACTGAGGACGGCTGAACCCTGCAAAGAACTCACAAAACCAAAGAAGGACAACAAATATTTTTGGTGTTTTCATATTTTTTATAAACAAACAAACAAAGAAAAACCAAATAAAAACAAAGAAAACCAAACAAAGCAAAATCTTTTTGGATTTTTTTAAGGCAAACCAAAGCAAAGAAACAAAGAAACAAACCAAGAGAAACAACGAAAATATTTTTGGGTTTTTAGAAAGAAGCAACAAAAACCAAAAAGAAAGCGAAGCAATGGATATACAAAGAACCGACCGAACATGATATATAGATGAGTGTGATATCGGTATACCTCCCCCCAATATTAGGCTTTTGGCCTAAGTGGGGCTCAATCCCAAGGTGTCCAAGAGGATGAACCTCCGTAGTATGTCGAGGAAGCTCCCTCGTCCTGGTACGAGCTCGAGGCCTCCCCTGTGTAGTGTACAGCGGGGTCATGTGCGGGCTCTCCTCCCTAATAGTGCCCGTGGAAGTTGAGAAAGCGCAGCTTATCATCCATCTCCGCCTTCGTGCGTGACCAAGGTCCTTGAGAAATACTGAACAAAGTGGTTTGGGGTAAAGGGATATCTCTCTCTTCCCCGTCAGTAAACAACATTCTATAAACCAAGTTCTCAAGAGTAGAGCTAGAAGTGACAAAGTGGTGCGCCTTCATGGCAGCAAGATCAAGTCTCTGAGGAGCCAAAACTGTATCATGGGGATCAACAGCAATGTCCAAGGCAGCAGCAATACGAGTAGCAATAATTCCCCCATAAATGGGTCCCCTAGCAGCTAAACGACAAGCAATGAGGGAACCAAGATTATACTTATCCTCACTGTAGAGCGTAGCAGCTAAGAAGGCCAATTGATAGTTGGATATATTACTAGTGTTCTCCTTACCAAGAACACTGGTGGTAAGATAGTAGGTGAAGTACCTGATGGCTGGAAGTTGAATGTTCTTTATCTTCCCTCATTGAGCTCTGCGGTCATCATCATTGGTTATTCCTCGGTATAGTTCCAACAAATCAGTAGGAAGAGCTGTAATATTCTTTGATGACCCATTTGTACCAAGTCCCAGGGCCTTGCAAAATTTCTTCAAAGACATAGAATGAGCCCTGCCATAAAGTCTGAAAGACACAGAAGGATTGAACAAACTATTGGTGAAGGAGAAACTCTCCATAAATGTTTTAGTAAGTGAAGCATATTGTGCACTCTCATCCTGCATGAAACTTGTTAGACCAGCTCTCTCAATCAAATCCATGAAATCATTAAGAATCCCAGCAGCTCGCAAGAAATTTTGACAAGGAAATGTGGAGGGGTGAGCATCCCCTTCATCTCCCTCGTCACCAAACCGCGGAGTGATGAGATCCTCATTGTATGAGGGTCTGGAGCTGGTAGATGACCTTGGGAGCCTTGCCCTTCTAGGTGCATCACTCTCAAAAATGTCACCAAAGGTGTGGTGGTCCATGACTTCCCTTTGCTGAAATTTTAAACAACCATCAAACCAAGTGATTTCTAAGTTGATAAATGACGAGCAACTACAATAGGAACTTGCTAGAGGACTACACATGCATAAAAACAAAGTTTCTAAACATAGAACAAGCATGCAAGCTCAAACAATCTGTCATCTACAATAGCAAAATACTCAAGATACAATCTACCAATCACAAATCTAATTGGAAAAGTGGAGGAGGCACATACCAAGGAACAATCCCTCCGAAAATCAGCACTTGAGGTGGGCTGAACAAGGAGATCGAAAATCGTGAGCAAGAACAGCAAGAACTCGAGCTTGGGCAAGTTTTCCGGTGTTTTTTGGGAGAGAGAAAGAGGGTGGCTTTGACGAGGGGCCTAGATGGGCCAGACCCCACCTAGGCGCCACCACTAGGTAGGCCGCGCCTACCAAGGGTGCGGGGCCTAGGGATGGCCCCCTGGGTCATCTCAGGTACCACTCTGCGCCTTTTGCGAGGAAACATTTATTTTGAATTTTCTGGGATTTTTCGGGAAACTTTATTTTTGGCCAATTTTCAGGGTATGAAAATTGATTTTCTCGTAGAAAGGGTTTTCAGAAGAAGCAAAGCAAACCAAAAGCCAAATACAGGAGATCTAAGAAACTTAAACAAGCAAACAACCAGCAAAACTAAAGGTAAATAAAATACTAGAAAGGAAAAAGGAAAAAGAAAGCAAGTATAACCACAGTGGAAAAATTATTTTGTTCATTAAAATCCTTTTGTTAACAAGGTTGATCAAGTCTTGTTACCAAAACAATCTTATATGAAACAAAACTTTGCATTCCACATGGTGATTATGTTACCTCATACTTGATAGCAATGGTCCCAATCATAATAGTTTCAATATTTTCTTGTGGAATGGGACAATATATTTCTCCAACCTTTATGCCTTCAATATTTTCAATAGAATTCAGGCAATAGCTTCTGACAACCTTCTTGGGGAAATAGACAGTGTGCTCTTTGTCATTAATATTGAATGTTACCTTTCCTTGATTGCAGTTGATGACATCACCTACAGTATTAAGAAAAGGTCTCCCAAGAATAATAGACATATTATCATCTTCAGGCATTTCAAGCACAACAAAATCAATTAATACCATGCAATTATGAGCAACTTGAACAGGAACATCCTCAAATATACCAACAGGAATAGTAGTTGACTTATCATCCATTTGCAAAGATATATCATTTGGTATCAACTTTTCTAACTGGAGTCTCTTATAGAGAGAAAAAGGCATAACACTAACTCCAGCTCCCAAATCACAAAAAGCAGTTCTAACATAATTATTCTTAATGGAGCAAGGAATAGTTGGTATACCTAGATCACCAAGTTTCTTTGGAACCTTACCATTGAAGGAGTAATTAGCAAGCAAAGTAGAAATTTCCTCATTAGGAATCTTCCTTTTATTAGAGACAATATCCTTCATATACTTTGAATAAGGAGGCAATTTAATAGCATCAATCAAAAGAATTTGCAAAAATAAAGGTTTCATCCACTCACAAAACTTGTTGTAGTGTTCTTCCTCCTTTGACTTGTGTTTCTTACCTGGAAAAGGCATAGGTTTTTGCACCCAAGGTTCTCTCTCTTTACCATGTTTATTAGCAATAAAATCTTCCTTTGTGTACCTAGTGTTCTTAGTGTGCTTATCAGGTTCTTCCTCAACTTCCTCCTTATAAGGAGACTCATTTTTATCATTACCACTCTCAGTTTCAGCACCAGAGACAGATATACTATTAGGATCTACAGCAGGTTCAAGTGGTTCCTCAACTTTCTTATGTTTCTTTTTCTTCCCCTTACGAGGACTACCACTATCCTCACCTTGTTGGGAATCCTGCTCTATTCTTTTAGGGTGTCCTTTAGGATATAAAGGATCTTGAGTAGCTGCACCACTCCTAATTCTAATTCCATAAGGATGTTTATTTCCCGAAGCATTAACTAGCAAATCCTTTTGTACCTTAGCAAGTTGATCAAGTTGGGTTTGAACCATTTGAAAGTGTTTACAAGGCATTTTAATATCATTGGAAGTTCTTTCCACAATATATTTCAACTCATGGATAGCTCTAGAGTTTTCCAATAAATGATTCTGAACTTGTTTATTAGAATTACCTTGTTTAACAATAAATGTGTCAAGTTCCTCTAAGCATTGATCAGGAGGCTTACCATAAGGAATATCACCATCATTAAATTGGAGAGAGTGTACCTCAATAGTAGATGAGTGGGGAATTGTCTTACATAATTCTTCTATAGGAGGTAAATTCTTCACATCTTCAGCTCTAATACCTTTCTCCTTTAGACACTTTTTAGCTTCCTTCATCACTTCATCATTTAATGCAATAACTCCCCTCTTCTTTGTTGTTGGTGTTGAAACTGGTTCAGGAGTAATAGGCTCAGGTGTATTCATCTCAGTTGAAGTCCAATCATCATAATTCTTGCTTATCTTGTTCATTAATTCTTCAGCATCTGTAGGAGTCCTTTTCCTGAAAACACAATCAGCAAAGATATCTAGGTAGGTCCTAGAATCATCAGTTAGTCCATTATAATAAATATCAAGAAGCTCATTCTGAGGTAATGGACATCCAGGATATGCATGAATCAAGGAACAGAATCTTTTCCATGACTTAGGCAATTTCTCTTCTTCTCCCTATTTAAAATCAAAAAGTCTCTGCAAAGCAGCATGCCTAGCACTGGGAGGAAAATACTTATGGAAGAAAGAAGCAATCAAGCAATCAGGGCTATCAATGGAACCAGGAGGTAATCTATTAAACCAAGCCCTAGCTTCTCCTTTTAGTGAAAAAGGAAAGATCTTAGCAAAAAAGTACTTGCACATCTTAAAATCATTAGAGAACAAAGCACTCATAGTGGAAAGCTCATTCATATGAGCCACAACACTCTCATTTTCAGTCCCACAAAAAGGTTCTTTCTCAACAATATCTAAATAAGATAAATCAAGAGAGAAATCATAATCTTCACCTTTAATATCTATGGGAGAAGTGGCAAACATAGGATCATAGGACAACTTAGGCATAATAGTACGTCTAGCAAGGAGACTCTTCATAGCACTAGTACCATGTGTGTTTCGGCACTCTTCAACAAATTCATCAGTGAGCTCAATGTAACCATCATTTGATGGGGATATGCCTACAGGGGTATACCCAGCAGGACGTTTCCGACTGGCCCAGGAACCAACGAGTGGGCCTGCAGGACGGCGACTGGATCGAGAGCTGGCATGGACTCGAGCGACTGGAAGCTGAAGGCCTAGAAGCGTAGACAGGCCCAGTCAGATTAGGTCATAGGATCACCGAGTTGGTAACTGATTCGGTTGAGATCTGTAAATCCTTGGGAGGTGAGTCTATATAAACCTCCCTAGAGGACGCATAGGGGACACGTTCCATCATACACCCAAGCGACTCGCTGCCTAGCCGACGAGCTCGCCCCATTGTACTCTCACCATAATACAATCTAGCAGGAGTAGGTCTTTACCCTCCGGGGGGCCGAACCTGGGTAAACCCTTGTGTCTCCGCCCTCATCTCGCACCACAGATGGCTGGCCGCCCTTTGCCCCATGTTCTACTACTCACTGCCGATTGAAGCATCTGCCGTGGTCATTCCCACGATAGTGGCGCCCATCGTGGGGCCTGGCCGATCAAGCCGGTGTTCTGCGGCGAGATCCAATCTACCCATCAACGAGTCGATCGCCACCGGCCGCATGATAGCGATCGACGAGATGCTCCAGATCTTGCCGAGCAGCTACGTTTCGGCGGCGCGACCCGTCACGCATAGCATGATCTTGCCGGTCGGCACGATTAGCCTCTTCGTCGGCCTCACCGACGTCATCGTCTCGGAGGACTCGGCTCGCATCCGCTAGTCGCCGCCACGCGACCGGCTCTCTGAGAGCCAGGTCCGCACGATCCACCGCCTCGCCTCCGAGTACAACTCGGCCCACAATGACGTGGTCGAAACCACCGCAGCCACGAATGACGCGGCCCTCAATGACGACGCCG
Organism: Avena longiglumis; assembly: GCA_030063025.1. NCBI lineage: Eukaryota > Viridiplantae > Streptophyta > Magnoliopsida > Poales > Poaceae > Avena > Avena longiglumis. The sequence goes on from CP125977.1 coordinate 125,577,967, forward strand.
ACTCGGCGACCCCGGCGTCACTCGCCGGATCCATCGTCGCAGCGTCGCCCGTGGGCTCCATCACCCAGGTCTCCAATGTCGGAGACTTCGAGGATCCCTCCATCCTTGGGATCTTCGACTCCGACTCCGGATCAGAGAACTCTGCCGACCTCCGCGACGGAACCAGCCGCCACACCGCGACCTACATGGCGACTGGCACCGACCTGCTGGAGGATCCATTCTCCACTCCGATCCCTCCTAACGCGACGGCAATGGAGGTCGAGGAACTCCGCCTGAAGCTGGTGGAAGCAGTCCGCAAGGAACAAGCCGAGCGCGAAAAATTTCGCCTCGAGCAGGTGACGGCGCGGGAGCTGTCACACTATCACCAGCTCCGAATCAGGTCGCGCCTGAACCCCACCGTCCAGGGGCGCGCCCTGAATTTCGACAACGAAAGCGACCCGGCCCGCGCGGCCGAACGCGCGATCTACGAGAACGCGCCACCAGGAGGGAGCGCTCGGCCCCCACCAGGGTCAACGACCAATGGCGCCCCGCCACCACCCAACCGCACACCCCCAGGGACCAACCGCGGATCGTGGTCTCCTCATGGGAGCGAGACGCGAACGGCCTACCACTATTCTCCACCCCAATGGACAACCTCGTCGCGGGCCGCGTGGCAGTCGACAACATCGCAGCCACTGGTGAAGGCACCTTGCAGATATAGTACGCCAGGGCCCTGCTCACAAAGGCGGTCGAGCAGCAAAATGCAGGCGTCGACTCATAGTGTCGGATGTACTCGTGTTCATCGGGAAGCAGAGTGGCCTCGAGCGGCCGCCCCATGGCGGCAAACACCCTCAACTGCCTGCCACCTGAACCACTACAGCTCCAACACCGACCCGCGAATGCGGCACTCTCCACCAACGACCCCAGGCCGGCAACCAACTTCGTCGCCTCCAACGGTCAGCTCGTCGACGCCTGCACCCACATCATCAACAACCAGAGCTGGCGCGCACGCCAGCCCGACGACCTGCGGCATACCCTAACCAACTGCCGCGACGGCGAGCCGAGGGGGTCCCTAAACCGACTCGGGCCTCGATGCTTCGGACCAATGATCCGAGGCGAAAAATACCCGGCGAATTTCAAAGCGCCTAAGGAAATAGAGAAGTACGACCCTTCGTACGATCCATCCGTATGGCTGGATACCTACCTCATGGCGATGGGGATCGCCGGCCACACCGATCTACTAGCCGCCCGCTACCTTCCCCTGATGATGGAGGGAACGTGCAGGCAGTGGATTAACACTCTCCCCGCGGATAGCATCGACTCCTGGGAAGAAATGCGCGATGCCTTCGTCAGGCACTTCGAGGGCTCATACACCCGCGCCACCACCATCGAGGACCTAGAACGATGCGTCCACGGACCTCGCGAGTCGACCCGCATCTGGGTCCAACGGTGGCAAGAACTATGGTACAACGCGGTCGGCATCCACCCAGACACCGCGATCCACTGCTTCAAGACCTCGTGCCGCTACGAGCCCCTGGTCGCCAAGCTCAAACGGGCATACCGCACGCTCGACAACATACCGGACCTCCTGGAGATCGCCAAAAGATACGCGGAGGAAGACCCAAACCAAGAAATCGACGACGAGTCGGGAGGACAACACCGCACGAGCGGCAGCGACAACGAACGACGATCTGATCTATGCTACTCGCCTCACCGGCAAGCGCCGCAGTGACGGGAGAGTCGACTTCGTCGCCAACACTGGATACGAGCAGCGCAATCCCAAGATCTTCCGCCGCGACGGGGGGCAACGCCGCAACGGCGGCAACTACAAGGCGAAGCCAAGGTTCGACCCCGCGGCCCTTCTTAACTAACCTTGTATATTTCACAGCAGGGAAGGAAAACCCGCTACGCACACGACCGCCGACTGCCACTCTCTCAAGGAGATCGAGAAGGCGCGGCGAGCGCAGGGAGACCCCGAAAACAACCCGCCAAACTACGGAAAATTCGGCAGCGTGGCCGGCTCGCTCCACATCTTCACAGGCTTCAACACGAAGCGCGAGAAGAAGGTCATCACCCGTGCCGTCGCCGTCAACACGATGGCCCAAGTGGACGTCCCTTAGTTCCTCAACTGGTCTGAGCAACCAATCACTTGGAGCCGCCAGGACCACTCGCCACGCATCGAGTACCCAGGCTGAGTCGCCCTGGTGGTCAAGCCCAAGGTGGGAGACTACTGGCTCGCCAAGACATTTATGGACGGCGGCAGCTCCATCAACATCCTGTACCTGGACACCTTCAGGCGACTGCGGTCTCGCAGGTCGAGACGACCTACACCACGTTCCACGGCATCGTCCCCGGTCGGAAAGCGTATCCGATCGGCAAGGTCACGCTGCCGGTCACCTTCGGCACACTGGCAAACTTCCGCACCGAGCGGATCGTCTTCGAGCTGGTACCCTTCGACAGCCCCTACCACTGCGTCCTGGGGCGCCAGGCGTTTGCTAAGTTCATGGCGACGCCCCACTACGCGTACAACGCGATGAAGCTCCCCGAACCGCGTGGCGTCATCACCATCCACGGCGACCCCGACATGGCCATTGAGTGCAAAGCCAAAGGAGCCGAACTCGCCGACGCCGTCATCACGGCAGAGGCCAACAACGCCGACGAGCTCGCCAAATACGCGAGCGGGATCAACAACGACGACCACTACTAGGAAAACGGCTATAGGTAATCAGCACATCCGTGGCTCACATGGTTGAAGTGCCCCACGGCTAAAACAGGCGTGGCTCACCTGTGGGCAGTGCCCTACTAATAACTATAACAACCGTGGCGCACATGACTATAGTGCGCCACAGATGTGTGTGGGCCAGGCCCTGGCCACACGCCAAACATCTGTAGCGCACTATAGTCATGTGCGCCACGGTTGTTAGGGTCATCTGTGGAGCACGTGTGCCTGGTGCGCTATGGCTGAGCGCATGCCCACCTCTGCTCTGAAACGGCCACAAACTTCTGTGGCGCACTCGGCCTAGTGCGCCACAGAAGTTTGTACTCCCTATGGCGCACTAGGGCCGTGTGCGCCACAGATGTGTCGATTCTTTTAGGAAAGCACTTTATGTGCACATGTGTGCCCACACATCCACCACCCACACTTCACTTTCCCCTTCTTCTTCCTCCTTAGATCTAGTCGGGATCTTCTCCTTCCCACCTCAATTTCTCCATACATTCACCATTTTTAGCATGTAAAACTTGCTTTGGATGTTACATAAGTAATAGAGGAGGTCTCCGGTCTCTCATCTATCCGTCTCCGGTCGACGCGCGCACCTCTCCTTTCCATCTTTCTCGCGATCGGTCTCTCATCTCGGTAAGTTGTCCATGTAAGGATGTGTTCATGTGTATATGGATGATGCATGTGCTCATATGTATGTAGATAATCGATGCTCATGATGTGTGTATGTGTGGAGAGGATCGATGGTCATATGTGTGTGTATATGGAGAGTATCGATGATGCTCATGCATGTGTGTATGGAGAGGATAATGATATGTTCATGTGTGTATGGATCGGTCTCTCTCTCTCTTGTGTTTGTATGTGAACAAGTTGCCATTTGTTTTGCCAAAATGTTGATTCATTTCCATTTTGGAAAGACTTTGGCATTCATAAGGTCCTAATTTTAGGATAGGTCATGCGAAATTTTCTATCGACCATTGCATGCATGCATTCATTATGTGGTTCTAATAGACTTCAAAATTGTACCGTGTACATCGTGCGAGCAAAAATGGTCCGCATAATGAGCGAAGGCATTGTGGCTAGATTTTTGAAATGTGCATGACGACATATCTGAAATAACAAGATGATATAAGATGTCCGTGCGTAAGATGCAAACTCAATCGGGTGATCGACCATTCGGAATCAAGAAGCGCACTGCTCCGCCATGGTTTCATGGATGGATACACTCGTTGGATAAGCGATGGCGTAGATGATGGAGACAGTGAAGAAGGTGGCCAACATGACGATGATCATCATCACGGCGAGAACGGGCGAGATGATGAAGAGGCTCCTGGATGATGATGATCTAGATGCCGGAGGAGCAGACGACGATGGAACAACGTCAGGCTGGGTGCGGGACCCTTATGTGCAAGAGCTGCTTCTCAAGCAGACGAGTAACGCCAGGGCTGCCGGTAGAGAGAAAGCCAAGCTTGCGCAACTTGAGAAAGACGCGGTTACTCCATTGTATGAAGGATGCAGGCCCGATGATACCCGGTTGAATGTAACGCTCTATGGAGATGAAGGCAAAGCACAAATTGAGCGACGCAAGCTTCGACGATATGATGGCATTCTGGCACGATCGTCTCCCGGAGGGGAACACATGTCCAACTAGTATCGAGGATGCCAAGAAAATCGTCTGTCCTCTCGATCTACCGCACGTTAGATATCACGTATGCATCAACGATTGCATCATTTATCGGGGCGAGGACGCGGAGAAAACCACATGTCCGTGCGGCGTGAGTCGATACAGAAAGGGAAGAAAGCACCTCGAAAAGTGGTATGGTACTTTCTTATCACCTCGCTCGCAGCGCTATTTCGCGGACCCTAAGGAAGCTCATGCGATGGCATGCGGAAAGGAAGAAGCCGTGAGATGATGATGACCCGAAAGGATGAGCTGCGACGCACCTTCAAATGCTAGCCGATGGAAAGCATTGGACCTCGAATTCCTGCATTCGGTGGAGATTCGAGGAACATCGGGCTTGGTGCGAGCACCGATGGACTCAATCCGCTCGGTAGCAGCACGCATAACGCACTTGGCCTGTGTTTGTATGGATGTACAACCTCCCTCCATGGTTGTGCATGAAGAAGAAGTACATACAAATGAGTATGCTAATTCAAGGGCCGAAACCTGGTACCGACATCAATCTGTATCTCGGGCTGTTGAAAGAGGAGCTAGCCACGTTTTGGGAATCTGGAGCCAATACTTACGACGCCGTCGCACAAGATTATTTCACTATGAGAGCCGCGTTGGTCACTACGGTGCAAGACTATCCAGGTTGCGGGTATATCTCGGGGCAGGTTATCCAAGGATTATGCGCATGCGTTAGGTGCATGGATAACACAAGCTATCTCCAACTAGAGAAAGATCCGGTCATCGAAAACCGTGTTCATGGCGCACGGAGGTGGCTCGGCAAGAATGATCCATGGAGAAAACGTGGAGACCTGTTCGATGGCAAATCGAGACCCGAGGAATCCCAGGCGTAGGAGCCGAAGAAGTGGAAGAGTTCTTGAAAACCGGAAAGATTGTCCTAAGCACGGAAAGAAGCGAAAGAGGCAACAAGACAAGCCCCGATGAAGGTATGGAAAACAAGGTCTGCTTTACGAGTTGCCATCTTGGAAGTTTCTCCGCGCCTCATAGCCTCGACATCATGCATATCACAAAAACGTGCGAGAGTCCGGTCGCCACCATAATCAACATGCCGATAGGACGAAAGATGGTCCGAAAGCAAGGCACGACCGATATGCTTGGGTATCCTAAGGAGCTTCACGAAGACGACTACTCTCGATGATCGTGAAGATGACGATGATCATGAGTCGGAGACGACACAAGGTCGTCGGAAGGGTAAAAGTTCAAGAAGAACGAATATTCGCCTCCTTCTTGCTTCACTCTAAGCCGGATGAGATCAAGCTTTTTCAAGTGCCTTCTAGGAGTCAAATTTCCTTACGGCCACGCGGCAAGATAAGCGATACCTAGACGAGGCGAAGCAGAGGTTCGGGCATGAAGTCTCACGATCGTGCTGCTAATGACGCAGTACTTCGGTCGCACTAAGAGGGATAATGGACGAGCACGTCCGAAACGTTATTTGGCATATGCAAGTTTTTCGACGTCATCTCTAGGAAGTCGATTGGCTTGAATCAGCTCGGAAGGCTACAGGAGGAGATCGTGGTGATACTATGTGAGCTTGAGGTCTACTTCCCACCCGCATTCTTCGACATTATGGTGCATCCGCTGGTCCATGTCGTGGAGGACATCATACAACTCAGCCGATGTTCCTCCGCAGATGATGGCGTTCGAAAGGATGAACGGACACATCAAAGGATACGTTCGCATATGTGTCCGCCCGGATGGAAGCATAGCCAAGGGCTTTACGGCGAAGAGTGCATCTCTTTCGCACGAATTATCTAGACATCGAGAACCTGTCGGTCTTCCGCCAATGACACCTTGGCAAGCTCGACGGATCTGGTCACCGAGAGGGTCGCCGACATCGCATGCGATTTTCGACGCGCAGACTTTGATCGAGCAAACCTCGTCGCGCTACAGCATTTAGAACTGGTCGATCCTTGGGTACAGAAGCACAAAAGGTTAATCGACACTACAACACAACAGAGTTTTGGTAACACAATCATGTAACACTCAGTGATAGATGTTACAGGTAAAATTCCAGTAACACATCATTTGTGTGCTAGTGACACACAGTAACACAAATTATGCGAGGCCCGAAATTGTGTTACGGAGATATCAACGCAGTGTCATATGACTATGTGTTCCAGGTGGTGTGTTACAAGTATATTGACCGAGTAACATATAAATATGTGTGGCTGGGAATGTGTTACCGACGGAGCCAGGCCCCAAGCAAGAGAGGCCATGGGCTGGTGCCTGGACAAAATTGTGTGCAAATATTAACAAATAATCTCTATTCCCAACAAAAATCTGTCATACATGAAGCTTAATTAACTAAGTACAAATTTTCTAAAATTTTGCAAGCTTCAGATTCCAAGAGCAATTCACTCATGGAACACACAGATCCATCCGTTAGTTCAGAAAAATGCTTCTGACGTCTAGTTGCAAAACTTCCTGAAAATTAAGATTCAATGAAACATTTCAGCAGAAGTGTCAAGTTTTATTCAAAACTTATATGGATTGTATTTGTAATATACTAACTTACGCTTTATCTTTATCTTAGAACATGACGTAATTCTAGTTTGTATTAAGTTCATATTTTTCAAGTGTACAAAACACGTATGATCTGCTACAAATTCTTAACCCTACAAAGTGGACAAAAACACAAGGGCCATAAAAACTAGTATCATACATGAAGATAGTGTGAAATTTACAAGGAACACAACATGCATATCTGGAAAATATAAACTATATAGGAAATAAACTTATTTTTTAATAACAGGAGAACAATAGGACACCATCTCATATAGCTTCGGAGAATAAGTAAAATGCACGAAGGGCACAGATGTACTTCTACAAGTCTTAATAGCTGATAAATAATTATTAGCATGCTAATTGTTTTAGTTGTGTCTAAACTTTTCCATCATATCCTCAACCAAGTATACTTGAGTGTGGCGTTGTTGTAAAACGAGGGCATTTTGCACGTACGCATTACCTTGCGCGCGTTGTTGCGCCGATCTTTGTTGTTATCGTTTATTTTTTTTCCATAATGTGTACATATTTGGCTTCACTTCTGATATTGTATCAATGCATAACATTACTAATTGGTCTATAGTCATGCAAACGAAACAACTCCTCCAAGCAAACATTTACACCCACCAGAAAAACATAAAGCGAACTAAATGGGAGTCGTTTCCTCATACTAACATGGCACCAAACAAGACCCAAACCTCCAAGTGACTTGCTGTATAGAGTAGGGAATATCGATATATCGGTGATGTAATTCCACCAAGTAGGTTTAGAAATTTTACAAAAACGATATGATGGACAGACAAAATCCACATATTTATTCTATGTAGTAGAAATAAGAAATAACCTCACATTTACAAAGCTTTATTTACCGATGATCATATCGTACATGCTACAACTAAAACTTTTCATCGTCTTTGTCACTGTTACATGCATTAGAATAATACAAAGGAACATTTCTATGATAATGAGGGAGAAACAAACATAATTTAAGCACACTTGGCCAGAATGGGATTTTAATCACAGCCACACTAAGAGTCCATCCTTGTCGTTGGCTGGCTCTGCACATGTAAAAGATCTTCGGTCGAACCCTTGCCAGAACCCTTGCCAGCACCAGTACTCCTTCACACATGTTGTAAGAATGCCTAGCAGAAAACAATTGCGTTAGACAATCATTTACTAAATAACTATATTGTTTCTCAAACACGCATTCCATTGCCTGACACAAAGCATAAAAACTCCTAAGCTAAATTGCATGAGATAAAACAAAACAACAAAAGTCCTAAGGTAAATTGCCTAAATCCAATAGACACACCCACACATACCAAATTGGGATTTTGCCAAGACTTGAGATCTGGCCCGAAAACAGACACAGGAGAAGGTAAACGAAATATACAAAAGCAGTTAGGGAAGTCCAATAAGCACAAAAAAACAACGTACGAGCTTGTATAAATAAACAATTAGTAAAGAAGACTAGTCAAACTCCAAAAATTAAAGAAAGATAAATATTACACGCACCGCAAGGCCCGCATCATCAATACCCAAAACCCAACACACACACAACCCTAAAGAAACTATAATGTAGCAACAATCAGAGGTGCAAAGGATCGCTTTAAGGCGATAGGACCTTCTTGTAGACTATGTTCTTCATCATTGTGACACAGGAACCATCTTCAGACAATCAGACTCAACCAAAATCTTCGGGCCACCAGCCAATGTGACGTGTTGCACAACCACATATATCCGACCATTCGTAAAAAAGAGGAGCTTTTAAAAACAGGCCAACTTTTTTAGAGTTTGTCATGGCTTTAGTTATTTGTAGTATCCCTACATTGCATCGGCCATAAACTATATGCTTCTTGTATCTTGCCCCTGGATACCAAATAAAATCTAGCCCCTTGTGTCTTGTTGCCTTCATTTCTATTTTGTACTCATCGCCGGAACACTTAAAAAGCTATCAGACAATGCAAAACTGGAGCAAAGCCATGTCCTCATTTATTAAATTTTCAAATGCGTTTCCACCAACAAAATGATAGATAAAAAGCGCATACAAAGTAGTCTCAGTTGACACTATTTGGTTGGTACGTATCAAATGGCAGAGTGTTTCCTCTATACTATACTGCCATGCACAATATAAGAAATCTTGACATAAAGAAATCATAATGATTTTTTCATGGTAGAGAATAAATAGAAACTAGAAAGATGTAGTGATAACTCTTACAAAAAAGAGTGCTCGCCCATTAAGGTGATAAAGGAAATTGTATAAATCTAATCACACCACTGCAAGCCCGAGTTCCTGAAGATAGACCTAGTGAATAGTAGCTATCAGCACCAAATATGATTGGATCACCGTAGCTAAAGTTTAAGGGAGAAATATAATAAGGAATTTCATATAAATATACGTATACAACGAGTGAGATGATCATTCAATAAATTACCTCCATTATTCTTCATCTCTGGGAGCATTGGTGGTATCATCATCCACTTCTGTTCCTTCAATGTCAGTTCTTACCCAATGTTTGTCATGCGTTTTATTTTTGAACATCTTTGCAAGGTGTGAAACATGGAAGGGCTCTCTGTCCTCTGCATATTCCTCATTACCAGTATCATAGAGACCTCTAGGTTTTGGTGGCTTCATTACAACAGACCAACCCGGCTTTGTTTCGTCATCCACATAAAACACTTGCTCAGCTTGGTTAGGAAAAATAAAGGGCTCATGCTCGATCTTGTCTCCGCTGTGTATCAGATGTGAGAAGTTCACAATTGTGTAGCCGTACCTATCCTTTTGAATTCCATTATCAGAAAAAACATCAAACCACTCACATTTAAATAGGACAACTGGAAATTGTCCCGGTAGTTAAGCTCGATAATATCAATTATTCTCGCCATAGTACGTCACATTATCTAGAATCGGATTTGCATCACCGTAGCATAAGTAGATGTCTTTGCGCTACCATGACTCCACTATTTTGTGTCATTCTATCCAAGCGTTTAGGCCTAAAACGCATGCCTCGAGAGATGAAACCGCGATAGCTTTTTGCTGCATCAACTGGGCCCCGAGCGAGCCATCTAATATCATTTTCAATGTTGGACATGTTGTTTTCCGTCTCCAATTTCATTATCTGAATATTTAGAAGTAGCTTAGTAAATAAATCTAGTGGTTTATGTAGAGCATGAATAAAATTTCACTTACATGAGATCTGAACCATTCGTGGAACGTCTCGTTTTGAATTTTCTCAAAAGTATTTGCATTGACGGTGCGCCTATTGGTGATCTCGTCAGCATGAACTCTGCAAAAGAATTGATAATAACTTGTAAGTTCAGAAAAGGGAAAACTAACATAATTTACAAGCTTAGGATATTACCTAAGGTATGGATTCACATCGGAACAATTAAACAACAGGTATCTATGTGCCTGTACTTTAGCCAAACCCCTTATAACATAATTGCGAGGCTTCCCGAGTGGTCTCCCATCATGAGGAAATAAAGTTGATCCTCCGTTAACACTATGATGACCAGCCTCATTATCTTCATCTCGTGAAAACATGTTATGTTTGGTCTCAAAACCAACAATATATCTCGAACAGAATGTCATGCACTCATCTGCCAAATATGCTTCAGCAATAGATCCTTCGGGTAAGCTTTATTGCGGACAGTTGACTTTAACTTACCGAGGTATCTACATGAACAAAAGAGCAAGATGCATAAGAAAATAGTTGAACAATTACCATAAAGATAGCTCAGGAATTTCATATATTTGTAAAATAAGCTAGCATACCTTTCGAGAAACCACATTGACCGGTAGGCAACAGGGCCACCTTTTTTTGCCTCGGTTGCTAGATGAATTACCAAATGCATCATAATAGTAAAAAATCCAGCAGGGAATATCATTTCCATACGACATAATGTTATCTTTATCCGTTGCTCCAACTTCTCAACCTCTCTCACATAGAGAACATTTGCACTAACTTCTCGAAAGTATGCAGATAGATCGAACAAGACAGATGTGACATTATCTGGAAGTAAACCTCTCAAAGCAAGAGGCATAAGTTGTTGCATTAGAATATGACAATCATGACTTTTAAGGCCTGATATTTTCCCCTGGGAAATGTTTACACATTTTGAGATGTTCCCTGAATACCCATCTGAAACTCTTATACGGTGAAGCACTCTGCAAAACTGCTGCGCCCCTTTTTTATCCAAGGTATACGAAGCTGGGGGCAAAAAATACTTACCGTTAGGTTTTTTTCTAGGATGTAACTCTTCTCTGATATTCATGTCCTTTAGATCTAATCGTGCTTTTAAATTATCCTTAGACTTGCCCTCTATGCCTAATAGTGTCCCATATATATTCTCACATACATTCTTCTCAATATGCATGATATCTAGATTGTATGAGCAAATTAAAGTCCCAATAAGGCAAATAGGAGAATAGGCCGCTGACAAACTTCCAAGTTTTTGAACCATCAAAGTCCTTGATTGATTTTATCTTCTCTAAGACTTGAACTTGGGAATAAGCACTAGGCTCAGCTCCATGTTCTTCAGATCCATCAAATGATTCAGCATCATAGCGGAACTCATGATCCGGTGCGTAAACCGGTTCCCCATGAAACAATATTTTTGCCCGTGTTTCAAGCGTATAGAAAAGGTTTCATCACTACAGGGGAAACAACCGGACTCGGTGCTGGTGCTATGTCCTGAAGCGATTGCAAGCCCAGGATAGTCGCTAATAGTACACAAGACAACAACATAAAGTTGGAACATATCATTTCGAGATGCATCATATGTAAATGTTCCAACTTCAAACAACTCAGCTAGTTCTTCATAAACCGGCTCCATGAAGACATGAAAGTTCTTTTCAGGGTAAGATGGACCAGGAATAATCAGAGTAAGCAAAAGAGAAGAGGCTTTCATGCATAACCATGGAGGAAGGTTATAAGGCACTAAGACGACATGCCAACAACTATGTTTACAACTCATCATCCCATATGGATTGAATCCATCAGTTCCCATTGCAAACCTGATGTTCCGGAGTCCACGCGATGTGTTCATACTTAGAATCAATGGCCTTCCACGCCTCAATCACCGGATGACGATGCTCCATCCTTTATGCGTTCCTCGTCATGCCATCTCAAAGTCAGAAAGATGTCTTTGTGCATAAAGAGCCTCTTAAGCCTTGGCTTAATTGAAAGTACTGCATCACCTTCCGTGGGATGGCCTTCCTTCTTTCCTTGTTAGTTAGAGTAGTTTTATCATGTACGTTCTTCCACCTTGAAGTTCCACACTTTAAACAGAAGTCATCACTTGCCTTCTCTTTTCGATAAAGCTGGCAGTTATTTTCACATGCATGGATTTTAACATAACTAAGCCCAAGTTTTCTTACGATCTTCTTAGCCTCACAAAATGTACTAGGCAGATTCTTACCATTAGGAATTGCCTTCTGCAGAACTGGTAGCAAATCATTTAAAGATTTATTGCTCCACTTGTTAGTTGATTTTATGTGGAAGATTATAACAAAAAGGGAAAGCCTGGATAGTTCACACCCTGGCCATAAAGGTTCATCTGCATCTCTCACCAAGTCATAGTAAGCTTGGGTTTCAGGATCTGGTCCTGATTCAGAAGGATTTTGGGTCTCGGATTCAAGCATTGGAGAATCTCTATAAACGTCTTCGACAAGCTGGCGCATATTAGATTTTGTTCCTTCACACTGTGACCGTGATCGTTTCTTAGTTGAAATGTATGGTGCAGTTTTACCATGTTTATTAGCGGAGATGTATGATGCTGTTTCACCATGGCATCCCCAAACTGTATATCCCTCTGAAATGCCTTCACAAACTAAGTGATCATACACGTCTTGGCGCTTCAATAACAATGCATTGACACATTTAACACATGGGCATCGGATCTTGGCATCAGAACTCTTTCCCATGTACGCGAAGTCAAGAAAACCATTCACGCCAGCCAAGTACTTGTCACTTGGTCTAGGGAAAAGAAGTAACTCCTTTATAGATTTCAAATCCATTGATTCACTATGTAACAAGATTTGAAACCACAAAGATTAGTTAAATTTTCTCAAAGAATTACATAACATTACTATAAAGAAAATACAAATATAGTCCAAAGAGAGTACCTTCGGTAGTTGCTAAAATTTAGACATGCTTTGGTTTGAAGAGTTACTGATTGATTGGATGTTGAGACCAATGAATCAATTCTAGACAGTCCACAAAACAACTTAACCTACTGTTGGTTAAGTTAGTTAAAACCCGTAGATAAAAACAAGTGCAAGAGACCAAGCGCTTGAGCGACGACGGCCGATAGTCGCACTCGTGCAGATAAGCAGCAAATCAGCCGAGGAGAGTAGTGGGGGAGGGGGAGGGGGAGAAGCACACGACGGCTGGGACGGGTTTTGGTCGTCCAGCGAGCCTGCGGGAGTGGTGTGGCGGCGCGTGTGTTCCTGCCATTATGAGTGTAGGAAACCAGGAAAGAAGGATTCGAGCCGATCGATGCGTTACTCGTTTCCTGTCCATTACCTCCTCATTTCGGTCATATTGGCATGTTGGGGGCGTCATGGGCAGAGAACATGGACTGATACATTCCTGACCAAATTAAAAAAATCTATAGGTAACAAGCTGGACAAATTGCTGCGCCCATTGCTGCGCCCAGGGCCATGGCCCAGGTTGTCCTGGGCGTGGCTCCGCCCCTGCTGCCAGTCTACCACCATAGCATCAATCCATCGAATGGGCCTACTGCTGCTGCATGCTATATATCTTCACAAACTGGAGTTGAGATTTCAGGTTCTGAATATGCAGGCATAAGCAGCTGGCAGCAGTTAGACGTCGTGTTGTTTTTATCTCCTTGTGCTGAACAATCAACTACCTGAATCAGCTATTGTATGAGTTAGCTAGCTAGAAGCAGCCAGCAGTAGAGGGTGCGATGTGTGATTAATTTAGTTCGACAACAGGTTTCATTTTATTGCTGAATTTGCTGAAGTTTTTTTTGTGTCAGTCTTGATGTTCATCATGTACAGGCTACCAATTTTGTGGTGTTTGTCATGCAGATTCAGCTGAGAGTTCATCATGTTTGGGTGTTACAATGCCACTCTCCTCACTAATCAATCTCTCAAATCATCTGACGGGCATCTACTTGATACTAGTACAGCTACAAAACGGAGCTAACATAATTCATGTAGTCATCTATCATCTATCTAAGAAACGGAGCTATCAATTAATCGATTCATCTACACTCTACACTAACGGCATCATCAATTACAACATCAGGTTCAGCCATCTAACTACAATTATCTAATAACCAAGTCATAGAGAATCTGAGCCATCGATTGGGGACTTACGTTGCCTGATTGCTCGGGGATCAGCCGCAGATGCCGTTGTGTAGAATTTAGTCGGGTCGACTTGGGATGGGAAGCAGCCGAAGGTCGATGCGGGACAGCAGGCAAAGAGGACCGCGCCCTAAGGTCCTCTTCCTCGTGCAGCGACCCGGTACGAGATCCCGAGACGCACGGGCAACGGCAGCCGGCGGATACTACCGACGGCCGGTGGGGTGGGAGGCGACGGACGACAGCAATGGTGGTTGGCGGTGCGGCGGCGGAGGCTCGTGGAGTCAGCGGTAATGGCGGTGTCCGTGGATAGACCCGGTAGAGACGAGAACGAGATTTGGGGAAGAAAAATGAAAAAAAAAGTAAAGACTAAGAGCGGCGTCGACGCGTGCGTGGAAAGACCTGCAGACGCTCGCCTGCACAATCTCTAGAAATAAAGTGATGTCTTGTTACATGCATAAAAGCTCATCCTATCTCAACTGGTTGCGACTCATGGAAACTTTGAAGTTCAGAGTTCGAAAATTGTTTTTTGCATGTCCATAATTTCTGTTTTTTTCTGAATATTATGTTTCAATTTCCTTTGTTAGTATAGTACTTTCCTATTATATTTTTCTACCAAGATATTTACTTTTCAATACAAATACAATTGCTCTATTATTTTGTCCATACACACTCGCCATGACCTTCTCCATGTTGACCAAGAACCAAAGTAGAAGAGGGAGAGCAGATTTTCTATAGACACGCTTGCCAAGACCTTCTATGCAAGGGACACCCGCCTCGCCTCTCGCCCACTCCGAGGGCGATGGGATGCCGCCGCCTCCTCTGGCCGTCTGCCACCCTCCTCGTCGCCTCTCCCCTTCGTTGCTGCCGGCCCAGTCACAGGCGGCTCAAGCGGCACCGCGTGATCGCCTCCCGCCCGGGAGCTGTGCCGGGGCCCAAGGCTCAATGGCGTCGGTGTTCTTCGGAAGGTCTGGATCCGACGGTTCCGGGTGTCCCTGGCGGTGGAGCTTCCTTCGGTAGCAGGGCCATGGCGGGGAGAGCCTCCGACGGCTGCCCCTGGCCACATTGGGCTTTGAACACCGTAGAAGTGCCCACAACGAGGGGTGAGAGCTAATAATCTTTTCCAGACCATCGGGCAGGAAGGAGATGGTGGAGACCAAGCAATACCTCCAATCCAAGGTCCCCGAGCAGTAGGTCCCAACCATCAACGCCACGCCGAGCCGCCTAATCCCCTGGCCACCATGGCCGGCCAGAGGAAGCTTCACGAGGAAGGCGGTTGTACCGTCCCTTCCACTCCCTCGCCACCACGGCTGGCCGAGGGAAAGACAACAGCAACAACAGCCCTCCGACTCCCGAAGCTCCATGGCAGAGTCGAAAAATGACCGCGCCTGGAGAAACCACCCTCCCTAGATCTGTAGATCCGAGAGGATACCAGGCTAGCAGCTCGCCGGCGCCGCCACAAGTAACCTTGTCGAGATGGGGATCGAGCTCCAACACATATGTCCACCATGATCTAGGAGTCAACAAGGATTCTATTTGCTTGACCTACCTTCCGGCATTATTTTTTGGGTGTTTCTATGAATAAATTTCTTGATATTGAATATTCAGTGCATTTCAAGAACCAAATTTGGATTTGAATAGAAGATCGAGGTAGGCAACGACCATCTAGCGCACTTACTCGAAAATAATTCTTTCTCGAACTTTTCTCTTCTCAATTTGTAAATTCAATATCAAAATGTCTCTCGAAATAGGCTTTCGCCCGCTTTATAAATAAAGCCACATCGGTCGAACAAGATACATGGTGATGGGGAGACCCCTTACAACAGATCAAAATAAGCAAGAAAAACAGGAAGGCCAACACTTGCCACCGGGGATAACGAGCAAAGACCCTGGAGAACCGGGACTCCACGGCGATGCCCCCAAGAGGGTAACGACAGATCGCCTGCCGTCGCCGAGACCAAAGGTCAAAGGTTTTCACCGAGTCCTATCACGGAGAAGGTAGCCTCCACGGCGCCCCCAAGAGGGTAACGATACACGCAGCACCACCGCCAGAGTGCCAAGCACTAAGCTTCCGGAAAAACCTTGCCGCTGCGCCTTCCGTCATGCCCGTTATCCCCAAGCGAGGCCTCCGCCACGATCCTGGGGCTGCCGAGCCAAAACGCCGACAACACCAAGGTCCCCAACAGCTCCGCGCCATCCACATGACCGAGGAGAGAGCCACCACCGCCGTCGCCGTCAAGAGCCGTCTCACAGCCCACCTTCCGAGCCGCTGTCCGGCATCCACGAACTCGGTGAGAGCCGTGGTGAGTGCAACTGGGAGAATATCAAAATGTCTCATGATGCTTCTTGCAAAACTTTCCTCCGGTTATATATTTACAAAGATTGCATCCTGATTGGGAGGATAAAATCACCCCAAAGATCTCGATGTATATTTTTCATTTTGTAAGGGTAGCTGTTTTGCTAGTTTGATCAATAGATCTAAGATTCTTTTGCCGCGCCAATTTGGATATTTGGCCGACAAAAACAGTTGGAGGTAAAAATTTAATCGATTCCCGCTAATACATCTTTTTCCCTCCACTAATATGTCTTATATATGGAGCCAATCAGATTAATCACGGTCAAACAAACACACCGATCTAATCTGGCTGCCCCCATCCTGATGGCCCCATCGCCCCTGACTCCCACCAACGCGCCGCCCCATCGCCTCCCACCACCGCCGCCACCTCTCCTCCCACCAACGCCGCTCCTCCATCTCCGCCCAGTCCGGTTGTTCTCCGTCAGTGCCACCACGGCATGCTCCCCATTGTGCCAACCGGCACCTGTATCTATCGATCTAATCCCGTCGCACTCCCACCACCGTCGCCCCCATCGCCCTCCCACCGACGCCGCCTCCCCCACTGACCACCGCCCCATCAGCCTCCTACTACCGCCTCCCATCACCTACTACCACCACGCCTATCATCGTTCCCACCACCGTCTGCCGTCCCCTACCACGCCCCCATCACCGCACCACGAAACCTCCACGTCCTCTCCCCACCAAGCAGCCCAAGATCGGGATCTCCATTCCCTCTATCGCCTAGCATCATCGTCGCATCGGCCACCCCCCGCTCCCCGTCGGCCATCGCATCTTCTCGCAAGGCCTGCACCACAAGGTAATCCGCTAGCCACCGAGTGCTCAACTGCTTGATGCTTGAGGTTGATTTGTAAGATCTTTGGTAATTGCAACGTATAGCGCATACCAAAGACCTTTTTTGGTCCAAATTGAAATTGGAGGCCCCCGTTTCTTCTAAGAATAAACTGATCTCATGTTTCTTCAAAGATCTTTGGTAATTGCAATGTAAAGGTTGCATAGATATAATAAACTGAACTCATGTCCTTTTTCTTCTAAGAATACGTATAGTGTGCATATCGTCGATTAAATGACCTCACACCGGTAGAAAACGTCCCATGCGTCCCGGTTGGTAAGGGCCATTAGTCCCGGTTGCCCAACCGGGACGGGGCAATCGGGACTAAAGCTCCAACCATTAGTCCCGGTTGCCCCACCAACCGGGACAAATGGGGGCACACGTGGCGGCATCAGATCGCGAGGGGGGTGGAGCATTAGTCCCGGTTCGTAACACGAACCGGGACTAATAACTGTCGCCGCGAGAGATTTGGCCCATTTCTGCGCCGCAGAGAATTCATTTTGGCACATTTTGTTGCCGCAAGATTTTCGCCACTTTTGTGCCGCCGCAGAATTCGTTTAGGTTGTTTTATTGTTTATTTAGTGTTTTGCACTTATCAATGATGGAACCTTATATTACACAAGATCATCATGACAACATTACATTCAATACATGATCGAGTTCATGCACTACATACAAAAGTTGCTATTCGATGCTACCGCCAATTTCTTGAAAGTTGCTATTTTTACAATTCATATTGTCTATACACAGCGAGTAGTATTCCCTTGTGTGTTTAGGACTTACGCATCCAAGAATCCCGCCAATTCCTCCTCAGTATTGCTCAGATGCGATCCTTTGGCGTAAGACCGTCCCGTAGACGCTCGATCCGATTTAAAAAGGAGTCACCTATATGAATATGAAACTAAACACAATTTGATTGTAATTAAAAACTATAGAAATTGTTTACGACGTGGAGTTGCTCTAAATTCCTGCCCTTCTCATCGCACGTCCGGATGAACTCGCATACATAGTATCCACATAGATTGTTACCGGTCCTGCTGTGCACTTTACGACAACAGAGTTCAATCAAAATAATAATCAAGCATGATAATAATCGTATCAAAACTAGAATCAAAGAGATGCGCGGATATAGATAGTGGTGCTTACATCTAGTGGTTGAAATGTAAGCTCTTTCCAAACACCCTAGCCTTCTTGGTGAACTGCTTCCAAGCGCCGCGAGAAAACGAATAAAATAAGTTATTAAGTACTTGATATCATAAAATTCACGAACGTTGCCGATATAGTGTCATAATGATTAGAATTACCGCTGGAGAAGTATCTGCATGTCCTTCCACGTCTCAAGGGGTTTATGTTTCGAGTCCATGACTAGTACACGCCCTTTGTCAAGTTGAATGATTAACAGAATATAGTGGTACCTGCGAATGCAAAACTAATCAATTATATACTTAACATCGAGTAAGAGAAATAGCAAGTGTATACAAGACAATAATACTCACTGGAAGTTGTAAGGAAATAGTATTTCCCTTTTGGTTTCTTGAAACCTTAACGCGTGTACTATATTATCCTCCGTATCCTGTGGGCTTATTTTGAGATTAGCTTCATGAACCCAATATGGGTCAATGAAGACAATGTCATAGATTTGTCCTCTGCTGCATTCGAGAATCTTCATTCTGCATATTACAGAATTAGTACTTACAGACAATAGGCACTCATGATCGATTTGTCCAAGGCGTCTTGATTGAATAATTGAAATAGTTCATCAAATTCAATGGATATCATGTCATCCATATCTTTCCCATGATGCTTTTTTGTAACCTCAAGACTATCCAGATTAGCCCGGCCCTTGTGGCATGCATATACCGATTATGCAATCTTCGATTTTTGTTGGAAGATTGTTTACCTCCTCAGTTTGACGAGAGATTTTCCGTCTTGGTATTGGTATGCTACTTCACCACGGGAAGAACTCTAATCGATAAGTCGGCAATACTCATACCTTGAGCAGCAGCTTCTCCAGACAGTAACTACCTCTGGATCATACCGCTTCGCCCCATATTTGCTCGACCACATTGGTTTGAGAAATCACCTTGAGAGGGGCGCAAGTCTGTTTTGCTTGTTCTCCGAGCTGAGCAACAGATTTCCGCTTCAAGCATCTTGCTCTTGAGGCTTTTTGTGCATGTGACTTGAGAATTGAACGCTCATAGTCCGATGACGCTTTGGCTCGGGTTGATGAAGAGTCTTTAGAATTTTCAACACTTTGGCTTTTTCTTCTTTGGTCAGGGAACTCTGGCTCTTCGCCTCGCTTAGCTTAAAACGCCGTCGTTTCGCATCAACGATCGCCGCAGCCTCTTCAAGATCATAAGCTCTCTTGGGAGGAACCGTTGGTACTTTTGGAAGAGGCTCTTGTTTACGTTCTTTCGATCGCACAAGAGCAGACGCTTACGCTTTTTATCCCGAGGCGCCGCGATGGCTCCGGGCGATGGCTGCACGGAGATTGGTGAGGCGATTTGAGCCGGTGAGGCGACGAAGACGGCTGCCGCGCACGACTTTACCTCGCGGAGACGGGTGAGGCGGGCGAAGATGGCCTTGGCGTGTGATTTCAAGCACGATACAATCCTTTGGCCATAGAATGGTGACGCTTTTTCGCCACCCAGACACCACATCCCTTCACCGGCGGGGTAGTGAAGATCCAAAACCTCAAAGGTGGGCATGATTTCATCCACGCCGACAACAGCGTAGCCCTCCGAACCGGACGACCGTGGTAAGTTGGTGTGGGTCCAATTGGTAAGGCATAGCCGACCGCCACCTTCATTGATATGTTCACAACTTTGACATGTAGCTCGCATTGTGTCATCTCTCCGTGATATCATCCACCGGGTAGCCAACAGAGCCATCGCTTGCATCATCGGATCGCCATTGTCATCACCCGGGACCTTGGTGGAAGCCACACCGCTTTTCGACACTCGATAGGCGGTAGCATCGAATGCAGTGTCTTCCGAGATGGGCCGTAGTACTTTGCTCTTTAAGTGAGTTAATTTCATCTTGTTGTTGCTTTAATCGTTCTTCAATTAAACGCATTCGCTTTTCTCGACTTTCTTCAACTCGCCGCCCTTACTCCTCCGACGGCTTCTATCAGATATTTCTTCCTCTTCGGAAACCTAGTCCTCCATGATTGGGAGCCTATTGTGCCTCGTGTTCGTCCATCATGTTCCTTATTTCCAAGGGCAGTGTGAGCTCATCATTCTCTATCGGGAATGAAGTCCCCATCTTCGGAGTCATGTCTGCCTCATGCCGACATCTTCGATCCTGAACCTCTCATGGTCTTGCAACTTTTTGGTTGGGCCTCGTCATTTTTTCAAGAGATTCCTTCGATCCGAGGGCTAAAAGAAGAAAGATCGCCGTTACTATTTCTATATAGATAGCAGATGATTAATTAATGAATTGATTTATATTACATGCACCTTGCCGAGCGGTCGCCTTCGACACACAAGGCATCGCTTTCTCATGAAGGCAACACCTTCAACCTCAAACAAGTTGTCTACTCCGTAAAAGAGGATCACCCTCACCGAGTTGTTCGTAAACGTTGATACGCCTAAATTATCTTCCCACGGATCACACCTTGGATCAACTCTTCCTTTTCTTCGCCTCGACGTGTGGGTCCATATTTTCGCATAGGTGGAAAACGAATAAGTCAAAGCGGCTAAAGGAGAAAGTTAAGGAGAAACCCTAATATATACATACACAATAATAAAAATGAAGAGAAACCTAAACCTAGCTACAAAAGGAAACGTAGTAGATAGGTAACTCTAGCTAAAATCAACTAAAATCAATATTCCGCAGCCCGAGGGGTGTAAAACCTAGTTCGAGAAACCTCGGATGCATATGAGAGGAACATGAGTATAAGGCTACAAAAGGAAACTATCCAGCAGATAGGTAACACTAGATACTAACAAAATACCATATTGGAATCGATCTCGATCTCGATATCGTATTCTACCGAGAAGAACCAAATCACCGGAAGAAATGGAAACAATCAACACATGGCATCGATGCAATGCTCAAGCAATGATGATGATACGACAAGTTAATGTGCATTGGAATGTAACCTAAAGCATGCTCGACAAGTTAATCGGGTTCCGAGGGGCAAACCCTAACTCAAGGAACTCCAAATCACCGTTAGGGTTACTAGGTGTTCAAATTAAACTTGTTATTTAAGTTGTTGAACAATGCATGATTATGGCATAGATAGATAGTTCTCATTTTTCTGAACATTTTGGTATATTATTTGTATTTTTCTGAATTACAGATTAAAAGTTATTGAATTTACAAGTTTTATTCAAATTCTGAAATTATTAAATCAAATGTTTAAACCTTTTGCACCATAGTATGACAAGGATAATGATATGACAAGTTAATTTGTATTAAAAAGTAACCCTAAGACATGCTCGGCAATTTAAACGGGTTCCGAGGGTGAAAACCCTAACTCGTGAAACTCCTGAGTATATGAGAGGGGTTGATTTTGTTTTCTAATTAAACTTGTCTTGAAAGTTGTTGAACAATGCATGATTATAGGTTAAATAGTTAGATCTCATTTTCTAAACATTTTGATATATTATTTGTATTTTCTTTGTTATAAATAATTAATTATTGAATTTACAATATTATATCAATTTATGGATTTAATTAAACCATTTCAATTTAAACAAAATGAAAATGAAAACATTTTTGCTTAGACACATGGCTCTCAAATTTCAACATTTTGATACATTATACATATTTTATGATTAAATATGAATTAGTTATTGATTTTACAAAATTATATTAATTTCGCTATTTTTAAACATTTTAAAAGGATTAAGCCATTATTGCATCACCGACGTCATCAACCCTATCCCTAACTTTCTACACCGGGCCCTCCTACCCACAACCATCGACTAGGGGCCCTAGGCCGATCTGGGTCCACCCTGCGTGTACGAGGCGCCACGCCGACGCAGTGCGGGAGGCGTCGGCGGTGGTCGCCGACGATCTGGCCACCCCACCGCACCGCATCACGACGCCGCCGCCACATCTCATGCCGGCCACAAGACATCCGGATGAGGGGAGGACAGAGGCATGATGGAGAGGGAGGATGAGGCAGCCGCATCTTCTAGCGGGCGTGATGACGCGGCGGCCGTTGAGGTGGCGGCGGCGACGTTGGCAGCGACGGCGGCGCGCGAAGCTTGACGGCGACACCGACGACCACGGGCAGTGACGAGGCGGCGGTGACGGCGACGGCGTCGAAGCCTGGCAGCTGGCGGCGTGTCGGTGAAGCAGAGAAGTGATGGGGAAGGGAAGAAGAAGAAGAAGAAGAGGCGCCCAGTTATAACCAAAGGACCTTTAGTCCCGGTTGGTGGCTCCAACCGGGACTAAAGGGTCATACGTCCCGGTTGGAGCCACCAACCGGGACCTATACTCCAATATTTTCAGCATGCCATAGGGCTCTTTAGTCCGTGGTGGCTCCAACCGACATATTCTGCTTTCAAAAAATTTCAGGTATTTTCTCCTGTTCACTTTATTTTTTATTTTGGGGTTTAAATTTGTATTATTTTTAAATGATAATTAATTTGGAATTTAGAAAAACTTTAAACATAAGAAGTGTTTGGATTTGAATAAATAATTCAAAAACATTTTCTGCTTTAAAAATAATTAATGTAACCATTTAAAATATGAACCATTTACAATTAAAAATGAATTAACTTATATTTTTAATATCAATTTGGAATTTAGAAAACTTTAAACATAAGAAGTGTATGGATTTGAATAAATAATTCAAAAACATATTCTATTTTTAAAAAATAATTAATGTAACCTTTAAAATGAATTAACTTATATTTTGAATATTAATTTGAATTTAGAAAAATTTTAAACATAAAAAGTGTTTGGATTTAAATAAATAATTCAAAAACATTTTCTGCTTTTAAAAATAATTAATGTAACCATTTAAAATATGAACCATTTACAATTAAAATGAATTAACTTATATTTTTTAATATCAATTTGGAATTTAGAAAAATTTAAACATAAAAAGTGTTTGGATTTAAATAAATAATTCAAAACATTTTCTGTTTTAAAAATAATTAATGTAACCATTTAAAATATGAACCATTTATAATTAAAATGAATTAACTTATATTTTTTTAATATCAATTTGGAATTTAGAAAAACTTTAAACATAAGAAGTGTATGGATTTGAATAAATAATTCAAAACATATTCTATTTTTAAAAAATAATTAATGTAACCTTTTAAAATGAATTAACTTATATTCTATTTTTGAATATTAATTTTTAAACGAATTCGCTTTTGGCTCGGAAAATGGAAAAGGGCTTTTCCGTATGCAAAAAGGAAAACTTCCTCCGCAACATTGTTCTCCATACCAATGTCCACACACATGCATAATATGGGCACAACATCACAAACTATACCGTGATTCAAAGACATAACATCGGTCATTTGGACCGAAACCCATGAAACCTCGAACATGATAGGTCATTTTGTGAAGGTTTTTTCAAACATGATCAATATACCAAGTCCGTATTTTTCCTTTCAACTATGTAACATAATATGACACCACGCCAAGGATTTTCATTGTTCGGATTTTTTGAATTTATTATGCCCGTTTTGAATTATCCGAATTTCTAACTATGGTCGAACCGGTGTGCATGAAGATAGGGACGGCATCGTTAGAACTTGCATTGGATCTCAAGAAACCACATATTGCGTGTCTAAAATGATTTTTTCAAAAATCACGGCGATAGATCATTTACCGTAGTACAAACCGACCCACTTCACGATTCTACAGACATTTGTCCTTTTACCCGGATGGACGAAAAGGTTTGAGATGTACCGTTGGGAGATAGTCCATGTAAGGTGGTCTAGTATTTTAGGAAAATGGGACGGTAGCATTGTGAAACGGCATTTTGGTGGTTACTTCACAAAACGACACGCTTTTGCGCTCGGAAAATGGAAAAGGGCTTTTCCGATGGCAAAAAGGAAAACTTCCTCTGCAACATTGTTCTCCATACCAATGTCCACACACATGCATAATATGGGCACAACATCACAAACTATGCCGTGATTCAGACATAACATCACTCATTTGGACCAAAGCCATGAAACCTCGAACATGATAGGTCATTTTGTGAAGGTTTTTCAAACATGATCAATATACCAAGTCTGGTATTTTTCCTTTCAACTATGTAACATAATATGACACCACGCCAAGTATTTTCATTGTTCGGATTTTTTGAATTTATTATGCCCGTTTTGAATTATCCGAATTTCTAACTATGGTCGAACCGGTGCATGAAGATAGGGACGGGCATCGTTAGAAATTGCATTGGATCTCTGAAGAAACCACATATTGCGAGTCTAAAATGATTTTTCAAAAATCACGGGCGATAGATCATGTACCCAGTACAAACCGGACCCACTTCGCCGATTCTACAGACATTTGTCCTTTTACCCGGATGGACGAAAAGGTTTGAGATTTACTGGTTGGGAGATAGTCCATGTAAGGTGGTCTATTATTTTAGGAAAATGGACGGTAGCATTGTGAACGGCATTTTGGTGGTTACTTCACAAACGACCCGCTTTTTGCGCTTCGGAAAATGGAAAAGGGTTTTTCAAACATGATCATTGTTCGCACAAATTTAGTCCCGATGTATTCTCAAACCGACTAAAAATATTTTCCGCCATTTCCCACCTCTTCCCGCCAAGTTTTCCCCTTTCCTTTCTACTAGAGCTTTTAGTCCGGATGTAGTCACTAACCGACTAAAGATATTTCGCCATTTCCCAAAGCTTCACTCCAAGTTTTCCCGCCTTTCCTCTATATTTAGGGTGATCGTGTCATGGCTATCCACACATCCACACCTTCCTCTCTTAGAACAATGGACAACGCCATCGGGCCATTCGACCCTCGAGGAGACCGAGGCGCAGGCGCCCAACTACCCTTGTCCATCGGGTACCGTCCGCCGGGCCGGATGCCGAAGGCCGAGGGGTTCCCTGTCCCTCCGCCATCAAGGTTCCGCACGTCAGCGCCATCACAAACCACTTCTACCACGAGCTCACGCCGGAAATGGATGGATCCCAGTGGGATCCCGACAACTATGACACCGAATGCCTTCTTCGCTAATAGGCGTGAAAGGGAGCTCGCCAGGTACGAGGGTGATGGCCCGCCACCGGTGAACCACAACGAAGTCGGCCGTCATCTGTGGTGGGAGAACCGTACTATCATCGAAGTGATGCGCTACATCGCCGGGGGAGACCATCCTTGCCTACGGTGCCCACGAGTCCACCCGCCCGCCAGTGCCCCAAATCGTCTCGGCGGGAAGCATCGTCTTCCAGAGACCTCTCCCACCCGCCGTGAATCCGAGGCTGGAATGGCCCTGGTATATGCCATGGATGGGTGAGGATCCCTGAGTGGCGGTGACGATGACGATGATGATGACGACGATGAAGACCTCAAGCTGCGTACTATAGGACTAGGCATGATTATGACTAAAGGGGCGGCTTTAGGCCTGAGTGTTAGCTAGTCCCGATTTGTCCCGGTTTTAATATTAATAAATGTCTTAAGTGTTACCTAATAAATAGAGGGAAATGCCTATAAAGAGAGGGTTCATATTTAGTCTCGGTTGGAGAAACCAACCGCGATCAAGGGATTATGCAGAGTGGGCCGCACAACACTAATAATAGGGGTGAGTGTCGACATTATGTCGTATGGCTTGTACCTTGTCCCGGATGGTGTCACCAACCGACTAAAGATGAATTTAGTCCCGGTTGGAGACACCAACCGACTAAAGATGAGTCAAGACTAATAATAGGGTGAGTGTCGACATTATGTCGTGAGTGTCGACATTATGCCGAGCTGCTTGTACTATAAATATGCATCCTTGTGAGTCCAGTCCTCCAGCCAGTTTGAGGCATCTCCAAGATGGTTTTAGAGAGCAGGACACCACTACGGCCAGTGGAGATGCCGACGAGCCCAGCCTCCGGCATCTCCGAGAACTGGTCATAGAGGCACTCCTAATATGTGAAATTAGTTAGCCCGAGGCGATTGATCTAGTTAGTGAAGTTACAAGCTGCAAGATGGTTTTCGAGAGCAGGACACCATCACGGCCTGTGGAGATGCTGACGAGCCTGGGCCCCTCCCAAGATCTCCGAGAATCGGTCATAGAGGCACTCCTAATATGTGAAATTAGTTAGCTCCGAGGCGTATTGATCTAGTTAGTGAAGTTACAAGCTGCAAGATGGTTTTCAGAGCAGGACACCATCAAGGCCAGTTTCTTGGAGATGCCGACGGAGCCTGGGCCCAAGATCTCCGAGAATCGTCATAGAGGCACTCCCTAATATGTGAAATTAGTTAGCTCCGAGGCGTATTGATCTAGTTAGTGAAGTTACAAGCTGCAAGATGGTTTTCGAGAGCAGGGACACCACTTCGGCCAGTTTCAGAGAGATGCCGACGGAGCCTCCCAAGATCTCCGAGAAACTGGTCATAGAGGCACTCCCGTCCAGCCACAAAATGGGACTAACACTCAAGACATTTATTAATATTAAAACTGAGACTACAAAACCGGGACTAAAGGCCACAAACCGCGAAGATATCCTTCGT
The DNA here is from genome assembly GCA_030063025.1 of Avena longiglumis. Taxonomy (NCBI): domain Eukaryota; kingdom Viridiplantae; phylum Streptophyta; class Magnoliopsida; order Poales; family Poaceae; genus Avena; species Avena longiglumis. The sequence goes on from CP125977.1 coordinate 125,605,017, forward strand.
CAAGCCACAAACCGCGAAAGACATGAACTAGAGTTACATAATATGAGCATGAACTTTGGCATATGTCATTCCTTATGACCGCTTCAGACGTAACCATGGAGCATCTTCTTTACTTAACGGAATGCTTGGGCCACCGTGAAGGGCGGAATTTCATCAAACTTATTATAATCTTCGACATGTCTGTTTGTCCTTGATTCCCACGATGTTTCTTTTCCTAAAAGAACTATGTGATGCTTTGGCTCATCATATGATGTATTCGTTTGCATATTTTTTTCTTTTTTCGTCCGAGGACATGTCCTTCACATAGAAAACCCGAGACACATCATTGGCTAGGACGAATGGTTCATCTCTATAACCAAGATTGTTGAGATCCATCGTTGTCATTCCGCATAACTGTTCTATCTTTACCCCTTCCCATTCAAAGTTGACCCATTTGCGTGAAACAAAGGGACCTTAAAAGAGACTCCATATTCTAGTTCCCATATCTCCTCTATGTAACCATAATATGTGTCCTTTTGTCCATTCTCGCCTATTGCATCAAAGCGACACCAATATTTTGGTTGGTGCTCTTTTATCTTGGGCGATCGTGTAGAATGTATTCCCATTTATTTCGCACTTTGGAAATTCAATACAGAGAAGATGGTGACGCCAACAAGTATAGCCGATCTCCAACAGGTGTCATTCAAGAGATGTGTCCGCATCCAACCACCGAAAGACTTCATGTGTTCATCGCAATCCATGATTCAGCTTCCCGGTTTTTGAGCGCAATATTCTTGTGTTCCTCCATATACGGAGCTGCCAAGGTGGAATTATGTAGAACTGTGTAGTGTGCTTTAGTGAAAGAATCCCCGTCCCTACATATCATTGCTTTCTTTCCCAGTGCCTTTTCCACTTAGTCTTCCCTCATGCCGCGAGTCAGAAACACCAATCGGCTTAAGGTCGAATAAAGTCAACACAAAACTCAATGACCTCCTCTGCTCCATATCCCTTGGAGATGCTTCCTTCAGTCTAGCACGGTTATGAACATATTTCTTTAAGACTCCATGAACCTCTCAAAGGGGAACATATTGTGCGAAATACCGACCGAGAATGGCAATCTCTTCCACTAGATGAACCAGAGATGCGTCATAATATTGAAGAAGGATGGTGGGAACACCAATTCAAAACTAACAAGACATTGTACCACATCCTTCTCAGAACCTTGGCGTAATATCCGGATTGATTACCTTCGAGATATTGCATTGAGGAATGCACACAGCTTCACAATGGGTACTCGAACATTTTCGGTAGAAGCCCCTCAATGCAATCGGAAGCAATCACGTCATAATCACGTGATCATGAGACTTCAGGTTTTGGAACTTTTTCTCGCCATATTTATTATCCCTTTATATTAGATGAGAAGCCGATGGCACCTTGATACCGTAAGGACTTCAAAAAGATTTCCTTCTCTGCTTTGGTAAGAGCATAGCCGGCACGACTTAAGTGACGCCTTTATCCGCCTTGTTATCTCAGATGCATGTTCTTTGGGTCTTTCATAATTTGTTGGTCCTCCGTGCTTGTGTGTATCTTTTGTCTTCCCATACACACCTAGGAATCCTAGAAGGTTCACGCAGAGATTCTTCGTCACGTGCATCACGTCGATTGAAGAGCGGACACGCAGGACTTTCCAATATGGCAGCTCCCAAAATATAGATTTCTTCTTCCACATGGAGTGCGTGTCCCAGAGCGACGCTGCTCGAACTGATTGACCGCGGGACCCTTTCCAAAGATTACTTCTATGTCCTTGACCATACCAAATACATCATCACCACCGGGAGTTCAGCTTCTTCCTGATCTGCCTCACCTTTGAAATGCTTGCCTTTCTTTCTTATGGGATGATTGGTCGGAAGAAATCGATTCGCTAGGTACACAACCTTCTTGCATTTATGCAAATATGTACCTTCGGTCTTATCTAAACAGGGTGCATGCCTTATATCCTTTGTTTGTCATCCGAAGGTTACTAAGAGCAGGCCAATCATTGATGGTTACGAATAACAAACCTCGTAGATTAAATGGCTCTGCTTGTTCTCATCCCACGACGTACACCTGGTTTGCCCCACAACCGTAAGAGTTCTTCAACTAATGGCCTAAGGTACACATCAATGTCGCGTTGCGGTTGCTTCGGGCCTTGGATGAGCACCGCATCATAATGAACTTACGCTTCATGCACAACCAAGGAGGCAGGTTGTAGATACATAGAGTCACGGGCCAGTCTGTGGATCGCAGCTCTGCTCCCAAAAGGATTCATGCCATCCGTACTTAGACCAAACCATAAGTTCCTTGCGCCACCGCAAAGTCGGGAAGTCTCTCTCGATTTTTCTCCACTGTGACCCATCGCCAGGTGTCTCAACTCCCGCCTTTCTTACGGTCTTCTTTGTGCCATCGCAACAACTGGCATGCTCTTTGTTTCGAACATGCGTTTCAACCTTGGTATTATAGGAGCATACCACATAACCTTAGCAGAACCCTCTTCCTGAGGGGCTCTCCTCAACATCACCGTGGTCATCTCGTCGATCTTATACCGCAACGCTGCATACCGGCATTTATCTAAATTCTCATACTCCTTATCATGTAGAGGATGCATCATTAATGCATGCATGTATCTTTTGCACATCTAATCCCAGAGGATGAGAGTCTTCTTTGCTCAGAGGTACTCTCGGAAGTTCGTTATGTTTTGGAAACTTGGCTTCATTATTTTCAAGATCTTTTCAAATGAGGAGTCAGTTAGACCACACTCGCCTTCCATCACAACAATTCACGTGTCGCATCGAGCTTTGTGCTGCCATCTTCACAATTTGGGTACAACAATTTCTTGTGATCTTCTAACATGCCCTCTAACTTCAACTTCTCATTTTCTGCTTTCACGCCTCGCTTTGCATCGAAATGACCCTACCAAGTTCATCACCGGCTCATCCGATGCCCGTTCTTCACCTTTTTCCTCTCCATTATCTTCCATTGCGGTATCAACGATTCAGGAAACATATGATGATAGTTGCCATCATCATCTTCTTCTTCACCATCTTCCATCATAACCCCTCTTTCCCCGTGCTTGGTCCAGCAATTATAGTTGGGCATGAAACCTTTCATAATCAGGTGGCCGCGAATGATTTTCGAGGAAGAGTACTCCTTGTTGTTCCGATATTGAACACATGGACAACGTATAAATCCATTCTCTTTGTTTGCCGTAGCCACATCGATAAATTTATCCACGCCTTTGATATACCCGGCTACCCGCCGGTCACCGTACATCCATTCCCGACCGTTCATCTGCATCATATAAGTAAGATTATCAAAAAACAGGACATCATAAATAGTGAAATAACCAATTCACACCGACACATGAATTGTATCAATGACCTAGAAAAGATAAGATTGCTAACCTCGATCGAGGGAAATAAAGAGGACAAATCTCAAGTGCGTCTCGGACACCTTCTATATTTTTGTTCTATGAGAAATTCAACGGGATTTTTCACTCAAACATTTCAACAAACACCTTCAATGCATGCATGAAAAAAAACTAGCACACACCCTCACACCTTACACCATTCGAAAAACAGTGGAGGCAGAGGGGCGTTGCATTTATAGAGGGCAAGGGTCTTTAGTCGGTTGAGCCAAGAACCGGACTAAAAAGGTGCGTGCCAGGCCACGTGGCTGTGGCCAAACCTTTAGTCCCGGTTGGTGGCTCCAACCGGGATGCATGCCCCCTTACCAACCGGGACCCATGCCCCTGGCCCCGTGCCCGCTCCAACCGGGACGCGTGCCAACATTAGTCCCGGTTGGTGGCGCAACCGGGACTAATGCTCCGAGGGGTCGCGAACGGATGACCCTTTTTCCTCTAGTGTCACATACAGCACCACATTTTTTTAATCTCGACACCTTGATACCCTGATCTCATGTTGTAGAACTATTTCCTGTTTTATAATCCTAACAAAAGTAGATGTAAAAAGATACATGAATTCTAGGCTTTGGAATAACAAGATATATAAAAATTAAGAAAAAGATTGAACCTTGAAGGAATCCCTGCGCAATTAAACTTTAAAATCTGGGATCAAGTATATATTGCTGGCATGAAACAAACGGGTCCATTGAGTAATTGGACTTGTAAATCCTACCATCCTATGTGCACACTAGCAGGAAGCCTAGCAATCTATATTAGTATGATCCGGTCAGGTACACGTACCTTCATATCTAACCTTCGTCGCATAGGCCACACACCCTGCTGTTCTCGGTCGCCCAGGCCCCTCCTGCTGTTCTCCGCCGTCCAGGTCATCCCACCAGCTATTCCTTGTTGCTACATCAAAGGGAGTATACAATATAGCTCTGTAAATACAATCTTTTCACTGGTTGCTAGATCGAAGGGAGTATACTAGCTCGCACTTAGAAAACATTCACTACTGCCCAACATATAGCTCTGTAAATGACAGAGCAAACTATAACCATGACTTGAGTCCCAGCAAATTCTAAGCATAACATCCCCGTAGTATGACAATTGATACAGAGATTAGTACCACAATGTCACTGGTGATAAAACCATATAGTGTATCTTGGGTCCTGATTGATTTTTACTGGAATTACATTTGCTATCGCTGTTACCAACTAGATGGTACCCTGCGCTTTGCTGCGGGATCATGTGGTGATTGTTATTTCTGAGAAAAGAAAACATATGAAAAATTTAGTAAGAAAATAAAATCTAAAAACATTGTGTAAATAGTAAATATATATTGGATTGAATAACTTGGATCAAAGTATGCAACCGCCGAATATTATCCACTTACTGCTAATGCTACTCTTTGAGTTTTAAAGACAAATAGTTTATAGGTAGGCATAAGCTTCTACCTTCTCTGCCCTGCCCAAATGTTTTTAAGCCAAATGGAATAAAAAACTGTCTCAAACAATAATTCATTTCATTGTGGAAGGGTAACACCTGGGAATTAAAAAACTGTCTTCAAACCTGTAAAGTGGAATTCTTCATGGGAAGATCGGTACTACAAATGCTTAATTTTATCTTCTTATTGCATGACGTGCTGCACATTTTACAGTATCAGCTGTAAACAAATTGGAGAACATGACGTGACGAAAGCCGACTGGCCGTGGCCAGGATAACCACCAGCAGAGGATTCTACATCTCATTTTACTGAGATATAAAAAATGTCAATTTCCTGTTAAGTCTTTGATAGAACCAAGCATGTATATTGTTTAGAAGATAGAGTAAACTAGATCTGACACTTCTATTGCAACAAGAAAGTGGTAGCTGGCCCTAGACTGAGAAATCTTCCTATCTATGATAGTAGTAGCTGACCACTACACTGTTTTTGACAAGTTAATGCACCATCTAGTCTAAAGGAAGGTCTGATTGACATTTTAATTTATATATATGTAGGATGGTGATGGACATGTTGACCATATACCTACACTATGAAGATGAAAATCAAGAGGCCCATATTCTACAAAGATCTATGATGAGGCGTCATGTCTCGCATTATGATTTCATCTTGATGATCGAGGAAGTTGGCTTCGATACAATTGACTTCCTATACTATGTAAAAAAAGACCCGCAAGGCAACAACTACTTTGTTCAGATCGAAGATCAAAGTGCTGTGATAAAAATGTTGTCTGACCCTGAGATTGAGAAAACTGCCCACCTATATGTGTCGAAGGAGAAGGCTACCGATGATATTGCGCCATATGACCATCCCAATGAGAGTGTTCTCCTACGGGATGGCGGTGTCTCTTCTGAACTGGCAGAGCAACTTACTGCGAAAAGTTCGCACAGTATGTCCCTTACTGAACCTGAACTATAATTCAGACTTGATTATTCAATATATGTATCTGTTGTCATCATTATTTTAATAGATGATTTATTGGTTGTTTTGCAGAACAATTACGTAGGTCAAAAAGGTTGAATGTGATTCAGATCACCGACCAACAAAATGATGAAGATGAGGACTTCAACAATGGCGAGCAATATATCGCACCAGGTGCTGAATCACAAGCATTGGAAGATGAAGATGATCGGGTTCATAAACAATGTAATGACCAATTAAAATTTTGTACTTCTATTAATTAATTCTGTATATGATAATTATCTAATAGTAGTGTAACTTAATTCATGCTTTTCTTAAAACAATTGCAGTACGCACGGAAGTAGTCAAGCGGAAGAGAACAAGCTTGCCAATTGTTTGGAACATGCCACCACGGCAAAGAATAGTTGTAAAATGCAATGAAGAAAGCCAACCTATAGGAGAAGAAGGTGCAATCTTGGGGAAGTTTCTAGGCACGATAGCTAGAATCGGAGGACTTTGCCCACTAAACATAAATGATTGGCGTGATCTCAAGAAGAATAGGCGTGAGGAAACAATATTGCAGTGTGTACAGGTACTTCACAATTTGCTATTTGTTGTGCTTCTATTTTCATCTAAAAGCTCTATACAGGTTTATTTACATTTACTCTTTATTTCGTATTTCAGACAAAGTTTGTATATCCTAAATCATGTGAAAAATGGATACTAAAATCAATTGGAAGAGACGGAGGAAATTTAAATCTAGTTTGAAAAAGGCTATCTTCAACCCAGCCATTGAAAAAATCCGGACATCGAGGAAGGCTTTATATAAGCTCTGTCCGATGATGTGGACAAAGATCAATGGCGTGGACTTGTGAAATTCGAACTCAAAGAAAGGAAAGGTAATGAATGAGATGCTGTACTTTTATGTTTCGACATTTAAAATCGAGTTCTTGGGCTTACTTAAAAGTCGCACTTATATATAATTCCATTATAACAGGCCATAACGAGAAGAACATAATTAGTCGCTCCTTGTGAAGAATTCACATAATCTTTGGACTAAGAGTTATGCTCATGAGTGAAGATATTGTGAGTTATCCTAATTTGTGAAGTTTTTTCTCTATGCCAGCTGTCATATCAGTGTTCTTTCTGTTTTGTAGAGACAAGCAGATCCTGAAAAGAAACGGCCACATCGATCAACGGTTTACTTAGCAACTCACAAGAAGAAGGGTAATGCTAACAATAAAGATAAAAATAACCGTCTGGTAGGCAATTAATATGCATCTAAGGTTTTTTTGTGGGGTGGGAAACTTACAAATTCAATCTAACAAGTACCATATGAGTGATTCTTTTCTTATAGGCTAGATTGGAGGAAATAATAGCTCAACGACCAGAGTTGGCACATAGTGCAAATGGAAGAGTTGCATGGGAAGGTGATGCCTTGCAGGAAGTGTTAGGGGAAGAAAAGAATGGACAGGTGCATGGCATGGGTTTACTTCCAACCCCTAAGCAAGTCTATGGTCGGACACCACGCTATCTCAAGAACATCAATATGACTACAACTGATGGATTACCATGTGATGGTGAAGATGATCTTAGAGAGGAAATAGCAAAGATGAAAGAACATATAAAAAGGCTTGAAGATAGGAATAACAGAGAAGGCTATGGGAATATTGGATTAGAAGAGGTAAATGGATTCCTTCTCTCCTCCTTCTATATGCATTTCTACCAATATTTTACTCAGGTCTGTAGGAAAATCTTCAATCAAACAATAATGTTGTTTCTCGATCACCAATACTACCTGGTAAAAGAAAGGTAATGTCAACACATGGTGCAGCTATATCATTTCTTGTCACTTGAAACCATTGTATTAATATTTTAGTTTGTAGATATTACAATGCGATGGACCTATTGAAGCGCCCTCGTCTATGCAACATGACACGTCTGAGGATAATAATTTATCGCTTTCACATGAAAAGGTTATGACTGCTCTTACTCATGTCACAAAGTAGATATAATATGGCTACTCACTTAACATTGTTGTGTCACCTAACCAGGATGGCGAGCATGATAATGTCAATCAATTACTAATTCAACAAAAATCATCATCTGCACTTGGCCCTGTTATTGATTATGTGCCAGAGGTAACATTGTGTGCTTTTGAGTTTTTAAGCTTATGCTTTCTCTAGCTCCAGCATATGAATTTCATTCCATGTACTATTCTTGTCTACAGGTGAATGTAACAACAAATCAACTAGATGGATCTTCTACAAGACTAAACCGGCATGGAACGAGAAGTAAACGCCCACAATCAGCTCCCTCAAAAAGAAGGAGAACTTCTTCACTCAAGGTAAATATCTGCTATAGTTTATTTACTTTTTTACGGTAATCTATGCTCGATTGACATTAAAATAGAACTCATTGTTTGATGATACAGTAAGTTTTCTTAGTTTCATCATTGGTCTAAGTGTACAGGAGTGCACAATTAGTTTGGAGATATGATGGGCCCTTTAGTGTTACAAATTTATACCCGTTGGTAGCTCCCTGAGATCATGTAAGCAACTTCATTTATTTTTTCGAGGGCAACTTTAGTTTGTAATCTATATTACTGTGTTAAGAAGGAACTTTAGGCCCCGTTTGGTTCATAAGTGAAATATAGGAATTTTAGGCCCCGTTCGGTATGAAGGAATAGCAAAGGAATTCTGGAGTTTTTATTTCCTATGGATTGTTTTCCTTTGCATCTTTCGAATGAAGGAAACTTCACCAAAGAACTCCTAAGGAAAGGTTCTGTCACGTTTTGTACTTGATTTTGTAGGAATTCTCACATCCAGTCTGATCTCATTTTCACACGGATGCCCGAGGCGAGACGAAGTTAGCCAATGATAAAAAATACTATACAATGGGCCATGAGAAGCCTAGTGTCGCTTCTAGGCAAATAAAGTACAATAATATATTAAACACCGCCAACGTTACAGTAGCTTCATTAAAAAGCCTAAAATTTGTTGTTACTATATCTTGTTTCCTGTGTTTATCCATCGCTCGCCCAAACACATATGCCCCTAGAGTTTCCTATGGTTTTAGATTCCAAAGTTTTGGAGTGGCGTACCTTTCCTAATCTTATGATTCTACTATTTCTGCATGTTTCTTACCCCGTATTCCGAACGGGCCCTTACAAGTTTCATTTTCTTAGGAAACTTTTCCTTTTCTACCATTCGTTTCGAAGGAATGGTCCCAGCGTTTCCTTAGGAAAGTTTTGGAAGCCTGTATGTTTTGCAGGAAACGAAACATCCACCGGAACCTCAGGTTTCCTTGAAGGTCCGAGGCAAAATCTGCCATTTTGGTAAATTAGTGGGCCCTTGGTTACATGCATAACGAGGGAGAGCAATTTGCATAGTAAAAAATGATCATCGTGTTTCCTGGTTCTGAAGAATCGCATCAGACATAAGAAAAAAATCCACCCCTATGGAGCAAAGACCAATAGAATAGGATCTCGATCCGTAATACCTCGTAAATTAGCATGTTGTTTCCGGTACTATTCAAAATATAAGTGGAACAAACCTGCACATGTTGTACTTTAATATGTGCTATCTAATATATTAGGTGTAGTAGTCTAGTAGATATCCTAGATTTTGCATGCATTAAGAACATGTTGTGTTCGATTGAGTTAACTGATTGTTAGTATGGATTTTGACTTACACATTGATATCGAAGTAGTAACAATGAGACATAGTTTCTCTTAAAAAACTAGTATACTTGCAGGAGTTTAGCATGGGCTAGTAGTGTTGCATGTTAATTAGTGGATTACGCATTGTTGTTATTTACTCTTAAAAATTCCCAGTGCATGTATGTGTATTCCTAACAGAGTTAACGTTCATAAGAACCTTACTTAACTATGACCATGTGTATACTTTGGCATATTGTTCATGAAAATGATATTATCTTTGTCGTTAAATACTAATATTGATCATAATGCAGGATGGTTCTAGAGTAGTTCTAAAGACTTCAATCTATCCAAACAAGGAATATTACGATGCTACTATCCAAGTACTAATCCAGAACTAAGGCCGGTGGCATAGAGTTAGGTGCCGAATTTGCACTCGCATAGATGAACCTATTATACAAAATGAGGAGTTGGTAAGGAAGTAGGCGATTGCAAAACAATTGGTGATGCTTTTTCCAAGGATTCTTAATTGCTTGCGTGGGCATTTGTAAGTTATTTTGTTTTTCCATGTAGAATTATATGGGTGTACATGTTCGTAACTCTAAGTTATCATTTTTTTCTACAGATTCGAAAGAAGGATGACTGAGTTGTAGCAGAGAATAAAGGACAACTGAGTTTCAGCTGAATACACCGGTTGGATCAAGAAGCAAATAAATTTTGAAGATTTTCCATAGCAATTATTATAGTTTAAGCTGAAAATGTAATATCTTCTACGTTGAAAAATGTAATATTATTCACGTGATATTATTCTTTGGTCGAATTGATGCACATGCTATGGTGTAGTCTTCTTGACAATTATGTTTTCTTCAATCAAATTGATATGGATATTGTATCGTTGCACCAATAATATTGTTATTTATTTATAATAATACATATGTATTCTATACTTGTATATTGGTAATAAGTATCTTGATATAGATTAGATTTACGGATGTGATGTCCGTCTGTTTGCCATCTTTTTGATGGTGCATCGTAATAGAAATAATTAATGAATGGTTCGTATGATTTGATTTAATGTATATCTCTTAAATTGGTTACCTAATTTTCTAATTATAATAATAAATATACATTAATGTTGATACAATATTAATGTAGTAGTGTTACTTATGGTGTTACTATGGGTATGAGTTGTGTTACTAGAGTAGTTGACAACTACAAACTCTAGTGTTACAAGGTTGGAATATTATGTTACTAATTGTATCTTAAAGATAAAGAATTTGTTACTAGTTATGTTACTGTAGTTGTAAAAATATATTACCAACAATGTTTTACATCTAAGAAAATATGTTACTACTGGTGTTACTATAGTTAAAAAATGTGTTACCGACGCACAAAGTAACACATAATATACATGTTACTACAATGTGAACTGTAACACAATTTTACACATATGGTAACAATTATGATGTGTGACATGGGAGACCACTTAGTAACACGGCCTAATGGAACACATCACCGAACATGTTACTATATGGCCTAGTAACACTGTTTTGGACCTATGGTAACACAAGACTGTGTTACCAAAGCTCTGTCCTGTTGTAGTGCGAGAAGAAGTACAGTGACCGGGGCATACAGAGGACGCAGGGAGAAATAATCAAAGAGCACAACTCAGATTTCACGCGTTAGTTTAGGCAGACGCTCCTTGATAATCCCCCGCGCTCGCATTCTTCTGACACGGAAAAGATCATATTCACCTTGTCGCAAGGACCGATGCAAAACCTGGTGACCTATCAGGCGTATGATATCAACGGCTACACATTCTACACGGAGGAAAAGGACAACAAGTGTGATTATCAGAACTCAGGCGTAACGTCGGAATTCTACACCGATGACAACGTGAAGGAAAGATTCTACGGAAGAATCGAGGAGATCTGGGAGCTCGACTCGTGGAGAAAAGGTGCCGATGTTCCGTGTCAGATGGGCAAAGAGCGTCGAAAGAGAAGACCGGTATTTCACAACCATGGTTATACCCGGCAGCCAAATCCAAGGTCACGGCAAACGTGGCGAAAAATGAACCGTGGGTACTGGCTACCAAAGTGGACCAATGTTTTTTCATTACCGACCCGACAAAGCCTAGCCGTGTTGTCGTGAGGAGAGGAAAAAGAAACATCATCGGAATGGATGGAGTCGCCAACGAGCAAGACTTCGACCAGTACGGCGATCCAAAGATTGAAGATGACGACGACTACGATGCAACAACATACATCACAAGAAGAAAAAGGACAACCCTACCCAAAAAAGGTAGCCCGTTCGAAAGAAGAAACATTAAAGTGCCGGGGCTAAATTATTCAACCGCGACAAAGAAGGGAAAAAAGATTGTAAACGCTAGCTCAAAAAATATTGTAAAACGCGTGGTCGAAAAAGATTGTAAAGTGCGGGTGGTCGAGTAGGGCCGTGCCCGATTCATATTATTATGGACAATTTCTTATAAAATTTAGTTATAATTTAAATCATATTATTTGTACCACTTTTATGACATATATTATCACTTTTGGGAATTTTTGGAACATTTAAAAGTATTTATAAAATAAAAACAAAACAAATATGACATATATTACCACTTTTGGGAATTTTTGGAACATTTAAAAGTATTTTAAAATAAAACAAAAAAGGGGCACCAGGATTCAACCGGTGCTCAAGTTTAGAATAGAGCAAGGCGTAACCAAAGGGATAGGATAGTGATTACATTAGATAGTGGGACGCCCTTTCTTATACAATTGCTTTGGGGAGATAGGCATAGCGCACTCTGGCATAGTGCGCTACGGATATCTGTAGCGCACTATGCCAGAGTGCGCTACGCGTATCTGTGCCTTATCCACTTTCACGCAGGCACACGTCGGCCTCATCCCCATTCTCAAACGCGCCCACCGCCGCCGTTGTCGATCCCGATCCCGAGCCCCCGCCGCCGCTCTCTCCATCCACCGCCCGCCGCCGAGGAGGAGGCCGTGGAGCAGGAGCAGGAGGAGGCCCGCCGCCGCTCGAGGAGGAGGCCCGCCGCCATCGTCGTCCGCCCGCCTGCCCGCCACCGCATCCCAGGAAGAGGAGGTCGTAGTCGCCACGCCAAGAGGAGGGGGTCGCGCTTGTGTCGTGGAGGAGGAGGTCGCAGTCGCCGCGCAGTCCGTGAAGGAGAAGGCCCTCATCTTCCGCGTGCTCACCGTCGTCCTTGTCTCGGAGGTGAGAATCACCCTCTCCCCTCTCCCCCTCTCTCCCCTCTCGTTGCATCCATTCACTTAGGGGATTCAGAGTAGGATTCAGAGTAAGGGTTCAAAGTTAGGGTTCAGTTAGGGTTCTTAGGATTTAGAGTAGGAAATGTTCAGATTTTCTTAGGATTCAGAATAGGGTTCAGTTAGGAAATGCTCAGAGTAGGAAATGTTCTTAGGAAATTCAGTTAGGAAATGTTTAGATTAGGAAATTCAGATTAGGAAATGTTAATCAGTTAGGAAATTCAGATTAGGAAATTTAGAGTAGGAAATTCAGATTTGGAGTTAGGATTCAGATTTGGAGTTAGGAAATTTAGAGTAGGAAATTTAGAGTAGTGGTTCAGAGTTAGGATTCAGAGTTAGGAAATGTTCTTAAGAAATGTTAATCAGTTAGCAACTTGTGACTCAGAGTTAGGGTTCAGAGTTAGGATTCAGAGTTTGGAGTTAGGATTCAGATTTGGAGTTAGGAAATGTTAATCAGTTAGCAACTTCCTTTCCTAGTTGTCTTAGCCCCTAGATAAATTATTCTGAGATGAACATTATTCTGAATTTTTATTTCTGCATGATTGTATGCTTGCCTGCGTGGATGCTTCTAAGATGGACATTATGCCTGTGTGGCATACACCAACTGGTAGCATGTTAGTTAATGAAAACAAGAAAAGGAGGTCTCTGGTGTCGCTGCTCATACATTACCAGGTCCGTAGTAGTAGCTTTGCTAGAAATGGATGGTGTGTTATTGGTAGTAGTAGGTTTAGAAAGTAGTGTTAGGTCTTTGCTGCTCAAGATTTTTATACTTAAGCAAGTAGCAAGATTCAAGTCAGAAAAATCTGAGTACTAAACTCTTGTGAAAATCTTGCCTTAATTACTAGCTTAGCTGGTTTCGTATGTATTCATAGCAAAAGTTCAAGCAAGAGTTTGTGGGTGTTTTGTAAAAAAATGCATATTGGGAAGTTAGTACTTCTAAACCAACTTCCGTAAAAAGCATATGAGCTTGTCAGGTTGTGCTTGCTCTATGCTACTTGAGTCGCTACTACTTCTATTATCCGTTGCTACTACTATCTGCTCCTTATATCCATCCTAGTGTTGCTCTGGCTACTACTATCTATGGTGCTACTCATGTGCTTCTACTACTATCTCTTTGGGACAACAAAGACCTTGAAATTGTGCTTGTGCTTGTATATGAAGAACTTTATTATGTGTGTATGCGTGTTCTTGTATGAAATGAGTCCCGATTTTTGCCGAATGTTGATTAACTTCCGCTTTGGCGTAAATCGGCACTAGTTTAAGAAAATTAGCAAAGGTCATGCCGGATTTTTCCGCATTTAACCAATTATTTGTTTTTATTAGTGCAAAGATGTGTGACAACGAAAGGTTGATGTTCTAAGCGCATCGTGAAGGAGAACTCGACCTCCGAATAAACAATTGACATTCGGGAGGCGCCCAGCGTCTAGAAGACGATGAAGAATACCATCCTTCGGAGAGCGAGGATGATGAGATGGAAGACGCGGAGGAAGAAGCCAAGGAACGCGACGATGAAACCACGATGGAGGCGAGGGCATAGGGAGTGGTAGCAACCTCCTAAGAAGAAGAAGCCAAGGACCGCGCCGAACACGGTCGACACGGTCAGGAGGAAATTACCAAGTGAGCCCATCAGGGTTCCTTTGGAGCCCGCCTTGTCGTCAAAGGGTACGGTGGGCAAGTGGCGGCGATCACCCGACAACCATCTGGATCAACACCGAGAATCTCCAGATAAAGATAATGGCCACTTGCACACTCCTCTTTGAGAAGTCGCACGCCGATACAAGTTCCCCGCAGTGTCGTAACACAAATTATCATGGGAAAGTAAACAAATCCGCCTCACAAAGATGAGCACCGCCTGCCACCGGAGAACCCGGATAAAGAAGAAGATCTATAAAGAAGGCAAAAGTCTCGAGGAGATCCGAAGATTGACCCGCAGATCACGAAGATCAGTTCCGGAGTTCAAGGAGAGGTGTGAATCCGAAGAGCCTCGCCAATAGTAATCGGGAAAGGCGCAGCGATGAATATAGGTCATCACCATCTCGGATCTGGTGGATATGTAATCATGAGGCCAAATGGAATAAGGAGGACGAAGAGTATAGATACAAGGGATAGAAAACCCCTTTGATAAATTCGAACCCGGGCAGGTTCGAAACTTCATCAGGGCCCGTTACCATGTGGACCCAAAAACCAAACAACTCACCGCGGATCCTGCGGTGAAGGAATTCGAGGAAATTGTGGTAAGTATAATCTAATTACCGTGGATCAACACGATTGCAATCTAATCGATGATCTAAATGATTCATCATTTTTCTTTGCAGGAGGAGGAAATTGTTGCTAGTCATGGATCCTGTGGTTCCTCATCCTGTGGGTCGACGGCCACCCGTGGGATAACCCTTTTGTATGGCGAACCGCCAAGAAAATAGAGCTGTTCTGAAGAAGTTGCCGGCCGGTCTGGCCGGCCTCGGGGGTAAGAATTGGGTGGATCATTTTGGTCCACCACCGAGGACGCATGTGGCGCCGGGAAGGAGCGAGGAGGAAAACAGAGAGGTTCAAGAACTTAAGGCACAAGTGGCGCGGATCCCGCAGATCGTCCAAGACAACTCGGCAATCATCCTTACGCCCTTCCCGCCTACCTTGGTGGAGTCAATAGCGAATCGGAGTGCGGTGGTCGAGTAGGGCATTCGATTCCAAGCATGGTCGCAGCCACTCGAACAACGCGCGCCGACAAATCAGCGAACTACGTGTTCGTGACTCCGCCAGCACCGCGGCGCCGCAAGTGTTGGTGACTCGCCATCACCGCGGGCCGGAGTACATGTTGGTGCCGCCGCCATCGCCGCGGCACCGGAGCTCCAAGCACCGTCGGTAGGGAGAATAGACCGCCAGACCGCGCCATCAAGCAGCCCTTCCGCCTGCACGCCGTATGCGGTGCGTCGACATTAGCCGATCTCGATGCCATCACGGTAAACAAATTGATTTAATTACCGCCTTTCATGCCATCTATATATTACTCTTGTGGAATCTCGCTCTGACGACGCCGTACATGTTTTCTGCAGACGGATGTTCCTTGCACTCGCTTATGCTACGTGAACAACGAGCTGAGGGATGTTGCCAAGGGTACCATCGTTCAACCCTTGCGCACGCTCCACTCAAAACCGATGCTAGATAGCGTACAGGTTAAAATTAGTCGGGTGCTAAGGGGCTGACGACCTGAACCTCCCATTCAACCCCGTGAGCGGATGAAGAAGAGTCGTCCTCGGTTGCTTCGCTTGTTCTTGCTATGGCCAAAGAGCATGATCCGTTTGGGGACGGGGCCATCACGCCACGATAACAAGACCACCGTCGTGCGGCGACAAGCGGTGGCATCGGCCCTCATCGCCGTCACCTCCACGCGGTGGGTCGGATGATCATGTTGATGATATGCACATGGCGCAGATCCGCCAAGGACGATTTAAGACGGAATGATCACTTCTTCAGCACTCAGTTTGGCAACGAAGAAGATCTAGCTGGTGGCCCCACAGAGAAAGCCACTATCACCAAGCGTCTGTTTGGTTCTCAGGAGACGCCTCCAGCTTGCATCTTTACAGAGCCAGCTGATACAACCAACCGGCCCTTTATTCTAAGCCCTGACACACTACATAGGGCGCCGGTGCTCAGATTATGTGCCTCCCGCCTCCAAAAGGAAAAAGGGCAGGAAAAGAAAATCTAGCAGCTCGAGCCAGCCGGCGTGGCCAACAACTACGAATCCGATCAGGTTTCGGACGGGCCACAAAGACCCAAGGGTATTATGTGGAGGATTCATGTGGCGGTGAGCCCATGCTACCTAAGAATTTGGAAGCTCGCCAGCTGAATCGCAGAGTGTGCATGACGGCGATTTATAGAGAGACGCCTTCTATCGGAGAAAGATCCTCGCACCGGTATTCGTGGTTAAGGTGCCACCAGGCTTGGGCTTCACGACATCGCCTCATGGATCTGTTCTTCCCGCGTTCGAGGACATCTTCAATATGTTCCACCTATACCCTGCACTATACCATGGTCCGCTCTTTCTCTCACCGCCACGCAGATCATTAGAGAGAACACACCGGGCATCTCTATAGTGGACCCCTACTACATGCGTGACGGCTGCTTGGGTTCCCCCGCCGCACGCCGTCTCGTGGCCTCGTAACTAAAAAGAATCCTCGTGGAGAACAAGACAAAGGAATACATTCTCGCCTTACTTTCCCGAGTAAGTCGTTATTCATCGCCACCGTCGATTGGCTTTATTAGATCATCATCATTCTTTTTCAACACATTCCATTTGAATTTTTGCAGAGATGAACACTGCACGCTCATCTCCTTATTGCCGAAGCATTCCCACGCCACGTATTTCGACTCGGGGAGTCTAGAAAAGAAGAAAAACTACGACAAGATCAAGGAAGTTCTGGATGATGCTCTCACTGGCTTTGCCTCGACGGAAGGCACCAGCTGCGCGTAAGAAGGTCAAGTTCGCAGCACGCCTTCAACCACGTAACAGAGTTCCCTGCGTGAAGCAGCCGGAAAAGAAGAAGGAAGCCTACTACGCACTCCATCACATGAGGCGTTCCTACTTGACCAGCAATTCTACGCTGATCATCTCAAACAGTGGGCAAGCAAAGGCCAAGATCAATGATTCGGATATTAGACAAGAGATGTATCGCATCCAAGCAGCTTTGGGGCAATCATCTTCGTGATGTCATGACTTCGGGGATCTTCTACGGAGGAAATATCCCGAATAACCGTGACATAGAAGATCGCCTAGAGATGCAGGGTGACTATAGGAAGTTCATGACGACAGTATGCGTCCTCCTGCTCTAAGCCGAGCCGTAAGGCTTGATGTTGGCCTAGTTGTAGTTGCAAACTATAGATGACCTTTGTGTGTGTGTGTGGACGACAAGTGTACTTATCTTATTAGGTTTATGAATCACCGCTTACTTATTTTGCTTATTATTATTATATATCAATCAATGCTTGGTTTTTGCTTACTCTTTGGTTTTTGCTTACTCTTTGGTTCTCGGACGACAAGTGTGAGTTATTTTTGTCTTTTCGAGAATATGCCGATGATTGAAATGTCGTGGCACAATATATATGTGAATGTGCTATGACGGGATTGTTAGCCTTGTGATATGCACAAGTCCGTGAATTGTGCATCCTACTTGGCTAACATTCCCCGCATAGCATATCTGTCCAACGACCTAGCTAGTTATATATGAGGCATTCTTTTCGAGTTATTTTTGTCTTTTCGAGAATATGTCGATGATTGAAATGTCGTGGCACAATATATATGTGAATGTGCTATGACGGGATTGTTAGCCTTGTGATATGCACAAGTCCGTGAATTGTGCATCCTACTTGGCTAACAGTCCCGTCATAAGCATATTCCCGTGTCCAACAACCTAGTTATATATGAGGCATGCTTTTCGAGTTATTTTTGTCTTTTCGAGAATATGCCGATGATTGAAATGTCGTGGCACAATATATATGTGAATGTGCTATGATGGGATTGTTAGCCTTGTGATATGCACAAGTCCGTGAATTGTGCATCCTACTTGGCTAATTCCGCCATAAGCATATTCCCGTGTCCAACAACCTAGTTATATATGAGGCATGCTTTTCGAGTTATTTTTGTCTTTTCGAGAATATGCCGATGATTGAAATGTCGTGGCACAATATATATGTGAATGTGCTATGACGGGATTGTTAGCCTTGTGATATGCACAAGTCCGTGAATTGTGCATCCTACTTGGCTAACAAATTCCGTCATAAGCATATTCTCGTGTCCAACAACCTAGTTATATATGAGGCATGCTTTTCGAGTTATTTTGTCTTTTTCGAGAATATGCCGATGATTGAAATGTCGTGGCACAATATATATGTGAATGTGCTATGACGGGATTGTTAGCCTTGTGATATGCACAAGTCCGTGAATTGTGCATCCTACTTGGCTAACAGTCCCGTCATAAGCATATTCTGTGTCCAACAACCTAGTTATATATGAGGCATGCTTTTGAGTTTGCTCTTTTGATTTAAGAGTACTTTCTATAAGTGTATCTTCATATGCGACTTTAATTATACATGTTTTTCAATCACCGGTTAGTTATTATTGTCAACTTGTAGATGACGTGGTACGTCGTGTACAAGGGACGGGTTCCTGAGTCTACGATGATTGGGAAGACCGGAGACAGTGCACCGTTCAGCGGCAATAGCTACAAAGGGTACAACACTATGGCGGAGGCGGAAGCTAGATACACGCGCTATCTAGCGGTAGTTAGGACAAGGAACCGGATGAAGACCTACACCTTCGTCGCGGCGGTGATCATGCTTATCTTCTTTGGTTATTTATCCCGCCTTTGTGTCTAGCTAGCTAGTTTAGATGTCTAGGCGAGCTTCCGAGATCTAACTTGTTCGATCGACACATGTATTCGCATGTCACCAACTACTACTTTGTAACATGATCAAAACAATGTAACTTGGACTATGTATTCATGTATGAGACTTATCTATAGGTATTTGTTTCAATCTTGTTTTTCATATTGAGTATTTATATATATAATTGTATATCTTGTATCTGTGTGTGTATATCTGCTGTAATATTGTATATAATCTGTATTGCATATAATCTGGCTTGGAAATTAAAAAAAAAAAAATACATCTGTGGCGCACATGGTCTACCTTCTGTGGCGCACTACACCTAAAGCGCACCATGGATGTTTAGTGGCGCACTAGGTAGTGCGCCACAGAAGATCCAAGGGGTAGCGCACCACGCCAAACTTCTGTGGAGCACTAGGAGGTGCGCTACGCCTATCTCTACACAACCGTGGCGCACTAGGTAGTGCGCCACGGCTGAGAGATAGCCGTAGCGCAAGGCCCGTGGCGCACTGCAGGTGCGCCACAGATGATGGTTTCAGGTGCGCCACTAAAGGCCGTTTTCCTAGTAGTGGACCCCACCATACTCAAGAAGCCCAACTCGGAGGGCGGTAACACCTCAGCCTTCGAGGCAACGACGTATACCCGCACCGTCGAGCTGGTCCCAGGCGACTCCAGCCAGACGGTGACGATCAGGACGGGCATGAGCCCAACATAGGAAGGTGCGCTCATCCGGTTCCTCCGTGAGAACAGGGTCATCTTCGCATGGAATCCCTCTGACATGCCTGGTGTCCCTAGGGAACTCGCTGAGCACAAACTCAACGCCGACCCCAAAGTGCGACCTGTCAAGCAGTCGTTGCGGCCCTTCAATGAAGAGCGCCGCCGAGCCATCGCCGAGGAGGTGCAGCGTCTACTCGCTGCAGGCTTCATCTGGCCAATCAAGTACTCCAAGTGGCTGGCAAACCCAGTCCTGGTCGAGAAGAAAAATGGGACCTGGAGGATGTGTATCGATTACACAAACTTAAACAGCGCCTGCCCAAAGGAGCAATTCGTCCTCCCACGGATCGACCAAATAATCGATTCCACCGCGGGCTCGGAGTCGCTATGTTTCCTCGACGCCTACTCTAGGTACAACCAGATCAAAATGGCCATTGAGGACGAAGAAAAGACAGCGTTCATCACGCCATTTGGAGCCTTCTGCTACACCGCCATGACCTTCGGCCTCAAGAACGCCGGGGCAACCTACCAGCGGTGCATGCAGGAGTGCCTTGCAAGCCAAATTGGCCGCAATATCCATGTCTACATCGACGACGTGGTAGTGAAGTCCGCTCGCCAGAGCAACCTATTCGCTGACCTGGCGGAAACATTCGCCAACCTGCGGAAATACAAGATAAAGATAAACCCACACAAATGCACCTTCGGTGTACCAGCAGGGCAGCTACTGGGATACGTCGTCTCTAAGCGCGGGATCATGGCGAATCCCACCAAGATCGACACGATCGCTTGACTCGGCAAACCCGAGTGCCTGCGCGACATCCAGAAGTTGGCCGGGCGAGTCGCGGCTCTCAGTCGCTTCATCCCCCGATTGGGTGAAAAGGCGATGCCCCTATACCGCCTGATGCGCAAGAACCCCACCTTCCAGTGGGACAAGGAGACGTATGATGCGCTTCGTGACCTCAAGAAGGTGCTACTCGCAGCACCGCTGCTCGCCGCCCCCGTCGGTAAGGAACCCATGCTGGTCTACGTCGCGGCTTCCGAGCGCGTCGTCAGCACCGTCATGGTCGTCAAGCGACCAGAGGAGGGAAAGGAGCGCCCAGTGCAACGACCAGTGTACTATATCAGTGAGGTCCTCACCGAGTCGCGCCAGCGCTACCCGCAATACTAGTAACTGGTATACGCGGTCTTCAGAGCATAGCGGCGACTACCACATTACTTCCAGGAGCACCCGATAATGGTCGTCTCCTCAGCACCGTTGCAAGACATCATCCGCAATCGTGAGGCGACCGGGCGAGTCGCCAAGTGGGCCGTCGAGATCGGCGTCCACAACATCAAGTACGAGCTGCGCAAAGCGATCAATTCACAAGCTCTCGCGGACTTCATCGCCGACTGGGAGGAGGCCCAACAGCCAGAAAAGCTGCCATACCTCCACTATTGGAGTTTGCACTTCGACGGCTCCAAGAACGCCGACGGTGCAGGAGCGGGGATCGTGCTGACCTCTCCGAAGGGCGACAAGATTCGCTACGTCCTCTGCCTCGACTTCACCCCCTGCATCAACAACATGGCCGAGTACGAGGCACTACTCCACGGCATGCGAGCTGCCAAGGAGATGAATGTCAACCGCCTACGCAGCTACGGAGACTCCGACCTCGTCGCTGGGCAAGTCACTGGCACCTGCGACGTCGTCTCCCCCACCATGGCGGCATACCGCCAAGTAGTGGACAAACTGGGCGAACACTTCGCAGGCTACTCCGTCGAGTGGATTGACAGGCGGAAGAACGAGGAGGCTGACGCACTCTTTCGCATCGGCTCGGCTCGACTCGCACCACCCGCCGCCATCTTCCTCGACACCATCACCAAGCCTTCCATCTCTCCCCCAAGGGAGATCGACATCGGAATCCCGCTACAACCAGAGGCAGCCCTGGTCGCACTCATCGCCGAGCCAGCCGACTGGACCATGCCGTACATTGCCTACCTGGAGGCCGGCACCTTGCCAGCAGACGAAATGGACGCCCGGATGACAGTACGACGCTGTAAATCCTTCGTCATCATCAACGGCGAGCTCCACAAGCGCAGCGTGACCGGTGTGTTCCAACGCTGCGTTCAACCCGCTGAAGGACGCAAAATCCTACAAGACATCCATTCCGGCGACTGCGGCCACCACGCCGGCGCCCGTTCTCTGGTCTCCAAGGCCATGCGACAAGGTTTCTATTGGCCCACCGCACACGCAGACGCCGTCGACATTGTCCAGTGGTGCGTCGGGTGCCATAAATACGCCAACCAGACCCACGTGCCGAGCTCGGCGCTCAAAACAATCCCCATCACCTGGCCGTTCGCCGTGTGGGGCATGGACATGGTAGGTCCTTTCAAGAAGGCCCCCTCCGGCTTCACCCACCTCCTGGTCGCAGTCGACAAATTCACAAAATGGGTGGAGGCCAAGCCAGTCCGGAAATGCGATGGGAAGACCGCCACCAATTTCCTACGCGAGCTCATCTATCGCTACGGGTTCCCAAACAGAATCATCACAGAAAACGGCACCAACTTCGCCAAGGGAGCCATGGCCGAGTTCTGTGAGGAACATCACATCCGACTCGACCTTGCCTCAGTCGCCCACCCGGAGTCCAATGGCCACGCGGAACGAGCCAACCAGAGCATCCTTCATGGCCTGAAGCCATGGCTCCAAGTACCGCTCGAGCGTACCACCGGGTGCTGGGTCGAGGAGCTACCCTCCGTCATCTGGGGAATCCGCACCTCCGTCAACAGGTCGACAGGGTTCACCCCCTTCTTCATGGTGTACGGCGCCGAGGCAGTCATGCCCACCGACCTAGAGCATGACTCACCAAGGGTGGTCAACTACACGGAGGCTGCAAACGAACTCGCACGCCAAGACGGAGTCGATCAACTCGACGAGGCACGCGACCTAGCTCGCTCTCGCACCGCCATCTACTAGCAAGGACTCCACAGCTACCATAGCCGGCGAGTGAGGACTCACACTTTCCAGGAAGGCGACCTGGTGCTACGCCTCATCCAGGACAAGAAGGGCATGCACAAGCTCTCCCCCCCGTGGGAGGGACCATTCGCCAGCGGGCGAGTACTCGGCAACGACGCCTACTACCTCACCGACGACCGAGGAGACGGGAAACTCGACGTCAAACGACCGTGGAATGTAAACCTCCTACGGAAGTTCTACTCCTAGAACTCCATACATGTACTCTCCACCTGCTATGAAATAAAACATATCGGTTACCGCAAATTGCGTCTACTCTCCGTGTCTTGTGCCACTCGCACTCATAATAACAGCGTCAAGCTAACCGCAGAAGTTAACCTCTGGTACAACGACTGGCACGGCCAAATAGTGCGTTACGAGGGCACTGCGTTACCCCAGGACTCGTAATGTCCACGAAAAACGCCTACCCGGAGCCCCATTGGAGTCGCCTAGCTCGACTGGCTTAACGAGCCAAGACAACTGCCCTCGCTCCTCACAGCGACCATTATCCTCCGCATCCTCGGCACAACGACTCGAACGGCCAAGTACCACGCTCGGGGACTGACGACCAGTCAAGCACGAGCGACTAGGGAAAAACGCCAAGTATGAGAGCGGGCCCAGGACTCGCCGTGCGACTGATCCTTCGGGTCAGGCAGGAGTTTTGCGAGTGCTATCTGGGCTGCAGGCCCTACTTCCCCTTGTGGCAAGATCTATTCCATGGGAGGATCAGGCGGCCCGATGCTCGCTGCGAGATCCAATCTATTAAACCAAGCCCTAGCTTCTCCTTTTAGTGAAAAAGGGAAGATCTTAGCAACAAAGTACTTACGCATCTTATAATCATTAGAGAACAGAGCACTCATAGTGTAAATCTCATTCATATGGGCCACAACACTCTCATTTTCAGTCCCACAAAAAGGTTCTTTCTCAACAATATCTAAATAAGATAAATCAAGAGAGAAATCATAATCTTCACCTTTAATATCTATGGGAGAAGTGGCAAACTTAGGATCATAGGACAACTTAGGCATAATAGTACGTCTAGCAAGGAGACTCTTCATAGCACTAGTACCATGTGTGTTTCGGCACTCTTCAACAAATTCATCAGTGAGCTCAATGTAACCATCATTAATATCATAACTCTCACTAGCAGGTGAGCTAACAGGTGTAACAGTGTCTTCACTAGGAGTTTCGGTATTTCCTAGACTAGCCATAGTAGCATCTAGAAAAGGACCTAATGAACCACTCGCATGAAGCACAACAAAAGTAACATCATGAGTATCAAAAGCAGTTTCAGATTCAGCAGTAGTAGCAGTGTGTGTAACATGAGTATGTGGTGGTGGTGTGACAAGCTTACTTATAATAGACGGTGAATTAAGAGCCACAAAGGTGTTTAGGACTGTACCTCTTCATGTAGTGGATGGTAAAATAGGGAACTTTCCATCACGAGACATACCCATGATGGAAGGAGTACCAGTGAACAATAATAGATCCAAGTGAACTTACAAATAAAGCTATGCTCCCCGGCAACGGCGCCAGAAAATAGTCTCGATGACCCACAAGTGTAGGGGATCGCAACAGTCTTCGCGGGTAGTATTACCCAATTTATTGATTCAACACAAGGGGAGCCAAAAAATACTTGCAAGCCTTAACAACTGAGTTATCAGTTTAGCTGCACCTGGAAATAGTTCTTGCTCATAGAATTTTATCAGTAGTAACATTTTGTAGTAGCAACAACAAAGCAACAGCAGTAGTAACAGCAATAGTGAAACAGTAGCAATAGTAACAGTAACGTAACAGTAGGATTCGAGTGCGGTAGGCATAGGGATGGATGGACGGGCGTTGCATGGACGAGTATAAACATGTAACTTCAAGAACTAGGGCATTGCAGATAAATAATAATAAGCATCCAAGTACTAAACAATCCTAGGCATGTGTTCCAAATATAGTTATACGTGCGCGCAATGAGAACTTGCACAACATCTTTTGTCCAGCTAGCCCGTGGCAGCGTGGCCTCTAGGGAACTACTGGCAATTAAGGTGCTCCTTTTAATAGAGCACGGGAGCAAAGCATTAACACTCCGTGAACACATGTGATCCTCACACCACAGCCATCCCCTCTGGTTGTCCCAATTATTGTCACTTTGGGGCCTTTGGATCCGGACAATGATATGTGTACACAACTTGCAGATAAGATCACAAACAATACTATCATAATGATTCAATAATAAGTTCAGATCTGATATCATGGCACTCAGGCCCTAGTGACAAGCATTAAGCACAACAAGTTGCAACAAAGTCAAATAGCACTAATAGAGATACTAGGCACTATGGCCCTAACAGATCTTATTCGATTACATGATATAACTCATTCAATCCCTACCATCCCCAAGCCTACAGCGGGGGATTACTCACTCATGGATGAGGGAAACATCGGTGGTTGATGGAGATGCGTTGGTGATGACGATGGAGATGAGCCTCTCCAAATTCCCCGTCCCGGCAGGGTGCCAGAACGGAGTTTCTGGATCCGAATCTTGGTTTCTGGTGGCAGCGCCGGAGCGGAACACTTTCTGGAAAACTATCAAACCCTCCTCTATTTTTAGGTCAGAAGGCAACTTATAGGCGCGGAGGGAGACCGAGGAGATACCTAGGATGGCCAAACCTCCCCTAGGCGCGGGGTCTATGGGCCCGCACCTGGGGTGGGTCTGGGCCCCCCAGGCCTCCCCTCTGTCTCCCCTTCTGGCTCCGTGGATCTTCTGGTGAGAAATAGTTTTTGGCATATTTTTTAGGATTTTTCCTGATAGTTCATTTTCTGCACAACAACAAGACACCAAGGTAATTCTGCTGAAAACAGCGTCAGTCTATGTTAGTTGTATCCAAATCACACAAGTTTAAAGAAGAAACAATAGCAAAGTGTTCGAGAAAGTAGGTACGTTTTGGATGTATCAGGCGCCGAGGCAGACACGACGAGGGCAGCCCGGCGTCGTCCAGGGGCGGCCTCAAGCGGAGCCGCATGTGTCGCCGAAGGGGTCGCCAAAACTCCCTGCTGTAACGGAAAAACCAACTTATCAAAGTAAACATGACTCAAGGTGATTACGCGATGAGAGACCGGATCATAGCAACGATAGCCCTTGGTGTTGGCAAGATAACCGAGGAACACACAAGGAAAGGAGCGGGGGCCAAGCTTATGGGGAGCAATGGCGACGGTGCTAGGGTTGCAGAGGCAGCCGAAGATGCGGAGATCGTCATAGGACGGAGGCGTACCAAAGAGGAGATGGTGCGGCGCGTATTGCCAACGGGAACGACATGGGCAAATGTTAATGAGAAGAGTAGTGGTGGCGAGGGCATCCGACCAGAATCGTGGAGCCATATACACGTGGAACAAAGGGTGCGAACACAATCATTTAGAGTGCGGAGGATGCGTTCAACATGACCATTTTGTTGAGAGGTATAGGGACACGTTAGACGGAAGACGGTGCCATGAGAGGCGAGGAGGGTGCGGATAGTGATGTTGTTGAACTCTTTGTTGTTGTCAGTTTGGAGAGCATGTATGGGGCGACCAAATTGGGTGGAGACGTAGGCGAAAAAGGAGGCGAGGGTGGAGGAAACATATGACTTATGGCGCAGGGGGAAATTCCATACAAAGTGCGAATAATCGTCTAAAATCACAGGATAGTAATTAAAGCCAGAATTACTCGGAATCAGCGAGGTACAAACATCACTATGAATTAACTGAAAAGGAAAAGACGCTACTATGGAGGAGGAATTAAACGCAACGCGAACATGTTTGCCGAGACGACATGCTTCACAAATGAGCATCCATTTTATTACATGTAAAAGAAAATCCTCTAATTATTTTACGGAGAGTGGTGGAGCTAGGATGGCCGAGGCGCGCATGCCAAAGGTCGACACCGGCGAAGAGGTCGACGCGGGTGGTGGTGGAGGCGGCGGTGGTGGAAGATCCGACAGGGTACATATCGTTAGAGCTGTCACTGCAGTGGAGTAGCATCCAAGTACGTCCATCCTTAACAGAAAAACCAAAAGCATCAAATTCCACGGTCACAGAATTGTCATGAGCGAGAGAACGAACTGAGACTAAATTCTAAATTAATTCAGTAGAGACGACGATATTATTTAGAGTGAGAGGAGTGGAGTTAGAAGGAAAGGCGGCGAAGTCGGTGTGAGTAATAGGAAGAGCATGACCATTGCCAACGATGATGTGAGACGAAGTGGAAGTGAGGAAAGAGGTGGAGAGGCTACCGGGGTGAGAGGACATGTGCACGAAGGCGCCGGTGTCCATGAACCAGTCACCGCCGCCACCATAGGGGACGGCGATGGGGGCGGATTGGAGGTCGGTCAGCAGCACGGGATCCCACTGAGTCGTCGACGGATGAGGCACGGGGTAGTAGGAGGGCGAAGGCGCGGTGTAGGGCGCAGATGCGGTCGGCCCTGCGAAGAACGCATGGTGGTTGGCCGGGCGTGGCCACATGATGCCTGGGTAGGGGGGGCGCGACACGGGCATCGTGTAGGCATGGATGACCCCGTCCAAGGGTTGGTGGCCGTCATCTAGGGTAGGGTTGGGGCGGGGCGAAATTGGTGTTGCCCCCGTTGCCCTCCCCCTATTGTCGCCCCGACGACGACGACCGCCGTTGCCACCGTTGGTGGGAGGCGGATAGGAGGGCTGCTGAGGCGCATAGAACATGGGCGGGGTCGGGGCTGGTGCGCGAGGCGCCGGAGGCGCCGTGGGCGATGGATTTGTGGAGCCGCGGGAGAGGCCAGCGGCAAACACGGTGTGAGCCGCCTGGACCCGCAGGTGCTTCAACCGCCGGTCCTCGAGGTGGAGGTACGCCACAGTTTTGATACGTCCAATTTGCATCACCTTTCTATATCATGATTTACCTCTATTCATTGATATTTGTCTTATTATGAAGTATTACTTTTGGCTTTTCATCTGTTTATGCATGTTGTATAATTCCTGGAGGATGAACTGTCGGAGTCTGGATTCTGATGGAAAAGAAGGCGTTTCGGTGCAATTTCGCGAAGATCAGAAAAATACCAGAAAAATATGGAAACATATTATTTTACCAGAAGACGAAGGAAGCCAGAAGGAGGAGCGAAGAGGGGCCAACATGGGGCCCACACCCCCTAGGCGTAGGCCCACATGACCTGCGCCTAGGGCAGGTGTGGCCCACCTGCCTGGCCTCCGACTCTGCCCCTTCGCCTATATCTTCCCTATGAAACCCTAAGGCCAGGGGAGCGACCACAGATAGATTTCTGCCACCTATGGGGGGCGGAAAACACAGAGAGAGAAAGATCTCTCCGACAGGCAGATTTCAGCCAGGGGAATTCCTTCCTGGAGAGGTGAGATCGTCGCCATCAACACCGTCATGAAGCTAGGCTTCATCGAGATCATCATCATCCACACCATCGTCTCCACCAGCACCATCATCATCACTCCGTCCTGCTGTAACAATTGTGTTGGATATTGCTTTAGTTCTTAGGGGAAACTTTTCTGGTGTTATTTACTATGGTAGTTGATTCTTATGAGTGGAACCATTGGATTATTGAAGAAGAGACTAGTGATAGCACCAGTCTTATGTCTGCCAGATTTGGAGAAGGATTTCCAAGTTTATTGTGATGCATCTCATCATGGATTAGGTGCAGTTCTGATGCAAGAAGGGAAAGTTGTGGCATATGCCTCGAGACAACTCAAAACTCATGAAGTGAATTACCCTACTCATGATTTAGAGTTAGCCTCTGTTGTCCATGCACTCAAAACATGGAGACATTATCTTTTGGGAAAGCGATGTGAAGTGTTCACGGATCACAAAAGTTTGAAATATATCTTCACTCAGAAAGAAATCAACATGAGACAAAGAAGATGGCTAGAACTCATCAAGGACTATGACTTGAGTTTGCAATACCACCCCGGTAAAGGAAACGTGTAGCAGATGCACTAAACCGTAAGGTTTATGTGAATGGTCTCACTAAGGGAGAGTTCCCAGATGATCTGTGTGCCCAATTTAAAGATCTCAGATTGGATATTGTGCCTGAAGGACATCTCATGTCATTGGATGTTCAACCCACCTTGTTGGACAAAATCAAGGAAGCCCAAAAGAAGGACAAGGAAATTGATGAGATTAAGGAAAAGATTGGCAAGGGAAAAGCCAAAGGATTCCATGAAGACGAACATGGTACTTTATGGTATGGAAAATGTATCTGCATTCCGCAAGATCCGGAGCTTTGGAAACTGATTATACAAGAAGCACACAACTCGCCATATTCCATTCATCCGGGTAACACCAAGATGTACATGGATGTGAAGGAAAGATTTTGGTGGAATAATCTCAAGAAGGACATCGCCGAACATATTTCTTTCTGTGATGTATCTAGTAGAGTGAAAGCGGAACATCAGAAACCAGCAGGATTGTTACAACCACTACCTATTCCTGATTCGAAGTGGGACAAGATTGGCATGGATTTCATCCACGGACTGCCAAGAACTAGATCGGGATATGATTCTATTTGGGTCGTAGTGAATCGCCTAACCAAAGTGGCTCATTTCATACCCGTGAAGACAACCTATACGAGTGCTAAGTTAGCCATGATCTATATGAATAGGATTGTGTGTCTACATGGAGTACCCAAGAGTATTGTGTCTGATAGGGGAACTCAATTCACTTCTCATTTTTGGAGGCAACTGCATGAGTCATTGGGAACAAGATTGGAATTCAGTACTGCTTTTCATCCCCAGACTGATGGACAGACAGAAAGGACCAACCAGATTTTAGAGGATATGTTGAGGGCATGTGCCCTATATTATGGTGCTAGTTGGGATGAAAGTCTACCCTACGCAGAATTCTCTTACAACAACAGCTATCAAGCCAGTATTGAGATGGCACCGTTTGAGTTTCTCTATGGGAGAAAGTGTACTACACCATTACTATGGAATGGTGTTGGAGAAAGAAACTTGTTCGGGCCAGAACTAATCAAAGAAGCTGAAGAGAGAGTCAAGTTGGTAAAGGATAGATTGAAGATAGCACAGTCCTGACAGAAGATCTACGCAGATCCCAAGCGTAGGGAAGTCATCTATGAGGTGGGTGATAGGGCTTATCTTAGAGTATCACCACTTCGTGGAGTGAAGAGATTTGGAGTCAAGGGAAAATTGGCCCCAAGATATGTTGGACCATTCAAGATTCTGAGCCGTAAAGGAGAATTTGCATATGAGATTGAATTCCCTGAATCATTGTCTGTCGTTCACAATGTGTTTCATGTGAGTCAGCTAAAGAAATGCCATCTGGAGATGGAAGAGACATCTTTGAAGGATACAATACCTTTGGAGGAGGTCCAATTGGAAAGTGATCTCACATATGAGGAAAAACCTATCAGGATTCTTGAAACTGCAGAAAGAGTTACTCGGACAAAGACTATCAAATTCTGCAAAGTTCAGTGGAACCATCATTCCGAAGAAGAAGCAACACGGGAAAGAGAAGATGATCTTCAGAAAGACCACCCTCACCTATTTGCTAGCCAATCCGAATCTTGAGGGCGAGATTCACCTTAAGGGGTTAGATTTGTAACATCCCAAAAATCATGATTTCAAAGCTTGCATATCATTCATGCATTCATAATCATTTTAGGATCATTTTCAAATGAGATTTCAAAAACAGAAGCATTTGATGTCTATTATTTTATGTAAGCAAGTCAATGGCCCCATTGCTACTCTCTATTATGAGAATAGTTGTTTAAACCAGAAATGAATTGAACATAGGTTTGATTGATATTTTCAGAAAATTGATCAAAAATTTCAAATCAAGATATGAATTCAAACCATTCATATGCCTATTGGAAATAACTAATGAAGGCAATGTTTATTTTAAATATCAAGGAGCCAATATAAACTTTGAGTGAACAGCAATGTTTAACACTCAATTTTGTACATGATTCACTCTACAAAAATCCGGAGGAGATTTGAATTCAAAATCATTTGAAAAACATTTGAAAAAGGATTCTAGAAAATCAAAACAGAAATGGAAAAGAATAAAAGAAAAGGGAAAAGGCCGGCGCCATCAAATAAGCCCAACAGCAGAAGCAGCCCATTAGCCAGCCCACCCGGGTTTTCCCTCTCTCTGTTTTTTTTTCACCGAACCCGCGCTACCCAAACGGTCACTGACTAGTGGACCCTCGCCAGCTCACCTCCTTCTTCCCCAAATCACGCCCGTGACCATGTCGTCGCCGGTTGTTTCCTCCTCCTTCACTGCCACGCCATAATTCGAGTAATTGCCGACTATTATGTGCGTGATCCTCGCCCTCGCTCTGGCTACTTAATCTCCTTCGCCTCACGGACATTTCCCCCAACACAACCAGCCCGGAGCGCCGCCAGGCTCCCCAAATTTCACCCAGCACCGCTGCAGCACCGAGGAACTCCGATGAGCCATCACGGTGAGTCTCGAGCACGCCTTTCCCACTGGTTCACGCGAGCTGCTTCGCCATCATCTTGCGCACCTTCTCATGCTTTCAATTTGTCCTGAATCGCCCTAGGTTGTCGCCCTCGTCAACATCTGGAAACGGCCGAAGCTTAGCTCGACTCCGATGAGCCATTCCGGTGAGCCCCGTATTCCCCTCTGTCTCTGGTTCATGCAACCGTGTTCGCCAGTGCCTCACGCATCTGTTAACGCTTTCCGTTTGAATCCTTGCGCCCCAGGTCGTCGTCTTCGACTCCGATAGTGAGCACCCGACGCGCGGACAAACTCCGACAAGGTTTTCCTGCTGTGTCAGTGCGCCCCGACCCTGTCCACCTGCACGTTGAGCATCTCCACGACCTCGCGATCTCGGTAAGCCCTAGCACAACCCCCCTGCACCTCTGACCTCGCCGGCATGTCACTGCCAGAGCCATCGCCGCTGCCAGGGCCATTCACGCCGCTTAGTTTTGGTTGAACAGATCTGATCCACTGGATCTGGATCCTAGGGCCACGATTAGATCTTAGGTGAAGCGGTATGAACAGATCTGTAAGATCCCACCCTTATAAAGGTAAGGATCCCTATTATTGCAATGCTAGTCCTTGTATCAATTGCTAGCATCCATAGTTTAAGATGAAGTACACAGAAACAAAGGTCATTATTACATCATCATTCCAGAGATAACATAGTCTTTTACAACTCCATGGCCATAGGCCTAATACAAGAGTTTAATCATAACAATATAAATAAAGTCTTCATCTTCATGTGCCACAGGCAAGCATGTTGAGTGTCTTCATCTCCGGGACGGTTGCTCCACCCCCCTCGCCCTCTGACGCTGTCATGTGTACCCCCATTTGTCCCGGTTGGTGGGGAAACCGGGACTAAAGGTTGGGGCTTTAGTCCCAATTGCCCCGTCCCGGTTGGGTAACCGGGACTAATGCCCCTTACCAACCGGGACCAATGGGGCGTTTTCTACTAGTGCATCATCAGAGTAACCTGCAACATCACAAGTTACAGCCACAGTGGGTCAATGCATTGGAATAGTATTGGCAAGTGACACCTTAGTAGAATATTAGTATCTAGTTACTACATGAATTTGGCTAAGTGTAGCTTAGGCTTGCTTTGCTCAAAATAGTATTTACCTATTAGTAGAAATCACTAAGTTTTTATTTGACAAAAACTTTCCCAAGGAACCACCAATAGAAATTGGTGAACCTTCACCCTTGTTCAACCACATGTTTTAACTTAGAAAATTGGGATGAGGAGATTCTTGATAGCTTCCATGTCTTGATGCTCAAATTGTCCAATACCAGGGACATGGCTAAGTACTTAGATTCATCCATCTACAGAGGTTGTGCACTTTCCCCACAAGACTTGATTTTCACCAAGACAGGACCTTTCAGGAGCCTTCCCTTAGACCAAATGGACGCGTTCCAACCTATCATCCCACTACCACCAACTGTCCAAATGGCTAAGTTATTGCAACCTATATGATCTAGGCAGAGCACATAATGCCATGTGGCTGCACTAGAAGATTCTTAACATTTGGCATGTCAAATCCCTTTGTTCCTGGGTGGCTTTTCACAAGTGAGATACACAAGGTAAACCATAGAAATGGGCCTTGTGTAACCACTCAACACAAACCATTCTTTCCATTCCACCCAGGTGTTTCATTCACTTAGTTGTTTTATTAATCAAAACATGAGTCAAAGTCTTAAAGATATTTCTCATAGCATGAATATATTCCACCCTTGGTTACTATTAGCTAGGCTAAGCATGGCAATAACAATTATCTTATCTTAAAGGAAATTCTATCATTTCTACAACTACTAGGATTTCCCAAGCATAGCATATAGATACTTAGCAAAATATTCATGCAAGACCTATACAAAATATTTCTAATGCATAGGTAAAATATTGGGACAAAATTATATGAAGCACCACTTGCATTGGTAGTTGGGGGAGTAGCAACAACAATCTTCACAATCACAATCACCACTAGCACAAAAATCTACACATAAAATGATAGCACCAAATTCACATATCAAAAATATACAAGCAAAAATATATGAATGCATGCAAATGCCATGTGATGATTTTCTACACCAAACAAGACAAGTATACAGTACTGAATCATAAACAAGACCAAGACACACTGAATAAACTTTATTTAGTCTTTAAATCATTTTCAAATAATTTCTATACTCAAAATAAGCCTATAAATGTCTCTGAAAAATAACCAATTTTACAGAAGCAAAACATTAAACACATTGCATAAATGGATATAATTCTTTCTCCTGATTCCAATGATATAAACTTTGCAAAATTTGAACGTGTGGATCAAAAGTTATGAATTTTGCAAGTTTGAATATCTAATAGATCTAAATCAGATTTTAAAAACAAATAACAGGCCACGCGGCAGCGTCTGATTGGACGATACCGCTTCGCACTGGATCACGCTCGCGCATCGTTGGATCTAACTAACTGCGCACGGTCCAGATCAAAACATACCGCTTCGCTACAGATCTAATCCTAAGCGCTGGATTCAGATCTGACGGTTGTCGAGCACGCGACCATGGATGGGCGACGCTAGCGATGGCGGCGCGGCTCTGCCAGTGGTGTTCAGGTGGCTACGGAGGGGCTGGGGTTGGTCGAGATGCTTACCAGACTCGCGAGGTCATGCTGATGCTCAACATGCAGACGGGCAGGGTCAGGGCGCGTTGTAGAGGTCGCTGGGGCTCGTTGGACTTGCAGACGACGTCGGGTTCTTGCAGACGATGACGTTGCTGATGATATAGACCGCCCTAGCACGAACCAGATGTGTCAGGAGGTGCGCAAGGTTGTGGCGAACATGACAGGGTCAAAGGGGAAGCAAGGGGCGCTCGAAGATTACCAGTATTTCTCGTCGGAGTTGGGTGGCGGCACTGACGGTTGTGGGAACGAACGGGGACGACGATCTGGGTCATGAGAAAGCAAACGAAAGGTATCAGGGGATGTGCATGCTGGTCACGCTCGTTTGAAGCAGAGGCAAAGGGGAGGTCGGGTCTCACCGGAATCAGTCGCCGAAGGTCGTCGGTACCGCGGCGGTCTGAGCTCGATTGTGCGCAGCCTGGTGGCGGAGTGAGCGAGGAAAGTGGGGGAAAATGACCGCGGTGGCGAGGTGGTTAAGTAGCCAGGAGTGGGGCGAGAATTACGTACACAATCAACGACAATCAATCGATTTAAAACGCGGCAGTGAAGGAGAGAGAGGAAACGGCGAGGCCAGGTCATGGGCGGGGTTTGGGGATGACGATGACGGGGCATGTGGGGTCGGGCTGTCATCGAGTGGGTGTGCGCTTCTGCGGTGAAAAACAAAGGGAGAAGGGAGACCCCGAGTGGGCTGTTTTGGCTACTGGGCCGAAAGGGTGGCGCCGACCCAATTCTAATTATTTTATCCTCTTCTATTTCTGTTTGATTTTCCAGGAAACATTTTCAAATGAGTTTCAAATAAGTTTGAATTCAAGCCACTACTGTATTTTTGTAAAGTGAAATTTGTACACTATTGGTTGCAGAACAATGTTGTACACTTGAAAATAATTTGGCACTTTGGCATATTAAAGTAAACAATGTTTTTACCAATTGCTTAGTAAAGACATAAAAATGATTCTAAATTTCGTTTCTTTGTTTTGAAATCTTTGTCCAAGTTTTGGAAGTTATCAAACAAACTTAGGATCAAACATCTTTGGTTTAAATCAAATAATCTCTTACTAGAGAGTAGCATTGGATCAATGCCTTGCTTACATAAAATAATAGGCATTCAAATGCTCCTGATTTTGTAATGACTTTGCAAATGATCCTAAAATGATTATGAATGCATGAATGATATGCACGCTTTGAAAACATGATTTTAGGGATGTTACAAGATTTGGGCCATGCATCGTTAGTTAGATCTTACGGTCCGCGAGCGTGATCCGGCCGAACCGGTATCGTCCAATCAGAAGCTGCCGTGTGGCACTGTTTTTATTTAAAAAGACAGAAACATTTCTATTAGATGTTCAAACTTGCAAAATTCATAACTTTTGATCCACACATCCAAATTTTGCAAATTTTATATCATTGGACTCAGGAGAAATAATTCTATCCAACCATGCACCTTGTTTAATAAATTGCTTCTGTAAAATTGGTTATTTTTGTAGAGACATTTGTAGGCCTATTTTGTGTATAAAAATTATTTGAAAAATGTTTTAAAGATCAAATTAAGTTTAATTAGTGTATAAGTGTTTAGTTTAGTGTTCAGTATTATTTTACTTGTCTTGTTTGAATTAGAAAAAAATCATCACATGGCATTTGCATGCATTAAAATATTTTTTCTTGTTTATTTTGGTATGTGAATTTGGTGCTATCATTTTATGTTTAGATTTTGGTGCTAGTGGTGATCGTTATTGTGAGGATTGTTGCTACTCCCCCAACTACCAAGGCAAGTGGTGCTTCTTACTTTTGTCCCAATATTTTGACTTTGCATTAGAAATATTTGGTATAGGGCTTGCATGAATATTTTTGCTAAGTATCTATATGCTATGCTTGGGAAATCCTAGTAGTTGTAGAATTGTTAGAATTTTCTCTAAGTTAAGATACTTACTATTGCCATGCTTAGCCTAGCTAGTAGAAACCAAGGGTGGATTATATACACATGCTATGGAAAACATTTCCAAGTCTTTGACTTATGTTTTGCTTAATAAATGTAGTGACCTCGGATCAAGTAAGATCCTAAGTCCCTGTGAATAACATGCTAGTCCCTGGATCAATAACTAGCACTCACAGTTGATGAAATATCATGTAAAACACAAGTCTTTATTACATGAATCGAGTAATCCAGAGTTTACATTATTACAACAGAAGCGATATAAATACAACTTGGAGTCCCATCAATGCCACAGGCAGGTTGAGTGAAGACCCGCGATCCTAGCGCACCTTTCAAAGATCTCCGAAATTCTGCACATGAAACGTGCAGCCAACAAGTTGGGTCAATACTTTGAATGTATTGGCAAATTACACCAAGGAAGGAAAGACTAACTCTACATGCAAGGCTAGTTTAGGCTTTGGAGTTCATTTGCATAAAGCTAATTTTCTCTAAGTACGGAGAAAAGAGAGGGAGAGTTTTACCCTACTTTGTAAACATTTGCTTAGATAAAATAGGGTCGAATGGCACACGAGGATATTACGCACCAAGTGTCCAAGCAACCAAACACTTGGATATTACGCACCAAGCGTCACTTGGATATTACACACCAAGTTCCCAAATTCCCAGCCATTAGCGATATTACACACGCCATGGGGTTTCAAAACTTTGTTTTAGAAAAGAGAGAGGAAGATCCTTCAAAGGCTCCATCCTTCAGATGCTCAATGTTGTTCTGTTTCCGTGAACACGGCTGATCGATCAGATTGCAATACTCTCGATAGTTTGTGCACTTTACCCACAATCCATGATCAAGTCCTTTTACAGACAAGACCATGGCGAGGCTTTCCCTTAGTAGCCCCTATACCTTCTGGATCCAACCGTGCCAAGAACCTCCAAATGTTGGTACCCAGGTGAGGTTTCCCACTAAGTACTAGGCCAAGACAGAGCCCATAATGTATTGTGGTTGCACTGGAAGCTTCTGAATTCCGAAACATGGCAGACTTCTTTGATTCCTGGGCGGCCGTCCTCCACCAAAATCTCACTCGTTGACCCGACAACCATTCCGCCCAGAAGAAAACTTAGTTTTATTTTGAAGTGGATTTGAGAAGAAAAGTTTGCTCTAGAGAGCCTTTATACTTAGAAAAATTCTTTGTCTTTCGAACCCCCCAATGGTACTTTGTATATATAGCATAGCAAGCAATACTTAGCAAAAACAGGGGTAACCTATTAGGATGGGAAATCCTAAGTATAGAGCTACTCATGGCATACTACAAAATCATCGCACTTGCAAAATAATGCTAAGGGGAAAATCTACTAGAACATCCTACACATGCATACAACAGAATTTTGAAGATCACATGCATAGAATCAAAACTAGGACAAAATTATGAACAAGTGGTGTAACTTGTATTTCTCCGCAGCAATCGCACTCTCCGAACAATCTAATACGAGGACAAGGTAGTTCCAATCAAAACAATTGCAAACATAGCAAACACAACAAGGATGATCGAAAACATGCATGATGATTTAACATTACACAATGGGTATAATTGGTTTTATGAATATTAATATATCATATGATGCATGTATGAGTTCATTTAATACAATAGGGTACTTGTTATTAATAATTACTTGCCAATATAAGAGTTTTGATAGTTCTATTGTAACGCCTGTTCTAACTGTAGAATTAAATTTGTTTCTTGGGTTCACTGGATAGAGGACGTTAATACGAACCAGTAGGCGTTGGATTCACCCTAATCGGAGTTATAGATCTTTTTGTATGATTTAATAAGTGTTTAATGGGTTTTAAATGATTCATACAGTTTCTGTTGCCTAAAAATCAAACTATAATTATATATGTAATCTCCACGGAATTGTGATTTCAGGGACATATTATTTGTAATTTTCTGAATAGTATTTATTTTCTTATGAATTTATTACTCTAAATAAGCCATTAAACCATTTATTTAATTGCTGCGAAACCTTATAGTATTTTACTGAACCATTTGCAGATGGATGATCTACATGGAACCAGCTTTCTATCGGTATATTATTTATATTTTTGTGATATGCAAATAATTTTCTACGAATTTAATGATTTCTAAAGCCATTAAACTAATTAAATTTCTATGGGGTAAATATTCCGCAAAGGCTAGATCCAACCAGATATTATTAAAGTACATTACAGTAGCTTCAATTTGATATATTATTCATATTTTTTGGAGTTACAGATAATTTCTTATGAATTTATTAACCTAAAAGACCATTAAAACTAATTAAATTACTGCAGTAACCACGTACAGTAAAAGTTGGATCTATTCTGATAAGATGATTCTACGTGAAATTATCTTCAATTTGATATATTATACGCAATTTTTGGACGTGGTATGAATTTCTAATGAATTTTACAAGTTAGATCTATAATGTGCAATTTTAAATTCCAACGGAATATTCCAGGGAATATTCCGCTGACTGGACATGTTGACTTTGCATGCTGACTGGGACTAGATGTTGACCTTACGTTGACGTGGCGTTGATGAGGAAGCTGACCGGGATGACGACATGGCACGAACCGGTTTGATTGGATATCGACCGTCTGGATAGGATCCGGTGGCTAGAAGAAGAGATTGACCCGATTTTGGCTCAGAATAGACAAGAAAGAGATCTGTGTTAGAGAGACAAATCCGTAGGTCAAATTGAAAAACTCAGAACATGAAAGTTGTGGAGAATCATTATTCCTACCTTCTCACCAAAGGAATTTGGATTTGAAGAAACGAGCGCGAGTACATCTTGGATTTACACCGTAAGATCTGAAATATTGCGATGCGAAATTCTCCAGCTGTGGTGGATGAAAAGAGGTGAGGTTTGTCGGAATTTAAAGATTTCAACGCGATCTTCAACTTTCGTTTTTTGACCGAAGGCAAACGACGAAGTCTAGATGGGTTAAAAAGCGAAATAAGATTCGGGAATATGTAGATTCGGGATTTCGAGAATAGAAACTCGTACAACCGTGGATTCACGACTTTATATGGAGATTTAGGATGGTGTAGAGATAGGCCTTAGAGTAGGGAACAAGTAGAAACTAACAGAAGTCGATTCAGAGTTGTAGATAAAAAGTTATAAGAGTTTGAATAGAGATAGGTTAGAGAAAAACTGATTTGCACGGAAATTAAAGCAAACCTGGGATCCTCCTTGTACGTGCGTGCTGCTCCGGTTGACTGGGTCGGTCCGGTCCGGGTGGGCCGGCCCGTTCAGTTTTTTTTAGTTGTTTACCTCATATCTTTTGCATACGAACTCCAAATGACATGATTCTTGTTTCTAAATTTTTCTAAAATCGAATAGGTCATTATAGAATCAAATTTGTAATCTTTTTACTAGTTTGGAAGTAGTGGGTTTATAAATCCTTCTATATCTCATTTTATTTATATCTTTATGTGTTTGTATTTATTCCGTAACTTTTTCATACAAGCTCCAAATGAGCTCTATTTTGTTTCTAAAATTTTGTAGTATTAATTGGATCTCTTTAGGCTATGATTTAGCAATAATTTATTCCTTAGCAACAGTGGGTTTTAATAAGTCAATTTAATTACCCTTAGGAACATTTGGGCGAATCAACTATAGGATTTATATACCAGGATTTGGATTTAGTTTGTGAGAACTTTGCATGGATAAAATGCATATGAATGCTTCATGTTTTTCATTTTTAAATCTTTCACACCAATTCTACAATCCATAATCAATCCATGCCCTTTTGCCTATATGGCTACTTAGGTCTTAACAAAATAATATAAGATTTTGAATTCAAGGTTGAGAGGATTTTCTATTCAAAAAGTTTCTTCTCTTTGAGAATTTTCAACAAAGTCAAACAATCAATCTATCTTATTTATTTGTTTCACATTCCAATATTAGGAGAATTTTGGAATGTGACATACTACCACCCTTAAAATAAATCTCGTCCCGAGACTTGGGGAAGGCTAGAAAGAAAGAAAGGTTTGGGATGCTACCACCCTTAAAAGAAATTGACTAGGTCACTTCTCGAGGATTCACTTAGCTCAGATTGGTTCCCTTTTAGACTTTTATTGGCACAATGTATCTAGCACATTCTAAACATCATGATTGATAGTTTCCGAGAAAGCACTTCTTAAACTAGCAAAACTCTCATGGTGGGCAAATAGGGAGCGTTTACTTCACGGTGCCCATAATTCACGGTTGGGATTCATCCTTACCGTACATCCTATGCTTAGCAATGGATGCTTTTAGAAGGGTGTAACAATATACCATTCTAGGGTTTAGGCTCAACATCGACTCTCTGCTAAGTTTGAAAAGGGCACTTAAGATTCGCAAAGCCAACAGTACAAGAGCGAATAATAAGAGTAGTAGGAATGGTGATCAATCCATCCTGCACCCAAATCATTACCCTGTATGAGGATAGGTGAATCACGTTTTTCTATCACTCGGACATTCTCACTTGCCTTGAAGAATGTTTCCATGGGCACGGACTAATGCTCTATGTATACTCCCATGTATTCAATCAACAAAGCTACTACTAAAACTAAGCTATCGATACTGCAACTTTCAGGTTGGGTAATCTACTACATAACATCATGTGCAACACTTCATACTTCCACATCCTTTTTCCATTAGGTGAAGCATTTTATTTCCTAAATGCATTGTGTTGTTAAACCTTCCACTTAACACATCATTATATCTCCAAGGGTTCAAGATAGGAAAGAATAGATTCTATAGGAGAGAAACGACTAAGAAAATAATCCTACCCATAACTATATGAAGCAATCAATGTTACAAACAAGGAAGCAATCATAGGCGATTAACACTCAATCAAACACTTTATAATAACATTACAGGTGTATAAACTTAGTAGTATATATCCACAAAATAGTTTGAAAGCATTGGGAACAATACTAGAGTAAAATAGAGCAACATATAAGCAATAAACAAAATCTGTCAAAACGGTACAGCAGACTTCACGAATTTTTCTAACCGACCTAAACTCGTCAGGAATTTTAGCCAATTTTTTTGCATGTACTACAGGTAACTACGCTCCAGATCCTATTTTTTTAGATATTTCTGAGTTACCAATAAAATATGTAAAATCGCGCGGTACAACAGGTCAGGCAGAAAACTGCAGCAGTAATCCCACGAATTTCAATCAATTCACACCATTAAAATAATTTTAAAACCACACGAAAACTCTAGCAACTTTAGAGTTTCAAAACAACAGATCCTAAACAAGGCATCACACAAAATAGCTCAATACAACCAAGCAAACAACCTATATTGTCATACCACATAAGTTGGTAAGAACAATATGCTAACACGATAGCGATGATCTCCTAAAGAGATAAAATATGGTGGTCCAGACCTAAACAAACTTGGTGAGATGTTCATTTATGCCATGTTATTTGTTCTTTACTTGTAGGCCAACTCTCATATAGTGATTTGCGTTACGAAAAACTACTAATAACATTTTCCAATTCTTGTAGTTTTATGGTAGATCACTTCTTCTACTAATCAAATGAATGGACATCTACAAGTTTGAACAAGGAGAGGTGTTGGAAAATGATAGACAAGGAATATAAGAACTCTAATAAGTATAAAATATGATAGTTCTCCTAATAAAGGTCTTCTATTGCTATTACCGTCGTCGTTTTTATCCTTTCCAGCTACATTCACATGTTTTGGACAATTATCAGCATAATGCCCAGGATTGTGACACTAGAAGCATAGGACTTTTTCTTAGATCCTTCCTCCTTTTTGGCAAGGACATCCCGTCTTGTGGTTCTTCATGCTCTACCTCAACATTTGGAAGCCTTGATCGTTTCCTTGAGCCAGTTTGGGGAAAATGGGCATTCCTTTCATATGTCGAGTAATGCGAAGTGATAACTTTGGGTGCGGTGTCTAGAGTCTTGAATCCATCCCTTGTCTTTGTCGTGTCCTCTTAGAGCTTCATGAGGTCTTGGCGCATTCCGTATCTGACTTGCTGATTCAGTTGATGTACCACCGGGTAGAGGTGCATTGAGCAGGGTTGTGATTGGTCCCTTCGCACAGGAAGCATGTAACTTGAGAGGTGGGACATTCTTATGATGGGTGCCTTCCTTCACAGTAGGGGCGCTGATCATGATGCTCCTTGGTGATATGTCCTATTTCTCCATAGATCGTGCAAGCTAAATGTTTCGGGACTTCAACTTCTTGGATTTTTGGTATACGAGACGAGATTAAAGTATAACCACTTTAAATTTTTCCTAAGATATCACCCCTTGATGATCATTAATGGCGTGTTGCATCTCCCACCAGGTTGCAGCCTCATCCTTTAGGAATTGGGTGGCATAATGAACCATTCTATTGGCTTCAATGTTCGCATTCTTCATTCTTTCTTCAACCTGGTACATCCACTTCTTTGCATCGGTGTGGCTCTTACGCTTGGTGAAGTTAAGTTCCTTGTCCTTCTTATTGATATGGTCCATCTGTCGAGTTGACCAAGGTTAAGATTAGGAACGAATAGAGTATGGAAGAAGAAGAATAACCCCTACAAGAAATTTTATTTAGAAAATAGGTTTTCATTAACTAAGGTAATAAGCCATACAAGATAGCAAACAATTTGTCGCATCTATATTTAGGGAAATCTTATTCGGTTTTGGTTCCTAATAGGTCACTTGGAATCTTCGAGGCTTCAAGTCTCCAAAAGTCTTCGTGCTCTTGATAGTCTTCATGTTCTTCATAATCTTCAATCTTTCGAGTTCTTTAGTTAATAACATTGACTTAAGGCCTTTGAAGTCTTTAATCTCGTAGCTTCAGTCTTGGAACATCTTTCATGGAGGTCTTCAAGTCCCGGCTTAATCGAAACATTGAGATGATCTTCTTTGAAAAGGTAATCTTGAAAAAAGTTTCTTCTTGAAGTGTGTAGTGGTCATTTTCTAATGTTGAAAAGAAGAGACTTAAGAAATTTTTAAAACCCCAAGGTAGATGATGAGAACTATGAGAGTTTTCTGAAATAACTTAGAAAATATTGGTCCTAAGGTTTTTCCATGTCTAGGGTCACGATCTACAGTAAACTTATGCTCTGATACCATCTGTAGTGACCTAGGATCAAGTAAGATCCTAAGTCCCTGTGAATAACATGCTAGTCCCTGGATCAATAGCTAGCACTCACAGTCGATGAATTATCATGTAAAACACAAGTCTTTATTACATGAATCGAGTAATCCAGAGTTTACATTATTACAACAGAAGCGATATAAATACAACTTGGAGTCCCATCAATGCCATAGGCAGGTTGAGTGAAGACCCGCGATCCTAGCGCACCTTTCAAAGATCTCCGAAATTCTGCACATGAAACGTGCAGCCAACAAGTTGGGTCAATACTTTGAATGTATTGGCAAATTACACCAAGGAAGGAAAGACTAACTCTACATGCAAGGCTAGTTTAGGCTTTGGAGTTCATTTGCATAAAGCTAATTTTCTCTAAGTATGGAGAAAAGAGAGGGAGAGTTTTACCCTACTTTGTAAACATTTGCTTAGATAAAATAGGGTCGAATGGCACACGAGGATATTACGCACCAAGTGTCCAAACAACCAAACACTTGGATATTACGCACCAAGCGTCACTTGGATATTACACACCAAGTTCCCAAATTCCCACCCATTAGCGATATTACGCACGCCATGGGGTTTCAAAACTTTTTTTAGAAAAGAGAGAGGAAGATCCTTCAGAGGCTCCATCCTTCAGATGCTCAATGTTGTTCTGTTTCCATGAACACGGCTGATCGATCAGATTGCAATACTCTCGAGAGTTTGTGCACTTTACCCACAATCCACGATCAAGTCCTTTTACAGACAAGACCATGGCGAGGCTTTCCCTTAGTAGCCCCTCTACCTTCCGGATCCAACCGTGCCAAGAACCTCCAAATGTTGGTACCCAGGTGAGGTTTCCCACTAAGTACTAGGCCAAGACAGAGCCCATAATGTATTGTGGTTGCACTGGAAGCTTCTGAATTCTGAAACATGGCAGACTTCTTTGATTCCTGGGCGGCCGTCCTCCACCAAAATCTCACTCGTTGACCCGACAACCATTCCGCCCAGAAGAAAACTTAGTTTTATTTTGAAGTGGATTTGAAAAGAAAAGTTTGCTCTAGAGAGCCTTTATACTTAGAAAAATTCTTTGTCTTTCGAACCCCCCAACGGTACTTTGTATATATAGCATAGCAAGCAATACTTAGCAAAAACAGGGGTAACCTATTAGGATGGGAAATCCTAAGTATAGAGCTACTCATGGCATACTACAAAATCATCGCACTTGCAAAATAATGCTAAGGGGAATATCTACTAGAACATCCTACACATGCATACTACAGAATTTTGAAGATCACATGCATAGAATCAAAACTGGGACAAAATTATGAACAAGTGGTGTAACTTGCCTTATGTTGATAATATGGGTGTTGATTGTATTTCTCCGCAGCAATCGCACTCTCCGAACAATCTAATACGAGGACAAGGTAGTTCCAATCAAAACAATTGCAAACATAGCAAACACAACAAGGATGATCGAAAACATGCATGATGATTTAACATTACACAATGGGTATAATTAGTTTTATGAATATTAATATATCATATGATGCATGTATGAGTTCATTTAATGCAATAGGGTACTTGTTATTAATAATTACTTGCCAATATAAGAGTTTTGATAGTTCTATTGTAACGCCTGTTATAACTGTAGAATTAAATTTGTTTCTTGGGTTTACTGGATAGAGGACATTAATACGAACCAGTAGGCGTTGGATTCACCCTAATCGGAGTTATAGATCTTTTTGTATGATTTAAAAAGTGTTTAATGGGTTTTAAATGATTCATACAGTTTCTGTTGCCTAAAAATCAAACTAAAATTATATCTGTAATCTCCACGGAATTGTGATTTCAGGGACATATTATTTGTAATTTTCTGAATAGTATTTATTTTATTATGAATTTATTACTCTAAATAAGCCA
Source organism: Avena longiglumis (assembly GCA_030063025.1). Classification (NCBI taxonomy): domain Eukaryota; kingdom Viridiplantae; phylum Streptophyta; class Magnoliopsida; order Poales; family Poaceae; genus Avena; species Avena longiglumis. The sequence continues at coordinate 125,649,984 of CP125977.1, forward strand.
TTAAACCATTTATTTAATTGCTGCGAAACCTTACAGTATTTTGTTGAACCATTTGCAGATTTATGATCTACATGGAACCAGCTTTCTATCGGTATATTATTTATAGTTTTGTGATATGCAAATAATTTTCTACGAATTTAATGATTTCTAAAGCCATTAAAACTAATTAAATTGCTACGGGGTAAATATTCCGCAAATGCTAGATCCAACCAGATATTATTAAAGTACATTACAGTAGCTTCAATTTGATATATTATTCATATTTTTCGGAGTTACAGATAATTTCTTATGAATTTATTAACCTAAAAGACCATTAAAACTAATTAAATTACTGCAGTAACCACGTACAGTAAAAGTTGGATCTATTCTGATAAGATGATTCTACGTGAAATTATCTTCAATTTGATATATTATACGCAATTTTTGGACGTGGTATGAATTTCTAATGAATTTTACAAGTTAGATCTATAATGTGCAATTTTAAATTCGAACGGAATATTCCAGGGAATATTCCGCTGACTGGACATGTTGACTTTGCATGCTGACTGGGACTAGATGTTGACCTTACGTTGACGTGGCGTTGATGAGGAAGCTGACCGGGATGACGACATGGCACGAACCGGTTTGATTGGATCTCGACCGTCTGGATAGGATCCGGTGGCTAGAAGAAGAGATTGACCCGATTTTGGCTCAGAATAGACAAGAAAGAGATCTGTGTTAGAGAGACAAATCCGTAGGTCAAATTGAAAAACTCAGAACATGAAAGTTGTGGAGAATCATTATTCCTACCTTCTCACCAAAGGAATTTGGATTTGAAGAAACGAGCGCGAGTACATCTTGGATTTACACCGTAAGATCTGAAATATTGCGATGCGAAATTCTCCGGCTGTGGTGGATGAAAAGAGGTGAGGTTTGTCGGAATTGAAAGATTTCAACGCGATATTCAACTTTCGTTTTTTGACCGAAGGCAAACGACGAAGTCTAGATGGGTTAAAAAGCGAAATAAGATTCAGGAATATGTAGATTCGGGATTTCGAGAATAGAAACTCGTACAACCGTGGATTCACGAATTTGAGATTTAGGATGGTGTAGAGAGAGGCCTTGGAGTAGGGAACAAGTAGAAACAAACAGAAGTCGATTCGGAGTTGTAGATAAAAAGTTATAAGAGTTTGAATAGAGATAGGTTAGAGAAAAACTGATTTGCACGGAAATTAAAGAAAACCTGGGATCCTCCTTGTACATGCGTGCTGCTCAGTTGATTAGTCCGTCGTTCAGTTTTTTTAGTTGTTTACCTCATATCTTTTGCATACGAACTCCAAATGACATGATTCTTGTTTCTAAATTTTTCTAAAATCGAATAGTTCATTATAGAATCAAACTTATAATCTTTTTACTAGTTTGGAAGTAGTGGGTTTATAAATCCTTGTATATCTCATTTTATTTATATCTTTATGTGTTTGTATTTATTCCGTAACTTTTTCATACAAGCTCCAAATGAGCTCAATTTTGTTTCTAAAATTTTGTAGTATTAATTGGATCTCTTTAGGCTATGATTTAGCAATAATTTATTCCTTAGCAACAGTGGGTTTTAATAAGTCAATTTAATTACCCTTAGGAACATTTGGGCGAATCAACTATAGGATTTATATACCAGGATTTGGATTTAGTTTGTGAGAACTTTGCATGGATAAAATGCATATGAATGCTTCATGATTTTCATTTTTAAATCTTGCACACCAATTCTACAATCCATAATCAATCCATGCCCTTTTGCCTATATGGCTACTTAGGTCTTAACAAAAGAATATAAGATTTTGAATTCAAGGTTGAGAGGATATTCTATTCAAAAAGTTTCTTCTCTTTTAGAATTTTCAACAAAGTCAAACAATCAATCAATCTTATTTATTTGTTTCATATTCCAATATTAGGAGAATTTTGGGATGTGACAATAAAACAACTAAGTGAATGAAACACCTGGGTGGAATGGTGGATTGGTTTATGTTGAGTGGTTACACAAGGCCAGGGGACTGGTGAACCTTGTGTATCTCACTTGTGAAATGCCACCCAGGAACAAAGGGATTTGAGATGTCATATGTTAAGAAGCTTCTAGTGTAGCCACATGGCATTGTGGGCTCTGCCTGGATCATATAGGTTGCAATAACTTAGCCATTTGGACAGTTGGTGGTAGTTGGTGATAGGTTGGAACGCGTCCATTTGGTCTAAGGGAAGGCTTCTGAAAGGTCATGTCTTGGTGAAAATCAAGTCTTGTGGGGAAAGTGCACCACCTCTATAGAAGGAAGAAACTAAGTACTTAGCTGTGTCCCCGATAATGGACAATTTGAGCATCAAGACATGGAAGCTATCAAGAATCTCCTCATCCCAATTTTCTAAGTTAAAAACTTGTGGTTGAACAAGGGTGAAGGTTCACCAATTTCTATTGGTGGTTCCTTGGGAGTTTTTGCCAAACAAAAACTTAGTGTTTTCAACTAATAGGTAATACCTATTTTGAGCAAAGCAAGCCTAAGCTACACTTAGCCAAATTCATTTAGTAACTAGATGCTAATATTCTACTAAGGTATCACTTGCCAATACTATTCCAATGTATTGACCCACTGTGGCTGTAACTTGTGATGTTGCAGTTTATTCTGATGATGATTAGGGGTTATGAGTCTACACTCAACATGCTTGCCTGTGGCACATGAAGATGAAGACTTTTATTTATATTGTTAAGTTAAACTCTTGTACTAGCCTATGGCTATGGAGTTGTAAAAGACTATGTTATCTCTAGAATGATGATGTAATAATGACCTTTGTTTCTGTGTACTTCATCTTAAACTGTGGATGCTAGCAATTGATCCAGGGGCTAGCATTGCAATCACATGGACCTTTACCTTTATAAAGGTGGGGTCTTACAGATGGTATCAGAGCACTGTGTTGCTTGTAGGATTATGACCCTAGGATTGGATTAGAAATCACTAAGGAAAAAATTTCAACACTTTGAAAAATTTCTACACTTGTCTTTTTCTTCTCGTAAACTTTTCTAATCTTCTTTCTCATCTCTATTTGTAGATGAACTCCATCAACGAAGCTATAAGGAAGGGAACACTCATGACCATGACTTTAGAGTGTGAAACTGAATTTCCCAAGGCCCTCAAGAACCTTATGGTTACCATGGGGATACATGGTGCAACTGTGTACAAAGGATTCCCTGTGATGGATGAAGGAGAAGAGTATTGGTGGGTGCAACTTCACTTGTACAAAAACAAGGAAGATAACCACAAGGAGTCAGGATTCTGCATGGTCATCAACTCAGAAATGCACATAACATTCTTTGACTCTTCAAGAAATGCAACTTGAAATGCTATCAAGGTGCTTGGTGATAGACTCAAGTGCAGAATGCTCAAAACCCAAAATGGCCTTAGAGAAGAAAAGAAGCATACCCAAGAGTTAGAAGCCACCAACCAACAACTAAGGGGAGACATCATAGACTTAATTTGGGAGTCTTGTGAGCAAGATAGACAGATGGATACTAAGGATGCCCTAGTAGCTATTTTGTCTAGTGAGTGAGAGTTGTAACGTACTTCGTTAGTTGGACCACCACACTTATCGTTTTTACTTTCAAAAATTTGCCTAAGTTATGTTGAACCTTTGATGCTTGTAATATATTTGTGTATGCCATGACTTGTGTGATTGTTGCAAAAGATGTGCTTGTGATTTTTTCTCTATTGATGTTGATTCGAACTTTTCTCTATCTTATAAAAATAGATGCCTAATGTTACTATCAACACGAGCGAGGAGTTCAAGGGAACTTGTTTTGGTACTCGTCTCATTGAACTCACTAGTGTGCTCAACCTCCACTTCCTAGCATCATGACACTTCCACTCACCAAGTTTGAGAGGAAGGACCTTTGGGGCTTCAGAGTCACTCAACCGGGACGCTAGACAGAGCCAACTATGGAGACCATCACTTTCAAGCTGATGCATGACGACAAATAGGAAGGCTTAGATGTAGTCATGCAGGAGTTACTCGGGCGCCTGGTAGGGAGACACTCCACCGAGCTTAGAGGTCTTTACTTTCACCCCTTCGGGAGACGCAACGAGGAGGGTGAGGCTATAGAGTACGAGGATGCTGCTAGAGAGACGATGGAGTCGATTCGTCTATACCTCCAGGACCTAGAGGGTCTTATTAGACACCTAGATACTGATAGGACCAACGTCATGCTTAGCATTGACGAGCTCCAGGTTCAGCTCCGAGAGAAGGACAAGCTCTTCGCGGAGCAAGACGAGATAGTCAAGGAAATGGAGGCCAAGATTGAAAGCCAGGACAAGAAGTTCAAGAGCCAGGAGAAAAGGGTCCAAGACAGGAACAAGAAGATCCGAGATATGAAGGAAGAGTTAGAGGCCAAGGACTTCGAGCTCGAGCACCAGTAGGGAGTGATCGAGAGGCTTCGCTCACAGAAGAGGGCTCTTAGGGCCAAGATAGAGGCCTTGACTACTAGTGTTGATGAGTACAAGACCGCCATGGAGAGTGCAGGTCTTACACTTGTTGACGAGGAGATTGATGCGGAGGAGTAGTGTAGACTACTCGATTATCTTTCACCTACCGTACTGTGTTTATTGAGTCGCAATGACCATCCAATATGTGGGTGGCTTGCTTTGGTGTGTTTCCATTTCCAAACTTGTTGTTTATTTCGTTCAAACTCTATGTTATTTTGATGCTTGGTTATTGTGATTGACTATGTGATGTATTGTGCATGTTAAGCATCTATGGGTATCTCATTCTTAGCCTTATTAAAACCACAGATGCCTCCTCGACATGCCAACCCCAACCCAAACAAAAACAATGTCACTCCCGAGATGCAGCAGTTGATGACAGCACAGGCACAACTGATGCAGATGATGACCACTTTCATGCAGAACCAGAATCAGAACAACAACAATAACAATATCAACAACAACAACAACAACCAAAACAATCTGCCAGGATTTGACATGCTCACCATATTTCTGAGACTGAGGCCTGCAAAGTTCTCAGGATCCACTGATCCAATGGTGGCCAATGATTGTCTACGCTCAGTGAACAAGGATTTAGTGACTGTCGGCTGCACCGACGAATAAAAGGTCAGGTTTGCAGCACATCTGTTTGAAGGGCCAGCAGCAACCTGGTGGGACAACTTCCAGATCACCACTCCCATTGAGGATGTGACTTGGGCTATCTTTGAGGATGGATTCCGTAAAACTCACATCTCATCCGGGGTGAGGAACTTGAAGAAGAAGGATTCCATAATCTGAAGCAGCGTCACCGCAGTGTGGCTGAATATATTGAGGAATTCAACAATCTGGCACGTTATGCACCAGATGAAGTTGATACTGATGCCAAGAGGAAGGAGAATTTCCTCGAAGGGCTGAATGATGAACTGAATCTGCATCTATCTGTTGCCTATGTCCCAACCTACCAATCACTTTGTGACAACGCTACCATCTTGGAGAACAAGATGAAACAGGTTGAAAGCAGAAAGAGGAAGCATAGCTTTGACAAGCATAGCTCGGGATCGTCTCACAAGCGTTTCCATCATGATGAAAGTGGGAATTCTAGATCCCACAAACATGGAAAGTATAACAACCACCACGGCCATAACCTCCATCATGACAACAAGCATCACCGTAGTCGTAATAATGACAAGTATAAGAACCAGAAGAGTGGATACAAGAGCCACCACAATGGAAGTGGAAGTGGTAGTGGAAGTCAGCCTGTCAAGAAAGATCTCAGTCAGGTTGAATGCTTCAAGTGTAAGAAGATGGGGCACTATGCTAATGAGTGCCCAAAAAAGAAAGTTGAAGGTGCCAACAAGCCCAACCCTTTCCAGAAGGGACAAGTGAACCAAATCAATGTGGAAGAAATTTGTGAGGAACCTAATGTTGTGGCTGGTAAGTTCAAACTCAATTCTGTTCCAGCACTTGTTCTTTTTGATACTGGCACATCGCATTCATTCATATCAAGAGCATTTGTTGATAGAAATGGACTTCCAGTTGAAACTATTGGGTGTCCTATAAAAGTAAGTTCTCCTGGTGGAGAAATGATAGTGAACTCGGGATGTCATGACCTAGTGATAGAATTTGGGAAGTATAAGTTTCCCGTTAATTTGATAATACTAAATTCCCAAGGATTGGATGTCATTTTGCGAATGGACTGGATGACTAAGTACAAGGGAGTGCTAGATTGTGCCAATCATAATGTCACACTCACAACCCCGGATAATAAAATGATTAGATTCAATACTAACTTTGGATCAAAAGGGAGTAAGCTAAATTCTCTTAAGAGGGTTAGCCTAGACAGTGTGCCAATTGTGAGAGATTATCTAGATGTGTTTCCGGAAGAATTGCCAGGAATGCCACCAGATAGGGATGTGGAGTTTCTGATTGACTTGCTGCCAGGATCAGGACCAATAGCAAAGAGACCTTACAAGATTTCAGTTGATGAGCTGAAAGAACTTAAGAAACAACTTGGAGAACAGTTGCAGAAAGGATTTATTCAACCAAGTTCTTCATCTTGGGGAGCACGAGTTTTGTTTGTGGAAAAGAAAGATAGAAGTCAAAGGTTATGCATAGATTATCGTTCACTCAATGAGGTGACTATCAAGAACAAATATCCTTTGCCCAGAATCAATGACTTGTTTGATCAGTTAGAAGGAGCCCGTGTGTTCTCAAAGATTGATCTCCGGTCAGGCTATTTTCAACTTAAGATAAGGGAACAAGACATACCTAAGACTGCTTTCACCACTAGGTATGGATTGTATGAGTACACCGTAATGCCGTTTGGTTTGACCAATGCACTAGCTTACTTCATGAATATGATGAACAAAGTGTTCATGGAGTTTCTTGACAAATTTGTTGTCGTCTTCATCGATGACATTTTGATCTACTCCAAGAGCAATGAAGAGCATGAGGGACATTTGCGTTTGATACTTGAGAAGCTTAGAGAGCATAAACTGTATGCTAAATTCAGCAAGTGTGAGTTCTGGTTGAATGAGGTAGGATTTCTTGGACACATTGTGTCAGGAGATGGTGTAGCAGTTGATCCCTCAAAAGTGTCAGCTGTAACTGAGTGGGAATCTCCTAAGTCAGTAAAAGAAGTTCGTAGTTTCCTTGGCTTAACAGGGTACTATAGAAGTTTCATTGAGAATTTCTCAAAAGTAGCAAAGCCAATGACGGAGTTACTAAAGAAAGACAAGAAATTTGCTTGGACTGAAGTATGTGAATTCAGTTTTCAAGAATTGAAGAAGAGACTAGTGACAACACCAGTCTTATGTCTTCCAGATTTGGAGAAGGATTTCCAAGTTTATTGTGATGCATATCATCATGGATTAGGTGCAGTTCTGATGCAAGAAGGGAAAGTTGTGGCATATGCCTCGAGACAACTCAAAACTCATGAAGTGAATTACCCTACTCATGATTTAGAGTTAGACTCTGTTGTCCATGCACTCAAAACATGGAGACATTATATTTTGGGAAAGCGATGTGAAGTGTTCACGGATCACAAAAGTTTGAAATATATCTTCACTCAGAAAGAAATCAACATGAGACAAATAAGATGGCTAGAACTCATCAAGGACTATGACTTGAGTTTGCAATACCACCCCGGTAAAGCAAACGTTGTAGCAGATGCACTAAGCCATAAGGTTTATGTGAATGGTCTCACTAAGGGAGAGTTGCCAGATGATCTGTGTGCCCAATTCAAAGATCTCAGATTGGAGATTGTGCCTGAAGGACATCTCATGTCATTGGATGTTCAACCCACCTTGTTGGACAAAATGAAGGAATCCCAAAAGACGGACAAGGAAATTGATGAGATTAAGGAAAAGATTGGCAAGGGAAAAGCCAAAGGATTCCATGAAGACGAACATGGTACTTTATGGTATGGAAAACGTATTTGCATTCCGCAAGATCCGGAGCTTCGGAAACTGATTTTACAAGAAGCACACAACTCGCCATATTCCATTCATCCTGGTAACACCAAGATGTACATGGATGTGAAGGAAAGATTTTGGTGGAATAATCTCAAGAAGGACATCGCAGAACATATTGCTTTGTGTGATGTATGTAGTAGAGTGAAAGCGGAACATCAGAAACTAGCAGGATTGTTACAACCACTACTTCTTCCTGATTGGAAGTGGGACAAGATTGGCATGGATTTCATCACCGGACTGCCAAGAACTAGATCGGGATATGATTCTATTTGGGTCTTATTGGATCGCCTAACCAAAGTGGCTCATTTCATACCCGTGAAGACAACCTATACGAGTGCTAAGTTAGCCAAGATCTATATGAATAGGATTGTGTGTCTGCATGGAGTACCCAAGAGTATTGTGTCTGATAGGGGAACTCAATTCACTTCTCATTTTTGGAGGCAACTGCATGAGTCATTGGGAACGAAATTGGAATTTAGTACTGCTTTTCATCCTCAGACTGATGGACAGACAGAAAGGACCAACCTGATTTTAGAGGATATGTTGAGGGCATGTGCCCTAGATTATGGTGCTAGTTGGGATGAAAGTCTACCCTACGCAAAATTCTCTTACAACAACAGCTATCAAGCCAGTATTGAGATGTCACCGTTTGATTTTCTCTATGGGATAAAGTGTACTACACCATTACTATGGAATGGTGTTGGAGAAAGAAACTTGTTCGGGCCAGAACTAATCAAAGAAGCTGAAGAGAAAGTCAAGTTGGTAAAGGACAGATTTAAGATAGCACAATCCCGACAGAAGAGCTACGCAAATCCCAAGTGTAGGGAAGTCACCTATGAGGTGGGTGATAGGGCTTATCTTAGAGTATCACCACTTTGTGGAGTGAAGAGATTTGTAGTCAAGGGAAAATTGGCCCCGAGATATGTTGGACCATTCAAGATTCTGAGCCGTAAAGGAGAAGTGGCATATGAGATTGAATTGCCTGAATCATTGTCTGCCGTTCACAATGTGTTTCATGTGAGTCAGCTAAAGAAATGCCATCCGGAGATGGAAGAGACATCTTTGAAGGATACAATACCTTTGGAGGAGGTGCAATTGGAAAGTGATCTCACCTATAAGGAAAAACCTATCAGGATTCTTGAAACTGCAGAAAGAGTTACTCGGACAAAGACTATCAAATTCTGCAAAGTTCAGTGGAACCATCATTAAGCAACATGGGAAAGAGAAGATGATCTTCGGAAAGACCACCCTCACCTATTTGCTAGCCAATCCGAATCTCGATGGCGAGATTCACCTTAAGGGGGTTAGATTTGTAACATCCCAAAAATCATGATTTCAAAGCTTGCATATCATTCATGCATTCATAATCATTTTAGGATATTTCAAAAAACAGAAGCATTTGATGTCTATTATTTTATGTAAGCAAGGCAATGGCCCCATTGCTACTCTCTATTATGAGAATACTTGTTTAAACCAGAAAAGAATTGAACATAGGTTTGATTGATATTTTTAGAAACTTGATCAAAAATTTCAAATCAAGATATGAATTCAAACCATTCATATGCCTATTGGAAATAACTAATGAAGGTAATGTTTATTTTAAATATCAAGGGGCCAATATAAATTTTTAGTGAACAGCAAGGTTTGACACTCAATTTTGTACATGATTCACTCTACAAAAATCCAGAGGAGATTTGAATTCAAAATATTTTTAAAAACATTTGAAAAAGGATTCTAGAAAATCAAAACAGAAATGGAAAAGAATAAAATAAAAGGGAAAAGGCCGGCGCCAGCAAATAAGCCCAACATCAGAAGCAGCCCATTAGCCAGCCAACCCGGGTTTTCCCTCTCTCTGTTTTTTTTGCACCGCACCCATGCTACCCAAACGGTCACTGAATGGTGGACCCTCGCCAGCTCACCTCCTTCTTCCCCAAATCACGCTCGCGACCACGTTGTCGCCGGCTGTTTCCTCCTCCTTCACTGCCACGCCATAATTCGAGTAATTGTCGACGATTACGTGCACGATCCTCGCCCCGCTCTGGCTACTTAATAGCCTGCCCCTCGCGGACATTTCCCCCAACACAACCATCCCGAAGAGCCGCCAGGCTCCCCATATTTCAACCAACACCGCCGCAGCACCGAGGAACTCGGGTGAGCCATCACGGTGAGTCTCGAGCACGCCTTGCCCTCTGGTTCACGCGAGCTGCTTCGCCATCATCTTGTGCACCTTCTCATGCTTTCAATTTGTCCTGAATCTCCCTAGGTCGTCGCCCTCGTCAACATCTGGAAACGGCCAAAGCTTAGCTCGACTCCGATGAGCCATTCCGGTGAGCCCCGTGTTCCCCTCTTTCTCTGGTTCACGGAACCGTGTTTGCTAGTGACTCGCGCATCTGTTCCACCTTGGACTATGGGTCCATGTAGTAGCTAGATGGTTGTATCTCCTCCTTGTGCTTTCATGTATAGATTGTCGTGGTATTGCCGACGAGTACACCATGGAGGGGTCCTCACAGTGAGTGTTTAGAGACGTGGGGGAAGGCAGACGGTTGACGGGTACGAGGTAACACAGCTTACCCAGGTTCAGATCACACAACGATGGCGGAATCCTACTCCTTCTATAAATCACTATAATGGCAATATGCCGAGTTACAGAGATAGGTTCACTATGCGAGGTCTATGTTAATCGATGCCCTAAAGGCTTCCATAGGCCTAGCTTATATAGTCGCCAGGTCCTAGGGTTACAGGGAAAAGTCCTAGCCGGACAGGTTACCGAGTCCTACACTGTCTACAATTATTCTAGCATGTCTTGTACTCCAAGGCTCCGGATATGTCGGTGACTCCTCCGTAGCCTTACTTTATCCGGCATGGGCCTCCCTTCTGGATCCATCTAACTGGGCCGCCCAGCAGGCCATGGGCCATGCTACCAACTGTGGGCCATCCAGGTTATCCGGATAGGAGACATGCTATGAGGATACCCATATAGCATATCCCCAACAGTAGCCCCCGTAGAACTCCGAGATCTTGCGCCGTCTTGCCTCTTTACATTGAATGCTCCGTCTAGATGGATGTCAGCAAATCGTCAAGCAATATCTTGTAGTCCTCCCAAAGAACCCTGCAAGGTTTTCTCCATTTTCAACTTGTATGTCGGAGAATTGCTGAATCTTCTATCGTACTCTTCCGTAGCTAGACTAGATCCGTCCATGCCGGAATCTTCCGAGTGATGGTTCCTCTGCCAATGACAGCTAGGGCAACGTAGAAATAGGTCAGCAATTCCTCGTAACTCACACATGCAGAGAACACAATAATGTCCATTTTTCCTGCGCGAGCGATACGAACCGTTGGTGGCGACGATTGGTAACATGGCGAAATTTCCGCGCACGCCTCCGCACACGTCTCCTACGCGGAAACCGTTCGATTATGCTGCATGAATCTTGATGCCGGAGGTTATAAATAGTAACAACGGTGGAAAATTTACTTTTCACCTCATTCTCCTCTGCATTGTCTTCTTCCTCCAACAAGCGCCTCCTCGAGCTCTCCATGCAACATGTGAAAAAACCCTAGCTCCCCAACCTTCTCCCAGTCACCACCAGAAACTCCTAATGGCCAGCAGCAGCTCCTCTCCCTCCATGGCGGTGTCAGGCGAAGCCACGGCGAAGCCGGCGAGCACTGTCATCGTGCCCCCAGAGGGATTGGTTATTCCCAAGTCCGCGATGGTCAAAGCCACCAGCGACGACCATAACCCAGTGACGCTGGAGCTGCTGGAGGAGGAGTATGACTCCCACAAGGGCGACTGGCGTGGTTCGTATATTACGGACCGCGATATCAAAGAACTGGTCAACGTGGGCTACCTCCCCGTGACGGAGGGGCTCGCCTGGCGGGTGGCGTCGGCCGGCGAGGTCACTCCTTCTCCCCAAGTCGAAGAGAAGGTGTACCTTAAAGCTCAAATGGTACGCAGCGTCTCCCTGCCCATCTCCAACTTTTTCCTTGTTGTCCTCAACCATTACCAAGTACAGCCTCAGAACCTCTCCCCCAATAGCATCTTAGCACTTAACAACTACGCGACGCTTTGTGAGAGTTATTTAGGGATTAGGCCTAGGCTAGATCTCTTCATATATTTCTTCACCGTCAAGCGCGAAGCCGGAGCCAGCAAGGACGAGCTCAGGAATTGTGGCACCATTAGTTTTAAGATCCGTCCTGGCCGGCGGTTCCTCGACATCGTCGGCCATGAGTCCTGCAAGAACTGGCAACGGACATACTTCTACGGCCCAGATATCCCTCTGGCCGGTCGAGAAGTAACGTACCCGGACTTCGTCGATGGATCTGCCACTGAAGCCCCGAATGGAGATCCCACGCCTCCCTTCCCTCCGACATCGACGCTTCCCGCGCTATAAGGCAGATAGAGTGGTTCGTAGATATGGGTCTGACCAGATTGGACCTGGCCATGTGCTGGTTCGTCAGGCGGATCTAGCCTCTGCAGCACCGCTTGAAGCTGATGCACGAGTATACCAACGAGAGAAGGGATAGCCTCGACATCTCCGAGGACAACTTCTCGAGTGACTCCGTCAAGCTCCGCCTCAAGGACATCGTCAAGGTGAAGGATAGGAAGCGTGGCTTCACCATCACCTACGACATGTTCATAGAGAGCAAGTGCCCAAAGGTACATGTTTATTTTCCATGTATGACATATACTCCAGTTCTTACGTCTAGCCATTACCATCTCATCTAACACTGTGGTTTTTCACTTAACAGCTCAGCGATCTAGAGGTGGATAGCATGGATGTTCAAATCTATGATCCTAAGATGAAGGAAGTCACGGTCATGTCCGACGACGATGTTCCGTTCGCGTGAAAGCGGAAGAGCTCCACCTCTGACGCTGTCGACGGAGGCAAGAAGAAGAAGACAGAGGGTGGAGCCTCCAAGAAGACTACCGCCGCCCAAGAGGCAGAGAAAAGAAAGAATACCGGGATTCCCTTTGCCAAAGCACCCCCTCTTATGTAAGCTTATTTGTCTCAGACATTGTCCATTATCTGTCTTATTCCCGTACTTATACATTTTGCACGTTTCAGGAAGAAAGCCACAACCAGTTTGAAGAAGACCTCCAAAACTTTGGGGGCTTCTAGAACCATTAAGGATATGCTGCATCGCGACGCATCTCCCCACGCATCTCCCACCATCGCCCCCGTCACTCCCATCATCCAGCCCACGTCCGCTCTGACAAGCTCTCAAGCCAAAGAAGCATCTGGACCTTCCGCCATGGAAGTGGACTCATGCGCCTCCATAGAGCTCGCTATTGTCGGCGAACAGGCGACGGAGGAAAGTGCCACAAACCAAATGGATGAAGCTTCGGCTAAGGATGCCATCGGTAGCGGTAAGGCGGTGGTGGAGGGTGGTACGTTTGCTGAAGGCGGCATCCTCGCCCCCAGGAAGACCATAGAGTTCCCGAAGATAGTCTATCCGGCACTTACACCGGGTAGCACTTCTCTGGTTCCTGGTGCGGCGCCGACATCTCCAACATCTGGTCTTGAGGAGCTTCTCCGGCAAGCAGAAATCTTGTAAGGAAACAGTGTATCCTTCGGCAAGTTGCTGGCTGAGAGTGATACCAACCTCAAGATCATTGCACTTGTAAGTTTTATTTGCCTTTTGCATTTAATATGAGTATCCCACTGTAGCCCCCGAGGATTCAGACGGAAAACCATAGGTCTTTGCATCTAAATTCTCTAAGAGTGACTAAGCTAGAAAACTTCTCACTGTAGCCCCCAAGCATTAGGTTGAATGAACTATTGCGACTAGATGCTTTAAGAGTAGCATACGCAGTGTTTGTAAATTTCGATACTATAGCCCCCAAGCTTCTAGTTATAACTGAATTAGTTCCGACTAGATGCTTAAAGAGAAGCTAAGCATATGACTGAGTTAAAAAAATTACACTATTTTCCCCAAGCTTCTAATAGAAAACTGAATTAGTTCCGACTAGATGCTTAAAGAAAGACTAAGCATATTTCTAAGTTAAAAAGTCTGGCTGTAGCCCCCGAGCTTCTAGGTGGAAATTTTGCGGCTAGATGCTCTAGGTAGACCAAACAACGTTTAACTTTTCTTTTTTCACAGAATGAAAATGCTCGAAGGGGTATGGCCAACGACAAGTACTAGAAGATGCACACTGACTTGGAAGCCTAAAAGGGTAAAACTGCCTTCTTGAAGGAACAAATCACCAAGAGCAAACGTCTGTTTTCCTTTCTTTTTCGTATTCCGACTTGGTCTCGTGCCAACATTCTCCGAGTACTCACTTGTGTACTGTTCTTTCTCCGACTTGCAGAAGCCATTTCCAAGGCTAAGGATATTGTTGAGCAATCCAAACATATTTAGCAGCTAGATAGCGAAAAAAAGATCCTTAAGTAGGAGAGGAAGGACATGCTGAAGATGCACGAGGACTCCATGAAAGTCCTGCAGGACTCCACCAACGAGGAGATGAACCGCTTGAAGGAGGAAATCGCGATCTTGAAAGAGCAGAAGAAAGCTGCCGATGAGCAAAATCATCGCCATCATGAAGCATACAAGATCCTCCGACAATAACGGGACTCCATGGCGAAGACTCTCCAACAGGCTGAAATTAGCATCTTCATTAAGTGATTCTCCATCTTGAACTTCTGTAATCTAGATACTCTGAATTTGTTGTGTTGTAGAACTCATGCTCTCCTTTGTCGGAAATTTGCAGCTCCTATGGGTTTAACCCGTTCGCCTCCTTCGCCAAAGGAATGTATGGTCCTTGCCGGTAACTTTATCAACACCGCCATCACATAGACCAAAGATATTGCCAAGCAGTGGACTCTGTGGCGAAGTTCTCGGAGATCCTGTGCCGAGCCCCCGAGCATATTGCAAGCTGGAAAGCTTCATGTACATGGGCCGGTGCCAGAATGGCGCTGTCAATGGTCAAGGCACACTACGAAAATGCCGACATCGACACGGTGACCTCTGGCATCCCCGACATAGACTATGATGGCCAAAAAGATAGATCATGAAGCTATCCTGGCGTCGCTTGTGGGTTTTGACACCAGATTCGCCGAGTTGGTCGACCCTAACGTCTTTGTGCCCATGAAAACCATTGACAACAACAGCCAAAGCTCCTCCGAATCCCTCAACACTGCCGATGATTCTCCTGCTGCTGATGATGCTGCATCCAAGTCGCCTGCGCCAGAGGAATGAAAAAACAATTTGTAATATTTGTTTCCTCTGTAATGCTTATGCGGAAAAACTATGTGTTACCTTAAGGTGGAAAACATTGGTTGTTATTTCCTGCTACTCAAGAATTAGTTCCACCATGTATATATTTTTTAAACAAGTGCTGGATTATCCATTACTCTGGTTTTTATGCTTGACCTTTCGCGAGTCGGAAGACTCGTTGTCGGAACCATGCGCTCAGGTGATGATGCCCAATGGCACCGTCAATAACCTAAGCACAAAATCGCCGACAATAAGTGCCAAAAGTCGCTACTCCAGAATCCACATAAAAACAACAAAGAACATGTATACCAGAAAACTTAAGCTAACGCCCGTAGGCGGAATTTTCACAAGTGCGATTGCAAAGCTTGTGCATAAAGGTTTTATATGATCCAAAAATGAACACTAAAGGAGGTAAAAGACTCAGGAATATGAGTGAACCAAAGAACTTTATTTCATTGATCATATAATAGTTATACAATAGATAAAAAATGCTAAGTGTATAAAGGACGTAGCTGTGCTATGTTCCATGGCCGATCAAGCTCCGGGTAGTCATCATCCGGGTAACGTAGCTTACGCTTATGATCCTCGTTGGGTATATCCTTCAGTTCACGATTGTCAATAAGGTAGTAAGACCCATTGAGTAGCGCCTTGCTTATGATGAACGGTCCTTCCCATGGCGGGGATAATTTGTGTGACTTCTTCTGCTTAAGTCGGAGCACCAGATCCCCCTCTTTAGACGAGCGATGCCGGATGCAGCGACTATGGTAACTATGTAGCTTCTGCTAGTAGATGGTGGATCTTTGGCATGCCAAAACGCGCTCCTCCTCGAGAAGGTCCACATCTAGGCATCTGGATTCTTCAGCGTCATCTTCGTCGTAGGCGGCAATCCTTGGTGCATCGTGAAGTATGTCGGAAGGTAAGATGGCTTTTGATCCATATACCATGAAGTAAGGGGTGTAGCCGGTGGATCTGTTGGGTGTAGTTCGTAAACTCCACAACACAGATGGCAATTCTTCCGCCCAGGCTCCAACTGATCTATTTAGTGGTGCCTCAAGACGTGGCTTGATTCCCTGCTGAATTAATCCATTTACTCGCTCAACCTGACCATTGTACTGTGGGTGTGCCACAGATGCAAGGTCAAGTCGGATGCCTTTGTCCCAACAATAAGCCTCCACTTCTCCGAGTGACAAGTTGCTGCCGTTGTCGGTGATAATGCTATGTGGGAGACCAAATCTCACCACTAGATCTCGGACAAACCTAAGGGCAGTTGCCCCATCGAGCGTTCTAATAGGTTTAGCTTCTATCCATTTTGTGAATTTATCAACTGCTACTAGCAGATGCATAAATCCACATGGTGCCATTTGTAATGGACCCACCATGTCCAGCCCCCAGACTGCAAACGGCCAAGTTATTGGTATTGTTCGTAATTCTTCAGCAGGAACATGTGGTTGTCGGGCATAATACTGGCATCCCATGCATGTCTCAACCAGCTTGTCGATGTCCGCCTTCGCGGTCAGCCAGTAGAATCCTTGCCGGAAAGCTTTAGCGACCAAAGATCGGGGAGCGACGTGATGCCCGCAATCTCCGAGATGGATTTTGCGTAGGATTTCAATACCTTCCTACTGGGAAACACACTTATGGTATACACCAGTAGTGCTCCTTTTGTAGAGTTGTCCATTGATTATGGTATAGCCCTTTGCTCTTCGTACTATTTGCCATCTTTCGACTTCGTCATCAGGCAAAGTTCCGTGTTCGAGATATTCCATGAACGGTTTTGTCCAAGCTGGAGGGACCTTAGCCACCATGTGGATGAAAGAGTCAACTCTATCCGGGTTGTCAATGTCTGCTCCTTTCACGGAGGTGTCCGTAGATGCTCCAGGAAAACTCCAGGTGGAATTCATTTGCGACCTGATCCAAGCTTAGACAGCAGATCTGCCGCCTCGTGTTGCTACCTAGGCACATACTTGACCTCGTAGCCCAAGAAGCTCTTGGCTATCTCGTCCACTTCGTCTCGATATGCCTCCATCATAGGGTTCCGCGCATTCCAAGTGCCAGCCACCTGCTGGGCAACCAAGTCGAAATCTCCACAGAAAACTATGCGCTTGATGCCAATATCTTTGGCTACGCGTAATCCGTGAATGAGTGCTTCATACTTCGCCATGTTGTTCGTAGCCTCAAAGTGGATCTGCAGAACGTAGTGTAGCTTGTCTCCAGTTGGTAACTGTAGCTGTACACCAGACCCTGAGCTGTTGAGCAGTTTTGATCCATCAAAGTGCATCACCCAGTATTCTAGCTCCGGCAATAGGGTAGCATCTGTCATCTCCGTCCAATCTGCGATAAAATCTGCCAAAGCTTGTGTCGGGGGGTTGACCTCGGGTAGATCAGAGACGGGGAAAGACAGAGGTACAATCCCCGTCTAGTTTCCGAGTTACGGTCCAGGTCGGCCGAATCATGAATATGTCGGCCGATGTACGGAGGCGAGAAGCCCGTGTATATGTATCAAGCAGTTACCCGGCCGAGTTACTAAGAGGGTCGGCCGGGTTAGCCCAAGTGATCTTGATGCAGGTGAAGAACGAGCCGAGTTACACAAGGTAAGGTAAGGCCGAGTGATACGAAGCTTGCAGGAGAAGGAGAAGCCCAAGGTCAAACTATAGCTGCAGGCTAGAAGGAATCAGAGCGGAGCCAAGCACAAGAGACAAGGATGCACAGCGTCAGAGGGGCAGAAGGAGGTCACGGAGGTGACAGTCCTGGAGCCCGAGGCACGCAGGAGGGGGCCACTGGAGCCTTGCCGTCGTTAGAAGGGCGACAGGGAAAGGAGGCCGCCGAACTACTATTTTGGGACAAGCATATTCCACGAATATGCTTGCCTCGTCAGCCCTTAGGGCACCCAAAGCACTCCTTTATAAGGGGAGGCTTGGACCCTGAGGAAGGCATCGACTCTTTGAGCACCGTTAGGCTGGGGAGATTCATCTTGTCCCCCTGTATACAGCGAGGAGCATTTGTAACCCATCAAGAGAGAAATAAAGATCATAACTTTAGCAACTTGAGTGTAGACACGGTTGCATCTTCCCTCCCCAGATCCCACTAGCATCCATTGGCCCCATACTTTAGCCTACCCATGGCATCTGCCGTGCCACCACCACGACAATTGGCGCCCACTGTGGGGCCAGCAGCGGTGCTAGCTGGAGTTGTGATCCGGACGAGAAACTTCATCAACACCGGCGAGAGTGTTGTTTCTGGCTTGGTCCAGAGATTTGGTCTCTGCGACTATGTCGGCGACAATGCAGGAAGCTTCAGGGGGAAAACTCCCCCACGCAATGGGGTCTTCATCAGCCTGGGCGAGCACAGGGTCTACGTCGGCGTCGACATCACCGGCATTTATCCTCACCAGGTTGTTATTGCAGGGGAGCCACCTCGAAGCGCAGCAAGCCGTCCATCAAGAGAGCATCCTGCAGGCAGCGTCGAGGTGATGGTCGCAGCAGGAGCTCAAGTTGGAACAGCAGTAGCCGGGTCAAGCAGAGAACCCGCCGCAGGCGCACAAGGCGCACCCAAGCAGACCACGCTGCAAACCACTGAGGTAATTCCGCCAGTGACAAGCCCGACCGAGCTACATGACACCACCCCAAAGGCACCACGAGTGAGAGGGCCACCTCTGGAAAGGCCAGAGAACATTCTTCAGGCGACTATAGAAAACTTAACCACACCTGTAGCGCCGATACTTGATCCGGCAAATGCTCAGGCAAAGTTAGAAGAAACCAGGCAAAAGGTGCTGGTAGAGGCCAAAAAAGTATCAGCCTTGCGGGAATCCTTGAACAGGACCCTGAGAGAATATTCAAAAGCTAATAAGATTGATATCGCACCCGAGCGGGTGGACGAACTAAGATTAAGAGGGAAGAACCTCATAGATGACATTAACAAAGAGCATGAAGCTCACAGAGCAGAATCAGGTGATTTGGGTTTGCCGAGGTACAGTACCCCGGCGAAGAAGCTGAGAGCGGCAAATGCCGCAGCATTGGAGTTAGAGGGGTCGACCGGGGAAGCTCGGCAGAAACAACAAGAAAGAGTGAATGAGCTGGTGCGCATCGCGAACCAGCAAAATGAGGAAATACTCAGAACTAACCCTGCAAGACCAGGGGCTTCACGGATGGTTCATTCGGCAGGGGCAGCGCCTGCCTTATCCGCGGCAGCAGCATCTTCACCCGGAAACAACGCTCGAAGAGACAAGGCAGTAACCTCAGGGAAGAGGAACAAGCAAATTGTTCCATATGACCCGGCAGTGGCTGGAAAGGCAAATGAGAACAGAGGCAATGCAAGCCGAGGTAACAGTGGGGAGAGAAACCACGGCCGTGTGGAAAAAGACGGCGGGGGCCGAGGCAATGGGGATCTCGGCAGGAGAGAACCCGCGAGAGGCAATCATGAAAACCAAACCCCAGCCGAAGTAAGGAGAGAGATGCCGCCTAACCCGCAACCAAGACAAGAACCTCGGCAGGAAAGAGAAGTAAGGCCAACTCGCCACAATCAGATGAATGAAAGGTACAATGATGGTTATTCCGAGGTGGAATACGTAATCCAGGGTGGAAACAATCACTATGGGATGCAGGACAGAATCCTGTACAGGGGTTTGCCAGCGAGTGATGCGAGAGAAAAGTTGGATCGGCTATACCGATCCGAACTGTTGGAAGAACAAGGTCCACCAGGCCCGGCATGTTTTGGACCACGGATCATGGGCGAACCACCAGTGCCGAATTTTCAGTTAGCAAGAGGCACAAAAACATACAACGGAAGTACCAAGCCACAAGACTGGTTGATTGATTATGCCACTGCTGTGAAGATAGCGGGTGGCAACTTAAGATGGGCAGTGCGGTATGTCCCACAGATGCTGGAAGGACCAGCCAGGGTATGGTTGAATAATCTACCGGTAGCGAGATCAACTGTTGGTTAGATTTCGAGGAAATGTTCGACCGAACTTTACCAAGACGTATAAGAGGCCAAATAGGCTACAGTTAGCCATGTGCAAGCAGAGGCCGAATGAAACAGATAGAGAGTTTTTAACTCGATGGTGCAACCTGAGAAACTCATGTGAGGGAATTATCGAATCGTAAGCAATCGCTTGGTTCGCGCAAGGCTGCCGTTACGCCAGCGTGTTGTGGCAGCGCCTGCAAAGAGATATCCCAACCACACTGGCAGAAACTATCAGAATAGCAGACTCCTATGCATTGGGCGACCAAACCCAACCGGAATTAATGTCAGCAGATCATCATGAGCAACAGGACCATTATGCGAGAGAATTGGCCGGGTCGTCCAGGCGTGATTTCAGAGGAAGAAGAAGAGAGGAGAGGCCGGATTATAGATATAATTCGGCCCAGGTGGCGGCAGTAGCACAAGATCAGCCGAGTCACGGAGCAACTCAACGACAGAAGAATGGACCTCAACAGTGGACATCAAGAAATGAGGGAAAAAGGCAATGGACCCCAGAGCAAAAGAAGCAATGGCAAGAGAGGCCGAAATACACGTTCGAATCCATGTTAGATCAGCCGTGCAAATTTCACACATCAAACCCATCCAGACCAGCCAATCATACGACCCGCCAATGTGCCTGGATGAAAAATGCGATGGGGAACCCAGCAGGAGTTCAGGCTCCCCATCAAGTGCAACAGCAGCATCAGCCGCAATTAACCGGAGCAAATACACAGCAACTGATGCTACCGCCCCCTCCCCCTAGGTACGATAACTCGGATCGGAGAGATGCAGTGCATCAAGTAATAGATCAGGTCCAGGACGGAAGGATGAATCCGGCAAATACCGGACGTAATGATTACAGGGAACATCACCAGTCTTATTGTGTGTTCACAACGGAACAGCAGGACAAGCAAAGTGTGCAGCGCCGGCATATGGAAGTGAATGCAGTCATGCCGGCAGTACCAAGATACCAGCCATGGTCTGACCAGGAGGTGACCTGGAGCATGAAAGACCACCCCAGAATAATGCCGAGTCCAGGATCATATGCACTTGTGTTGGATCCGACATTTGTTGGACCAAGCATCAACGTGAAATTTTCAAAAGTACTTATTAACAATGGGAGCAGTATCAACATCATGTACAAAGATACCATGCATAAACTCGGAATATCGCAGAATATGCTGCAGTCCACGAGGACAACTTTCCATGGGATAGTGACAGGGCTTTCATGTGAGCCCATCGGTAAAGTCCGAGTGGACGTGTTATTCGGTACAAGAGATAACTGCAGAGCAGAAAATTTAGAATTTGAAGTGGTGGATCTGGAAAGTTGTTATCATGCTCTACTCGGACGGCCCGCACTGGAGAAATTCATGAGCACCTGTCATATACGTTATCTAAAGATGAAGTTACCCGGACCACAGGGGGTGATAACAGTTGCAGGGGATTACAAGAAGTCAATGGAGTGTGCTTCAGCCGGGTCAAATTTGGCCGAGTCATTGGTTATAGCAAGAGAAAAGAAAAGGATTCAAGAGGTAGCAGCCTCGCTCGGTCAATCTGAACATGCCAGACCGCCAACCTCATGGCGAGGTATCTTTCACCGACTAAAGAGACGAAGAAGTTTCAGATTGATGAGCAATTCCCAGAGCGTACTGTTACTATTGGTGCAGGCCTTGACGCTAAATAGGAAGGCGAGCTCACCAACTTCCTCCGTGAGAATCGGGACATATTTGCATGGTCAACTCAAGATCTGCAAGGTGTGCCGAGGGAGTTGGCTGAGCACTCTTTAAACGTCAGGCAAGGAGCAAGGCCGGTGAAGCAACCTCTCCGCCGCTTCGCCGAAGACAGGAGAAAAGTAATAGGGGATGAAATAGCTCGGCTCCTCGCAGCCGGGTTCATCATGGAGGTGCTATATCCGGATTGGTTATCAAATCCGGTGCTAGTAGAAAAGAAGAAAGATGACCCCAATGTAGCCAT
Organism: Avena longiglumis; assembly: GCA_030063025.1. Classification (NCBI taxonomy): domain Eukaryota; kingdom Viridiplantae; phylum Streptophyta; class Magnoliopsida; order Poales; family Poaceae; genus Avena; species Avena longiglumis. Next base: position 125,672,095 of record CP125977.1, read on the forward strand.
TGTATGGCGAATGTGTATCGACTACACCAACCTGAACAAGGCATGTCCGAAAGATCCTTTTCCATTACCTAGAATAGACCAAGTCATTGACTCGACCGCTGGTTGTGAGCTGTTATCGTTTGTAGACGCGTATTCTGGTTTCCACCAGATACCGTTAAATCCGGCCGATCAAATAAAGATCGATTTATCACCCGTCACGGGCTTATTGTTATCGCACAATGCCATTTGGCCTGTGAAATGCAGGAGCAACATATCAAAGATGCATGCAAAAATGCCTGCATGATCAGATAGGGAAAAATGTACAAGTGTATGTGGATGACGTGGTCATCAAAACTAAAGAGAGCAAAACTTTGCTAGAAGATATACGGCAAACTTTTGCGAACCTGAGAAGGTTCCGAATGAAGCTTAATCCAGAAAAATGCACATTTAGGCGTCTGTTTCAGAAAACTACTCGGTTTCCTTGTGTCCAGCCGAGGTATCGAGGCTAATCCAACAAAGATAAGAGCAGTAGAAAGAATGGAATTGCCAAAATGTTTGAATGATGTACAAAAATTCACGGGTTGCTTGGCCTCGCTTAGTCGATTTGTATGTCGGCTAGGAGAGAAGGCACTGCCGCTTTATCAGCTGATGAGAAAGTCGGACAAATTCAGTTGGACTCCGCAGGCGGACCTTGCATTTCGTGAGTTGAAAAAGATGCTAGTTACGGCACCCATTTTAGCTTCTCCATTATCGAAAGAACCTATGCTACTCTATGTAGCGGCTACCAATCGAGTAGTTAGTACTGTAGTCGTAGTGGAACGACTTGAAGATGGTAAGTCGATTCAGAGGCCGGTCTACTATTTAAGTGATGTATTATCCACTTCAAAGCAGAATTACCCGCACTATCAGAAGATGGCTTATGGAGTATATATGTCGGCAAAAAAGCTTAAGCATTACTTTGAAGAGCACCCCATCAAAGTAATCTGTGAGGCACCCATAGCCGACATATTGAGCAACAAAGACGCAAGTGGACGAATAGCGAAATGGGCGATCGAGTTATCACCGTATGCTCCACAGTTTGATAGAAGAGATGCAATCAAATCTCAGGCTGTCGCCGAATTTCTCGTAGACTGGGCCGAGGTGCAGTATGAGCCACCATTGCGGATCCAAATTATCGACAATGCATTTCGATGGTTCCAAACTAAGGAATGGTTTGGGAGCAGGAATAGTGCTAACCTCGCCTAAAAAGACCAATTGAAATATGTATCAAATACATTTTGTCGTCCAACAATGTAGCTGAATATGAAGCGCTAGTCCATGGATTGAAAGTAGCAAAAGAAATTGGTATACGCGAATCCTATGCTATGGTGACTCGGATCTATTAGTACAAAGAAGTATCGTGCGGTTGGGACGCGTTAGATGCTAATATGGCTTTATACTGATTCCATGTGCAAAAATCGTGGATACTTTGAAGGATGTGAATTCCACCACATACCTCGGGCAGAAAATGACGCTGCCGACACATTGTCAAAATTAGGATCAACCCGGTAGTCAATTCCTCCAGGTATTGCCCTGGAGCACCTCAGGAAACCATCAATAGTCCCATCACCAGAATCCGAATCTATCTTTATCCCAAAGAATCAAGAAGATCACACGCCAATGGAGGTAGATCTGCAGAATGACTCGGAACCCCTAAAGAGGGGGACAGCCGAGGTAAGCACAATCATGGAGAGAGCCGAGGTATATACGTCGGCAGAGAACATGGAGATAGACAGTGAGATCACATCAGAAAAAGTAACACCGATATGGGCGCAACCCATATTTTCTTACCTAAAAGACGCGATGTTGCCGAGTAATGAGGTATTAGCTAGACAGACCGTAAGAAGAGCAAAAGCCTATACAATCATAAACAATGAGTTGTATAAGAGAAGCGTCACAAACGTATTCCAGAAGTGCGTGAGTTCCACAGAAGGTCAGGAAATCCTTTTAGACATACACCAAGGAGAATGTGGGCACCATGCCTCATCTCGCGCTTTAGTAGCCAAGGCATTTAGGCATGGATTCTACTGGCCAACGGCATTAAAAGAAGCAAAAGAATTAGTTAAGAAATGCAATGGGTGTCAGAGATACGCAACCAGAATACATATGCCGTCGGCCGAGTTAAAAACAATACCCATCACTTGGCCATTCTCTGTATGGGGTTTAGATATGGTGGGACCATTCAAGCCGGCGCGAGGAGGAATGACCCACATATTGGTTATGGTAGACAAATTCACAAAATGGATTGAAGTAAAACCAATTAAAAAGTGTGATGGGCACACAGCAGTGAAATTTCTCAAGGATATCATCTTGAGATACGGGTACCCGCACAGTATTATTACGGATAATGGCACAAACTTTGCAGAAGGAGCTTTCGCTAGATTTTGCCGAGAGAAGCACATAAGACTAGATATTGCCTCTGTGGCTCACCCAGCATCCAATGGACAAGTGGAAAGGTCTAATGGACTGGTGCTGTCAGGAATAAAACCGCGACTCGTCGAACCTTTGCAAAGGTCGGCAGGATGTTGGATCGAAGAAATCCCAGCCGTACTATGGAGCCTCCGGACTACTCCGAATAGATCAACAGGCTACACTCCATTCTTTCTGGTGTACGGGGCAGAGGCCGTACTTCCAGCCGACATAATATATGACTCGCCAAGAGTTGCTCAGTACACAACCTCAGAGACAAATGAGATAGCTCGGCAAGATGCCGAGACCTCCGGAAGAAGCCAGAGAGTTGACATTATCACGATCGGCTATTTATCAACAGAACTTGCGGCGGTATCACAGCAAGAAAGTAAATCCAAGAGTATTCGAAGAAGGAGATTTGGTCCTCCGACTCGTGCAACGCACGGCCGGCATGCACAAGTTGTCACCCCCATGGGAAGGACCGTTTATTGTGAGCAAAGCATTGCACAACAATGCATATTATCTCATCGACGCTCAGTCCCCCGGAGGGAACAAGGCAGACAAAACTGGCGAAGAAACGAAGCGTCCTTGGAATGTGGCTTTACTTCGGCCATTCTACTCGTAGCATTATATCTCAAAGTCAAAATCCAATGATCTATTTGAACCTCGGCACCCAGAGCAGTGACTCGGGGACTGCCATATGTTATATTTATTTCGTCTTATGTATTTGAACCTCGGCACCCAGAGCAGTGACTCGGGGACTGCCATATGTTATATTTATTTCGTCTTATGTATTTGAATCTCGGCACCCAGAGCAATGACTCGGGGACTGCCATATGTTATATTTATTTCGCGTTATGTGCTTAAACCTTGGCGCCCAGAGCAGTGACTCGGGGACTGCCATATGTTGTATCTATTTCGCTTGGTACTTGAACCTCGGCGCGGAGGAGTAACTGGGACTGCCATATGTTATATTTATTTCATGTTACGAATATGAACCTCGGTGCCCGGAGCGATGACTCGGGACGGCATATGATATATCAATTTCAGATATCTAAACCTCGGCATCTAAAGCAGCGACTCGGGGACTATCGTATGCTACCTCAAACTTATGCTAAACGCACTCATATCAGTCTTATACTACCTCTGAAGTTTGATTTACATATGGAAGTTTCGTACAATAAACAATGATCCAGCGATCGCTATATACTTCCACAACGAAGTAGTTAACTTGTGTTATGATATTCAGAGCTCACGCCTGGATAAAACCATAAAAAATAGAGGCAAAGATAAGCCCTAAAAGGTCAGGAAATTAAGGGCCAGCAAAGCAAGAATTCGGACGAACATCCACTTAACCAAATGTCACAACAGTACATGGCAAAAGAAATTCGAATCATATAAAGAGTTGACAAATATTTCGCCTACATCATACGCCCGGCATGCCAGGGATCGGAAATAAATTAGGCGTTGTTCGTTGGGGAGGCAGCTACTTGCTCAGGTGTGGGGCACTCCGAGGTAGGAGGAACTTCGACTGAGGTGGCCTCGCCCTCCGCCGACCCAGGTGCAACTTCGGCGGAAGTACGAGGTTGCTCAGGAGCATCAGTCCGTGCGGTAGAATGCCCGGTACCTTTGGAAGAGGATCGCGCATCGCCGTTGCTGTCCGAGCTTGAGCCGAGCTATCGATGCAGCCAATCAATTTCACCTTCCCGCCACCTGAATTATCATCCGAGGCACCTCACCACAACCTCCGATCCGGTCCGGGAGAAAACTCGCCCTTCATTCCAAGTGTACGCGTCGGATTTCGACGAGTTGAACGCCGAGCTTGCCGAAGAGCAACAAAAGTAGCATCTTCAACCCAGGGAGCCAAGGCAAATTTCTCGGGATGTCAAGAGAGATGTCTTCATACCATGACATGATAACAAGAAGGGCCATGTCGGCACCAAAGACGCCCACAGATTCTCTCCAAAGACGAATCGCCTCTCGATGCCATTAGCCTTGTCACCAATAACTTGACGTTGATATCGTGAGTCCCCGAGGTATTCGCCGAGTACATGGTAAGCTCGGATAGCGGCTGCACCAAGTCCCGCCCATAATTTTCATCGGACCAACCGGCACCAACGGCAACCAGGTAATCCTCCATTGAATATTCAATCAACGATGTGAGTTCACCTCGGCGCACGCGAGCTGCAAGAACCGCTTTAGAACTCACGGGCTTGGCCTCGGGGAAGTGATCTGCGCAAAGCATGAACGTGTCAAAGGGTAGCAGGGACAAAAAAGAAAAATATAATTCGGCCATGCCAATTAGCTTACGATGAATGTAGCTCATCATTATCTGAAGGTCTTTGGCCCAATCAACCTTACTCTTCTCAAAACGAGCAATTTCCTCGCTCAAACCCCGGGTTTTAAGTTCGGCAGCTTCAAGGAGTTCTTTGTTCTTCTGCAGATCCAAAGTCAGCCGATTCTTTTCCTCGGAAAATTCTTGGTCGACCTTTTCTAGTTCGGATTTCTGAGACAGCTTGAGGCTATCCACCTCGGATCGCAGGCGAGCTATCTCATCATCTTTTTCTTGTAGTTGCGCCGAATGAACTGCGTTTTGTTCTAAAAAATGCAGCATCACGTCAGGCATGGGCATGCAATCTTGATGTGACACTGCAAAGTCTTGCAACTCAGCTTTACCACGGCCAAACGCAATAAGGAACCTTAGCATATATATTAAAAGGGGGAAGGAGTAAAATAGAAAGGAAACTAACCTTCCAGGTTCTTGATCTTCTTTTCAAGGCGAATATTGAGGTTATTAATGTTACCTATTCAACAAGAAGTAAGCCGGCATTCCGTGGACGAATACATGAGAACATTGGGAATAAGGAAAAAGAACTATCGACATACCAGCCTTCTTCGCCACGGGAAGAACTTTCTCGTACGTCTCTTCCAATTGCGCGAAAAAAGCAACCTCGAACTCGGCAATCACGGTCATGTGCAACCTGAGTAATGAGGCAAAATGATAAATCAACGAGTAAAAGCTAAACCAGATCCGAGTCAAGCAGGACTTAACTCAGATCTAGGTGGCTGGATATTCAAAGCTAAATTAGATCCGAATCAAGCAAAGCTTAATTCGGCTCTAGGTGGCTGGATATTCAAAGCTAAGCCAGATCCGAGTCAAGAAGGACTTAACTCGGATCTAGGTGGCTGATTATTCAAAGCTAAACCAGATATGAGTCAAGCAGTACTTAACTCAGATCTAGGTGGCTGGATATTCAAAGCTGAATTAGATCCGAGTCAAGCAGGACTTAACTCAGATCTAGGTGGCTGGATATTCAAAGCTAAATTAGATCCGAATCATGCAAAGCTTAATTCGACTCTAAGTGGCTGGATATTCAAAGCTAAACCAGATCCGAGTCAAGCAGGACTTAACTCAGATCTAGGTGGCTGGATATTCAAAGCTAAACCAGATCCGAGTCAAGCAGGACTTAACTCAGATCTAGGTGGCTGGATATTCAAAGCTAAACCAGATCCGAGTCAAGCAGGACTTAACTCAGATCTAGGTGGCTGGATATTCAAAGCTAAACCAGATCCGAGTCAAGCAGGACTTAACTCGGATCTAGGTGGCTGGATATTCAAAGCTAAACAAAGTCCGAATCACACACAACTAAGCTCGGATCTAGATGGCCGGATTAACGAACCTTAGAAATAAATTTAAGTCAAACTTCCAAGTATACAACAAGTTATTTCCTTGCAAGTTTCGGGGACTAGAGCATATGGTAACATCTGAGGAATAATTTAAGACTCAGAGAAACAATAATTACCTCATTCATCTTGTTGGTATCAACGATGAACTTGGCAGCATGGTCAAAACGGCCGCTGATGTCAGAAAGCTGAAAGGGCTGGTTCATAGGATTACCCTCAAACTGATCAGCAGCGTTCCAATTATTGGCGTACTCAATCAGCGCTCCAAGGCTGTTCCCACTAGCTGTCCGAGTTAAAACTTTACCCCGGGCAGGCTGTTCGACCACGGCAGTCGCAGGGCTCTTATGAAGAGCAAGCTGGGTGCCGGCGGCCGAGGTAACGGGGACTTTGGTAGGCGCAGCTCCCTTACGCAGCACGTCAGCAATACTCGGCTGAGAAGAGCCGGCAAGACCTTTCTGAGAAGAAGTCTTGACGGCAATAGCTTTTTTCGCCTTAGAAGAGGCATCAGCAGGAAGTGACGCCTCGGAAGTAGGGACGGCGTCCTTAGGAGCAGCGGAGATTAAGGTCGCAGAGGGCGCCGTGATAACGACCTTTTCGGCCGAGGTCGGAATGGCCGTAGAAACTGCCGGAGTAGATAGAGGCTCAGTAGCAGCGCCGGGGCCCATAGAAGGGGCGGCGGGTTCGACGAAAACTTCGGAAGGCCGGTTCGAATCCAGGTCAATGGAAGGGCTCTCAGGGACATCGCGACGAACAGGCGACGTATTCGGAGCTGGAGGAGAAGCAGGACGAATAGGACTAGGAATCCTGGTATCATCAGCGGGAGGAGGAGATGGCGGCCGAATCGGGCGGCTAGTCATACTAGGACCGCCGGTTTAATGAAAGAGGAGCACCGCAAAAATAAGAAAGAAGATTCACAAGATGAGAAATGTAAAGAGAGAAACAAGAAATATAAGCAAAGGAACTTACCCGACCCAGGCATAGTCTTGCGCCTGGGAGGGTTCGGAGCGGATTTCTTCATTCGTTTCTTAGGAACCGCCTCCGAGGCACTAGCAGGAGCCCCGCGTTTCCCCGAGGTAATGGGAGGTCAGGAAGCAATAGGCTCGGCGTCGTGAACCTGACCGGCCGGATTAGCTGGGAAAGTAGAAGCCGGAAATGCATAAGAAATAGGCATGGCGGCAACTACCTCAAGAATTTGGACCTCGTCCGAATCACCTTCCTCCTCGTGCGCTGAAGTCTTGCCGCGAGCTCGAGCCGGGGCAGGATCCGATTTAGGGACGAACTCCTCGGAGTCCGGCTCACCAGTATCCGGGGTACTCCTGTCCGCGGGCCAAGGGAGCAGCAGAACTTCGGCGTCCTCGTTTTTCTGCTCTGCGAACCTCTGCAAGACAAGGAGAAAGAGAATTAGATAAACCAGTTTCTAAAAACAGTGGAATAGCAGAGCGATGTTGATTAAGCTCACCTCGGGAGGCGGATGATCGCGGGTGAATGGTTTTAATCCCCAAGCCCAATCCTCAGGCATCTCAGTCTTAAAGATAGCTCGGACGCGCTTATAAATAAGGTAGTTATCCAGCTCCACGGTCGAGACTCGATTAGGGTCAAGGGGACCACTCATGTAGCACAGCTTGTGGGTCCGCTTCTGGAAGGGGCAGATCCGGCTACTAATGAAAGTTGCCATTAGGTCTTCGCCGCATAACCCGGCCCGGATCAACTCTTTAAGCCGAATCTCGAAGGCCTCGGCCAAGGCATGAGTTTTCCTCGGATTATAGAGCCAGTTCACTTTAGAAGGTGGGCCAATTGAGAATGGAGGGAGCCGAATCTTGTCCTCCGCCCCTCTGTTCTTGACGTAGAAGAATGATTTGTGCCACTTCTTGCACGACTCCAATCCAGTGACATGAGGGAACACGGATTTCCTCCGAGGTGTGATAGACGCCGCCCCACATTGGGTGAGCAACTTCTCCGAAGGGTGCAGAGATTTGTCAGGGACAACGTTGGAGCGGATCTGGAAGAACTTCGACCAGACATGCACTGACGGCCACAGGCCGAAGTATCCCTCCGAAGCGGAGATGAAAGCAGAAAGAGAAGCTATGGCGTTCGCAGGAAGATGATGCGGCTGAAGGCCGAAGTAATCGAGGAATTCTCTAGCGAAATCACTAAGAGGGAGACCGCCGCGCGGCGCGACATGAAAACCACATACTCGCCTCTCGATATCCGGAGAGGATTCGGCCGTAAACGGCAAGAAACCTCAAGGGAATTCTTCGAGTCGGATGAGCCATTCAATCTCACGGCGTGTGACAGAAGAACTCTTCCACGAGCCTCGCTCGGGCCCGGAGCCGTCGTCCTCAACCAGAGCCGCTAAACGAACTAGACATATGTGCGCGGAAAGATCGCCGGAGGAAAGATCTGGCGGAGGGAGTTTAGAGCTGCAAGGCCCCGTCGGGACTTTGCACGAACAATGGCGAAGAACAGAGGAACCGTCGCACGAGCACGGAATCGGAGCAGATGAATCTAGGGAAAGATCAGGGCAAGGCGACCGGAGAGGACTCACCGGCGACGGAGCCAAAGCCGCGGAGCGCCGGCAAAGCAGGCAGAACGGCGCGGCGGAATCTTCATCGGCGGAGGCTCTGGCAAGCGAGCGGCGGCGGAACTGCAAGAGGACGCGCCGGCGAGAGGAAGGAGGAGGACGGAGGCGAGCGGTAAGGGGAAAAGTGAATCCCCCAAACGCAGTCCCCCTCTTTATAATCGAGCCTTGAACAGGGAAGTGGGATCGTGGGTGTGGCGGTTGTCCGTGTAGATCGTGGGAGCAGCACGAACGCACGACGATGAGCGGAGCCACACCAACGGCCACACACGAATAAAGAGCGTTACGATCCCCGAGGGGAACGGCGCCTGAGGCGTCGCAGCGGCGGCGCAGCAGGTACAAAGTTAACTGTAGCTTGTCAGTAAGTACTGTAGAGGGACCTAAAAACTAGAAGAACAATGATGGGGATGACACGTAGGACATGGCGTACGAGGGAAGGAATGAAGAAACCTCGGATGAAGGTATAACTCGGAAACAAAACTGAAGAATATGATGAAGCTGATATGACCCAGCCAAAGCTATCGACATGGCCACACCAGCTTCGGGGACTAATGTCGGGGGGTTGACCTCGGGTAGGTCAGAGACGGGGAAAGACAGAGGTACAATCCCCGTCTAGTTTCCGAGTTACGGTCCAAGTCGGCTGAATCATGAATACGTCGGCCGATGTACGGAGGCGAGAAGCCCGTATATATGTATCAAGTAGTTACCCGGCCGAGTTACTAAGAGGGTCGGCCGGGTTAGCCCAAGTGATCTTGATGCAGGTGAAGAACGAGCCGAGTTACACAAGGTAAGGTAAGGCCGAGTGATACGAAGCTTTCAGGAGAAGGAGAAGCCCAAGGTCAAACTATAGCTGCAGGCTAGAAGGAATCAGAGCGGAGCCAAGCACAAGAGACAAGGATGCACAGGAGGGGTCACGGAGGTGACAGTCCTGGAGCCCGAGGCACGCAGGAGGGGGCCACTGGAGCCTTGCCGTAGTTAGAAGGGCGACAGGGAAAGGAGGCCGCCGAACTACTATTTTGGGACAAGCATATTCCACGAATATGCTTGCCTCGTCAGCCCTAAGGGCACCCAAGGCACTCCTTTATAAGGGGAGGCTTGGACCCTGAGGAAGGCATCGACTCTTTGAGCACCGTTAGGCTGGGGAGATTCATCTTGTCCCCTCAGATATTTCGAGGAGCATTTGTAACCCATCAAGAGAGAAATAAAGATCATAACTTTAGCAGCTTGAGTGTAGACACGGTTGCATCTTCCCTCCCCAGATCCCACTAGCATCCATTGGCCCCATACTTTAGCCTACCCATGGCATCTGCCGTGCCACCACCACGACAGCTTGTGACTTGATAGCGTCATGTCTCTTGTAGGTGATCTCGAAGGAGGAAAGTTCAATGCCCCACTTCGTGACCCTTCCTGTAGCGTCCCTGTTGTTGATGATGTCAGACAGTGGAGTCTTGCTCACCACTGTGATGGGGTGCTCCTGGAAATAGTGCCTCAGCTTCCGAGAAGCAAGGAATACTCCATAATCTATCTTTTCGTAGTGCGGGTAACGCTGCTTAGACTCCGTCAAGACCTTGCTTATATAGTAAACTGGTCGTTGAACTCCGTGCTCATAGCCTGGTTCCTTCCTCTCTACCACGACGATGATACTGATTACTTGGTTGGTAGCCGCCATGTAAATTAACATGGGCTCTCCAGGCTTGGGTGCTGCAAGGATAGGCGCTGAGGAAATTGTCTCCTTGAGCTGCTTCGATGCTGCATTTGCTTCGTCTGTCCACGTGAATTTGTTCGCCTTCTTGAGCAACTTGTACAGCGGCAGATCCTTCTCTCCAAGTCGGCTGACGAACCGACTAACTGCTGCAACACAACCTGTTAGTCGTTGTATGTATTTTAGACATGTCGGACGGTTTATTTTTAAGATGGCCTTGATTTTCTCCGGGTTGACCTCGATTCCACGCTGGGAAACGATGAAGCCCAACAATTTGCCGGCTGAAACCCCGAAGACGCACTTCTTAGGGTTAAGCATCATGTTGTATTTCCGGAGATTATCAAAGGTTTCTTTTAAGTTGGAGATTAAGTCATTTGATTTTTTAGACATCACCGCTATGTCGTCCACATAGGCGTGAATGTTTCGACCAATTTGATCGTGTACGCAATGCTGCATTGTCCGCTGGTACGTAGCACCTACATTTTTCAGCCCAAAGGGCATCATGACATAGCAAAACGTGTCGTAGGGTGTAGTGAACGAAGTGGCCAATTGGTCCGACTTCCTCATCTTGATCTAGTGGTATCCTGAGTATGCATCGAGAAAACACAAAAGCTCTGAGCCAGCTGTCGAGTCAATGACTTGGTCAATGCGAGCAAAGCAAACGGATCTTTGGGACATGCTTTGTTCAAGCCGGTGTAATCAACACACATTCTTAATTCTTTGGTTCCCTTTTTGGGGACAAGTACAGGATTGGCCACCCATTGGGTGTGAAGGACTTCTCGGATAAAACTAGCCTTAAGTAACCTAGCTATCTCTTTGCCTATGCCACGTCTCTTCTAGTCTCCAAAGCGTCATAGAGGTTGCTTCACTGGTTTGCATTTTGGATCAATGTTCAAGCTGTGCTCGGCAAGTTCCCTAGGTACACCTTTCATGTTGGCAGGTTGCCAGGCAAAGATGTCCCTATTCTCACGGAGGAACTCGACGAGGGCGCTTTCCTATTTGGGATCCAGGTATGTCCCAATGGCGATTTTCTTGGAGGCATCGCCTACCACAAGTTCCACCGACTTGGTTTTGATGGCGGCCTTGAATGCTGGAGCGGAGTCAGAAATCTGTTTCTTCGACGCGGGCATCTCTGAGGCATCGACCTTGCTCTGGATCTCCTTGAATTCTTCACTGTAGAGGACAGCTTCTGCGTAGGCTGCTTCTCCAATTTCGTTGTCCCTAGCTTTTGCAAAGCTTCCGGATACGGTGATGACACCGTTTGGTCCGGGTATCTTGAGTTTGTTGTAGACGAAGCATGTCTTGGCCATGAATGTGTGGAATATGTCACGGCCGAATATGACGTGGTACACGCTCTTGAAGGGGACCACCTCAAAGGTCATGCGCTCTTGGCGGTAATTATTAACATCACCAAAGGCGACCTGAAGTGTGATGCACCCAAGGGACCGAGCCTCCCGACCAGGAACTACGCCGTGGAAGATGGTGTTGGTCTGCCTTAGGTTTGCCTCCGTCAAGTTCATCTTCTGTAGTGTATCCAGGTACATGATGTTGATGTTTCTTCCACTATCCACCATACATTTGGTGAACTCATTGCCGTCAATCAAGGGGTTGATGACCATGGCGTATTGGTTCTCCGTAGGGATGAGGTCTGGGTGATACTTCATGTCCCAAGTAATTGGAATCTCCGACTAGCATAGGTACTGAGGAAATGGGGGTAGAGTAGCCATCAGGATCCTCATGGAGGTCTTCTGTTGTCGGACGGTGGGGGTGCCAAGGAAAGTGTGGAAAACTGTCGCCTTCTTCTCGAAGTGGTTCTTGCCTTTGCCGTCGCTCTTGGCGGTGTGTTTGGGGTCAATGTCCTCGTCCATGTCACTTGAATCCTTGGATTCCTCCTCCTTCTTCTTTCCCTTGCCCTTGCCTCGCGGTCTGTTCTTCCAACTTCGCTTATAGCCGAACTCCGGGTCCTCTTTGAGGTCGTTGAAGAACTTGCAGTGGCGATTGGTGTGGGTGGCCTTGCCGTTGGCATCGAGGTGTACGAGGCACGACATATCTCTGTACTCTTTGTAGGTTTGGGTAATGCGGAGCGCTTTCCGAGGTAGTTTCGCTTCCTCGCTGTTGCCCACGACCAGCTCCCCGTCCTCGGCCACATTGTCCGCCATCACCTCGTCCTGCGAAGGTCATGGCGACCATGTCGGGAGTTTGCTTTTCTTCTGGTGTGGTTTTCCTCTTGGTGTTGTTGTTCCTCCGAGCTTGAGTTGGAACGGCCGTTGCCGGCAGGCAGCCACGGGCGTCGTCATCGGCAGCTGCGAACTCACTAGCCAACTGAATCATCTGGTTCAAGTCAAGATGGTGATTGTCCTGCAAGCGCTTCAGCTTATGTCGGAGCAACGTACCCCTTTCCAACCCATAGATGAAGGCGACCATGGCGGTTTGAGCGTGCACTCCTGCACAGGAATTCTTCATATCCAGCCAGCAGGAGAGGTAGGCGCGAGATGTCTCGTCTTTCTCTTGCACGCACCATTGTAGATCGCCAACAGTACAGGGACGCTTGTACGTACCCTCGAAGTTCTTGGTGAATGCTTCTTGCATGTCCAACCAATTGCAGATGGATCTCTCCGGCAAGTCATCAATCCATTGACGGGTCGTGCCCGCCAACATAAATGGGAGGTACCTGACGGTGACGTTGGGGCTACCCCCGGCGATTTGCACCGCGTTGTCGTAATCCTGCAACCATGTGGCTAGCTTGGCGGTGCCGTCATAGGGCTTGATGGTATTGTCAATCCGGAAATCTTTGGGGTAAGTTGCGGATCGTATCACATGTACAAAGCAACGTGGTCCTAGGTATGGTCCTTCCCGGGCCTCGTGGATCTTGTCTATCCGTGAACGTGCGTCCTATGGCTCCGGGCTTCTTTTCTTCTTGCCATCAGGGGGTGGACTGCGTGAACGACGTGGACCTCCTCCGCCATGGTGGCTACTAGGTGGCGACGAAGGCGGAGGTGGCGGTGGATTAGCCTTCTTGCTGTTACCCTCCTGCGACGCCTCATGATTGCAGCGGTTGCTTGTCGGACGTGGAGGGTCATGGTGCGACCTGCTCTTATGTCCCTAGTTGCGCTCTCCGTCATGATGGGTCTGCTCCGTGTTGTCATGGATAACAATGTCGCTCTGCCTTGGCGGAGGCATATCCATATGACGGTGAGCCTTGTTTTCTTTGCGATGTCAGGGGGAGTAGGGCGGTGGCAATGGGAGACGAGGTTGGGCCTTGCCTCCATGGTCAGAGGATATGGGGATAACATCCTTCCTGTTGCGCCCATCCCTCCGTCTTTGTTCTGATGAACCCGTCTGAGATCCGACATCAAGAGGAGATCTGTCCCTTGGCGGCTTATTGTGGTGACCCAGCATACCACTGCATGATGTAGTACACTATAGTCATTGACATAATACAAATGAAACACCGTTCACTAGTATTACATCCCTCGGAGTGGTACAATAGAAACACGGCGGGTCCCAATAAATGGCTAAAGGTTACAACTCACTCTATACACAAGATCTAGAGAACACTCTAGGTTTAAGAGAGAGAAAGAACTTCTTTCAAAGAAGAATCAAAGATAAACATTGCAAAACTATTATACTATTAAGACTAGTATTTTAACTAAGGGGTTGACATTGCTGCTATTGCAATGCACTATAGAAATAGGTTCTTTGGTTAGAGAGTATATTCCTATCTAATCAGTAACTTCGTCTTCACTTGAGTTAATGTATCTTTTGACTTCCTTGTCTTTGTTAAAGAGCTTTAGCTTTGGATGATGAATCCTGGAGCACAAGTTGATGTAGATGTTGTCTGCACTGGCTTCATAATCTAGGAAGGGTTAAGAAGATACGTTGAGTACGAGCGTAATCAGCAAGTTCACTAGAAAAGGAGTGTTTGATGCACTATATCTACAGCCTTAGACCATAGGTCGTAGGCAATGTAGGTTTTCGTAAACATTTCTTCAAAGGTTTCTTTTATTCTGAAAAGCTATGTCAGTCAGCCTTCACGGGTTTACCAGAACTTTCATGGAGTTCCTTTCCCGCCGTGTTCGCAGCTCCTTCCCGGAATAGGGAGTAACAAGTTACAGTTCTTACACTCTGCAGAGGTGCGTTACTTTACCCATGAGAGATCAACTCTTTGTTACACAACCGGGCAGCTTATTCCCGTCCACAATTCCATGATGTGGGGCCCAGAAGATGATCCAAGCCAAATGGGACGTTGAGGGTTCCCACCCATATGCTGCATATCCTCTACGAATTACCAATTAATATGCATGCTACGAGGATAACAGCCACGACCTGCACATCCGGCTACATGCGAGAGGCACTACTAGGAAAACGGCTATAGGTAATCAGCACATCCGTGGCTCACATGGTTGAAGTGCCCCACGGCTAAAACAGGCGTGGCTCACCTGTGGGCAGTGCCCTACTAGTAACTAGAACAACCGTGGCGCACATGACTATAGTGCGCCCAGATGTGTGGGCGGGGCCTGTTGGCGCACGCCAAACATCATGGCGCACTATAGTCATGTGCCACGGTTGTTAGTGTCATCTGTGGCGCACATGGGGGGTGCGCTACGCCTAAGCGCCGCCTCTGCGGTGTGAACCATCCGCAAGCATCATGGCGCACATGACATAGTGCGCCACGAGTTTACTCTCTGGCGCACTATGGCATGTGCGCCACCGATGTAGTGGCATGCACCAACTCCACCCCCCCGTGGATCGCCTTTTTAGGGTTTACAAAAAAAAAACGAAAATGATAAACACTTCAAAAAATTAAATCCTTTCATATTTAGGTAGGTAATGTGGTATAGCTTCTAGTAAAATTAACAGAAATGAGTTTCGACTTTATTTGCAAAAAAGTTATGCCACGGTAAAAGTAGTAACTTTTGCATACGATATCGAAAAAAATCATATAATATACCAAAATGACGAACGAGATTTGCATCTGCCATAGCGACCAAAGGTCGTTTAGCGATTTTAGATTTTCAAAATTCGAAAAGAGTAAAAGTTACGGTCAAAAACCGTTTTCCTGCAGAAAAAAAATACAGGCGACTTATCCGTGGCGCACCTACACCTAGTGCGCCACGGATAAGCTTAAGCGAGATTCAAATTTGAATCCCCGCCCTCCTCCTCCCTTTTCCCTCTTCCTCTCCCTTTCCCTTTCCACTTTTCCCTTCCCCTTTTCCCTCTTCCTCTCCCTTTCCCTTTCCCTTCTCCTTCTTCCTTCTTCCTTATTCCTTCTTCCTTCTCCCTTCTCCTCCTTCCCCTTCTCCTCTTCTTGCAGTGATGGCACGACGTCGACCTCCTTCTCCTCCTCCTCGCAGTGACAACGGGCGATGGCGGTGCAACGGCGACCTCCTTCTCCTCCTCCTCGCGACGGCGGTGCAACGGCGGCCTCCTTCTCCTCCTCTTCCTCCTCTGCCTCCTCTTCTTCTTCTCCTCCTCTTCATCCTCTTCTTCTTCTCCTCCTCTTCCTCCTCTTCTCCTCCTCCTCCTCCTCCTCCACTTCTTCTCCTCCTCTGCCTCATCTTCTTCTTCTCCTCCTCTTCCTCCTATTCTCCTCTTCCTCCTCCTTGCAGTTCCGACGACACCGACGCCGCGACCGACAGCGGCGATGGCGACCTACCGCCACGTCAGACCGATGAGATCCAGATCTGCTGCTTTTTTGAATTTTGAAATTTACATCCGTGGCGCCAGCACCTAGTGCGCCACGGTTATCATTCATACGCGTGGCGCTGCCCAAACTTCTGGCGCGGCGGCATGCGCCACGCGTCCCTAAACTTGGCGCACTAGGCAGTGCGCCACAGAAGTTTAAACTTCTGTAGCGCAAGGCACGTGGCGCACTGCTAGTGCGCCACAGATGATGTTTCATGGTGCGCCACTAAAGGCCATTTTCCTAGTAGTGAGGAAGAAGATACAACTGACTTCTCTGTCCCATTCCAAATCTCATGGCTAACGCGTGATATACGGCACAAGAATCACTGGCGACATTGGTTTTTAAGTCCTAGATAATATGTTTCTGAACAGTGTTATTCCAATTGCCAGATTTATTAGGTTTTCTGATCACCCTGGATCAGTAACCAACAGTTCACATTATTATCAAAAATATTGTTTTTTGACCTTTTTCAAATGCAGGTGATGAAAACACTGGATTTGCAAAATACTTTATAGAAAATAAACAAAGGACATGAGCAAGTGTGAACTTGCCTTTTGTGATTGCAAGATTATGCACTCACGGTCTTCAAGTATGTAAGATCCAATATCTTAAATTGGCATCATTGGTCCAGTAAGGACTAATGTTTAAAGAAGCAATATGCTCTTATGCATAAGTAATGTGATGCACTTTATAAACGCGAATTCCAGGAATAACGTTGTTCTAGGGTTTGGAAACTGGGAATGGTTTCTTTAGAATGTGTTGTCCTATTAGATAAGTTTCACACTTGTGCTTCTTATTAGGGCTTGTGAGTGTGTGTGAACAACACATATTTATACAATAATAAAATATACACATATGGAATGCTATTCAAGATTGTTTACACTTTATTTTTTTATATTCAAACTTTGTTTCACAAGTAAGGTCACTTATAAAGAACTTAAGTGTTATCGATCCTAAGTATGCAAGTAAAGTATAAAGTAATGTGATTGTGATTAATTGACATCAGATAATTATGATGAGAGTCCTTGAATTTAATTTGTTAGGAGTTGGGAAATATTATTATAATGTTTGTTGATTGAAGTGGCAAAACGAATAACTTTTGAAGAAAGGACTAAGGTCTAAACAATCTTTGTGGTTAGTTGAGTCTGGTCGATGTTATTTGTGCTTGCTTGAATAGTTTGGTCTTGTGAGGCTTTATGACTTAACTACTGTAGGGTTCGCAGCATAGAAAACAAAATTTTTCCTACGATGTGAACTATATAACAAGATCTATCTACTAGATACAAACAACGGGCGGATGTATATCCGTAGAGAACATACCCTTGAAGACCGACAAAGCTTAACGAGTTCAACTCGTGGTTGATGTAGACGATCTCTTGCCGATCTCAAGATCGAGAGGAAGTCCTAGCGCCGCAAATCAGCATCGCATCCGTGCTCGCACACACGTTCGAGGCACCGAGCAACCTCCGCCTCCTCGCTCCAGCGATGCAGCGCAAGCATAACTCTTTCTTGCCGAATAGCCACCGGGAACATGTATCTCGCTAGTCCGAGACCATGGGGAATAAATTCTAGAGGGGGAGAGAGATCCTTCACGAGGAGGTGTGAGAGACAAGTGAGGAGGGGGGCTCCTTTTATAGGAGGAGGGGGAACCCCAAGGGGGTGGCCGGCGCATGGGGGCTGCCCCCTTGCCCTCTCCTCTTCATGTGGATGGACACTCCACTCACAAATCTCCTTTAAATTCCCTCCACTCAAAAGTCCACTCAAATTCCCATTAAATTTCCACCAAATTTAATGCAAACTCTCATTAAATAAAACTCTTTTATTTTATTCAGAATTTTTTCAATTACTTTAATGACAAACATTCACAAATAACCCCTTTCTAGAATTCTATTTCACATGCATAACCACTTTATGCAATTTCACCCGAAAACCTGTTTCGGTATCTAGTGAAATAAATTCCTGCGCTTGTTCATTCTTTCGGCATGAAACATTTGCTCCAATTGGATGTCGGTGTCTCTTAAGTGTGTCACCCTATGGTTCATGAATAATGCGGACATGATCGAGACCCCTCTCGGATCAATAATCAGAAGCGGGATCTGGAGACCCATACTGACTCTCACACATTAAATGATGACTTTCTTGTGATCGTCGGAACCTTTTACGCTAGTATCTTAATCCCTTTGTTTCACGATATATTACATGTCCGAGATTCGATCATCGGTATCTCCATACCTAGTTTGATCTCGTTACCGACATGCACTCTTTTCTCGTTCCTGTGATATAACATTCCAGTGATCAAATCACTTGCTTGCAAGCTAATCAATGTGATATCACCGAGAGGGACCAGAGTATATCTATCCGTCATCAGGATGAACAAATTCCACTCTCGATCCATGAGCCTCAACATAACACTTTATTAGTTCTGAATCCATCTTTATAATCACCCTGTTACGGTGTGACGTTTGATGTTATCAAGAAACTCTTCCGGTGTTAGTGATTGACATGATCTCATGGTCTAAGGATTAGGATCACTTCGTAAGTTGTTATAGCAATATAAACTCATTGACTTTGATCGTAATGCTATACTTCGGATGAATGTTCATCACACCATTACACTAATGTTGTGATCCCGTTATTAACAACATCCAATGTCCATGATCAGGAAACCTTGATCATCTTGTTAATCAACGAGATAGTTTATGAGAGAGGCATAACTAGGAACTTTCTGTTTGTTTATTAAACACACATGTATTAACATTTCCGTATTAATACAATTATTGCATGCAAAATAAACATCTATCATATACTTGGAATACACATAATAAACACTTTATTATTGCCTCTCAGGGCATATTCCCTTCATTCTCCCACTTGCACTAGAGACAATAATCTAGTTACATAGTGATAAATATAACACCCATTGAGTTCTGGTGTTGATCATGTTTTGCTCTAGGGAGAGTTTTAGTCAACGGATCTGCTACATTGAGATCCGTATGTACTTCTAAATCTTTATATCTCCATCCTTGACATGCTCAGGATGGAGTGAAACCGGCGCTTAATATGCTTGGAATGCTTGTGAGACCTTGGCTCTTTGGCATTGGCAATGGCACCATTGTTGTCACAATAGATCACCATTGGGTCCAACGTGTTTGCCACCACTCCTAGTTCGGATATGAACTCCTTCATCCAAAGCGCTTCTGGAGCTTAAAGCGGCAAAGAACATATTCGCCTTCGTTCTTGATCCCGCTACCACAGGTTGTTTGGAGCTCCTCCAACTAACGCTCGCCATTCATGAAAATACGTATCCGGATTGAGACTTAGAGTCATCCGGATCGGTGTCAAAGCTAAGCGTCGACATAACACTTAGACGAGCTCTTCTTCACCTCAGATACAAGAAACATATCCTTAGTTCTTCGTAAGTACTTAAGGATATTCTTGACCGCTATCCGATTTTCGAACACGGATCCTATTGGTACCTACTAGTCAAACTAATAGCATGTGCCACATCCGGTCTTGTACATAGCATGGCGTACATTATAGAGCCTATGGCTGAAGCATAGGGGACTTTGTCCATTATGTCTCTTTCTTCCGCCGAAGCCGGACTTTGAGTCTTACTCAATGTCTTGCCTTGCAACATAGGTAAGAACCCCTTCTTACTTCCGTCCATTTTAAACTTCTTTAAAATATTATCAAGGTATGTACTTTGCGATAGCCCTATTAGGCGCCTAGATCTATCTCTATAGATCTTTATGCCTAATATGTATGACGCTTCACCTAGGTCCTTCATTGAAAATTTGCTGTTTAGATAAATTTTAACACTGTTTAAAAGATCTATATCATTTCTGATCAATAATATGTCATCCACATATAATATCAGAAATGCCACATTGCTCCCACTCACTTTCTTGTAAATACAAGCTTCTCCATAAGTTTGGACAAATCCAAACTCTTTGATCACCTCATCAAAGCGGAGATTCCAACTTCGTGATGCTTGCTTCAATCCATAGATGGATTGCTGAAGCTTGCACACCTTGTTAGCATCCTTAGGATCGACAAAACCCTTTGGTTGTATCATATACAACTCTTCTTCAATATTACCATTGAGAAACGGGGTTTTGACATCCATCTGCCATATCTCATAATCGAAATATGCAGCAATTGCTAACATAATCCTAACTGACTTTAGCATCGCTACGGGAGAGAAAGTCTCATCGTAGTCAACTCCTTGAATTTGTCGAAACCCCTTTGCGACAAGTCGAGCTTTATAGACGGTCACATTACCATTAGCATCAGTTTTCCTTTTGAAAATCCATTTGTTCTCCATGGTCTTTCGGTCGTGAGGTAATTCCACCAAGTTCCAAACTTGATTTTCATACATGGATTCCATCTCGGATTTCATGGCTTCTAACCATTTGTTGGAATCCGGGCTCATCATCGCTTCTTCATACGTCGCAGGGTCATCATTTTCATCAACCATGAAATTCATGATAGGATTTCCGTCTGCTCGGGGCTACGCGTCTGTTTGACCTGCGAGGTTGGTAGTACTCTCTTTCGAGTTTCATGATCATTATCATTAGTTCCCTCTTCAGGTGGAGCCAACTCCGGAACAACTTCCCGCCTGCGCTACTCGCCATACTTTGAAGAGA
Organism: Avena longiglumis; assembly: GCA_030063025.1. Lineage (NCBI taxonomy): Eukaryota > Viridiplantae > Streptophyta > Magnoliopsida > Poales > Poaceae > Avena > Avena longiglumis. The sequence continues at coordinate 125,692,818 of CP125977.1, forward strand.
AGGTTCCACCTCTTGAGTTCTACCTTCCGACTACTCACACCTTCATGAGAAACTCTTTCTCTAGAAAGGATCCATTCTTGGCAACAAAAACCTTTCCCTCGGATCTGTGATAGAAGGAATACCCAATAGTTTCTTTAGGGTATCCTATGAAGACGCATTTTTCCGCTTTGGGTTCGAGTTTATACGGTTGAAGTTTCTTCACATAAACATCGCATCCCCAAACTTTAAGAAATGACAGCTTAGGTTTGTTTCCAAACCACAATTCATACGGTGTCTTTTCAACGGATTTAGATGGTGCCCGATTTAAAGTGAATGCAGCAGTTTCTAGTGCATAACTCCAAAATGACAACGGCAAGTCCGTCAGAGGCATCATAGATCGAACCATATCTAATAAAGTATGATCACGACATTCCGACACACCATTTCGCTGTGGTGTTCCGGCAGGTGTGAGTTGTGAAACAATTCCACACTCTTTCAAGTGAGTGCTAAACTCGTAACTTAGATACTCACCTCCACGGTCGGACCGTAGAAATTTGATCTTTCTATTACGATGATTTTCCACTTCATTCTGAAATTCCTTGAACTTTTCAAAGGTTTCAGACTTGTGTTTAATCAAGTAGATATAACCGTATCTACTCAAATCATCCGTGAAAGTAACAAAATAACGATATCCACCTCGCGCCGACACACTCATTGGACCACATACATCAGAACGTATGATTTCCAATAAATCATGCCGTTCCATTGAACCGAAACGGCGTTCTAGTCATCTTGCCCATAAGGCATGGCTCACATGTATCAAATGATTCATAATCAAGTGATTCCAAAAGTCCATCCGAATGGAGCTTCTTCATGTGTTTAACGCCAATATGACCTAGACGGCGATTACCACATATATGCGGATATATCATCATTTAGTTTAATCCTTTTAGCATCAACATTATGAATATGTGTAACATTATCATCGAGATCTAATAGAAATAAACCATTCATCATCGGTGCATGACCATAAAAGATTTCATTCATATAAATGGAACAACCATTGTTCTCGGATTTAAATGAATAACCACTTCGCATCAAACACGATCCGGATACAATGTTCATGCTCAGTGCAGGCACCAGATAACATTTATTCAAGTTTATAACTAATCCTGACGGAAAGTGGAGAGGCGTTGTTCGGCGATCACATCAACGCTTGATCCATTGCCACACGCATCTTGACCTCACCCTTGCTAGCGGTCGCTTGTTCCGCATTCACGATGAGTTACAAATATTAGCGAACCGGTATCAAATACCCAGGTGCTACTGCGAGCACTAGTCAAGTACACATCAATAACATGTATATCATATATACCTTTGTTTGCCTTGCCGGCCTTCTTGTCTGCCAGATACTTGGGGCAATTGCGCTTCCAGTGGCCAGTCCCATTACAATATTAGCACTCGGAATCAGACTTAGGTCCAACTCGGGGTTTCTTTTCAGGCGCGGCAACAGGCTTGCTGCCCTTACTTCCCTTCCGGTTTCCCTTCTTGTCTTTCTTGAAACCAGTGTTCCTATTGATCATCAACACTTGATGTTCCTTTTTGATCTCCACTTCTGCAGTTTTAAGCATTGTGAGCTCGGGAGACTTCTTCATGCCTTGCATATTATAGTTCATCACGAAGCTCTTATAGCTAGGTGGCGGGCTGCAGAACACGATGGATGCCTAAGTCAATGGGAATCGATATTCCCAAGGACACAAGCTTATCGGCGTAACCCGACATCTTGAGTACATGCTCACTAACGGAGTTGTGCTCTTCCATCATGCAGCTAAAGAACTTTTCTGAAGCGTTGTAGCTCTCTACAACAGCATGTGTGTCGAAAATCATTTTCAACTCACCCATTGTATCAAATGCATTGCCGATTTCGAAACGCTTTCGAAGTTCCGGCTCTAGCCCATACAATATGCCGCAATGAACTAAGTTGTGGTCCTCCTGACGAGTCTAATGGACATTCTTCTCCTCGTCAGGGGCATCATCAAAAGGTGGGGGGCCTAACGGCGCTTCTAGCACATATTGCTTTTGTGCAGTAGAGAGGAGAATCCTCAAATTCATGGCCCATTCGGTAAAGTTGCTACCGTTCGTTCCTAGTTTCTCTTTCTCCATGAACACATTGCAATTAAAAGCAGGTGGTGCCATCTACAACAGGATTTGTAAAGTTTAGACTAAGTGTATGATAGATTGAGTTCAACTAATCTATATTACGAATGAACTCCCACTCAAAAACGACATCCCTCGTGCCTTTTTGGTGATTACATGAACCAAATCCACTACACCAAGTCCGATCATCACGTGAGTCGGTATAGCTTCAAAGGCGAGCATCAAATGGGCATCATATCAACTATATGACTCATGCTTAACCTTTCGGTCCGTGTTAGAGGCCATGTTCATACATTCTAGGCTCGCCAAGTTAGAACCTTAGTATTCGCGTGTGTAACTGTTTTACACCCGAAATATGGTCGTGAATCCAAGAACACCCGATCATCACGTGATGTCTTGGAGAGACGAAAACATAATCGGTGAATACTAAAGGAAGAACACATTCTTATCTTGATATTTAAATGAGGGATCATCTTATTATGCTAACAAAGCGCTAAACAAGCAATATAAGATGCTATCAAACATCATATGTTTATTAGTGAAATTATATGGTTCCCGCAGATGATCTCTATCATGTGCATCATGGTATGATCACTATCATACCTATATGTGTAAATCCAAGGACTATGGATTTTACACGCTATGTGTGTTGTAAGAGTATCATCTCATAATTCTACTTACAACACTACCATATCATAACACTAGCCCAACAACAATCTAAACTAGAAGCCTCTAATTTATCCATTGCAAGTTTTACGTGGCTTAGGGATTTCGAGATAGAACCGTTCTTACCTACGAACATGAACCACAACTAGGATAATAAAATTGTTGACAACTCGCTTGCAAAATAGATATTGACTATAGTAGGAGAGACAGACACCCGCTAGCCACTTATGCAAACTAGTTGCATGTCAAGCGTGGAACAGGTCTCATGTGCGAGGACATGTAAAGTTTGTCCGGGCCGCTTCATCCCACTATGCCACCAATATCCAAAATTGCAACAAAGGAGCAACAACATGATCATCATCGCCCACATACTCATATGTGTACTACCCGTGTAAAGTATCTACGCATAGATCCGGCTCTGATACCACTATAGGGTTCGCAGCATAGAAAACAAAAATTTTCCTACGATGTGAACTATATACCAAGATCTATCTACTAGATACAAACAACGGGAGGATGTATATCCATAGAGAACATACCCTTGAAGACCGACAAAGCTTAACGAGTTCAACTCGTGGTTGATGTAGACTATCTCTTGCCGATCTCAAGATCGAGAGGAAGTCCTAGCGCCGCAAATCAGCAGCGCATCCGTGCTCGCACACACGTTCGAGGCACCGAGCAACCTCCGCCTCCTCGCTCCAGCGATGCAGCGGAAGCACAACTCTTTCTTGCCGAATAGCCACCGGGAACATGTATCTCGCTAGTCCGAGACCATGGGGGATAAATTCTAGAGGGGGAGAGAGATCCTTCACGAGGAGGTGTGAGAGACAAGTGAGGAGGGGGGCTCCTTTTATAGGAGGAGGGGGGAACCACAAGGGGTGGCCGGCGCATGGGGGCTGCCCCCTGCCCTCCCCTCTTCATGTGGGTGGACACTCCACTCACAAATCTCCTTAAAATTCCCTCCACTCAAAAGTCCACTCAAATTCCCATTAAATTTCCACCAAATTTAATGCAAACTCTCATTAAATAAAACTCTTTTATTTTATTCAGAATTTTGTCAATTACGTTAATGACAAACATTCACAAATAACCCCTTGCTAGAATTCTATTTCACATGCATAACCACTTTATGCAATTTCACCCGAAAACCTGTTTCGGTATCTAGTGAAATAAATTCCTGCGCTTGTTCATTCTTTCGGCATGAAACATTTGCTCCAATTGGATGTCGGTGTCTCTTAAGTGTGTCACCCTACAGTTCGTGAATAATGCGGACATGAGCGAGACCCCTCTCGGATCAATAATCAGAAGCGGGATCTGGAGACCCATACTGACTCCCACACATTCAACGATGACTTTCTTGTGATCGTCGGAACCTTTTACGCTAGTATCTTAATCCCTTTGTTTCATGATATATTACATGTCCGAGATTCGATCATCGGTATCTCCATACCTAGTTTGATCTCGTTACCGACATGCACTCTTTTCTCGTTCCTGTGATATAACATTCCAGTGATCAAATCACTTGCTTGCAAGCTAATCAATGTGATATCACCGAGAGGGACCAGAGTATATCTATCCGTCATCGGGATGAACAAATTCCACTCTCGATCCATGAGCCTCAACATAACACTTTATTAGTTTTGAATCCATCTTTATAATCACCCTGTTACGGTGTGACGTTTGATGTTATCAAGAAACTCTTCTGGTGTTAGTGATTGACATGATCTCATGGTCTAAGGATTATGATCACTTCGTAAGTTGTTATAGCAAAATAAACTCAATGACTTTGATCGTAATGCTATACTTCGGATGAATGTTCATCACACCATTACACTAATGTTGTGATCCCGTTATTAACAACATCCAATGTCCATGATCAGGAAACCTTAATCATCTTGTTAATCAACGAGCTAGTTTATGAGAGAGGCATAACTAGGAACTTTCTGTTTGTTTATTAAACACACATGTATTAACGTTTCCGTATTAATACAATTATAGCATGCAAAATAAACATCTATCATATACTTGGAATACACATAATAAACACTTTATTATTGCCTCTCAGGGCATATTCCCTTCAACTATAACAGACCAAAGTTAACTATAAAACATATAACAATGTCCTTAGTATTATGTTTAGAGTATTGTAGACTAAAGTTATTTTTAAAGTATAGATGGTTTGAAAATGTAATGCTTATAACATTTGTACCTCGTGTACTTGGTAATGTTTCCTTAAGGTTTCTTAAGAATGGTTATATTTTTACTTGGTGTAGTGGTTTCTTGATTTTATAATGGAATAGTATCATTTACCTTCTTATAGATGAGTGGTTATAGTTTATAAACAAAGAAATAATATTGCTTAACTATTTATGGACTTATTATATTGTTGTGATAGTTTTGAAAACTGGTGTTTGAAGTATAATTCAATAAAATGGTATTGATAATGTTTTGAATCATTATGACTTCATATTATTAATATACAAGACTAATATTTATTTATTAGACTTAATTCACTAATTTTAGAAATATTATTAACAAATTTTATTTAACCTTATATGAATTTTAAACTAAGGAAATAGGTTTAAATTCAATTACTAGAGTATTAAGTTTTTATTTAATTTAAAAGTGGAATATTATATTTTTAACAAGTAGATATTATTTTTGTGATCATTTTGATATATTACTTTTATTTTTGTGATTCATAAATAATAAGATATGATTTTTATAAGATTTATTACTTTATAAATATTTGATAAATAATAAATACTTATTTAAGTGAAATAATAATGCAATGTTGTAGTTTTAAATTAAATTTCTTAGTTTTTAAAGATTTTTGGTATTTTATTTTTATTTTTCACACTTATCAATATTAAACATGAATTGTTTAATTTTTATTACTTATAAAATCTTTATTAAATAATTTTTATTTAAATGGTTATCATAATAATTATTGATAATAGTTTAATGTTATAGATTTTATTTTTCTAAATATTTCCATATATTATACACATTTTTCTGAATTATAAAACAAAAGTTATTGATTTAATAAGATTTAATCATTTTATTTCATTTCTAGAATATGTATATTTGGATTTATACTTTTTATTTTTTTCTTAAATAGGAAATAACTTTTTACACCTCACCCACACCTAGCCCAAGTCACAGACCAGTGGGCCAGTGGCCACCTCAACTCTCAGATTAATAAATGTGTTTGTTACCGACCCTATTTCTACTCCTAGACAATGACACATGGGCCCTCGGGCCACGTTACACGCCACGCTAGCAAGGACTGGTCAAACTAGCTGACGTGGCTAGAACCCGACATAGGCATGACGTCACACAAGTTGATCCTCACTGGTTTAGGATCGATCGATCGATCTAGTGCGTGCGCGGGGCTGTGGCTAGGTGCGTTAGAAAGAGGGTATCCCGAGGAACCTATTGGTGGTGGCGCCGCCCTATTTTGGTCACCAAAGGACAACCGGCGACGGGCTCATGCAGCGGTGCTTGCGGTTGATCATGGTGGCGTGGATTTAGGAAGCAAACAAAGCATCTACGCATGCGAGGAGACTCAGGGACTCACCAGGAACGCGATGGTGTGGTTGATACGGCGAGGCGAGGTCGGAGACAACGGTGAGGTCGACGAACAGCGCCGGGAACCGAGAGTGCGATTGGGTTGATTCACGCCTCCTCCGCTAGTGTAAGTTGGGGCAAACGAACGAGAGGAGCACGGCAGTCTCCACCGTGGTCTTATCTGGCCGAGGTGAGCACGGAATCACCGGCACCGGATTACCTCCGATCTAGGGTTCTCGATGAAGAAGAAGAACCCGAGAGAGAGAAGATTTCAAAGGGGAAATGGGGATGAGGATGAACGGGAATGTCGCCGTGGCCTCCTTATCCTCTCCTGGCGACGGAGGAGTGCATCTTGACGCCTTGGCAAGTGACGACTCGGCATCACCAGGCTGCTTCTAGCTGGAGGAAGACGACAGCTTTCTGAAAACACCACGCATTTCTTTCCTCTCAACCCGCGATCCTGCTTTGGTCCCACCTGTCTGTCACTAAAGAGAACGAGCTGGGCTGGCTGCTGGGCTTTTGTGGGCTGCACATAGGCGATAGGTAAGAAGAGAGGAGTTGGGCCACAGCCAGGATTTGTTTTTTATTTGTTTTCCTTTTTCTATTTTCTGTTTTACTTTTCAGATTTGTATTTAATCTATAATTTGAAATTTTTTAATAAAGTTTATTTGCTGAACACTTGCAACAAAAAATAGTGTTGATTGAGATTTATTTGGTAAATCTTAATGATGGATATTTTTTTATACATAATTCTTTATTTTCTTTACATGAATCCCCTTTTAATATTATGTAATAGCCTTTATTATTAATTTTCTTTCCATACAAAACCATGGCTTTATTATATGATATTTTCTTATTTGTTTATAAAACTTAACTCTATTTAGCTCATAGTTTGAATAGAAGATTTATATATAATGATCCTATATCATTATTTATTGCATGAAATACAAAAGAAATTAATATGGTTAATACTACTTCCATTAATTTAGAAAATGCCAATGTATATATTCTGTTATGATAAACATAGAAGTTTAGGGTTTGAATTGTAAATGTTTACCCAAGGGTTTAGGGTTCTTAATTTACTTATATTCTTTTATTGATGTGAGTAAATATTAATAACTAAACATATAGTGTTTATGTTTGTGATATCTAATGATATCACCCTTTAGAATAGAAAGTTACATCTAAAATGTTTTATGGAAAAGAAATTGATAAAAATAGCTTCTCACACATATGGTTAAGACAATTTGTAATAATAAAGATGTTCTTATGTGATGGGCTATAGGAAAATATTCCTTTAAAGTGATATGGATATAAGATGATGAATCAATAACATGAAATGGATATTATGTTTGGTTTGAGATTTAGAGTTGATTGTTTACCAAAAATGTCTATTTTCCATAATTCACAATCCTGGACTTCTAATTAAGGAATTCCTTTCCTAGATATATTACTTCTTCCTATCCATCATCATGGTTAACATGATGAGTTTTAATTCATAAAAATATTCGTATCCACCAATTATTCTTCTAAACTCACGGATGAATCCAAAGAGTTTGACACTAAAGAATTTCATGATCTTCACCTATCCAGACTTGGCTATATCAACTACTCTTTTGTATATAATCTTCAATCCAACAAGTAGTTCCTTCAAACTTCACTCATAATCTTCCTTAATCATCCATCCCTAATATTTCTCCATTAAATGTATACATCCAACTACCTTTCTCTAAAGCTTACTATCCTTTAAGATGAATAACACTACTTCCATAATTCTATGCTATACTAGCTTTGATTTAATCATAATATCTACTTCACTCTAATACTCCTACTTCAACCTCACATTATTTTAATGTGACTTTTAATGACTACTCTAGGCTAACTTATCTATACTAGGGTTTCAATCATGTTCTACTGTCACATCCCAAGATTTCCAAATCTTGTAATGTGAAAATAAATGAATAAAATAAAACTTTGTTGACTTTTAGGGCCAGAAGAAACTTTTGAATCCAATTGGAAATCTTCAAACCTATTTTGAACAAAGAAATCCTAGAGGGATTAAAAAGATAAATATTTAGTAAAGGACAAATAAAAATATTTTACTACTACTTTGTAATCTTTTTATAAAGGCTTTGGTTTTCAAAGGGAAAAGAAATATTTAAATAAAGATTATTTTATAGAGCCAAATTAAACCTTGGCTAAGCTTTTGAAAATAAAACATTTTGTTTTGATAAAAATAGTAAAGGTTTATTTAAATAAAGTAATAAGGATTTAATATCCAAGTTTTCATTAATAAAGGTTTCATTATTTCTAAACCATCAAAACTTGTTTATTTGTTTAAAATAAGTTTTCCAAGTATTTTATATTTTCATATAAAACCTACTGAATGGTTTGGTACTATTTTAGCTTTAAAAAATAAAGATTTAATAAAACAAATCCTATTTGATAACTAACGCCCATTTTATTTAAATTATTAATGGACCTTATAACAAAAATGTTATTTTATTTTAAACAAGCTTTCCAAGTATTCTTTACCTTCAAATAAAACCTACTGATTTGGTTTTGAAAGTATTTGGATTTAAAATGAAGATTTTATTAAATAAATCAAACCCTATTTGATTAAATAACTAAAGGTCCATTTTATTTAATTAATGAATGGGTCCTAAAATGAATAAAAATATTATTTTATTTTGGAATTTTGGATTATATTACTGAACAGAACCAAAAACTCATTATAAAGTTTGGTGGAAGTTGTCTTGAATTGTTTGTTTGAATTGTTTGTTGAATTGATTGTTTGAATTTCAAAACAGAAAAAGATTTGGAAAAAGGAAAAACATCCATGAAGGAAAAAAAATATGAAAACAGACCCAGCCCAACAAAATGGCCCAACAAATTCCAGCCCATTTTCCCTACTCGCCCAACCGTTTTCTTCACCATGAAAGAACTCATGAGCAACTGACATGTGGACCCTTCCCCTCACTTCCTTTCTCGCTACAAGTATGCCCCACCCTCCTGTTCATCGTCCTCACCGCAGCGACCAGTTCATCCCCGTTTTCTTCTTTGATTTCGCGGCTTGAATTCATCATAACGCGGCCACCATTACTCGCAGTAACCATGCCACTTTAAACGCTAACGACTCTCCTCCGTTTCCCCTCTGTCTCCTCCCCCAAGCACGCCCCCAGGCCGCCCCAATTCCTCCCCGAGCACCTCTGTCTCCGACGACCCTCTTTGCCGATTCCGGCCAGCCCACGCCACCTCTTGCCTCCTCGAGCACGCAGCTGTGATCAGCATCCCCCAGCGGACCTTTCTGCAGCCGTAGCTCGCTCGCGCGCATCCCTGAGCGTCGGCAACGTCTTCCCAAGCCAGGGCCGCTGTCTGCTCCAACTGCGGCGACGTCTCCCCGGTAAACCAGACCTCCCCTCTCTTCCTCGTGGACACGGTGACGATCGCCATGCTCTTGTGAACCTAACAGTGCCTCCTGTTTTGTCCTAGGGTGCCCCTAGCCTCGCCCCCCATCGACGTCTGACCGCACCGAGGCCCAGAACAACTCCGGTGAGCAATTGAAGACGAACCCGTGCGCCCCTTCACCAACCAGTACCACGTTGAGCATCAGCATCGTTCAGTGAACCAGGTGAGCACTCTCTCCCTCCCTCTCGCTTCCTGTTTCGCCAGCGCCGCCACTGTCAGACCGTCGCCGCCGCTAGCCACCGCCGGCGCCGCTCACATTTGGTCAATGCGATAATAGCCGTAGGATCTTTATCTGGCGCTCACGATAGAATCACTTAACCGCGAAAGGGTACGCTCTCTAGACCACACGATCTAATTAGATCCAACGCACCGCAGAGCCGATCCGGCCGAACCGGTATCGACCATTGAAATAGCGACGCGTGGACAGATTGGTTTAAAACAGAAATTTGAAATCAGATTAGATTGTGATTTTCAAACCTTTGTAACTTTTGATCCACACGTCCAAAAATTGCAAATTTGGTATCATTGGAATCAGTGGAACAAGCCCTAGCCAACCATGCCCTTGGTTTAGCAAATAGTATCTGTTAGAGTGTTTGTTTTTGCAGAAACTTTTGTATGCTTGTTAAGAATGTGAAAATTGTTTAAAAATGAATTTGGGGTTAAAATCTTTTGCAATTGGATTGCTTTGAACCTACTTACCATAGGAAACATTTTGTGGATTCAAAAATGTATTTGGTGATGCAAAAGAATGATTCTTTAATTTAAAACCATTTCTAGTCAAATAGAAATGTGGTTTATTTATTAAAAATAGTTTTGGAAGAAAACCTTTGGAAAATGTTTTGTTGTAAACTCTCTGACCCCAAACACCAATTTTTATGGTTTAAAAACATATTTGGTGAACCCTATAGGTTAATGCCTTAGTAAAAATATTTTTACACCACATAAAATGATACTTTGTTTTGAAAATGGTTTTTGAAGTGAAACCTTTTGCAAATGACGTTGCCACTTTACAAAATGACCATTAGGTGTATTCCAATGTTTATGTCCCATTAGGAACCCCTTTTTCAAACAAAACAAAGCTTGGCATGCTTGCATGCATTACTTTGACTTTGTGATTTTATGTGTTGTTTTGCTTGATTGGTAGATTGAGTTTGCACCTTGCTTGATTGAATTGTAGTGACTTGAAGAGTGTGATTGTTGCAAGGACAAGGAGTGAACCCATACTCTACCAAAAAAAGGCAAGTGATGCTTCATACTTTTTGTCCCATTACTTTCACTATGCATTAGTGATTTTGCTAAGTAAAACTTGCATGGAATTTTTGCTAAAGTATAGACCTTGCTAGAAAACCTAGTAGATGAAACCTTAGTGGAAATCTGCCTAAGTTAAGATTCCTATTACTATCAAGCTTAGCCTAGCTAATAGAAAACATGGGTGGAATATATATTCACACTATGGAAAAAATTTCTATGTCTGAGGACTTGTGTTTTGTTTAATAAAACAACTAAGTTAATGAATCACCTAGGTGGAATGGGACTTGCTTGGTGGTTTTTGGTTGAGTGGTTACACAAGGCCAGGGGACTGGTGAACCTTGTGTATCTCACTTGTGGATGGCCACCCAGGAACAAAGAGATTTGAGATGTCAAATGTTGAGAAGCTTCAAGTGCAACCACTTGGCAATATGGGCTCTGCCATGATCATATAGGTTGCAACAACTTAGCCATATGGACAGAGGGTGGTAGTGCTTGATAGGTTGGAACGCGTCCATTTTTGTCTAAGGGAAGGCTTCTGAAAGATCTTGTCTCGGGAAACCAAGTCTTGTGGGGAAAGTGCACCACCTCTGCAGAGTGTAAAATCTAAGTACTTAGCCATCCCTGGTAAAGGACAATTTGAGCATCAAGACATGGAAGCAATCAAGAATCTCATCATTCAAATTTCTAAGTTAAAATCTTGTGGTTTGAACAAGGGTTATTTGAAATCTTCAATCTTTGATTGAGAGTTGCCTTGGAAAAAGATTTTGTCAAAACAAAAACTTAGTACTTTCAAAATGATAAGGAAAATCTATTTTGAGCAATGCAAGCCTCAACTCCACTTAGCCAAATGCATATAGATGATAGACTCCACCATACTACCATAGTATCACTTGCCAATACAATTCAAATGTATTGACCCTTGTGGCTGTAACTTGTATGTTGCAGGTTTGATTGATTTTAGTGAAGATTGATTGATTAGGATTACAAAGTCTACAACCAACATCTGCCTGTGGCACTTTGAAGATGAAGGACCCCATGATTATAGTTATTCCGCTGCAATGTAATGTAATAGCCAAATGAGCTATGTAAGATGTAATAAAATTATGTTATTCCTGGTTATAAAGTTATATTATGACCTTTGTTTCTTGATATTACATCTTAACTGTGGATGCTAGCTATTGATCCAGGGACTAGCATTGTAAACACAGGGGACTCCACCTTATATTGTTTAAAGGTTGGGACACTCCCTCTACAGATGGTATCAGAGCATTGTGTTGCCTGTAGGATTTGTAAACCTAGGATTGGACAAAAACCCTTAGAAAAATAGGAGTTGTATTTAGTTCCAAAAACTTATTTACCTAAAACACTTGTAAACTCTTTACTCAACCATTTTTGGTTTCCACTCTACTTCTCTTCTACTTCAACTTGATGGAAAAACCTACCCAAGACCAAAGACTTCACCATGTGCAAAGGACTTCTTCAACTTCTTCAACTCTAATGACTTCAACTTCTTCAACTCTAATGACTTCAACATCTTCAGCATATTCACCAAGGACCTCCAACTTGGAAACCACTAAGGACTACAAGAGAGACAAGGAAATCTTACTCAAGATTTAGAGACTAAGGGAATGCAGAAGTTAGAAGAACCCTTATCACCTTTGAAGTTTTGTGAACAAAGTTTTTATCCCAAGGAACCATGATCTCAAGTAAGAAGAAGCAACCAAAGAAGGATGGAAATATCACAAGTGAACCATATAGATGGACCACCATATTTTAGATAAGTCAAAACACACCAACTTATGTGGTGTAACAAAAATATTTTGTTGCCTAAGTATGTGCTAGAACTTTGTTGTTTGAGTGAAATGTTTGACTTGTGATTGCATGCACATTGTTTGTGTGAATTGTGATGTGTGTGATAGAAATTTTCCCTTAGAAATATATTGCCTATTCTAATCTCTACCCAACCCAAACAGATGACTTCTCCAAGAAACTCCAACATCAAGGTTGATGACAACCACAACCAAGAGGACAACATGAGAGCACTTATAGTAACCCAAAACCAGTTGAGCCAAGAGACAACTCAGCTTTTAGCCAACAACAATGGACTAGACCCAGCCATACAAAGGATTTTTAAACTTCAATCCCAATTGTTGCAAGGAATGGTTACTCAAATGATCAACATGGGAGAAAACTTTTCCCAAGGAGCTAATGACAACAAGGATGACAAAGATGTTATTATAGAAGGAACCCAAGCTAGCATTATTTGTAGGGACAAGGATCATGCATCCAAGGAGCATGAAGATCAATGCCTCAAGAAGAGAGAAAGATCTCCCACCTATGAAGAACATGAACTAGAAGAACTCCTAGCTTTGGAGAGACCCAAAAAGAAGAAGAAGGACATAAGCCAGTTGCAATGTTACAATTGCAAAGATAAGGGACACTATGCCAGTGAATGCCCAGAAAAGAAGAAGAACCAAGGAAACAAACAAGAAGAATTGTTACCCAAGGAAAAGAAAGATATAAGCCAAGTGATGTGTTTCAAATACAAGGAACTAGGCCACTATGTAAACAATTGTCCAAAAAAGATGAAGAACAAGTTAAACAAGTCTATGAAGGATCTCAACCTTGGCCCATGCGTCAAGTGTGGAAACAAAGGACACTATGCAGAAGGTTGCCCAGAGAAGTTTCCCCAGGATCCCAAGCAAGCCAAGATGTAATTTAGTTTGAAAATTTTAAGGGTGGTAGTACCACTAGTTGTTTTTGAGCCTACTTGTAACCCTAGCCTCCCCAAATCTCGGGACGAGATTTATTATAAGGGTGGTAGCCTGTCACATCCCAAGATTTTCCAAATCTTGAAAAATAAATGAATAAAATAAAACTTTGTTGACTTTCAGGGCTAGAAGAAACTTTTGAATCCAATTGGAAATCTTCAAACCTATTTTGAACAAAGAAATCCTAGAGGGATTAAAAAGATAAATATTTAGTAAAGGAAAAATAAAAATATTTTACTACTACTTTGTAATCTTTTTATAAAGGCTTTGGTTTTCAAAGGGAAAAGAAATATTTAAATAAAGATTATTTTATAGAGCCAAATTAAACCTTGGCCAAGCTTTTGAAAATAAAACATTTTGTTTTGATAAAAATAGTAAAGGTTTATTTAAATAAAGTAATAAGGATTTAATATCCAAGTTTTTATTAATAAAGGTTTCATTATTTCTAAACCATCAAAACTTGTTTATTTGTTTAAATTAAGTTTTCCAAGTATTTTATATTTTCATATAAAACCTACTGAATGGTTTGATACTATTTTAGCTTTCAAAAATAAAGATTTAATAAAACAAATCCTATTTGATAACTAAGGTCCATTTTATTTAAATTATTAATGGACCTTATAACAAAAATGTTATTTTATTTTAAACAAGCTTTCCAAGTATTCTTTACCTTCAAATAAAACCTACTGATTTGGTTTTGAAAGTATTTGGATTTCAAATGAAGATTTTATTAAATAAATAAAACCCTATTTGATTAAGTAACTAAAGGTCCATTTTATTTAATTAATGAATGGGTCCTAAAATGAATAAAAATATTATTTTATTTTGGAATTTTGGATTATGTTACTGAACAGAACCAAAAACTCATTATAAAGTTTGGTGGAAGTTGTCTTGAATTGTTTGTTTGAATTGTTTGTTGAATTGATTGTTTGAATTTCAAAACAGAAAAAGATTTGGAAAAAGGAAAAACATCCAGGAAGGAAAAAAATATGAAAACAGACCCAGCCCAACAAAATGGCCCAACAGCCTAGTCCAGCCCACCTGTTCCCTCGCCCCGAACCGTTTTCTTCACCGCAGAAAGAACCCGCGGAGCAACTGACATGTGGACCCTTCCCCTCACTTCCTTTCTCGCTACAAGTATGCCCCACCCTCCTGTTCATCGTCCTCACCGCAGCGACCAGTTCATCCCCGTTTTCTTCTTTGATTTCGCGGCTTGAATTCATCATAACGCGGCCACCATTACTCGCAGTAACCATGCCACTTTAAACGCTAACGACTCTCCTCCGTTTCCCCTCTCCTCCTCCCCAAGCACGCCCAGCCCCAATTCCTCCCCGAGCACCTCTGTCTCCGACGACCCTCTTTGCCGATTCCGGCCAGCCCACGCCACCTCTTGCCTCCTCGAGCACGCAGCTGTGATCAGCATCCCCCAGCGGACCTTTACTGCAGTAGCTCGCTTCCAGCATCCTCGAAGGCCGCAACGTCTTCCCAAGCCGTATGCCCGCTCCAAGCGGTGACGCGTCTCCACAGTAAACCAGACCTCCCCTCTCTTCCTCGTGGACACGGTGACGATCGCCATGCTCTTGCGAACCTAACAGTGCCTCCCATTTTGTCCTAGGGTGCCCCCTAGCCTCGCCCCCCGTCGACGTCTGACTGCACCGAGGCCCAGAACAACTCCGGTGAGCAATTGAAGATGAACCCATGCGCCCATTCACCAACCAGTACCACGTTGAGCATCAGCATCGTTCAGCGAACCAGGTGAGCACTCTCTCCCTCCCTCTCGCTTCCTGTTTCTCCAGCGCCGCCACTGTCAGACCGTCGCCGCCGCTAGCCACAGCCGGCGCCGCTCACATTTGGTCAATGCGATAATAGCCGTAGGATCTTTATCTGACGCTCACGATAGAATCACTTAACCGCGAAAGGGTACGCTCTCTGGACCACACGATCTAATTAGATCCAACGCACCGCAGAGCCGATCCGGCCGAACCGGTATCAACCAGTGAAATAGCGACGCGTGGCCAGATTGGTTTAAAACAGAAATTTGAAATCATATTAGATTGTGATTTTCAAACCTTTGTAACTTTTGATCCACACGTCCGAAAATTGGAAATTTGGTATCATTGGAATCAGTGGAACAAGCCCTAGCCAACCATGCCCTTGGTTTAGCAAATAGTATCTGTTATAGTGTTTGTTTTTGTAGAAACTTTTGTATGCTTGTTAAGAATGTGAAAATTGTTTAAAAATGAATTTGGGGTTAAAATCTTTTGCAATTGGATTGATTTTGAACCTACTGACCATAGGAAACACTTTGTGGATTCAAAAATGTATTTGGTGATGCAAAAGAATGATTCTTTAATTTAAAACCATTTCTAGTCAAATAGAAATGTGGTTTATTTATTAAAAATAGTTTTGGAAGAAAACCTTTGGAAAATGTTTTGTTGTAAACTCTCTGAACCCAAACACCAAGTTTTATGGTTTAAAAACATATTTGTTGAACCCTATAGGTTAATGCCTTAGTAAAAATATTTTTACACCACATAAAATGATACTTTGTTTTGAAAATGGTTTTTGAAGTGAAACCTTTTGCAAATGACTTTGCCACTTTACAAAATGACCATTAGGTGTATTCCAATGTTTATTACCCATTAGGAACCCCTTTTTCAAACAAAACAAAGCTTGGCATGCTTGCATGCATTACTTTGACTTTGTGATTTTATGTGTTGTTTTGCTTGATTGGTAGATTGAGTTTGTGCCTTGTTTGATTGAATTGTAGTGACTTGAAGAGTGTGATTGTTGCAAGGACAAGGAGTGAACCCATACTCTACCAAAAAAAGGCAAGTGATGCTTCATACTTTTTGTCCCATTACTTTCACTATGCATTAGTGATTTTGCTAAGTAAAACTTGCATGGAATTTTTGCTAAAGTATAGACCTTGATAGAAAACCTAGTAGATGAAACCTTAGTGGAAATATTCCTAAGTTAAGATTCCTATTACTATCAAGCTTAGACTAGCTAATAGAAAACATGGGTGGAATATATATTCACACTATGGAAAAAATTTCTAAGTCTGAGGACTTGTGTTTTGTTTAATAAAACAACTAAGTTAATGAATCACCTAGGTGGAATGGGACTTGCTTGGTGGTTTTTGGTTGAGTGGTTACACAAGGCCAGGGGACTGGTGAACCTTGTGTATCTCACTTGTGGATGGCCACCCAGGAACAAAGAGATTTGAGATGTCAAATGTTGAGAAGCTTCAAGTGCAACCACTTGGCAATATGGGCTCTGCCATGATCATATAGGTTGCAAGAACTTAGCCATATGGACAGAGGGTGGTAGTGCTTGATAGGTTGGAACGCGTCCATTTTTGTCTAAGGGAAGGCTTCTGAAAGATCTTGTCTCGGGAAACCAAGTCTTGTGGGGAAAGTGCACCACCTCTGCAGAGTGTAAAATCTAAGTACTTAGCCATCCCTGGTAAAGGACAATTTGAGCATCAAGACATGGAAGCAATCAAGAATCTCATCATTCAAATTTCTAAGTTAAAATCTTGTGGTTTGAACAAGGGTTATTTGAAATCTTCAATCTTTGATTGAGAGTTGCCTTGGAAAAAGATTTTGTCAAAACAAAAACTTAGTATTTTCAAAATGATAAGGAAAATCTATTTTGAGCAATGCAAGCCTCAACTCCACTTAGCCAAATGCATATAGATGATAGACTCCACCATACTACCATAGTATCACTTGCCAATACAATTCAAATGTATTGACCCTTGTGGTCTGTAACTTGTATGTTGCAGGTTTGATTGATTTTAGTGAAGATTGATTGATTAGGATTACAAAGTCTACAACCAACATGCACTGTGGCACTTTGAAGATGAAGGACCCCATGATTATAGTTATTCCGCTGCAATGTAATGTAATAGCCAAATGAGCTATGTAAGATGTAATAAAATTATGTTATTCCTGGTTATAAAGTTATATTATGACCTTTGTTTCTTGATATTACATCTTAACTGTGGATGCTAGCTATTGATCCAGGGACTAGCATTGTAAACACAGGGGACTCCACCTTATATTGTTTAAAGGTTGGGACACTCCCTCTACATCTACCCACCAATGTCACTTATACTAGATATAAGTAAACAATCCTGGTGAGCAAGGCATGATCATTATAATCCTTTAATCATTTATAGCTTAAGTATCCAATTTGCTAATCAAGGCTTTACCAATGCAACCCTACAATTATATTGGAATTATCTTCTTAGTATCTCTAATTGGATTAAGGATTTTATTCATGGACTATGCCCCCTTGATCCAATAGAATTACTACTGATAACTATCTTCAGACTTCATTCTTGTAATCTTCTTTACTACCACATGATTAGATATCCCAATAACTCTTCTATCATTTCAGGAGTGAGTTGAACTCCATCAATTATCACATTGATTTATTCTTCTTCAATCACTCCCATCCTATAGATGATATCTAAAACTAGCATTACTATTTCCTCTTCTTAGTTATTTATTTATAGTCACTCAAGTGTAAGCTATGCTATGGTCAAGAATTGATAGATTGAGAACTGATGAATCAATATTTGATTTGCCAACATTGATGAACAACAGATATTGAGATAGGATTCCATAAGGATTGATATGGAAAGAAAAGTATATGGTTAATGATTGTGACTACCTCGGTGAACTACGCTCCTAGATACAAGCCTGGATGAGTGATAGTGGTTGAAATAGTACGGTGGGGCCCCAAAAGCCACTCACTGGTAGTCCTTTCAGACGTCCCAACCACTACCCTCTCAACGGGACTGTCAGACGGCGTGGTCGGCGAAGGGATCAACTACGACACAAGTGGGTATGTACGCAAGCCACCATACAAGAGTACATCGAGCCACACCATCTAGAAAGAAAGGAACTATACCAACGCCATACGGCAAGATTCAAATGACCTAGATAAATCTATATTTTAGGATATCTCCTCATACAACACACATCAGAGTATCATGCGGAAGCGGCAAACAAGATCCGAGTACGGATAAGAAGCAAATCGGCATAAGATGCCGAGAAAATAAGCACATCCCAACTACAGGTCTCATGGATCCCGTTCGAATCTCTACACCGAGCGATCGTTGCCACATCTTCGCTTCTTCCACCCAGTATCCGTCCTGTGAAGATACCTGTTCATCTGAATCAAGAATTTATCGTGTGAGACCCTAAGGGTACTCAGCAAGTCTTAATGCCTCTAAAGGGGACACAACCTGGGGTGACGCAATTGCAGCGAAAGAGAAACCCTAGCAATTCTACAGATAAACGCTAACCATCCGCCTAACCAATGATAGACGGATGTCCGTGAATTTAAGTACAACAGTTATGATGGTAATCTCATCCGATCCATCTTCCTCCCTGCTTACCAACAAGGAAGCGGACGAACAACCCCCCCATCCGTTGGCAATTTTATTATCCATTCCATGAGTATTGCACTATTTACTAGTCAAGTTACTTTGGTCAGATTAAAAGCGGTACTTTAGTTATGCTTGTCTATGATCAAGAAACTGTGCTCCAAGTCGTCCATATCCGCGGACACGGCTTTCAGAAAAGTTTTACCCGCCGGTGCACCAATAGCAACACACGCTCGATCAACCTCGGAAAACCAAATCAAAACCCAACGAGGCTTTCACGATGAACAATCACAGATTCAGAAATATTTCAGGGGCCACCCTTAAGTAGATCTCAAGAACGGAGATAGTGACTCAGACGGACTCAAGGTTTGGGTGGGCCAGTAAACGATCGGGAACCCGAAAGTGTGGCTGGGCTTGTCGATACCGCGTAACGTGTCCCGATCCTAACGACGGTGCACCTCGCACAATTTAAAGACAGAAAGTAGCATGGCATAAGTACAGGAGAGTAAATAAAACCTCAAACTAGTTTGTGGCCCCAAGAAATAAGACGGAATCAAGCTCTGGCCAAGGGGGGGTCCCATATACCTCCCGGATGTGGATAGCGCGATAAATCAAGGAACATGAATCAAGTACTCGGGGTCTTACGGGACACAAGTGAGCAGGAAAAACCAAATAGCAGATATTGCTCACCGGTGCCTCTTTCTTTAGTTATCCCAGAACTACTCAGGTTAAGTTGTTTAGGTACCTCGTTATCCAACAGACACTCACATACCCTACACATGCTGTTCTACGACTCGCATGGCTCAAACAACTCCTATAGTAGTGGCTCATGGGATGGAGGAACAAGCTTGGTGGAGTTAAAAGTAAAGGCTATGCATACTTGGGATTCAATTTAATGCAATCGCGACTCAATGATGCAAGAATAAGATAGAGGCAATAGGTACTGTATGTATGCAAGCATGTGGAAGTGCTTGCCTGTCAACTCAGTTGTAGCAAGGACGGTCAGGTAGTGCTCTGGTTCTCTTGATACAACCCCGCCGATGTCTATCCGAGAAAAACCAAACAAACAAGGCCAACATGAATATAGAGCACAAGCATATGAATAAGATGCGTCAAGCAAACAATCATGCCATGATGAATGATGCACAATTTACATGGCAAGTAAGGTAGCATGGCATGGTGAGGTGTGGAGAACAAGAAAATAACATTTAAGTGGGTTTTAGTCACATTTCATTGCCATAACAGTTGTTGTTCAATATATATTTATATGATGCATGCTGCAATTGAAGTCATGGATAGCATAAACAGAAAGGTCTCGTCGAGCTGATCATTTTAGACATATCATTTCCTAAATTTGGAGTTTTAAATCAAAAGTTATGAATTATTGAAAATTCAGTGGCATTGGTGGTAATTTAAATAAACTTGGAATTCTAATTGTGCAAAAGTCAAATTGGATGGTATATTTGGATTCCTCTCATCTTGCTGATATCTAAACATATATTATTTGCACAATTTGGATTTAGTATGAAAAAGTTATTAAAAATCTGAATTAGATTTGAATTTGAAATAATTTAAACTAAGTTTGAATTTTAAAACAGTTTCTGAAACGTTTTATACACAGCCCAAACTAGCTCTGGTCATCGGCTGTGTGGGGGGTTCTCTGGCCCACACTCCAGTGCCTGGGAACACACAGGACCGAGGGTTGAATAAACACAACCTAAGGACCCTTTTTACAAAAAGCCAACAGACGCTGACAGCGGGGCCGAGGGGACTGCGGGTTGGTGAACCAAAAAGGGAAGGGGGTTAATTGCGAAAAGATCACGCGGGCCAGGGGAGGACTGCGGGTTGCGGCAAAAGATTAGGCAGGGGGTGTTGTGCAAAACTGAGCCCGTGGCCACTGTGCTTCTTCCTCTGTTGCCTGAAACGGCAGCAGCAGCCGCGATGTAGCGGTGGGGATCGAACGCGATCACGGGCGCGCTATGTGACGCGGAGCGCCGCGCTGGCTTGGCGTTAGGAAAACGGACGGGACCTATCTAGGCTGCTACGCGGGACGCGAGCGTGCAGGCGCCAGCGAACCCGACGCCCGGACGGCGTTCGACGGAAGGCACGGCGGCGCTAGGGCGAGATCGGCCAGAGGGGGTTGTCTAGGAGGGTCGCGGGCTCACCGGGAGGTTGTTGGTGGCGTTGGATCGGGTCGGCGAGCAGAGGATCAGCGTCGAGGCAGACGGACGGCGAGGCTAGGGTTCCCGGCGTGGCGTCGACGTGCAGGGACGGGGCAGGCCTTCTCCTCCTCGCTGCGGTGCACGGGGGCGATGCGGACGTCCTTCAGGCCCTCCTCGACGCCAGCGGCCTCCTGCTGCGAGAGTGCTGGCGAGGTGGACGGTGGTCTGGCCGGCTTCGGGGTGGAAGAGGTGGAGAAGGAGGAGGAAGGGGATAGCGCCTTAGGGGAGGGATCTGGGGCGAGGACAGAGTGTGGGAGGGGATAAGAACGAGGGCGAGGGTTGCGTGGGGGAGGGTTTGATGGCCAGGTTGGCGTCGGCCACCTCCCCTCTCACGTGCTCGTACGGCCAGCAAGGTGGCAGGCACCGGGGGCTCTAGGGAGTGGCTGGCAGGTGGGGTAGAGGGGGCAGCGAGGTGGAGGCTCGGTGGAGGGGCCCCATGCTAAGAGAGAGAGGGGGCTCGGCTAGGTGTGTTTTGGAGCTAGGTTAGGAGAGAGAGGAAGGCATGGGTCGGGCTAGGGTTAGGGTGTGGGGTCCTTGGACGTGTGAGGGGTAGCTAGGTGGTGCTGGGGTGGGGTCTGCATGGCAGGTAGAGAGAGGGGCCGAGAGAGGGGGAAGGGGCATGGGGAACATGCTAGGTAGGGAAGGGGGTGGTACTAGGGTTTTGCTTAGGTAAAGAGGGGGTAGATTAGAGGGGTAAGAGGGGCTTAGGGTTTGTTTAGAGAGGATGTAGCTAGATTAGGTGAGGGTTTAGTTTTAGGTTTTAGCTAGGATAGAATATGGCATGGGGTAGATTGTTTGGGTTCAGCTAAGAGGGGGAAAAGAGATGTGGTACTAAACTTGGTCGACAAGCCTCAACAAGCCCTAAGCAAGATCAAACAAGAAAGAGGAAGAGGGAGAGAGATGGCCATATGGTGTTGGGTGTTCTTTGATCCATGCATGATCCAAACAAAGGTCAAGCAAGAACAAAGAAAGAGGTAGGGAAAAAGGATGGGGTTTAAGCTCATGCTCTCACATGGTCACATGTGTATGCATGGAGCAAGGGGTGAGGGTTTAGCTAACAGGGAAGAAAAGAGAGATGATATGAAGAAGCAAAACTACAAGCCAACACATGGTTTAAACAAAGGAAGGTGATCCAACTAAAATTCAAACAAAAGCCAAAATCTAGAGAAAGTGGTACTTGCATGGCCCATGCAAGATAATTAATGCCCAACTATCCTTGTGAAAACAATAAGATTGATATGGCATTATTCAGATGCATTCCCAAAAGATGGGCAAGGCCAAGCAAAGACTAA
The DNA here is from genome assembly GCA_030063025.1 of Avena longiglumis. Taxonomy (NCBI): domain Eukaryota; kingdom Viridiplantae; phylum Streptophyta; class Magnoliopsida; order Poales; family Poaceae; genus Avena; species Avena longiglumis. The sequence goes on from CP125977.1 coordinate 125,715,595, forward strand.
GGTGGGTTCCAACCAACTAATCATGAGCCAGAGATAAAACAACAAAATGCCAAGCTCAGAATAGTTGGATGGTGGAATATAAAAGGTGGTGAAAGATAAGGTGGTGGAGTCAATAAGAGAGATGCCCCCAACTCAACTTGGGCATTTAACAGTTTATTAAGACCCAAATACAATATCAAGAGGCAACTACAATTAATCATGCACATGAGATAAGAACCAAACAAGAAAAGGGTTTTATATGATGCTCAAATGCAAGGGACATGATGACATGAGCATGATATGATGATGATGCAACAATTATATGTTGGAAGTGGCCCATTTTATTATTATAACATGTAGCATTACAGGGTTAGACAACCGGGATGCTACAACTCTCCCCACTAAACAGGAATCTCGCCGAGATTCTAGGAAGAAGAAGAAGACACAAAGAGAGAAGGATGGTTGCACGGAGTTCATCTTCATGCTCCCATGTTGCTTCATCAATGAATGGTGTGACCACTGCACCTTGCAAAACTTGATGGACTTGTTGGCGTCCTCCGCTCATGGTCTCAAGGATTTTGGTGGGGTGTTCTTGATAAGAGAGATCTTCTTGGAGGTCGATTAGCTCATGATCCACGGTCTTGCCGGGATCTTTGAAGCACTTCTTGAGCTGAGAGATGTGGAAAACATCATGGACTTTGAGTTTTTCCGGAAGCTCTAGTCCATAAGCAACTTCTCCTCTTCTACCACGTATCTTGAAAGGACCGATGTATCTGGGAGCCAATTTTCCTTTGATACCGAAGCGGTGTGTTCCTCTCATGGGAGTGACACGAAGGTAGACGAGATCACCAGGGGCATATACCATATCTGTGTGCTTCCTGTCATAGTTGCTCTTCTGACGACATTGAGCAATCTTCAGGTTCTCCAGAATGATATGCACCTTCTCCTCTGCCTAAGTCACAATGTCAGGGCCAAACCAGATTCTTTCTCCTGCACCTGACCAACCAATGGGAGTTCTGCACTTGCGTCCATATAGAGCCTCGAATGGTGCCATCTTCAGACTCTTCTGGAAGCTGTTGTTGTAGGAGAATTCAGCATATGGAAGGCATTCCTCCCACTTCATGCCAAACGAGATGACGCAAGCTCTAAGCATGTCCTCGAGAATCTGATTGATTCTTTCCACTTGTCCTTGAGACTGAGGGTGGTAAGGTCTGAAGTTCAACTTTGTTCCCAAAGCTTTTGGAAACTCTCACGTAACTTTGAGGTGAAGATGCTCCCAGTGCGAACTGATTTCAAGTGGAACCCCATACAAAGAGACAATCCTGTTGATATAGAGCTCACCAACTGAATTCGAAATTGTTTCTTTGATCGAAGAAATGAGCCACTTTAGAAAGCCTGTCGATGACAACAAATATTGCATTGTTGCCCTTCTGCGACCTCGGAAAGCCGGTGATGAAGTCCATCTCAACTTTCTCCCATTTCCATTCCGGAGGTTTCAATGGCTGTAGAAGACCAAATGGTTTCTGATGAACAGCCTTGACTCTGCGGACATCACATTCGAGACATACTTGGCACAATACCTTTTCAACCTGTGCCACCAAGATTGTGTTTTCAAGTCCATGTACATCTTTGTCTTGCCGGGATGGATAGAAAGAACCGACTCATGTGCCTCCTTGAGAACTTGGTCTCTCGGACCGGTAGTTTGGAACAAACATCCGGTGTTCAAAGAAGAGCGTGCCTTGATCATCAACATGAAAGGACTCATACTTCGGAAGGTCAAGCTTAGCGATGAGCTTTTTGGTGTGCGGATCACCAAGCTGACGAGAGCGAATCTGTTCTTCCAAGAGAGGAGTAGCCAGAAGGTTCAGGAGATGCCCTTGTTCCACAATTTCGTGTTCACCGACGGAATTCCTCGCACAAGAGAGGCTGCTGCTCTTCTACCATGAGGTTGTTGACATAAGCTTTACGGCTAAGCGCATCTTCCATGACGTTTTCTTTGCCTGGAGTGTAGTTGATGGTCACATCAAAGTCATTGATTGCTTCAATCCATCTCCTCTGCCGAAGGTTGAGATCCGGTTGAGTGAAGATATACTTCAAACTCTTGTGGTCCGAGAAGATCTCACAACGGTTACCAAGCAAGTAGTGCCTCCATAGCTTCAAGGCAAAGACAATCGCCGCTAGCTCGAGGTCATGTGTGGGATAGTTGATCTCGTCGTCTTCAATCGACGAGAGGCATAAGCAACCACCTGTCTCTCTTGCATAAGGACCGCACCCAATCCTTGCAAAGAGGCATCGGAATATCTGGAATGGCTTAGATGTATCCGGAGGAACCAAGACCGGTGTGGAAGTGAGCTTCTCTTTGAGTGTCTCAAAACTTTCTTGGCAAGGGAGTCCACAGTACTTCTTGCCTTTCTTGAGGAGATCGGTAAGAGGCTTTGCTATCTTGAGAAGTTCTGAAAAAACGACGGCAATAGCTAGCCAAGCCGAGAAAACTCCGCACTTCCTTGACATTAGCAGGAGGAAGCCATTCAACTATTGTCTTCACGGTTTCGGTTGACGCAATGCCCTTGGCAGATAACATGACCCAAGTATGTTACTTCAGCCAAAACTCACACTTAGAGAACTTTGCATACAAGCGGTTCTCACGAAGCTTGTTCAGACACACCGCAGTGTTCTTCATGCTCCTTGGACTTGGAATAGACCGAATGTCATCCAGATATACCACAACAAACTTGTCCAGGTACTCCATGAAAACGGAGTTCATCAGCCTCGAGAAGGTAGCAGGTGCGTTGGTGAGACCGAAAGACATGACCGTGTACTCATACAGGCCATAGCGGGTGGTGAAAGCTGTCTTGGGCACATCCTCTTTGCGAATTTTTATTTGGTGATAACCACTTCTCAAGTCCAGCTTAGAGAACACCACAGCTCCTGCCAGCTGATCAAATAGATCATTTATCCGAGGAAGAGGATATTTGTTCTTGATGGTTTTAGCATTTAGAGCCCGGTAGTCAACACATAGCCTATCGGTTCTGTCACGCTTCTTCACAAAGATTGTTGGGCTACCCCATGAAGAAGTGCTGTGTTGAATGAAACCCAATTTCTCTTGTTCATCAAGTTGTCGTTTGAGTTCACCACTCAAGGACCCATTTTATATGGCCTCTTGGAGATAGGAGCCGTTCCAGGTTCAAGCTCAATCACGAATTCAACCTCGCGATCCGGAGGCATACCTGGCAACTCTTCAGGAAAGACATCCGGGAACTCACAGACCACTGGTACCTTCTGAATAGCTTCCATAGCATCATCATTTAGAGTTGCCAAGGAATAGAGCTGGACAGCAGGAGTCAGACTTGGAGAAAAGACTACATGGCCTTCAGGAATCTTCAGAGACACTGAGCGTTCAGCACAATCGATCACAGCTGCATTTGCTGTCAACCAATCCATGCCCAAAATGACATCAATGTCAGAGTTGCCCAGAACAATCAAAGAAGCCAAGAATGAAGAGCCACCAATCTCAACTTGATTTCCATGGCTGATATGCTCAGCCCTCATGTTTGAACCAGGTGATTGTACCACCAACCGCTTAGAGAGAGGAACCATGACTAACTCATTCTCTTCTGCAAACTTGTATGACACAAAGGAATGCGATGCACCAGAATCAAAGAGAACTCGTGCAGGAACTGAGTTAACTGAAAGCATACCCATGACAACTCCAGGTGCGAGCTCAGCTTGAGAGGCATTGACGTTAGGCACGCACGCAGACCCGGGCTTAGTGTTGATGTTGAGAGCCCGAGGCGGTGGTGCACGAACAAGGAGAGCTTGTTGCAGATCTTGGCGGGGTTGAGGAGAGCTTTGTTCTTCATTGGGCAGTTCCAGCTGGGATGTCCATGATCTCCACATGTGTAACAAGCACCATGAGGACGTGGAGCAGAGTAGCCAGGGACTCCGCCAGGCGCTCCATGGTAAGGGTTGTTGTAGCCCCTGGGATCCGCAGTGGTGAAGTTTGGTGGCCTTGACGTGAAACTCGCAGGTCTTGGTGGAGCCGGAGCGGTGGGGTGTTAGGAACCCGGACACTTAGAAGGAGCTGCCATAACTGCAGAGCTTGATGCATCCCTGTTATGTTTCTTGGACTCCTCGAACATCTGCCTACTTGCCTCCTCTTGCAGTGTTGTGTGTTGTAGTTCCAGGAAGGTTTCCGGTCTTGCATGCGTGATTGCATACTTGATCGACGCATTGAGCCCTTGCTCGAATCTTTTCTCGCTTTTCTTGTCATCGATACCTCATCACCACCATAGCGAGACAGGTTCATGAAGTTCCTGATGTAGGTGTTGGCGTTATCATTTCCTGCCTTGAGGTTGAGGAAGGCCTCCTTCATCCTTTCCATCACAATCTCGAGAGAAACTGTTCTTTGAAAGCTGCAGTGAACCTCTCCCAAGTTGGTCGGAACCCAGTGCCTTGCCTTCAAGTAGTTTTCCCACCATAGAGCTGCATCTCCCTTGAGAAGGTGGGTAGCACACTTGACCCACTCGCTCGAACATCAGCAGTCTCGAGCAACCTTGAGATCTCGCGCAGCCAATCATCCGCGTCAAGAGGTCGGTCAGACACATCAAACTGACGAGGGTTGAACTTGAGGAAGCTCTTGATGTCACCACGCTTGGGAGGTGGAGGAAGTGGAGCGAACTCATTCCTTCTGACGCTCTCCTCAAAGCGCTGCTGGTTCTCTTGCATTGCCGCCAAAGCATTAGCTATGCTTGACAGCGCTGAGCCCAGTTCCGGAGGGATGTCCTCTTCAGTCCGGCATGGGGGAGCCATCCTGTCATTGATATAAAACTCAAGTCAGTACTATAATGGAGAACGACAATAATCCAAAATAGTACCAAGATGGAATTAACCAAGATTAAAGGATACAATTTACTGAGATGATATTAAAATATCAACAAAGTTCATAGCACCTAAAAGATATTAAGCATATCGCACACGACTGAAAAGGAGTGTGGTACACAAATATATCAAAGAAAAATTTTCCACAAATTTCGCATTAAAATACCAATAGATGCTAAAATTACTTAAAGAATCAAGATTAGTGACTCTACCGATTCAATATACAAAAGCGAATGATAAAAGTAGTGGTATGGTCGCGACTCCATCCCGCACTCAAATCATTACTCCGCACATGAACAAGTGGAACACATATCCTAACCCCTTCTTCTCACGACGAAACCTAAAGATTGGTAGCTACGGAAACGAACACCCCAAACAAGATAGCGTCGGATACAAAGAGGAAGATAGATTGCGTCGGTTTGCAAAAGTCTGTCGGTATGGAATGTACCAATAGTTGATAACCAAAGGCAGATAAGATAACAACTTGGATGCAACAGATAGACGAGGATTACACACACACACACAACCTATGGTACTACGGAAACCCAGAACACGTGAATCCTAGTTTGAACTTTGAGAAGAAGATTGAAAACGTTGCACTTCCTTACCAGAAAAGGGTGGGTGGAGGGTAAGAAGAAAAGTGGAAGCAGTCCTACTCTCGCTTTTGTTTTCCTAATATACATAACTACCAAAATATTTGCTAGATCGACAACGACCGCTTGGCTGAAACCTCAAGGTCGGGATGGCTCGATACCAATTGTAACTACCTCGGTGAACTACGCTCCTAGATACAAGCCTGGATGAGTGATAGTGGTTGAAATAGTACTACGGTGGGGCCCCAAAAGCCACTCACCGGTAGTCCTTTCAGACGTCCCAACCACTACCCTCTCAACGGACTCAGACGGGCGGGCGAGTCGGCAGCGAAGGGATCAACTACGACACAAGTGGGTATGTACGCAAGCCACCATACAAGAGTACATCGAGCCACACCATCTAGAAAGAAAGGAATATACCAACGCCATACGGCAAGATTCAAATGACCTAGATAAATCTATATTTTAGGATATCTCCTCATACAACACACATCGAGTATCATGAAGCGGCAAACAAGATCCGAGTACGGATAAGAAGCAAATCAGCATAAGATGCCGAGAAAATAAGCACATCCCAACTACAGGTCTCATGGATCCCGTTCCGGAATCTCTACACCGAACGATCGTTGCCCACATCTTGACTTCTTCCACCCAAAGATCCGTCCCGTGAAGATACCTGCTCATCGAATCAAGAATTTATCGTGTGAGACCCTAAGGGTACTCGGCAGAAGTCTTAATGCCTCTAAAGGGGACACAACTGGGTGACGAATTGCAGCGAAAGAGAAACCCTAGCAATTCTACAGATAACGCTAACCATCCGCCTAACCAATGATAGCGGATGTCCGTGAATTAAGTACAACAATTATGATGGTAATCTCATCCGATCCATCTTCCTCCTCGCTACCAACAAGGAAGCGGACGAACAACCCCCATCCGCTGGCAATTTTATTATCCATTCCATGAGTATTGCACTATTTACTAGTCAAGTTACTTTGGTCGATTAAAAGCGGTACTTTAGTTATGCTTGTCTATGATCAAGAAACTGCTCCAAGTCGTCCATATCCATGACACGGCTTTCGAAAGTTTTACCCGGCCGGGTGCACCAATAGCAACACACGCTCGATCAACCTCGGAAAACCAAATCAAAACCCAACGAGGCTTTCACGATGAACAATCAGAATTCAGAAATATTTCAGGGGGCCACCCCTTAAGTAGATCTCGCAACGGAGATAGCTGACTCCGAGACGGACTCAAGGTTTGGGTGGACGGCGGTAAACGACTGGGAACCCGAAAGTGTGGCTGGGCTTGTCGATACCGCGTAAACGTGTCCCGATCCTAAATAAGATGCAGTGCACCTCGCACAATTTAAAGACGTAAAGTAGCATGGCATAAGTACAGAGAGTAAATAAAACCTCAAACTAGTTTGTGGCCCCAAGAAATAAGACGGAATCAAGCTCGCCAAGGGGTCCCATATACCTCCGGATGTGGATAGCGATAAATCAAGGAACATGAATCAAGTACTCGGGGTCTTACGGACACAAGTGAGCAGGAAAACCAAATAGCGATATTGCTCACCGGTGCCTCTTTCTTTAGTTATCCCAGAACTACTCAGGTTAAGTTGTTTAGGTACCTCGTTATCCAACAGACACTCACATACCCTACACATGCTGTTCTACGACTCGCATGGCTCAAACAACTCCTATAGTAGTGGCTCATGGGATGGAGGAACAAGCTTGGTGGAGTTAAAAGTAAAGGCTATGCATACTTGGGATTCAATTTAATGCAATCGCGACTCAATGATGCAAGAATAAGATAGAGGCAATAGGTACTGTATGTATGCAAGCATGTGGAAGTGCTTGCCTGTCAACTCAGTTGTAGCAAGGGACGGGTCTGGGTAGTGCTCCTGGTTCTCTTGATACAGCCCCTGCTTAGTGTCTATCCGAGAAAAACCAAACAAACAAGGCCAACATGAATATAGAGCACAAGCATATGAATAAGATGCGTCAAGCAAACAATCATGCCATGATGAATGATGCACAATTTACATGGCAAGTAAGGTAGCATGGCATGGTGAGGTGTGGAGAACAAGAAAATAACATTTAAGTGGGTTTTAGTCACATTTCATTGCCATAACAGTTGTTGTTCAATATATATTTATATGATGCATGCTGCAATTGAAGTCATGGATAGCATAAACAGAAAGGTCTCGTCGAGCTGATCATTTTAGACATATCATTTGCTAAATTTGGAGTTTTAAATCAAAAGTTATGAATTATTGAAAATTCAGTGGCATTGGTGGTAATTTAAATAAACTTTGAATTCTAATTGTGCAAAAGTCAAATTGGATGGTATATTTGGATTCCTCTCATCTTGCTGATATCTAAACATATATTATTTGCACAATTTGGATTTAGTATGAAAAAGTTATTAAAAATCTGAATTAGATTTGAATTTGAAATAATTTAAACTAAGTTTGAATTTTAAAACAGTTTAAAACGTTTATACACAGCCAAAATAGCTCTGGTCAAGACGGGTGGGGCCAGGGGTTCTCAGCCCACTGCCAGTGCGGAACACAGGACCGCTGGTTGAATAAACACAACCTAAGGACCCTTTTTACAAAAAAAAGCAGAGCCAGCAATGGGGCCGAGGGGACTGGGTTGGTGAACCAAAAAGGGAAGGGGGTTAATTGCGAAAAGATCACGCGGGCCAGGGGAGGACTGCGGGTTGAGGCAAAAGATTAGGCAGGGGGTGTTGTGCAAAACTGAGCCCGTGGCCACTGTGCTTCTTCCTCTGTTGCACAAGCGAGCCAGGCCAGCCGATGCAGCGGTGGGGATCGAACGCGATCGCCGCGGCGCGCCTGTGACGCGGAGCCGCTGCGCTGGCTCGGGCTTGGCGTTAGGAAAACGGACGGGACCTATCTAGGCTGCTACGCGGGACGCGAGCGTGCAGGCGCCAGCGAACCCGACGCCCGGACGGCGTTCGACGGAAGGCACGGCGGCGCTAGGGCGAGATCGGCCAGAGGGGGTTGTCTAGGAGGGTCGCGGGCTCACCGGGAGGTTGTTGGTGGCGTTGGATCGGGTCGGCGAGCAGAGGATCAGCGTCGAGGCAGACGGACGGCGAGGCTAGGGTTCCCGGCGTGGCGTCGACGTGCAGGGACGGGGCAGGCCTTCTCCTCCTCGCTGCGGTGCACGGGGGCGATGCGGACGTCCTTCAGGCCCTCCTCGACGCCTGCAGCTCCGCGCCGGCCTCCTGCTGCGAGAGTGCTGGCGAGGTGGACGGTGGTCTGGCCGGCTTCGGGGTGGAAGAGGTGGAGAAGGAGGAGGAAGGGGATAGCGCCTTAGGGGAGGATGCAGGGCGAGGGCAGTGTGGGAGGGATAAGAACGAGGCGAGGTTGCGTGGGGAGGTTTGATGGCCAGGTTGGCGTCGGCCACCTCCCTCTCACGTGCCTCACGGCCGATCCGAGCAAGGCAGGGCACCGGGGGGCTCTAGGGAGTGGCTGGCAGGTGGGGTAGAGGGGGCAGCGAGGTGGAGGCTCGGTGGAGGGGCCCCATGCTGAGAGAGAGAGGGGGCTCGGCTAGGTGTGTTTTGGAGCTAGGTTAGGAGAGAGAGGAAGGCATGGGTCGGGCTAGGGTTAGGGTGTGGGGTCCTTGGACGTGTGAGGGGTAGCTAGGTGGTGCTGGGGTGGGGTCTGCATGGCAGGTAGAGAGAGGGGCCGAGAGAGGGGGAAGGGGCATGGGGAACATGCTAGGTAGGGAAGGGGGGTGGTACTAGGGTTTTGCTTAGGTAAAGAGGGGGTAGATTAGAGGGGTAAGAGGGGCTTAGGGTTTGTTTAGAGAAGATGTAGCTAGATTAGGTGAGGGTTTAGTTTTAGGTTTTAGCTAGGATAGAATATGGCATGGGGTAGATTGTTTGGGTTCAGCTAAGAGGGGGAAAAGAGATGTGGTACTAAACTTGGTCGACAAGCCTCAACAAGCCCTAAGCAAGATCAAACAAGAAATAGGAAGAGGGAGAGAGATGGCCATATGGTGTTGGGTGTTCTTTGATCCATGCATGATCCAAACAAAGGTCAAGCAAGAACAAAGAAAGAGGTAGGGAAAAAGGATGGGGTTTAAGCTCATGCTCTCACATGGTCACATGTGTATGCATGGAGCAAGGGGTGAGGGATTAGCTAACAGGAAGAAAAGAGATAATATGAAGAAGCAAAACTACAAGCCAACACATGGTTTAAACAAAGGAAGGTGATCCAACTAAAATTCAAACAAAAGCCAAAATCTAGAGAAAGTGGTACTTGCATGGCCCATGCAAGATAATTAATGCCCAACTATCCTTGTGAAAACAATAAGATTGATATGGCATTATTCAGATGCATTCCCAAAAGATGGGCAAGGCCAAGCAAAGACTAAGGTGGGTTCCAACCAACTAATCATGAGCCAGAGATAAAACAACAAAATGCCAAGCTCAGAATAGTTGGATGGTGGAATATAAAAGGTGGTGAAAGATAAGGTGGTGGAGTCAATAAGAGAGATGCCCCCAACTCAACTTGGGCATTTAACAGTTTATTAAGACCCAAATACAATATCAAGAGGCAACTACAATTAATCATGCACATGAGATAAGAACCAAACAAGAAAAGGGTTTTATATGATGCTCAAATGCAAGGGGACATGATGACATGAGCATGATATGATGATGATGCAACAATTATATGTTGGAAGTGGCCCATTTTATTATTATAACATGTAGCATTACAGGGGTTAGACAACTGGGATGCTACAATGATCTAGACTTAGTTTCTTCCCTTCCCAATCTCACTAAAGATTTTAAGGTAGGTATTACCATGCTACTCATGGTATAATGAGATAAGAAATAAATAAGTCAAGAGTAAATTATTACATTCTTAACTTGGTATTCATGGGTTGTTGTGATGAATAGTATGATATGATCCCTTAAGGATCAGATATTAGTCATTTAAGCAATGCATTATGATTTAATTGTTATTATATTTGATCTACCCTTAGATCAAATTATGGTTACCCAAAAATAATATTTTAGAAAAGTCATATTGAAACTTATCACAGTCAACTTGATGATCTACCTCAATTCCATCAAGTTGAGAGAAGCTTCAATCATTTTAACAAGTTTTGTTCAAAAGCGCGAAAATTATTCGGATTTTATATGCATGAATGCAATGCACACATATGGGTTCAGCTTATTTCTGAGCTCTAATGCTGGGATGTTACAGACTCTGCCCCTTAAAATAAACTTCGTCCTTGAAGTTCGCAAACTCTCACGTTTAGGAGTAAGGAATGGACTTGTAGTGGTTGCTACATTTTTCCATTCCATGATGACCTTAAATGGAAATAATTGCAGTATTCTGTATCTAGATTAGGTACCCTAATCCAACTCTTCCACTAAATCATTGAGCTTTTTTATTAGGTTGTACAAAGTCTAGGAAGTCTCACTAAAACAGGTTTTAAATTTCTATTATTATTATCTTATATTCTTCTAGGAGTACTTTCATAATGATGACTTCTTTTTAACCTTATGAAAATAAGACTTAATTTGCCCTAGGTTAATATTTCTTTCCTAGACTTTACTCTAGGATTCAGATAACAGTACCCCTTTTTACTGTTTTACTCTCCCCCTTAGGGTTTAATAGTCTCTAAACTGCATATCTAGTGACCATTGGTTTTTAAACTAGAATGTTGATATTTACTTAGCTTATATTCAACCTACTTAAGGTCTTAGGAAAAATTCTACGGTGTATCCACACAATTTTGAATCTCCGAAGTGAATCCTTTAGCATTATATGTCTTATTTACTATTGGACATTTTCGCTTTGGTAAGCGGACTTCGCGAAACGCTTTGAAATATGATAGCTTTAAATTTTTATACTCCTTTAGGTCTTACTTAGCTTAGGCCAAATTTTATGCTCTTTATGCAACCATTAAGATGATCTGGTTAACTATGTCAACCAACACCGGCTGCAAACAAGATACCAACTGTGGATCGGAATACCAACTATGGATCAAATACTAGCTGCAGATCATCCTAAGTTGTATGTATTACCCTACGGTTTTCGACATACTATTGGCATTCTTTCTGAATTGTCAGAGCTTACATACCATTTTGCTCCACAACTCCATCGTTGTACTAATTCATGATGCTTCCATGAACTAGGTATTACTACTTTATTAATTCCTTAGCAATATCACCTACTTGATTGAACCTTAAGTTCATCCCTTCTAGTTGTTCCTTATATTTATTACATTAATACTCCTTCTCATAGCTGGATAAAAATAACCTGAATTTGACTTATCCTTCAAACTACACTAGTGCTCCAAATATTTTGCTTCATCATTCATAGAAGTCTCCATCTTGGTCTTTGGGACTCGTCACTCCCTTACACGGATTCCCATTTCTATCTAGGTCTATAACATCAAGTAATAACTGGGTGTTACATCATGCATTTGCACACCAAGTCCACTTCATGTACAGATCTAGTCAATCAAGAAGATTCAAGAAAATCCAGAAGTCGATAAACAACAAAACATATACCATGTATTATACATAGGTTTAAATAATTTACAAATGTACTATATGTCCCAACGGTTTGCTCCACACCTATATTACACAACTATCTTACAGGAACTTCCTATTCTTGTGAGTATATCCTTACTTATTTCGGCAAACCCTTCCAACTACAATACGCATTACCCTCTATGTACATTATTCAAGCACTCATCCCTTGGGATGTCGTTCCTTTCTTACTTTCATCTTTCTCTAGTGCTTACTGGAGTTCCGTCCATGATGACGTGAAGTCCTACGACTGCCTTCTGGAGCGTAAGAGCATCCAGGAGGTGCGTATTCTTGATTAGAAGTACCAAGACTGAGATTAGTCATTAAAAAATGACTAGAGTTGGCGTAATCTTCTGTCGAATATTACTGGTTTTTCGGCAACGCTTCCTCAAAGTAAGTTGGCTCCTTATCCTTCTCCTGGATCCAGTCATACATATTGGTATAGTAGCTATCGGAATACTCTACTAAGTTGATTGGATTGGTATCACCCCCATATGGTCCATAAGGCTTTCTATGGTTATAGCTAGTCTCTTCTTCGATACCTGTATCGCAAGGTATAGTATTTCCTATGGTTCCACCTTGAGATTCTACTCCCCATCCATACTGGTTTTGCCAAGGTTATTTGGAATAACTCCAGCCCATTCCTGTTGTTCGGAGTTATACTTGGTCCATAAATCTTCAGGTGACTGGGGTTTAGTTTGGTAGTAGGCATAATTTTCCGAGTTTGGATCATCAAACTCAGTTTCCTCAGACACTTCTCGTGAAGGTATGTATTTTGGATGCCTAGCTTCTTTATCTAACTTCTTCCTACGTGCCATTGCCTTATCAGGATCAATAAAATCCTCAATGACCGTATCCAGTTCCTGAACTAAAACTTGGTGAGTGTTATGGTAAGTGTTTAGCAAAGACCGATAACGATCCATATACTCTAGAGCTAGAGTAGGTTTAGTTTGGACTAGAGTAGAGTTATCTAAATCATGCTCTAAGTTTGAGGTTTCATGGGGTATAATAGTGTGAGTACTACCTTCTAGAGCTTCGGATTTTTTCTCACGGATCATGGTTATGGATGTTGCTACGACAATCTGATATGCATATGCCATGCATCTTGCTTCTCCTGATGTCATTTCTCCCTTAATCCTAACTTCTTGGGTAACATGATCATGACACGCTATTTAGCTAATACCTGCCCATCATAGTAACTGTAAATCTTGACCAAAAGTCTCGATTCACATTCCAAACTCCACAGAAGTTGTCGGAGATTATCTGTCCAATCCCCTCCGTAGTCATTCAATGTCATGTTCATCACTTGAACATTCCGGGGTGGATATCGAGGTGCCATGTGGAACTGTAGATAAGAAATAATCATCACTCACATAGAGTTAAAACTCTTGGGTAATGATCGGAATTGCAATCATACAAAAGAGTTATCGCACTAGTAACATGATAGGATTATTATCAAGAGAATATCCCTCACATCACTAGAGAACTCTTTATTCTTCCAGGTATGAGTCTTATAGGTTCTACCCATTTACTAGGTTTCCAACCAAAGGTCAAAGAATATGCTCTGATACCAACTGCGGTGACCCAGCATACCACTGCATGATGTAGTACACTATAGTCATTGACATAACACCAATGAAACACCGTTCACTAGTATTACATCCCTCAGAGTGGTACAACAGAAACACAACGGGTCGTAATACATGGCTAAAGGTCACAACTCACTCTATACACAAGATCTAGAGAATACTCTAGGTTTAAGAGAGAGAAAGAACTTCTTTCAAAGAAGAATCAAAGATAAACATTGCAAAAACTATTATACTATTAAGACTAGTATTTTAACTAAGGGGTTCACATTACTGCTATTGCAATGCACTATAGAAATAGATTCTTTGGTTAGAGAGTATATTCCTATCTAATCAGTAACTTCGTCTTCACTTGAGTTAATGTATCTTTTGACTTCCTTGTCTTCATTAAAGAGCTTTAGCTTTGGATGATGAATCCTGGAGCACAAGTTGATGTAGATGTTGTCTGCACTGGCTTCATAATCTAGCAAGGGTTAAGAAGATACGTTGAGTATGAGCGTACTCTGCAAGTTCACTAGAAAAGGAGTGTTTGATGCACTATATATACATCCTCAGACCATAGGTCGTAGGCAATGCAGGTTTTCGTAAACATTTCTTCAAAGCTTGCTTTTATTCTGAAAAGTTATGTCCGTCAGCCTTCACGGGTTTACCAGAACTTTCATGGAGTTACTTTCCTGCCGCGTTCGCAGCTCCTTCACGGAACAGGGAGTAACAAGTTACAGTTCTTACACTCTGCAGAGGTGCGTTACTTTACCCATGAGAGATCAACTCTTTGTTGCACAACCGGGCAGCTTATTCCCGTCCACAATTCCATTATGTGAGGCCCAGAAGATGATCCAAGCCAATCACTGCCCCTTCGCGACCTCGCATGCCTCCTTGGTGTACACCATGCCCACATATAGAATTACGGCAATGGTTTGTACAAACCGTTAGATGCCATAACTATCATGGGACGTTGAGGGTTCCCACCCATATGCTGCATATCCTCTACGAATTACCAATTAATACGCACGCTACGAGGATAACATCCACGACCTGCACATCCGGCTGCATGCGAGAGGAAGAAGATACATCTGACTTCTCTGTCCCATTCCAAATCTCATGGCTAACGCGTGATATGCGGCGCAAGAATCACTGGCGACATTGGTTGTTAAGTCCTAGATAATATGTTTCTGAACATTGGTATTCCAATTGCCAGATTTAATAGGTTATCTGATCACCCTGGATCAGTAACCAATAGTTCACATTATTATCAAAAATATTGTTTTCTGACCTTTTTCAAATGCAGGTGATGAAAACACTGGATTTGCAAAATACTTGTAACACCCTCGCCTGATAAGGTTGAGTTCATGTGTATAGTGCCAATCCCTGGATTGGTTCACTGGCACACACAGTACAAAATGATACCAAATATAACTGTGCATCATAAATACAACGAATATGATCCAGAATTTACATTATTTATTCAAGTACACAGCGGAAAACGAATACAAGGTAGATCTCCATCCTTCAAATGTGCCACAAGTAACAATTGTTGAGTGGAGTCTCGCGACCTATGAACGATCACTCGGATACGATATAACTCGCAACATGAAACGTTGCGACCCACGAATGGTCAATACATTGAATGTATGGCAAGTAGGCTAAAGTGGTTAACAACATATCTATCAACTACATGCTTATTTGGCCAAGTGGAGTTCAGCTTATTTGCATAAAGCAATACAACTTTTCCCTACTTTCAAAATACTTTTCTTTCTTCAAAACAATCTTCTAAGGACATACCGGATAAACCCATGTAGATACAAGACAGTTCAGCTTTCAGATGCTCCTAAACCCATGTTCATCCATCAAGTTTTAGTAATTAAGAAATAAGGATGAGTGAGAAATATCATAGCATCGATGTCGGTCGCTCAAATTGTCCATAACCGGGACACGGCTAATCGATTAGTTTATACACCTGAGAGGTTAGTACACTTTACCCATGTGACTTGGCCAGCTCGTACCACCACTCTCATATTGGGTGATGATAGGAGAAGTCCAAGAAGAGACTGTTAGGAAGTAGCTCCTCAATCCGACGCCGCACGGTCCAACCTACCAAAATTCTACATCTCTGGATACGCTGGTTCGAGTTACCTGACCTACTAAGTCCAACCAACGCCCATTTCATTATTGGCACATGGTTGTACCGTAAGCTACACAATAAAGAAGCCAATCATTCTCTCTTGATACCGGTGCCTTTCATAATGAAACCACCAAAAATTATCAATACCATCACACCCAGGGGGTTCATTGATTAAGTTGTTTTAGTTTTCACAAACCAATACTTTGAGAAAACAAGTAACAATGATGTAACCCAGCCCTCGTTCAACATAGCATGGCTAAGCACATCTATAACGGTGGTTCATCTAGAAAGAGGGTCCTACCACATAATAGGACATAGCATAGCGATAGTATCATTCTACACATGCATCTACAAAATACACGACAATGCATTGAAAATAGTAGGACGATATCATGAACAAAGTAGCATCTACTTGCCTTTGTTGTAGATGTAGTCGATTAGATAATCCTCACAATTATAATGGCCTCTTTCGTAATAACCACAATACTTGCAATCATAGTAGTTGCAATCACAGTAGTTGCACTCCTCGCAATCTAACGTTTGAAGCAAACACAACAAACACACCATTCAAAACATTGCAAACATACAACAGTGCAATATTACAAGAAAACAATGATGAACAGATGCATGCATGACGATTTAATGAGTCACAATGGTTGTATTTAGTGTTCTAAACATAGTTAGATTACATGATGCATGTGGAAAGTCATTTAATGCACTAAAGCTTTTATTACTAAAGTTGTATCGATTTAATATGGTGTATACCACTTTAATTGAACTAAATATGTTTATGTCATATTAAATTGTGAACTAGATGCTACTGGATAGGTAATGCAATTTAGAGACAGTGGCAATTTGAATCACCTAAAAAGGAGTTATAAATATTTTCCTATGATTAAAACACTATTTCAATGGGTTTAAATATTCCTGTATGAATTTCTGTTTTAACAGTACCAAATAATTTATCATGCAATTTCTCTGTATAGATATTGTCAATACAAAACCTTAGCACTTGGATTCACCCTAATCGGAGTTATAGATCTTTTTGTATGATTTAAATAGTGTTTAATGGTTTTAAATGATTCATATAGTTTCTGTTGTCTAAAAATCAAACTAAAATTATATCTGTAATCTCCACGGAATTGTGATTTCAGGGACATATTATTTATAATTTTCTGAATAGTATTTATTTTCTTATGAATTTATTACTCTAAATAGGCCATTAAACTATTTAAATCTTCATGGAAAAACCTTACAGTAAAATGCTGGACTAATTGCATATTGATGATCTACATGGAACCAGCTTTCCATCAGTATATCATTTATATTTTTGTGACAAGCAATTAATTTTTAATGAATTTAATGATTTATAAAGCCATTAAAACTAATTAAACTGCGACGGGTTAAATAGTGGGCAAATGCTAGATCCAACCAGATATTGTTAAAGTACATTACAGTAGCTTCAATTTGATATATTATTCATATTTTTCGGAGTTACAGATAATTTCTTATGAATTTATTAACCTAAAAGACCATTAAAACTAATTAAATTACTGCAGTAACCACGTACAGTAAAAGTTGGATCTATTCTAATAAGATGATTCTACGTGAAATTATCTTCAATTTGATATATTATACGCAATTTTTGGACATGGTATGAATTTCTAATGAATTTTACAAGTTAGATCTATAATATGCAATTTTAAATCCGAACGGAATATTCCAGGGAATATTCCGCTGACTGGACAGGTTGACTTTGCATCTTGTTGGGACTAGATGTTGACCTTACGTTGACGTGGCGTTGATGACGAAGATGACCGGGATGACGACATGGCACTCATCGGTTTGATTGAATCTCGACCGTCTGGATAGGATCCGGTGGCTAGAAGAAGAGATTGACCCGATTTTGGCTCAGAAAAGACAAGAAACAGATCTGTGTTAGAGAGACAAATCCGTAGGTCAAATCGAAAAACTCAGAACATGAAAGTTGTGGGGAATCATTATTCCTACCTTCTCACCAAAGGAATTTGGATTTGAAGAAACGAGCGAGTACATCTTGGATTTACACGTAAGATCTGAAATATTGCGATACGAAATTCTCCGGCTGTGGTGGATGAAAAGAGGTGAGGTTTGTCGGGATTGAAAGATTTCGACGATCCCTACAACTTTCGTGTTTTGACCGAAAGCAAAAGACGAAGTCTAGATGGGTTAAAAAGCGAAACAAGATTCGGGCATATGTAGATTCGGGATTTCGAGGAAAGAAACTCGTACAGCTATGCCTCCACGAGATTATATGGAGGTTTGAGATGGTTTAGAGATAGGCCTTGGAGTAGAGAACAAGTAGAAACAAACGGAAGTCGATTTGGAGTTGTAGATAAAAAGTTACAAGAGTTTGAGTAGAGATATATCTAACAAAACAGATTTTGCACGTTTTTCGGAGCAGCTCGACCGTCCCACAGCGCGTGGCCTGCTGGCTGGCTCGGTCCGGTCGGACCGAGTGGGCCGGCCCGTTCAGTTTTTTTTTTTTTTTTTTTTTTTTATATATACTTGTTTCCCTCATATCTTTTGCATATGAACTCCAAATGACATGATTCTTGTTTCTAAATTTTTCTAAAATCGAATAGATCATTGTAGGATCAAAATTTTAATCTTTTTACTAGTTTAGAAGTAGTGGGTTTATAAATTCTTTTATATTTCATTTTATTTATATCTTTATGTATTTGTATTTGCTACATAACTTTTTCATACTAGCTCCAAATGAGCTCAATTTTGTTTCTAAAATTTTGTAATATTAATTGGATCTTTTTAGGCTATAATTTAGCAATAATCGTTGTCTTAGCAATAGTGGGTTTTATAAAGTCAATTTAATTTCCTTTTGGAACATTTGGGCGAATCAACTATAGGATTTATATACCAGGATTTGGATTCAGTTTATGAGAACTTTGCATGGATGAAATGCTTATGAATGCTTCATGATTTTCATTTTGAAATCTTGCACACCAATTCTACAATCCATAATCAATCCATGCCCTTTTGCCTATATGGCTACTTAGGTCTTAACAAAAGAATATAAGATTTTGAATTCATGGTTGAGAGGAATTTCTATTCAAAAAGTTTCTTCTCTTTGAGAATTTTCAACAAAGTCAAACAATCAATCAATCTTATTTATTTATTTCACATTCCAAAATTAGGAGAATTTTGTGATGTGACAGACTACCACCCTTAAAAGAAATCTCGTCCCGAGATTTGGGAAGGCTAGAAAGAAAGAAAGGTTTGGGATCCATTAGGATGCTACCACCCTTAAAAGAAATCTGACTAGGTCACTTCTCAAGGATTCACTTGGCTCAATTGGTTTTCATTGCACATTCTAATTCCATGATTGATAGTTTCCAATAAAGCACTTTTTAAGCTAGCAAAACTCTCATGGTGGGCAAATAGGGAACGTTTACTTCACGGTGCCCATAATTCACGGTTGGGATTCATCCTTACCGTACATTCCTACGCTTAGCAATGGATGCCTTTAGAAGGGTGTAACAATATACCATTCTAGGGTTTAGGCTCAACGTCGACTCTCTGCTAAGATTGAAAAGGGCACTCAAGATTCGCAAAGCCAGCAGTACAAGAGCGAATAATAAGAGTAGTAGGAATGGTGATCAATCCATCCTGCACCCAAATCATTACCCTGTATGAGGATAGGTGAATCACGTTTTTCTATCACTCGGGCATTCTCACTTGCCTTGAAGAATGTTTCCATGGGCACGAACTAATGCTCTATGTATACTCCCATGTATTCAATCAACAAAGCTACTACTAAAACTAAACTATCAATACTTCAACTTTCTGGTTGCGTAATCTACTACATGACATCATGTGGAACACTTCATACTTCCACATTTTTTTTCCAATAGGTGAAGCATTCTCCTTCCTAAATGCATTGTGTTGTCAAACCCTCCACTTAACACATCATTATATCTCCAAGGTTCAAGATAGGAAAGAATAGATTCTATAGGAAAGAAATGACTAAGAAAATAATCCTACCCATAACTATATGAAGCATTCAATGTCACAAACAAGCAAACAATCATAGGTGATTAACTCACAATCAAACAATTGTATAATAACCTTACAGGGGTCTAAATATAGCAGTATATAACCACAAAATAGTTTGAAAGCATTGGGAACAATACTAGGGTAAAATAGAGTAACATATAAGCAATAAACTAAATCTGTCAAAACGGTACAGCAGGTTTAACGAATTTTTCTGACCGACTTAAACTCGTTAGGAATTTTAGCCAATTTTTGTGCACATACTACAGATAATTACGCTCCAGATCCTATTTTTTTTAGATTTTTCTGAGTTACCAATAAAATATGAAAAATCGCGCGGTACAACAGGTAAGGCAGAAAACTGCAGCAGTAATCTCACGAATTTCAATCAATTCACACCATTAAACTAATTTAAAAACCTCATCACAATTTCAGAAACATTAGAGTTCAAAACTAACTGATCCTAATCAAAGAATCACACAAAATAGCTCTATACAACCAAGCAAACAACCTATATTGTCATACCACATAAGTTGGTAAGAACAATATGCTAACACGATAGCAATGATCTCCTAAAGAGATAAAATGTGGTGGTCCAGACCTAACCAAACTTGATGAGATGTTCATTTATGTCATGTTATTTGTTCTTTACTTGTAAGCCAACTCTCATATAGGTATCATAATAATGGACAACTATAAATTTTGAACAAGAAGAGGTTATAGAAAAGATATACAAGGAATATAAGAACATCTAATAAGTAGAAAATATGATAGTTGTCCTAATAGAGGTCTTTTCGCTAATCCATTTCTAAGGTCACGATCCTACAATCAACACACAGCTCGATACCATCTTGTAACACCCTACTTTGATAAGGTTGAGTTCATGTGTATAGTGCCAATCCGGATCGGTTCACTTTGGCACACACAGACAAAATGATACCAAATATAAGCGTGCATCATAAATACAACGAATATGATCCGAATTTACATTATTTATTCAAGTACACAGCGGAAAACGAATACAAGGTAGATCTCCATCCTTCAAATGTGCCACAAAGTAACAATTGTTGAGTGGAGTCTCGCGACCTATGAACGATCACTCGGATCGATATAACTGCAACATGAAAGCGTTGCGACCACGAATGGTCAATACATTGAATGTATGGCAAGTAGGCTAAAGTGGTTAACAACATATCTATCAACTACATGCTTATTTGGCCAAGTGGAGTTCAGGCTTATTTGCATAAAGCAATACAACTTTTCCCTACTTTCAAAATACTTTTATTTCTTCAAAACAATCTTCTAAGGACATACCAGCATAAACCCATGTAGATACAAGAGACAGTTCAGTTCAGATGCTCCTAAACCCATGTTCATCCATCAAGTTTTAGTAATTAAGAAATAAGGATGAGTGAGAAATATCATAGCATCGATGTCGGTCGCTCAAATTGTCCATAACCGGGACACGGCTAATCGATTAGTTTATACACCTGCAGAGGTTAGTACACTTTACCCATGTGACTTGGCCAGCCATTTCGTACCACCACTCTCATATTGGGTGATGATAGGGAGAAGTCCAAGAAGAGACTGTTAGGAAGTAGCTCCTCAATCCCGACGCCTTGGTCCAACCTACCAAAATTCTACATCTCTGGATACGCGGGTTCGAGTTACCTGACCTACTAAGTCCAACCGCCCATTTCATTATTGGCACATGGTTGTACACGTAAGCTACACAATAAAGAAGCCAATCATTCTCTCTTGATACCTGGGTGCCTTTCCGCAATGAAACCACCAAAAATTATCAATATCATCACACCCAGGGGGTTCATTGATTAAGTTGTTTTAGTTTTCACAAACCAATACTTTGAGAAAACAAGTAACAATGATGTAACCCAACCCTCGTTCAACATAGCATGGCTAAGCACATCTACAACGGTGGTTCATCTAGAAAGAGGGTCCTACCACATAATAGGACATAGCATAGCGATAGTATCATTCTACACATGCATCTACAAAATACACGACAATGCATTGAAAATAGTAGGACGATATCATGAACAAAGTAGCATCTACTTGCCTTTGTTGTAGATGTAGTCGATTAGATAATCCTCACAATTATAATGGCCTCTTTCGTAATAACCACAATACTTGCAATCATAGTAGTTGCAATCACAGTAGTTGCACTCCTCGCAATCTAACGTTTGAAGCAAACACAACAAACACACCATTCAAAACATTGCAAACATACAACAGTGCAATATTACAAGAAAACAATGATGAACAGATGCATGCATGACGATTTAATGAGTCACAATGGTTGTATTTAGTTTTCTAAACATAGTTAGATTACATGATGCATGTGGAAAGTCATTTAATGCACTAAAGCTTTTATTACTAAAGTTGTATCGATTTAATATGGTGTATACCACTTTAATTGAACTAAATATGTTTATGTCATATTAAATTGTGAACTAGATGCTACTGGATAGGTAATGCAATTTAGAGACAGTGGCAATTTGAATCACCTAAAAAGGAGTTATAAATATTTTCCTATGATTAAAACACTATTTCAATGGGTTTAAATATTCCTGTATGAATTTCTGTTTTAACAGTACCAAATAATTTATCATGCAATTTCTCTGTATAGATATTGTCAATACAAAACCTTAGCACTTGGATTCACCCTAATCGGAGTTATAGATCTTTTTGTATGATTTAAATAGTGTTTAATGGTTTTAAATGATTCATATAGTTTATGTTGTCTAAAAATCAAACTAAAATTATATCTGTAATCTCCACGGAATTGTGATTTCAGGGACATATTATTTATAATTTTCTGAATAGTATTTATTTTCTTATGAATTTATTACTCTAAATAGGCCATTAAACTATTTAAATCTTCATGGAAAAACCTTACAGTAAAATGCTGGACTAATTGCATATTGATGATCTACATGGAACCAGCTTTCCATCAGTATATCATTTATATTTTTGTGACAAGCAATTAATTTTTAATGAATTTAATGATTTATAAAGCCATTAAAACTAATTAAACTGCGACGGGTTAAATAGTGGGCAAATGCTAGATCCAACCAGATATTGTTAAAGTACATTACAGTAGCTTCAATTTGATATATTATTCATATTTTTCGGAGTTACAGATAATTTCTTATGAATTTATTAACCTAAAAGACCATTAAAACTAATTAAATTACTGCAGTAACCACGTACAGTAAAAGTTGGATCTATTCTGATAAGATGATTCTACGTGAAATTATCTTCAATTTGATATATTATACGCAATTTTTGGACATGGTATGAATTTCTAATGAATTTTACAAGTTAGATCTATAATATGCAATTTTAAATTCGAACGGAATATTCCAGGGAATATTCCGCTGACTGGACAGGTTGACTTTGCATGCTGACTGGGACTAGATGTTGACCTTACGTTGACGTGGCGTTGATGACGAAGATGACCGGGATGACGACATGGCACGCATCGGTTTGATTGAATCTCGACCGTCTGGATAGGATCCGGTGGCTAGAAGAAGAGATTGACCCGATTTTGGCTCAGAAAAGACAAGAAACAGATCTGTGTTAGAGAGACAAATCCGTAGGTCAAATCGAAAAACTCAGAACATGAAAGTTGTGGGGAATCATTATTCCTACCTTCTCACCAAAGGAATTTGGATTTGAAGAAACGAGCGCGAGTACATCTTGGATTTACACCGTAAGATCTGAAATATTGCGATACGAAATTCTCCGGCTGTGGTGGATGAAAAGAGGTGAGGTTTGTCGGGATTGAAAGATTTCGACGATCCCTACAACTTTCGTGTTTTGACCGAAAGCAAAAGACGAAGTCTAGATGGGTTAAAAAGCGAAACAAGATTCGGGCATATGTAGATTCGGGATTTCGAGGAGAGAAACTCGTACAGCTATGCCTCCACGAGATTATATGGAGGTTTGAGATGGTTTAGAGATAGGCCTTGGAGTAGAGAACAAGTAGAAACAAACGGAAGTCGATTTGGAGTTGTAGATAAAAAGTTACAAGAGTTTGAGTAGAGATATATCTAACAAAACAGATTTTGCACGTTTTTCGGAGCAGCTCGACCGTCCCACAGCGCGTGGCCTGCTGGCTGGCTCGGTCCGGTCGGACCGAGTGGGCCGGCCCGTTCAGTTTTTTTTTTTTTTTTTATATATATACTTGTTTCCCTCATATCTTTTGCATATGAACTCCAAATGACATGATTCTTGTTTCTAAATTTTTCTAAAATCGAATAGATCATTATAGGATCAAAATTTTAATCTTTTTACTAGTTTGGAAGTAGTGGGTTTATAAATTCTTTTATATTTCATTTTATTTATATCTTTATGTATTTGTATTTGCTACATAACTTTTTCATACTAGCTCCAAATGAGCTCAATTTTGTTTCTAAAATTTTGTAATATTAATTGGATCTTTTAGGCTATAATTTAGCAATAATCGTTGTCTTAGCAATAGTGGGTTTTATAAAGTCAATTTAATTTCCTTTTGGAACATTTGGGCGAATCAACTATAGGATTTATATACCGATTTGGATTCATTTATGAGAACTTTGCATGGATGAAATGCTTATGAATGCTTCATGATTTTCATTTTGAAATCTTGCACACCAATTCTACAATCCATAATCAATCCATGCCCTTTTGCCTATATGGCTACTTAGGTCTTAACAAAAGAATATAAGATTTTGAATTCATGGTTGAGAGGAATTTCTATTCAAAAAGTTTCTTCTCTTTGAGAATTTTCAACAAAGTCAAACAATCAATCAATCTTATTTATTTATTTCACATTCCAAAATTAGGAGAATTTTGGGATGTGACAATACTTTACAGAAAATAAACAAAGGACATGAGCAAGTGTGAACTTGCCTTTTGTGATTGCAATATTATGCACTCACGGTCTTCAAGTCAATGTAAGATCCAATATATTAAATTGGCATCATTGGTCCGGTAAGGACTAATGTTTAAAGAAGCAATATGCTCTTATGCATAAGTAATGTGATGCACTTTATAAACGCGAATTCCATGAATAACGTTGTTCTAGGGTTTGGAAACTGGGAATGGTTTCTTTAGAATGTGTTGTCCTATTAGATAAGTTTCACACTTGTGCTTCTTATTAGGGCTTGTGAGTGTGTGTGAACAACACATATTTATACAATAATAAAATATACACATATGGAATGCTATTCAAGATTGTTTACACTTTAATTGTTTATCTTCAAACTTTGTTTTACAAGTAAGGTTACTCATAAAGAACTTAAGTGTTATTGATGTGGCAAAACGAATAACTTTTGAAGAAAGGATTCCTTTTCTAAGTTCTAAACAATCTTTGTGGTTAGTTGAGTCTGGTCGATGTTATTTGTGCTTGCTTGAATAGTTTGGTCTTGTGAGGCTTTATGACTTAACTATAACAGACCAATGTTAACTATAGAACATATAACAATGTCCTTAGTATTATGTTTAGAGTCTTGTAGACTAAAGTTAATTTTAAAGTATAGATGGTTTGAAAATGTAATTCTTATAACATTTATACCTCGTGTACTTGGTAATGTTTCCTTAAGGTTTCTTAAGAATGGTTATATTTTTACTTGGTGTAGTGGTTTCTTGATTTTCCAATGGAATAGTATCATTTACCTTCTTATAGATGAGTGGTCATAGTTTATAAACAAAGAAATAATATTGCTTAACTATTTATGGACTTATTATATTGTTGTGATAGTTTTGAAAACTAGAGTTTGAAGTATAATTCAATAAAATGGTATTGATAATGTTTTGAATCATTATGCCTTCATATTATTAATATACAAGACTAATATTTATTTATTAGACTTAATTTACTAATTTTAGAAATATTATTAACAAATTTTATTTACCCTTATATGAATTTTAAACTAAGGAAATAGGTTTAAATTCAATTACTAGAGTATTAAGTTTTTATTTATTTTAAAAGTGGAATATTATATTTTTAACAAGTATATATTATTTTTGTGATCATTTTGATATATTACTTTTATTTTTGTGATTCATAAATAATAAGATATGATTTTTATAAGATTTATTACTTTATAAATATTTGATAAATAATAAATACTTATTTAAGTGAAATAATAATGCAATGTTATAGTTTTAAATTAAAGTTCTTATTGTTTAAGATTTTTGGTATTTTATTTGTATTTTTCACACTTATCAATATTAAACATGAATTGTTTAAGTTTTATTACTTATAAAATCTTTATTAAATAATATTTATTTAAATGGTTATCATAATAATTGTTGATAATAGTTTAATGTTATAGATTTTATTTTTCTAAAAAATTTCATATATTATACACATTTTTCTGAATTATAAAACAAAAGTTATTGATTTAATAAGATTTAATCATTTTATTTCATTTCTGGAATATGTATATTTGGATTTATACTTTTTATTTTTTTCTTAAATAGGAAATAACTTTTTACACCTCACCCACACCTAGCCCAAGTCACAGACCAGTGGGCCAATGGCCACCTCAACTCTCAGATTATTAAATGTGTTTGTTACTGACCCTATATCTACTCCTAGACAATGACACATGGGCCCTGGGGCCACATTACACGCCACGCTAGCAAGGACTGGTCAAACTAGCTGACGTGGCTAGAACCCGACGTAGGCATGACGTCACACGAGTTGATCCTCACTGGTTGTGGATCGATCGATCGATCTAGTGCGCGCGCGGGGATGTGGCTAGGTGCGTTAGAAAGAGGGTATCCCGAGGAACCTATTGGTGGTGGCGCCGCCCTATTTTGGTCACCGAAGGACAACCGGCGACGAGCTGATGCGGCGGTTCTTGTGGTTGATCATGGTGGCGTGGATTTAGGAAGCAAACAAAGCATCTACGCATGCGAGGAGACTCAGGGACTCACCAGGAACGCGATGGTGTGGTTGATACGGCGAGGCGAGGTCGGAGACGACGGTGAGGTCGACGAACAGCGCCAGGAATCGAGGGTGCGATTGGGTTGATTCATGCCTCCTCCACTAGTGAAAGTTGGGGCAAACGAATGAGAGGAGCACAGTAGTCTCCATCGTGGTCTTATCTGGCTGAGGCGAGCATGGAATCGCCGGCACCGGCTTACCTCCGAGCTATGGTTCTTGATGAAGAAGAACCCGAGAGAGAGAAGATTTCAAAGGGGGAAATGGGGATGAGGATGAAAGGGAACATCGTCGTGGCCTCCTTATCCTCTCCTGGGGACGGCGGTGTGCATCTTGACACACTGACGGCGGCGGACGGCCTCGGCATCGCCACGGAGCTGCTTCCAGCTGGAGGAAGACGACGACAGTTTTGCAGAAAACACCCTGGCATTTCTTTCCTCTCAACCCGCGATCCTGCTTTCGTCCCACCTGTCTGTCACTGAAGAGAACGAGCTGGGCTGGCTGCTGGGCTTTTGTGGGCTGCACATAGGCGACATGTAAGAAGAGAGGAGTTGGGCCACGGCCAGTATTTGTTTTTTATTTGTTTTCCTTTTTCTATTTTCTGTTTTACTTTTCATATTTGTATTTAATCTATAATTTGAACTTTTCTAATAAAGTTTATTTGTTGAACACTTGCAACAAAAAATAGTGTCGATTGAGATTTATTTGGTAAATCTTAATGATGAATATTTTCTTTATACATAATTCTTTATTTTCTTTATATGAATCCCCTTTTAATATTATGTAATATCCTTTATTATTAATTTTCTTTCCATACTAAACCATGGCTTTATTATATGATATTTTCTTATTTGTTTATAAAACTTAACTCTATTTAGATCATAGTTTGAATAGAAGTTTTATATATAATGATCCTATATCATTATTTATTGAATGAAATACAAAAGAAATTAATATGGTTAATAGTACTTCCATTAATTTAGAAAATGGCGATGTATATATTCTGTTATGATAAACATAGAAGTTTAGGGTTTGAATTGTAAATGTTTACCCAAGGGTTTAGGGTTCTTAATTTACTTATATTCTTTTATTGATGTGAGTAAATATTAATAACTAAACATACGGTCTTTATGTTTGTGATCTCTAATGATATCACCCTTTAGAATAGAAAGTTACATCTAACATGTTTTATTGAAAAGAAATTGATAAAAATAGCTTCTCACACATATGGTTAAGGTAATTTGGAATAATAAAGATGTGCTTATGTGATGGGCTATAGGA
The DNA here is from genome assembly GCA_030063025.1 of Avena longiglumis. Classification (NCBI taxonomy): domain Eukaryota; kingdom Viridiplantae; phylum Streptophyta; class Magnoliopsida; order Poales; family Poaceae; genus Avena; species Avena longiglumis. The sequence goes on from CP125977.1 coordinate 125,743,615, forward strand.
AAATATTCCTTTGAAGTGATATGGAGATAAGATGATGCATCAATAACATGAAATGGATATTATGTTTGGTTTGAGATTTAGAGTTGAGTGTTTACCAAAAATGTCTATTTTCCATAATTCACAATCCTGGACTTCTAATTAAGGAATTCCTTTCCTAGATATATTACTTCTTCCTATCCATCATCATGGTTAACATGATGAGTTTTACTTCATAAAAATATCCGTATCCACCAATTATTCTTCTAAACTCATGGATCAATCCAATGAGTTTGACACTAAAGCATTTCATGATCTTCACCTATCCAGACTTGGCTATATCAACTACTCTTTTGTATATAATCTTCAATCCAACAAGTAGTTCCTTCAAACTTCACTCATAATCTTCCTTAATCATCCATCCCTAATATTTCTCCATTAAATGTATACATCCAACTAACTTTCTCTAAAGCTTACCATCCTTTAAGTTGAATAACACTACTTCCATAATTCTATGCTATACTAGCTTTGATTTAATCATACTATCTTACATTTACTTCACTCTAATACTCCTACTTCAACCTCACATTATTTTAATGTGACTTTTAATGACTACTCTAGGTTAACTTTTCTATACTAGGGTTTCAATCATGTTCTACCCACCAATGTCACTTATACTAGATATAAGTAAACAATCCTGGTGAGCAAGGCATGATCATTATAATCCTTTAATCATTTATAGCTTAAGTATCCAATTGGCTAATCAAGGCTTTACCAATACAACCCTACAATTGTATTAGAATTATCTTCTTAGTATCTCTAATTCGATTAAGGCTGTTATTCATGGACTATATATGCCCCCTTGATCAAATAGAATTACTACTGATAACTATCTTCAGACTTCATTCTTGTAATCATCTTTACTACCACATAATTAGATATCCCAATAACTCTTCTATCATTTCAGGAGTGAGTTGAACTCCATCAATTATCACATTGATTTATTATTCTTCAATCACTCCCATCCTATAGATGATATCTAAAACTAGCATTACTATTTCCTCTTCTTAGTGATTTCCCAACATTGATGAACCACAGATATTGAGATAGGATTCCATAAGGATTGATATGGAAAGAAAAGTATATGGTGAATGATCTAGACTTAGTTTTTTCCTTTCCCAATCTCACTAAAGATTTTAAGTTAGGTATTACCATGCTAATCATGGTATAATGAGATAAGAAATAAATAAGTCAAGAGTAAATTATTACATTCTTAACTTGGTATTCATGGGTTGTTGTGATGAATAGTATGATATGATCCCTTATGGATCAGATATTAGTCATTGAAGCAATGCATTATGATTTAATTGTTATTATATTTGATCTAACCTTAGATCAAATTATGGTTACCCAAAAATAAGATTTTAGCAAAGTCATATTGAAACTTTTCACAGTCAACTTGATGATCTACCTCAATTCCATCAAGTTCAGAGAAGCTTCAATCATGTTAACAAGTTTTGTTCAAAAGCGCAAAAATTATTCGGATTTTCTAGGCATGAATGCAATGCACACATCTGGGTTCAACTTATTTCTGAGCTCTAATGCTGGGATGTTACACTTATGCTGGCTAGACTGGCAAAACGCTGGGTCAGACTCAAGCCTCTAAGAGGTGGCCTTTTCCTGCTGTTTCACCGCCTTGGCCACTAGGTCATAGACCTGGTCCACCGCCTCAGGTGATCTATCCTGCTCCAGAAGGGTTTTGGCGACGGCGAGGTTTGGTAGAGGAGTGGGCATCACCTGCCTGCCTTCACTATCAATGTATGGTTTGGCTTGTGCCAGCTTCAGGGGAGCCCATCCTAGGTTTCACCGTACACCAGGATCGTTGATGACGCGAGCTGGAGATTTCTTGGCCTTCTGCTGCTGCAGCAGAGTCTTGTACTCGGCCTCCATTGCTCTAGCTTTCTCTATTGACTTATGCGCGTTCGCCACATCTTGATCTAGCTTTGCGCCTTGCTTCGTGATGGCCTGCGCTTCCTCTAGCAGCTGCTGGCGCTTCTCGTCAAGCTGGACTACATTGCTTATATGAGCCACGGTCATGGGCTCGACGAGGAGATTGTCGTACATCACTCTATCAGTTGGAGTAACTTGGGTAGCAGCAGACGTAGATGCTGGAGGCGGCGGGTTTGCGGTGTTGTTGTTGCTCGGTCCGGTGTCGAGTTCCTGCGGCTATTGCACTGGGTTAGGCGGAGGGGGCATGTCCTTTGCGCGATCATTGTCGGCAGCGAGAAGTGGACCCTTCCCCTTGTCCAGCGTTGTAGTCGGAGCTCTTCCGGGTTGATCTTCATCCATCGCTGTCCCGATGGTGATGCACACTTCTCGGGATGCGATGGTGTTGTTGGCCTATTCGTCGTGCTGGTAATCTTCCTCCATCTCCTGCATGGCAGAGTCTAGCTCCTCCGGTCTGAAATCTATCTCCTCTGAATCTGCACTGAAGTCGACGTAAAGTGCGTCAATTACAAAGTTAGAAGGTGTCGGAGCTTCCTCGATGATGGGGGGTGGGGGTGCAACATGCGCGATGATGACTAGAAGTGGTGGCGCAATTGCGGAAATGGCGGCCGAAGGTGGTGGTGGCGGTGGCTGAATTGGTGGCGCTCCGTCAATGAGCGTAAGAGCTGTCAGAGCTGCCTCTTTAGCCTCCGCGTAGTTGTTGACGGTGTTCACCATGATTTCGAAGGTGAGGCGTCCTGAAGCCTCCTGCAGCCTTAGAGAATGCCGGAGAAGTGTTCCCTGGTCCAGTCCTTCCACAAAGTGATACATGGCATCATCATTGGGGTAGTGCGCCAGATCAGCCCATATACAGAGCCACCTGGCAAGGTAATCGCGAGGGTTTTCGACCTCTCTCTGAACGCAGCGCGCCAGATAAAAGATGGTAACCACGCCGATGAACTTGGATCTCTGTTTTCTAGACGCACGGATGAACCCGGTGGACTTGTAGTGATCTTCCACCATTATATCCTACACAGGGGCGGTTTGGCTGGGCCTTGAATTTTTCTGATCTCTGCCGGAAAACTCCGAGGAGACATCGATCCTTCCGCGAATGTATCCTGCCCGTAGGCGGTCTGTGCGGGTCTTGATTCTCCTCCAACTCCCAAGGAACTAGTGCCCGAGTCGGTTTCGCCGATGAAGAGGTGGATGTCTCTGATGGGGACGATCGAGCATCGTGTAGGGTTCGTCTTCGCTGGGATCAAAAACTCGTCGGGAGGTACGATCGGAACGTTGCCGGAGAAGAGAACGCGATCGATGTCTACGGTTTTGCTGATTCCCGCGAAGATCTTGGTACTCGCCCGCTGAAGAGCCTGAAGTGCCTCTTGCCCCACGGTGGGCGCCAACTGTCATGGTATTGCCGACAAGTACGCCATGGAGGGGTCCTCATAGTGCATGTTTAAGACATGGGGGAAGGCGGACGGTGACGGGTACGAGGTAACATAGCTTACCCAGGTTCAGATCCCACAACGGTGGCGGAATCCTACTCCTGCTATAAATCACTATAATGGCAATATGCCGAGTTACAGAGATAGGTTCACTGTGCAAGGTGTATGTTAATCAATGACCTAAAGGCTCCCATAGGCCCGACTTATATAGTCGCCAGGTCCTAGGGTTACAGGGAAAAGTCCTATCCGGACAGGTTACAGAGTCCTACACTGTCTACAATTAGTCTAGCGTGTCTTGTACTCCAAGGCTCCGGATACGTCGGTGACTCCTCCGTAGCCTTCCTTTATCCGGCATGGGCCTCCCTTCTAGATCCATGTAACTGGGCCGCCCAGCAGGCCATGGGCCATGCTACCAACTGTGGGCCACCCGGGTTATCCGGATAGGAGACATGCTATGAGGATACCCATATAGCATATCCCCAACATAGATCTTATGAGCTCCGTTCATGATTAAGATCTAATCTATTTGTAATCGTGCATGTTATGTTTGCAGGGATCCGATAGATATTTGATTAATGGTTTTGTCTATTTGATACTATCATGTATGTGTTGTTTGTGATCTTGCATGCTCTCCGTTGTTAGTAGCTATCTTGGCCAAGTAGTTGCTAGTGACTCCGAGAGGGGATATTTATGCTCGATAGTGGGTTCATGCCTCTAGTTTCCAAGGGAAGTGACAGAAATATCTTCGGTTGTAGATGTGTTGTTGCTACTAGGGATAAAACAACGATCTCTTGTTCATGGAACAAGTGGATTGTTTACCTTACACACTTTGCTTAAAACAGTTGTCTGTTGCTCGCAACTTAATACTGGAGGGGGTTCGGATGATAACCTGAAGGTGGACTTCTAGTCATAGATGCAGTTGGATGGCGGTCTATGTATATTGTTGTATTGCCTAATCAAATCTCATAGGATCTTTTTGTCTGGTATTGCATTGTTATGCCTTGCTCGCCTCTGCCAATTGCCTCATGTAATTTGTTTACCCTTCATGCCATGTTGTTTATCTAAGGAGAGCCCCTCTAGTGAACTATGGACCTCGATCCAATCTTTACCATTGATACATCCTCCACTGTTACCTGTTTACTTGCTACAAACCATTACCTTCCACACCATATGTTTAATCCTTTGTTACAGCAACCGGTGAGATTGATAACCTTACTGTTAGTTGGGGCAAAGTCTTGATTTTGGGTTGCGCAGGTCTCCATGTTGCTTGCTGAAGGAAATATGCCCTAGAGGCAATCATAGAGAAGATTATATTTCTTATGTATCCATGAGTTATTGTAATGTTCCTTGAATATCCATATCAGGCAACTTCTATTGATTGGCAATTATGTGAATTGTTTGTGAAACTCTTTACTTGTATGGTTATCTAATAGTTTTCCCTAGTCGGAGTTCATGTGAGGACACACGTGAATATTAGACTAGCACATCGATTGGTTGATGACTATGTTTCGCAAGTCATAGACATGGAGATGTCAAACCAATGATGTGGACACATGTTATGAACATGGGATTGGACTGACCCAACTTGAGACTGGAAATTAGACTTGCAGCTCTCTACATATAGTGTACGTTTTGTCCTTAGACCTGAGATTGTCGCATGTACTTGAGATGTGGATTGACCTACTTTGGGCTATCAGACGCTCCTCCGTAACTGGGTAGTTATAAAGGTAGCTTTCGGGTTTGTCCTGAAGCATGCTGCAAGGCATGGTCAATCAAGATGGAATTTGCCCCTCTCTACTTGAGAGAGATATCTCTGGGGCCCTCGAGTGACCGGATCCATAAATGCATGGTCGTGCTACATAAGGTTAACAGTTAACCTAGTAAAGGGATTCTGAATAACAGTATCAAGAAAGGGAGGTCAGCTTGGAGCTAGACCAAATATCATGAGGCAAAGGGAAAGACATGTACTAAACCTTGTGATGGTTCGTCCGATATGATCTTTGTATGCGTTTAGGAGTTGGCACGTCTTGCTAGAGGCCGCTGCCAACTATTGACAGAATAAGTGTATTTGTGCCATGTCTATACGTCTATGAACCTGTAGGGTCACACACTTAAGGGGCTGGAAGCCTAATGAGAATTAGATCCGAATTAGACCAGGCTTAGGATACTAATGGGCTGCTAATGTAGAATCCGACTAGGGACGCCTATATAAGAGAGGGTGGGGCGAGATGACCAGGGTTAGACTATTCCACCCAGCCGCCACTCCTCACGCCTGAGTTGCGCGCACAGACTGTAACATCCCAAAAATCATAGTTTCAAAACTCATTCATATCACTTTGCATCATTCATTCATTTAGGGTTTTCCTCAAAAATCACTTAGTGATAGAATATGAGCTATGATTTCATGTGGTCATTTTGTCCCAAATAAACATCACCCTTTGAATTTTGAATGTTTAAATACTTGTTGTTTATCTCCATTGATGGAAAGTTTGGGTAAAACTTTTAAAACCCCAAGATTTCAAATTTAGGAGTAGTTTTCAAAATCTCTTTCTATTACTTGCAATCAGGAACAAATCCCTAAGTATTTTAGAAACCAAGTTGGACAAGCCTTGCAAAGTAAACATTTAGTTTTATGACTATTTTTGAATCCACAAAAACCCTGCAAAAATCCCAAAGCAGTTTGATTTCAAAAGGATTTGAATTCATATTAAAATTCATACCAGAAAATGGATTTAGAAAAAGAAAAGAGTCCTTCAAAAGAAAAAGGCCACGCCGAATCTGCCCACAGAAGAACGAGCCCAAGAAGCCACCCGGGATCTCCTTTTCTTCACACGCAGCGAAACGCAACCGCACGACAAGCAGACCCCACCGCACTACGCGCACTCACCGACAAGCGGCCATCTCCACGCCAGTCGTCTCCACCCGACGACCCGTTCGTCCCCAATCAACGCCGCCGCTTCTGAGTGATAATCGGGCATCAATTGAATCAATGGCCGGCGAATTCGGTGAGCCTCGAGCCCCTCGCTCGCGTTACTTTATCTTGTTCGTGAATCTCTGGCACCTTCCGACACCCTCCGTTTACCTTCGCATGACCGTAGCTTCGGCAACGTCGACGACTGACCGTCACCGCCTCCTGCACGAACTCCGGCGAGCTCCAGTGGTAAGTCCAGACCGCCCCGAACCTTGTCGTTCACGCTCGCATGTTCTCCGTGATCTTCCGCATCTAACCACACCTCCCTTTGGCATCCTAGTGAACTACAACGTCGCCTCTGACCTCGAGCAGAACCGCCGTTGCCAGATCCAACTCCGGCGAGCAATCTACCGCAACCCTGAGCGCCCCTTGCCGAGCTAATCACACGTCGAGCATCCCCACATCCTCGCGGTCTCGGTGAGCATCTTCCCCATCCACCTAGCAATCTGTACCGCCGGCGCCGCCACCGTCTGGCCGTCGCCGCCGCGCACAGCTGAGAAGCGCCGCCCGTTTTTGGCCGGTTGATTTAGAACGTTGGATCTGTATCGTAGCGCCAGGATAGATTCATTTAACCCCGAAGCGGTACGCGATCTGGAGCGTTCGATCTATTTAGATCCTGCGGCTGCAGAAGCGCGATCCAACCGAAGCGGTACGCACCAATCACAGCGCGACGCGTGGCTAGGTTAGATCTAAAAACAGATTTAAAAACCAGATTTAGATTCAAACTTCAAATGCTTATAACTTTTGAATGCCACGTTGGATTTTTGCAAATTTTATACTGTTGGATTCAGTGAAACAAGGCCTTTCTGAATATCCACTTTATTTAGCATATAGTAACAGTTAAAAATGATTTTTATTGTGGAACATGTTTAGGGCTATTTTAGATATAGTTCTATTTTTGTATATTATTTTGGGGCCAAATAAGTTTAGTTGGCAAACTTGTGTCATGTTAAGTTCTGTACTCATGAACATACTTGGTATAATTTTCAAAAAAATCACCACTTAGTAAATTCTTGCATGCATGCATTCATATTATTTTTGGTTGTTATGTATTGTGTGTAATTGTATGCAATTGTTTCTTGTGTAGATTTTGCTAGTGATTGTGATTGTGAAGAGTGCTACTCTCCCCACTACCAAGGCAAGTGATATTTTCATGAATATTCCTATCCCAAGTTTTATGTAGCATTAGTTATTTTGCTAAAGTATTGCATGATATGTTGCTAAAGGGCTAAATTGGGAAATCCTAAGTAGAGTGTAATAATAGAAATGCTAGGGAAATTTTCCTAAGTTAAGATACTCTATTTTGCCTAGCCTAGTATATAGCAAACAAGGCTGGTGGACATCTATATACTATATGATAAAAATATTCTAAGTCAAAAGACTTATATTTTCTTAATAAAACAACTAAGACAAATGAACCTCCTGGGTGGAATGGGAAGGTTGGGTTATGTTGAGTGGTTACACAAGGCCATGGACTTGGGTTGTGTATCACACTTGTGGAATGCCACCCAGGCACAAAGGGATTTGGAGGCCAAGTGTGGAGAAAGCTTACAGTGCAACCACTTGGCAAAATGGGCTCTGCCATGATCATATAGGTTGCTAGAACTTAGTCATTTGGACAGTTGGTGGTAGATGGGATGATAGGATGGAACGCGTCCATTTGACTAAGGAAAGGCTTCTGAAAGGTCCTGTCTTGGGAAACCAAGTCTAGTGGGGAAAGTGCACAACCTCTGCAGATGGAAAACCTAAGTACTTAGCCTTGTCCAAGGAAATGGACACTTTTGAGCATCAAGACATGGAAGCCACAAGAATCTCATCACTCCAACTTCTAAGTAAAAATTTGTGGGTGAACAAGGGTGAAGGACCCCAATGTCTATTGGTGGTTTCCTTGGGAATGTTTTTGACAAAGAAAACTTAGTGATTTCAACTAATAGGAAAAACTTATTTTAAAGCAAAGCAAGCCAAGCTACACTAGCCAAAAAGCATATAGTAAGTAATCCACTTAAAATATACTAAGGTATCACTTGCCAATACTATTCCAAAGTATTGACCCTCTGTGGCTGTAACTTGTGATGTTGCAGGTTACTCCGATGATGATTAGGAGTCATGAGTCTACACTCAACATGCTTGCCTGTGGCACATGAAGATGAAGACTTGTGTTTATTTACTTATTCCTTAAAAACTCTTGTATTAGGCCTATGGCCCTGAGTTGTAAAAGACTATGTTTTATCTCTGGAATGAATGTAATAAACGACCTTTGTATCTGTGTACTTCATCTTAAACTGTGGATGCTAGCATTGATCAAGGGACTAGCATTGCAATCACAGGGATCCTATCCTTTATAAAGGAGGGGTTTAACACGGACCTAGCAGTCCAGCGTCTGACGCTTCCACCCTGCACGTGTGGATACCTCGGAGGTGCTGCATCTGTGGCACTTGGACGAGCCGCGCAAGGGGAGCTCCTCGTGGGACGAGGACAAGGAGGAGACGTAGAACGTCTACACTGCTTCGACGCGCTTCATCAAGTTCTGCAGCTGCGCATCTAGTGATAATCCCGTGATTTATGACATCGGTATTCCTGGTTTACGCGGTAGAAAATTTTGATTTGCACTAGTGTAGCCTACCTGCATCCCTTCAGTGGTATCAGAGCCGATGCTGTTCAGTTATAGGTTCGGGATGATTGCATATGGTGATATGCAGATTGATATGAATGATGTGATTGTTTGTATTGCGGTGGTTCAGGATTGATCTGTGATCTTGTTTTCCATGATCGTGATTCTGAGGTCGTTGAACAACTTACCCCTACCGGTCAATTTCCGCCATCGGGGTAGACAATGACACATAAATCCCGTTGAACCACGCGAAGATCAATATGATTGATCGAATCGGAACCAAGATCTATAATCGATGTACCGTGATCAAAGGATTTTGATTGAATCGGAAGAATAGTCGGTTTATAGTAAATTTGATTTGCCGATCAAAATCCTTAAAGAAAATTGTGTAGATTTGATCTCTCATTTTTCACCGAGGGGCGCTTCCCCTTTGAACCCCTCAAGGGGAGACCCCCTAGAGCCCCCCCTTAATCGTAGCCCCTTTCGTATTTCGTTAAGGTAACTAGGTCTTGCGATGTCACATGATCCGATAGAATGCGATTATATGCATAACTTGTTTTTGCAGGATGTATGTGATCAGTATGGCCCGAAGTCCTTCATTGCAAAGACTTATTGCCCTGAAGTCCTTCATCTCTTCTGCTGGATTTTTCTTAGGAATAAGGACAATTGTAGTGTCATTGACCCCTTCTTGCATCTCCTTATCCTCAAAGAATCTTTTCACCGCTCCAATCACTTCTTTCTTCATAATTAACCAATTCTTTTGAAAAAATTGGGCCGGGAAACCATCAGGACCCGGGGACTTTAATGGGCCAATTTGAAACAAAGCATCTGCTATTTCATCATCAGTGAATGGTCTACATAAGATGTCATTTGTTTCGCTTCTAACCTTATGTTCAAAAAGATTCAGCAGCGGTTCAGGATCCACCGTCCAGTCCCTTTCAAACAGTGGGTGATGGCTTGTGTTTCCTCGGTAAAATACAGTGTGAGATTCAATGGAGTCTTGACAGAGCCGTTCTCGCCATCTAGAGGGCTAAGGCAAGGTGATCCTTTATCGCCATATTTATTTCTCTTTATCGCTGACGGACTTTCGAATATCTTACAGAAGTATTTGGAGGAAGGACGACTCCAACCGCTAAAAATTTGTAGGCGTGCTCCAGGGGTCTCTCATTTGCTTTTTGCAGATGATAGCCTTTTATTCTTTAAGGCTACGGTGGAGCAAGCTAGAGCGGTGAAGGAGGTGTTGCACATGTCTGAATCTTGGTCAATTGATTAATCCAACAAGTGTTCTATATTATTCATCGATTTTGCCCGAAGCAGTTTCCAAGCATCAAGCAAGAGCTGGAGATTGTACAAAGCCATTTTGAGGAGAAGTACTTAGGCCTTCCCACTCCGGAGGGACGCATGAAGGAGGAGAAATTTCAGCCCATAAAAGAAAGATTTACAAAACGCTTGTGACCGGTCGAAAAGTACATGTCAGTGGGAGCGAAGGATGTACTTATAAAGAGTGTGGCACAATCAATTCCAACATATGTTATGGGAGTCTTTAAAATGTCAGCGCAATTTTGTGAGGATTATATGAGGATGGTTAGAGATTTTTGGTGGGGAGATGAGAAGAATAGGAGGAAAGTTCACGGCTTGCTTGGGAGAAACTAACATGCCCCAAGACCTTGGTGGATGGGATTTAGGGACATGAAGTGTTTTAATCAAGCCTTGTTAGCGCGCCAGGCATGGAGACTAATCATGCATCCAGATAGCTTATGTGCAAGGGTGCTTAAGGCAAAGTATTATCCTAATGGATCTTTGTTGGATACCGCTTTCCCATCGGATTCATCAGCTTCATGGAAGGGGATTGAGCATGGTCTGGAGCTATTGAAGCAAGGAGTAATATGGAGGATTGGAGACGGTGCAAAAACAAAGATATGGAGGCACAAGTGGGTTCCACACGCTTCCAAATTGAAAACAATTGAGAAGAAGAACTGGAACAGATCGACATATGTTAATGAATTAATGATTCTGGCGAGAAACAATGGGATGAGCAGCGTGTTCGTCATCCGTTACATGAGGATGACGACACGGTCCTAAGAACTGTATTCCTTGCCGTGACATGGAAGACTATCTTTGCATGGCATTATGAGAGGAATGGGATTTTACGTGAAGAGTGCATACAAAGAAGCGTGGTCTAATTCGAATGGGTGTGCGTAACAATGCAACCAGCACCAATCCGGATGGGGAGAGAAAAATATGGGAGGCTCTATGGAAGATTGAAGTGCAACGAAAATCAGAATATTTGGTTGGAAGCTAGCTCACGATAGCACAGCAACCTGGAAGAACAAATGGAAAAGGACATTAGAAGACGAGGGTGCATGCCCACTGTGCGGGCAAGATATTGAAAATAGTTACCATGCGGTTGTGCAATGTACCAAGTCCAAGACATTAAGGAAAGCTATGAGACAACACTGGGTTTTGGGAGGAGAACAAATTCAGCTACACCGTCGAATTGGTTCCTTGTGTTGTTGGACTCCATACCACATGGTGTCGATCGCGGTATTGATGTTGCTATGGAGGTGTTGGCACTTGAGGAACGACGCTATTCACGAGCATGGGAGAGCAACCATCGCAGACTCGGTATCTTTCTGACGAACTACGCTGAATCCTTGTTGCCACCTCGGGTTAGTGAGAAGGATAAAGGAAAGAGACCTATGTACGCTGCGACTTCACGGACAAGCCGCATGGGACGTCAACGAGGCGGGGTGGCGATGCCGCCGAATCTGGGCAAAGATCAACGTTGACGCAGCCTTTAATGCGTAAACCGGAGCTGCTAGTGTGGGGGTGATTGCCGAGACTGCAGAGGTTTGATCACTTATGCCGCTGCCAAAAACATCCCGCGATGTGCATCATCGAGCCGAGGCGTTGGCATGTCTAGAAGGAGCAAGAGCTGCGCAGAGAGAGAGTTCACATGCCCATCATTTTTGAGTCTCGACAACTTGGAGGTCACTACGGCTCTTCAAAAGAAATCTGTGCGGTCTTCCTGGGAGCCGATCATGGAGGAGGTTCGAGGCACATTTGCATGTTTACAAGAGGTACGAGTACAGAAAGTAAAGAGAGTTTGTAATAAGGTAGCACATGAACTAGCTAAACTGGCCAAGAGTACTGGAATTGATTCGGAGTGGATCCTGCATAGCCCACCAGCAATTTCAGAACTGCTACTCCAGGAATGTAATCCCTTGTTTCGCTAATTAATGGAACTCTCTTTACCCTCAAAAAAAAAGTATGGCCCATATATGTATGTGATGCATGTATAAAATTTATCATGACATGCGTGTCGTGAGTAGGGCAACACGGCTGGAGCCATATGTGTTGTCAATTATTGTAATGGCCTGCGTGCCAACTTGTGATGATCCCAATACTATGTAATTTAGATTACTAGCTTCTAGGAGTAATAGCTTTTATTAGTTCTTGGAGGACTCATAACTTGGAGGATGGCTCGCATGGAACATGAAGATAGAGATCATCATGGTGGATAGGTTCTATGGCGATAGAGATCACCATGAGAAAATGGGACATTCTCTATGCATGCTTAGATGATATAAGTAGAACGATCCCTCACAAAGTTTAAGTTAAACCATGCCCTCCCAACCAAACCTTGCACCATCCTATGCCCTGTACAATCATTGGTGGGCCTATGAAATTAGGGTGCCATGGTTTTCCTTGGCTGGATGGGTTTGTATCGGACACCTACATGCATAAGGGTTGGTGAGCTTGAAAAGGTCATCTTAACAGTTAAGGACCTTGGGGAATAAAGGTTGGGCGCCTAGTTTTGACATAGAGATGTCACCCAACAACAAGAGTCATATGTGATATGATTAGCAAGTGTTGCTTACCTATTTACCTTGTTTTCTAGCAGTGGTGCTAAAGCTCACTAGTCGACTTGTTAATTGTGGATCTTGAATCACTTAGTATCAATAGAGGTATATTTATTTAAGTGGGAGTATATGCTATTAAATTGTTTAATATGTTTTACTCTTTCATGGTTACATGGCTTAGTATTTTGCATGTTTTTTGTTGTAGATCAATGGCACCGAACACTGCATCACCTTTTTCTTTGCGTTCGATTCTTGACAAAGATAAAGTAAATGGAACAAACTATTCGGATTGGGTCCATAACCTAAGAATTGTTCTTAGGTCCGATAAAAAGGAAACGGTTCTGGATACCCCAATCCCCGATGAACCTGCTAATAATGCAATTGTTGCCCTTAAGAATGCCTATAAGAGAGCATGTGATGATTCTCTTGAGGTTAGCTGTCTTATGCTTGCATGCATGGAACCTGAACTCCAAAAGAAGTTTGAGGATCAGGACGCGTACGATATGATCGTCGCTCTTATGGACATGTTCCAGACTCAGGACAAGACTGAGAGGTACAATGTCACCAAGTCCTTTGTGGAATGCAAGCTGGCAGAGGGAGCAGTTGTAGGCCCCCATGTGATCAAAATGGTTGGTTACAGTCAGACTTTGGAAAAGCTTGGTTTTCCACTAGGACAAGAGTTGGCTACTGATTTCATTTTGGCGTCTCTTCCATCTAGCTATGGGCAGTTCATTTCGAACTACCATATGTATGGGGTGGAGAAGGGCCTTAATAAGTTACGCGGGATGCTAAAAACAGCAGAAAGTGACATGAAGAAGTGTGCAGGGCATAGCCGTGTGATGGCTATGCAGAATAAGCCTAGCTTTAAAAAAAGGTACTTCTTGGTCGAAGAAGAAGTGCAAGTCTAAGGATATGATCCTTAAGCCTGCACCCAATCAAAAGGTTGGACCTGCAGATGACACTGAGTGCTTCTTTTGTCATGAACATGGCCACTAGAAAAGAAACTGTAGTAAGTACCCGGCTTATTTGAAGAAGAGTGGGAGTAAGAGTACTTCCAACTCAGGTACGCTTGTTGTAAATGTTGTGGACATTCTTCTCGCTGATTCCTATGTTAACTCTTGGGTATTTGATACCGAATCGGTTGCTCATATTTGCAATTCAATGCAGGGGCTAATAAGGACTAGAGAAGTGAAGAAAGGCAAAGTGGATTTTCGCGTCGGAAATAAAGCAAGGGTTGCTGCATTGTTCATCGGCGTCATGCAATTTCACCTTCCGTCAGGATTTGTTATGGAGTTGAAGAATTGTTATTACATTCCAAGTATGGGTCGAAACATTTTATCACCTTCATGCTTGATGAGGGATGGATATTCATTTGCGAGTATGAACAATGGTTGTGTAATCTCAAAGAATGATATGTTTATGGCTAATGCTCCCATTGTGAATGGGTTATTTATTTTAAATCTTTATGATGCATATGTTTACAATGTTAGTGCTAAAAGGCTTCGGCCTAATGATTTGAGTTCTACCAATTTCTGGCATTGTCGTTTGGGGCCTATAAGTGAAAGGGCATGAAGAAGCTCCATGGTGATGGTCTTCTAACTTCGTTTGATTTTGAATCATACGAGACATGTCAGGCTTGTTTACTTGGAAAGATGACCAAGTCGCCTTTTTTGGGTTTACCCGAGAGAGCTAAAGACTTGTTTGAACTCATACATATTGATGTATGTGGACCAATGAGCACGACGGCTAGAGGAGGATATCACTACATCATTACTTTCACTGATGATTTCAGTAGATATGGTTATGTCTACTTGATGACGCATAAGTCTGAAACTTTTGAAAGGTTCAAGGAGTTTTAGAGTGAGGTAGAGAATCAACGTGGCAAGAAAATAAAGGCCTTATGGTCTAATCGTGGAGGTGAATATTTGAGTCACGAATTTAGCAATCATCTTAAGAGTTGCGGAATTGTTCCACAGCTCACGCCGCCCAGAACGCCTCAAAGAAACGGGGTCTCTGAACGGCGCAATTGAACTTTGTTAGACATGGTTCGATCGATGATGAGCCAGTCGGATTTACCATTATCATTTTGGGGATACGCTCTAGAAACGGCAGCTTTCACACTTAACAGGGTACCATCTAAATCCATAGTTAAGACACCATATGAGATGTGTACTGGAAATAATCCCAGTTTGTCTTTTCTAAAGATTTGGGGTTGTGATGCATTTGTCAAGCGACTTCAGTCAGACAAGCTAACACCCAAATCGGATAATTGCATTTTCGTGGGATATCCGAGGGAAACCTTAGGGTATTACTTCTACAACCGAGAAGAGGGCAAAGTGTTTATCACTCGTAGCGGTGTTTTCCTAGAGAAAGAGTTTCTCACAAAGGGAACGAGTGGAAGGTCGGTGCGACTTGAAGAAGTTCAAGATGAGCCAATTGGGGATGCTTCTATGAGTGATGCTATTGTAGCAGAACAAGTTGAGGAACCAGTGGCAATAGAAGCACCACAACCACGAAGGTCGGCGAGGCTTCGCGAAACGCGGTAATTATTATTGTTAGACAATGATGAGCCTGCGACCTATGCAGAAGCGATGGTGGACCCAGACTCTGAGAAATGGCTGATTGCCATGAGATCTAAGATAGAGTCCATGGGAGATAATCAAGTTTGGAACTTGGTTGACCTGCCTGATGGTTTTAAAGCCATCGAGTGCAAATGGATCTATAAGAAGAAGATTGATATGGATGGAAATGTTCACAACCATAAAGCTCGACTTGTTGCAAAAGGTTTTAGACAAGTTCAAGGAGTTGACTACGACGAGACTTTCTCGCCTGTAGCGATGCTTAAATCTATACAGATTATTCTAGCCATTGATGGACATTTCGACTATGAAATATGGCAGATGGATGTCAAGACGGCTTTCCTAAATGGAATCCTTACTGAGGACGTGTATATGATGAAGCCCGAAGGTTTTGTCGATCCAAACTATGCTGGAAAGGTATGCAAACTTCTAAAGTCTATTTATGGGCTGAAGCAAGCATCTCGGAGTTGGAACATTCGATTTGATGAAGTTGTAAAGGAGTTTGGCTTCATCAAAAACAAACAAGAACCTTGTGTTTATAAGAAGGAAAGTGGGAGAGCACTTGTATTTCTAATCGTATATGTAGATGACATATTGCTGATTGGAAATGAAATTCCTATGCTCGAGTTTGTTAAGACCTCATTGAAATATAGTTTTTCGATGAATGACTTAGGAGAAGCGGCATATATTCTAGGCATCAAGATCTATAGAGATAGATCAAGAAGGCTAATTGGTTAAGCCAGAGTACATATATTAACAAAGTGTTAAAATGGTTCAGCATGGAAGAGGCTAAGAAGGGGTTCTTGCCCATGCCTCACGGCATTAAACTCAGCAAGACTCAGTGTCCTTCGACTACTGATGAGAGTGAGCGTATGAGTAGGGTTCCATATGCTTCGACTATTGGATCCATCATGTATGCAATGATATGTACTCGCCCAGATGTTTCCTATGCTCTAAGTGTTACGAGCAGATACCAGGCTGATCCAGGTGAAGGTCACTGTACAGCGGTAAAGAACATCCTTAAGTACTTGAAAAGGACTAAGGATGTGTTCCTAGTTTATGGAGGGGAGGATGAACTCAGTGTAAGGGGTTACACAGATGCGAGTTACCTTAATGACTCAGATGACTCCGTATTGCAATCTGGTTATGTGTTTGTCATGAATGGTGGTGCTGTGAGTTGGAAAATTTCCAAGTAAGATACGGTGGCCTCCTCTTCAACAGAAGCTGAATATATTGCTGCCTCGGAGGCTGCTAAGGAAGCTGTTTGGATTAGGAATTTCCTGATCGCTCTTGGTGTGGTTCAGGGCGTGTCCAATCCCATGGATGTTTATTGTGACAATAATGGTGCTATTGCACAAGCCAAGGAGCCTAGACAGCACCAGAAGAACAAACATATTCGCATGCGTTACCATCAGATTCGAGAGTTTGTTGAGGATGGTAGTGTCATGATATGCAAAATAAATACGGACTCAAATGTTGTTGACCCTTTTACAAAGCCACTCCCGCAGCCTGCGCATGAGGCGCACGCAAGAGCAATAGCTATTAGATACAATCTAGATTGACTCTAGTGCAAGTGGGAGACTGAAGAAAATATGCCCTAGAAGCAATCATAGAGATGACTATATTTCTTATGTATCCATGAGTTATTGTAATGTTCCTTGAATATCCATATCAGACAACTTGTATTGATTGGCAATTATGTCAATTGTTTGTGAAACTCTTTCCTTGTATGGTTATCTAATAGTTGTACCTAGTCGGAGTTCATGTGAGGACACACGTGAATATTAGACTAGCACATCGATTGGTTGATGACTATGTTTCGCAAGTCATAGACATGGAGATGTCAAACCAATAATGTGGACACATGTTATGAACATGGGGTTGGACTGACCCAACTTGAGACTGGCAATTAGACTTGCAGCTCTCTCTACACATCATGTACATTTTGTCCTTAGACCTGAGATTGTCGCATGTACTTGAGATGTGGATCGACCTACTTTGGGGCTATCAGACGCTACTCCGTAATTGGGTAGTTATAAAGGTAGCTTTCGGGTTTGTCCTGAATCATGCTGCAAGGCATGGTCAATCAAGATGGGATTTGACCCTCTCTACTTGAGAGAGATATCTCTGGGCTCCTCGAGTGACCAGATCCAGAAATGCATGGCCGTGCTACATAAGGTTAAGAGTTAACCTAGTAAAGGGATTCCGAATCACAGTATCGAGAAAGGGAGGTCAGCTTGGAGCTAGACCAAATATCATGAGGCAAAGGGAAAGACATGTACTAAACCTTGTGATGGTTCGTCCGATATGATCTTTGTATGCGTTTAGGAGTTGGCACGTATTGCTAGAGGCCGCTGCCAACTATTGACAGAATAAGTGTATCCGTGTCATGTCTATACGTATATGAACCTATAGGGTCACACACTTAAGGCGCTGGAAGCTGTCGTGGTATTGCCGACGAGTACGCCATGGAGGGGTCCTCACAGTGTGTGTTTAGAGACGTGGGGGAAGGCGGACGGTTGACGGGTACGAGGTAACACAGCTTACCCAGGTTCAGATCCCACAATGGTGGAGGAATCCTACTCCTGCTATAAATCACTATAATGGCAATACGCCGAGTTACAGCGATAGGTTCGCTGTGCGAGATGTATGTGAAGTTGTGCCCTAAAGACTCCCATAGGCCCGACTTATATAGTCGCCAGGTCCTATGGTTACAGGGAAGAGTCCTAGACAGACAGGTTATAGAGTCCTACACTGTCTATTACTAGTCTAGCGTGTCTTGTACTCCAAGGCCCCGGGTATGCTGGTGACTCCACCGTAGCCTTCCTTTATCCGGCATGGGCCTCCCTTCTGGATCCATCTAACTGGTCCGCCCAGCAGGCCATGGGCCATGCTACCAACTGTGGGCCACCCGGGTTATCCGGATAGGAGACATGGTATGAGGATACCCATATAGCATATCCCCAACAGTAGCCCCCGGAGAACTCCGAGATCTTGCACCGTCTTGCCTCTTCACGTTGAATGCTCCGTCTAGATGGATGTCGGCAAATCATCAAGCAATATCTTGTAGTCCTCCCAAATAACCCTGCAAGGTTTTTCTCCGTCTTCAATTTGTAAGTCGGAGAATTGCTGAATCTTCTATCGTACTCTTCCATAGCCGGACTGGATCCATCCATGCCGGAATCTTTTGATGTGATGGTTCATCTGCCAATGACAGCTAGGGCGACATAGACATAGGTCAACAATGCCTCGTAACTCACATATGCAGAGAACGCAATCACGTCCATTTTTCCCGCGCGAGAGATACGAACCGTTGGCGGCGACGGTTGGTAACGTGGCAAAATTTCCGCGCATGTCCCCGCACACGTCGCCTACGCGGCAA
Source organism: Avena longiglumis (assembly GCA_030063025.1). NCBI lineage: Eukaryota > Viridiplantae > Streptophyta > Magnoliopsida > Poales > Poaceae > Avena > Avena longiglumis. Next base: position 125,762,428 of record CP125977.1, read on the forward strand.
CCGTTCGATCATGCTGCACAAATCTTGATGTCGGAGGTTATAAATAGTAACTGCGGTGGAAAATTTACTTTTCACCTCATTCCCCTCTGCATCGTCTTCTTCCTCCAGCGAGCGCCTCCTCGAGCACTCCGCGCAACGTGCGAAAAAACCCCAATCTCTCTCAGTCACCACCGAACACACCCAATGGCCAGCAGCAGCTCCTCTCCCTCCACGGCGGTGTCAGGCGAAGCCGGCGAGCTCCGTCATTGTTCCCCCAGAGGGTCTGGTTATCCCCAAGTCCGCGGTGGTTGAAGCCACCAGAGGCGACCATAATCCAACGGCGCTAGAGCTGCTGGAGGAGGAGTACGACTCCCACAAGGGCGACTGGCGCGGTTCGGATATTACGGACCGTGATATCCAAGAGCTGATCAACGAGAGCTACCTCCCCGCGATGGAGGGGCTCACCTGGCGGGCGGCGCCGGCCGGCGAGGTCACATCTTCTCCCCAAGCCAGAGAAAAAGTGTACCTCAAAGCACAACTAGTACGCGGCATCTCCCTGCCCATCTCCAACTTTTTCCTTGCTGTCCTCAACCATTACCGAGTACAGCCTCAGAACCTCTCCCCCAATGGCATCTTAGAGCTTAGCAACTACGCGGCGCTTTGCGAGGGTTATTTAGGGGATTAGGCCTAGGCTAGATCTCTTCATCTATTTCTTCATTGTCAAGCGTGAAACCGGAGCCGGCAAGGATGAGCTCAGGAATTGTGGCACCATTAGTTTTAAGATCTGGCCTGGCCGGCGCTTCCCCGAAATTGTTGGCCATGATTCCTGCAAGAACTGGTAGCGGACGTACTTCTACGGCCCATATATCCCTCTGGCTGGCCAAGAAGTCACGTACTTCGTCGATGGAGCTGCCGCCGAAGGCCCGACATGGAGATCCCAGGCCTCCCTGCCCAAAGGTACCTGTTTATTTTCCGTGTATGACATATACTCCAGTTCTTCCATCTAGCCATTACCATATCATCTAACATGGTGGTTTTTCACTTAACAGCTTAGCGACATAGATGAGGACAGCATGGCTCCTCAAATCTATGATCCAAAGATGAAGGAAGTCACCATCGTGTCCGACGACGATGCTCCGTTGGCGCGAAAGCGGAATATATCCACCTCTGACGTTGCCGACGGAGGCAAGAAAAAGAAGACGGAGGGTGGAGCCTCCAAAAAGACTACCTCCACCCTAGAGGCGGAGAAAAGAAAGGTTACCGGGATCCCCTTTGCCAAAGCACCCCCTCTTGTGTAAGCTTCTTTCTCTCCGACATTGTCCATTGTCTGTCTTATTCCTGTACTTATGCATTTTGCACGTTTCAGGAAGAAAGCCACAACCAGCTTGAAGAAGACCTCCAAAAATTTGGGGGCTTCTAGAACCGTTAAGGATATGCTGCATCGTGACGCATATTCCCACGCATCTCTCGCCAGCTCCCCTGTCACTCCCATCGTCCAGCCCTCGTCTATTCTGACAAGCTCTCAAGCTAAAGAAGCATCTGGACCTTCCGCCATGGAAGTGGACTCAGGCGCCTCCACAAAGCTTGCTGTTGTAGGTGAACAGGCGACGAAGGAAAGTCCCGCCAACCAAATGGTTGAAGCTTCAGCTAAGGATGCCATCGGTAACGGTAAGGCGGTGGTGGAAGGTGGTACGTCTGCCGAAGGCGGCGTCCTTGCCCCAGGAAGACCATAGAGTTCCCGAAGATAGTCTATCCAGCACTTACGCCGGGTAGCACTTCTCTGGTTCCTGGTGCGGCGCCGACATATCCAACGTGTGGCCTCGAGGAGCTTCTCCGGCAAGCAGAAATCTTGCAAGGAAATAGTGTATCCTTTGGCAAGTTGCTGGCTGAGAGTGCTACCAATCTCAAGAGCATTGCACTTGTAAGTTTTATTTGCCTTTTGCATTTCATATGAGTATCCCACTGTAGCCCCCGAGGATTTAGACAGAAAACCATAGGTCTTGGCATCTAAATGCTCTAAGAGTTACTAAGCTAGAAAACTTCTCACTGTAGCCCCCAAGCATATGGTTTGAATGAGTTATTCCGACTAGATGCTTTTGAGTAGCATACGCAGTGTTTATAAATTTTAATACTGCGGCCCACAAGCTTCTAGTTGTAACTGAATTAGTTCTGACTAGATGCTTAAAGAGAAGCTAAGCATATGTCTGAGTTAAAAACTATATACTGTAGCCCCCAAGCTTCTAATAGAAAACTGAATTAGTTCCGACTAGATGCTTAAAGAAAGACTAAGCATATTGCTAAGTTTAAAAAACTCTCGCTGTAGCCCCTGAGCTTCTAGGTGGAAATTTTCCGACTAGATGCTCCAAGTAGACCAAACAACGTTTTAACTTTATTTTATACACATAATGAGAATGCTCAGAGGGGCATGGCCAACGACAAGTACCAGAAGATGTGCGCTGATTTGGAAGCCGAAAAGGGTAAAACTACCTTCTTGAAGGAACAAATCACCAAGATCAAGCTTCTGTTTTTTCCTTTCTCATTCCAACTTGGTCTTGTGCCAACATTCTCCGAGTACTCACTATGTACTATTCTTTACCCGACTTGCAGAAACCATTTCCAAGGCGAAGGACATTGTTGAGAAATCCAAGCATATTCAACAGCTGGATAGCAAAAACAAGATCCTTAAGCAGGAGAGAAAAGACATGCTGAATATGCATGAAGATTCAATGAAAGTCCTGCAGGACTCCGCCAATGAGGAGATGAACCGCTTGAAGGAGGAGATCGTGATCTTGAAGGAGCAGAAAAAAGCTGTCGATGAGCAAAATCAACGCCATCATGACGCGTACAAGATCCTCCGACAAGAACGGGACTCCATGGCGGAAACTCTCCGGCAGGCCGAGACCAGCATCTTCAGTAAGTGATTCTCCATCTTGGGCTTTTGTAAGCTAGATACTTTGAACTTCTTTTGTGTTGTAGAACTCATGTGCTCCTTTGTCGGAAATTTGCAGCTCCTATGGGTTTAACCCGATCGGCTCCTCCGCCAAAGGAATGCATGATCCTTGCCGGCAACTTTATCAACACCGCCATCACGCAGACCAAAGAGATTGCCAAGCCCCTCCAGGTTAACATCAAGGCAGTGGATTCTGTGACGAAGTTCTCGGAGATCCTATGCCGAGCCCCCGAGCGTATCTCAAGCTGGAAAGTTTCGTGTGCACGGGCCGGCGCAAGGATGGCGCTGTCAATGGTCAAGGCACATTACTAAAATGCCGACATCGACACGGTGACCTCCGGTATCCCCGACGTAGATGATGAAGGCCAAAAGATAAACCACGAATCTATCTTGGCGTCGCTTGCGGGTTGACACCAGAGTCGCCGAGTTGGTCGACGTTAATGTCTTTGTTCCCATGAAAACCATTGATAGCAACAGCCAAAGCTCCTCCGAGTCCATCAACACTGTCGACTTCGAGGAAGGTTACTCTCCTGCTGCCGACGATGTTGCTTCCAAGTCGCCTACGCCAGAGGAATAAAAACAACTTGTAATATTTGCTTTGTCTGTAATGTGTTATGCGGAAAAAACTATGTGTTCACTTAAGGCGGAAAACAATGGTGTATGTCCTACTACTTAAGAACTAGTTCCAGCATGTATATGCTTTTAAGCAAGTGTTGTCTTATCCATTACTTTGGTTTTTATGCTTGAATTTTCGTGAGTCGGAAGACTCGTTGTCGGAACCATGCGCTCAGGTGATGATGCCCAATGGCACCAAAAATAACCTAAGCACAAAATCGCCGACAATAAGTGCCAAAAGTCACTACTCCAGAATCCACATAAAAACAACAAAGAACGTGTAGAACAGAAAACTTAAGCTAACGCCAGTAGGCGGAATTTTCACAAGTGCAATTGTAAAGCTTGTGCATAAAGGTTTTATACGATCCAAAAATAAACACTAAAGGAGGTAAAAGACTCAGAAATATGAGTGAACCAGAGATCTTTATTTCATTGATCATATAAGAGATACACAATAGATAAAAAATGCTAAGTGTAGAAAGGACGTAGCTGTGCTATGTTCCATGGTCGATCAAGCTCCGGGTAGTCATCATATGGGTCACGTCGCTTACGCTTATGATCCTTGTTGGTTCTATCCTTCAGTTCACGATTGTCAACGAGGTAGTAAGACCCATTGAGTAGCGCCTTGCATATGATGAACGGTCCTTCCCATGGCGGGGATAATTTGTGTGACTTCTTCTGCTTATGTCGGAGCACCAGATCCCCCTGTTTAAATGAGTGATGCCGAACACGGCGACTATGGTAGCTGTGTAGCTTCTGCTGGTAGATGGCGTAGCTTTGGCATGCCAAAACGCGTTCCTCCTTGAGAAGGTCCACATCTAGGCGTCTAGATTCTTCAGCGTCATCTTCGTCGTAGGCGGCAACTCTTGGTGCATCGTGAAGGATGTCAGAAGGCAGGATGGCTTCTGCTCCATATACCATGAAATAAGGGGTGTAGCCGGTGGATCTGTTGGGTGTAGTTCGTAAAGTCCACAGCACAGATGGCAATTCTTCCGCCTAGGCTCTAGCTGCTCTATGTAGCGGTGCCTCAAGACGTGGCTTGATTCCCTGCAGAATTAATCCATTGGCTCGCTCAACCTGACCATTGGATTGTGGGTGTGCCACAGATGCAAGGTCAAGTCGGATGACTTTGTCCCAACAATAAGCCTCCACTTCTCCGAGTGACAAGTTGCTGCCGTTGTCGGTGATAATGCTATGTGGGAGACCAAATCTCACCACTAGATCTCGGACAAACCTAAGGGCAGTTGCCCCCATCAAGCTTTCTAATGGTTTTAGCTTCTATCCATTTTGTGAATTTATCAACTGCTACTAGCAGATGCTTAAATCCACATGGTGTCGTTTGTAACGGACCCACCATGTCCAGCCCCCAGACTGCAAACGGCCAAGTTATTGGTATTGTTCATAATTCTTCAGCAGGAACATGTGGTTGTCGGGAAAAATACTGGCATCCCATGCATGTTTCAACCAGCTTGTCGGCGTCCGCCTTCGCGGTCAGCCAGTAGAATCCTTGTCGGAAGGCTTTCGCGACCAAAGATTGGGGAGCGGCGTGATGCCCGCAATCTCTGAGATGGATTTCGCGTAGGATTTCAATACCTTCTTGCTGGGAAACACACTTAAGGTATACACCAGTAGTGCTTCTTTTGTAGAGCTATCCATTGATTATGGTATAGCCCTTTTCTCGACATACTATTTGTCGTCTTTCAACTTCGTCGTCGGGCAAAGTTCCGTGTTCGAGGAATTCCATGAACGGTTTTGTCCAAGACGGAGGGACCTTTGCCACCATGTGGACGAAAGAGTCTACTCTGTCCGGGTTGTCGATTCCTGCTCCCTTCACGGATGGTATCCGTAGATTCTCTAGGAAAACTCCTGGCGGAATTCGTTTTCGCCCTGATCCAAGCTTAGACAGCAGATTAGCCGCCTTGTTTTGCTCCCTAGGTACATACTTGAGCTCGTAGCCCAAGAAGCTCTTGGCTATCTCGTCCACTTCGTCTCGATATGCCGCCATCATAGGGTTCCACGCATTCCAGGTGCCAGCCACCTGCTGGGCAACCAAGTCGGAATATCCACAGCAAACTATGCGCTTGATGCCAATATCCTTGGCTACGCGTTATCCGTGAATGAGTGCATCATACTCCTCCATGTTGTTCATAGCCTCGAAGTGGATCTGCAGAACATAGTGTAGCTTGTACCCAGTTGGTGAATATAGCAGTACACCAACCCTGTAACATCCCAGCATTAGAGCTTAGAAATAACCTGAACCCAGATGTGTGCATTGCATTCATGCATAGAAAATCCGAATAATTTTCGCGCTCTTAAAACAGAACTTGTCAAATTGAATGAAGCTTCTCTTAACTTGATGGAATTGAAGTAGATCATCAAGTTGACTACGATAAGTTTCAATAAGACCTTTGCTAAAACCTTATTTTGGGTAAGGGAGATTTGATCTAAGGGTAGATCAAATGTACTAAAAGTTAAACCCTGATACAATGTCAATTATACTTGATCATTAGATGATCATATTATAGTATTCACTATAATCACTCATGAGTACCAAGTTAAAGGATATAACACCAAATATGAATTTAACAACTATATCTTAATATCATCTGCATATACCATGAGTATCATGGTAATGCCTAATCCTACTTCTTAAGTAAGATTGAGTAGGAAAGGAACTAAGTTTAGATCATTCACCTATACCTTTCTTTCCATATCAATCCTTATCATTCCTATTGAGATATATTCCAATATCTGATTGTTCATCAATGAGGAGAAATCAATTATTGATTCACCAATTTTCAGTCTACCAACTCTTGACCAGAACATAGCTCACATTTAAGTGTCTATAAAGAAACAACTAAGCAGAGATAAATAGTAATGCTAGCTGTAGAAATCATTTATAGAATGGGAATGATTGACAAGAATTATATCTCTTAATCCAATAGAGCTAAACAGAAGATAATTATTATACAACTACAATGTTGTATGGATGGAAGCCTTGCTTAACGAACTAAGAACTTAAGCAATAAATGTTTAAAGGATTATAATGGTGATGCTTTAGCCACAATATTGAATGCTTATATTGAGTATAAGTGGTATTGGTGGATAAAATATGAATGAAACCCTAGTAAAGATAAGTTATCCTAGAGTAGCCATTACAAGACACATAAATATGATTTAGGGTTGGAGTGTGAGTTTGTGGAGTAAAGTGAATCTAAGATGATATTATTCAATTAAAGCTAGTATACCATAGAGTCATAGAAGTGGTGTTATTCATCTTAAAGGATAGTCAAATTTAGAGAAAGGTAGTTGGATGCATACAACTAATAGAGATACATTATTAATGAATGATTAAGGAAGATTATGAGTGGGGTTTGAAGGAACTAGTTGTTGGATGGAAGGCTGTCAATAGTAGCATAGTGGGTATGATCAAGCAAGAATATAAGAAAACTATAAAATGCTTAATATCAAACTCATTGGATTCATCCATGAGTTTAGATGAATGATATATGAATAAGAAGATTTTAATGAGTAAAGCTCAATATACTAATCATGATGATAAATAGAAAAAGGTAGTATATCTAGGAAAGGAATTCCTTAATAAGAAGTCTAGAATTATGAATTATGGAAGATAGTAATTCTTGGTAAATAATCAACTCTAAATCTTAAAACCAAGTTTAATATCTATTTCATATCAAGAATTCCTCATCTTATAACTATATCACTTGATAGGAACATTTCCCTAAAACAAATCACATAAGCACATCTCTGTTAATTCCAACCATCATAACTATATGTGCTTAAGTATATCTTTATCAATTCCTTTCTATAAAACATTCTAATTATAACTTTCTTTTATAAAAGGTGATGTCATCAAATATCACAAACAGAAGACAATATTCTTAGTTATTAATTCTTTACTCATATCCATAAAGGAATCTAAGCATATAAAAAACCCTAAACCCTAGGGTAATATTCATAATTCAAAACCCTAAACTTCTTTGTTAGAATAATAGAATATATACATTGCCATTTTACAAATTAATGGAAGTAGTAATAACCATATTAATTTCCTTTATATTTCATGCATCAAATAATGATATAGGATCAATATACATATAAAAAAATTATATTCAAACTCTGGGCCAACTAGAGTTAAGTCCTATAAACAAATAAGAATACATCATTCAAGAAATCTATAACTAAAAGAGGAGAGAAAAATAATAAGAAAGGTTTCTACAAATTATTAAAAAGGGGTTCATATTGAGTAAATAAAAGGAATATAAAAAGATTATATAATAAAAGTTCACAAATGATGCTAAACATATTTTATTATTATTGAAATTATCCAGCAAAGAAATCCTACAAAGAAAATTTTAAAATCTAAGTCAAATTCAAATCTGAAAAGGAAAACAGAAAATAGAAAAAGGTAAAACAAATAAAAAACATTACCTGGCCACAGCCCAACCCTACCTGCTTACCTAACGCCCCTATGCAGCCCACAATAGCCCAGCAATCAGCCCAACTCGTTTCCATCCGTGACTGACAAGTGGGACCAAAGGAGGGCCGCGGGTTGAGCTGAAAGAATTGCTAGGGGGTTATCCACAAAATTTACATCATCGTCATCCTCACGCACACAGGCAACTCGCTGGAGGAGCTTGACGCCGCTCGATGCCGTCGTCGTCAGCCATGCACCAAGATACTCGTCGTCGTTCTAGATGGGGATAAGAAGGCCACCGCGACGCCCTGCCTCAATCCCTATCCCTAATTCCTCCTTATCCTCTCAGATGCGAATGGGACCAAAACCCTAAATCACCGAGCCACCCCTCGTCGTCGAACCACATCTCCCCACACCTTTCCGAGCAGCCATGGACAAGCACCGTCCTTCGTGGATACTCTCAGAGAAATCCTGCATCAAGGGGAGCACTGGAGTGGACGAATTTGGCCGTTCTTCTTCGCGACAGTTCGTCGGAAATCTTGTCAGAGAGCTCGCCTCTGACCGCGGCTGTCCTCGCCGACCTCTCTATCATCATTAGGGTGAGTTCCTGAACCTTCCAGTATCCTTGAATCGCCTGTTCTCGTGGTAAATAGCCATCTCACCGTGTGTCACTTTAGGACTCAGCACGATGCACTGATTCGAACTAGGCTTATTTCGCTTGCTAGGGAGTAGTAGATCATCGCCGGCGACCAACCACTGACGGCGGTGGTGGTGCTAACGCCATAGCTACGTCACGCTGACGCCAACCTAGACCCAGTTCCCTGTTTGACCTGGTCTTGCCTCGTGTGGCTAATGACATGGCCTTGGGCCCATATGTCATCGTCTGGGGGTAAAGACAGGGTCGATAACAAATGTATTTTCTTTAACCTGAGAGCTGAGGTGGACCATGGCCCACAAGTCAGTGACTGAGGCTAGCTTTGAGTACGGTGTAAAAAGTATTTCCTATTTAAGAAATAAACAAAATATTATAAACCTCATTATTAATATTCCAAAAATCAAATAAATGATTAAACCTTGTTTAATTAATAACTTTTGATTTACAATTCAGAAAATATGTATAATATATGAAATTTTTTAGAAAAATAAAATCTATAACTTAAAACTATTATCAAATATTATTATGATGGTTATTTAAATAAATATTATTCAATAAAGGTCTTATAAGTAATCAAACTTGGATAATTCATATTTTAATAATAGTAAATGTTAAAAATATAAATAGAATACCAAAAATCTTAGAAAAATAAGAATTATAATTTAAAACCATAATCATGTATTATTAGATCACTTAATTAAAGATTTATTATTTATTAAGTAATTATAAAGTAATAAGAATTATAAAATCATATCTTAGTATTTATAAATCACAAAAATAATTGTAATATACCAAAAGGATCATAAATATAATATCTACACATTAAAAATATAATATTCCACTTTTGAGTTAAATAAAAATTTAAATATTTTAATAACTCAAATTTAAACTTATTTAATTCATTAATAATTCATATAAGGATAAATAAAATTTATTAATATTTCTAAAATAAGTCAACTAAGTCTAATAAATAGTATTAGTCTTAAATATTAGTAATATGAGACCATAATGGTTCAAAACATTATAAATACCCTTTTCTTTAAATTGTCCTCAATCTTAAGGGAAGATTATATTCTCAAAGGATTCCTATTCATAATAAAAACCCTAAAGAATAACTTGTGAATAAATCAGATCATTCCTATCTACTTTAACCACCAGATTACAAAAACTACCACCACACTATAATAAATCCATAAGTAGTTAAGTAAGATTATATTTTGGTTTATAAACCACAACCACTCCTTTATAAAAGATAAATGATACTACTCCATTATAGAATCAATAAACCATTACACCATCTAAAAGAATAACCATTCTTAAGTAACTTAAAGAAAACATTCTAGATACACAAAGTACAAATATCATAAGCATTATATTTTCAAACTATCGTTGTTTTAAAGTTAATTTTAGTCTCCAAGGATCTAAATATAATACAATAAACATTACTATATGTTTTATAGTTAACTTTGGTCTGAAGTAGTTAAGTTATAAAAACATCTCAAACCCAAACCATTCGAGCAAACATAAATAACATCTACCCAACTCAACTAACCACAAAGCTTGTCTAGACCTTAGAAGAGAAACCTTTTCTTCGAAGGTTATTCTTTTTGCCACTTCAAACAAGCACTCTTATATAAGCAATCTTGACGAGCATTTCATAAGTATATATATTTTATTGTTACATATGTGTTGCTCACAACCACTCACAAGCCCTAATAAGAAGCATATGTGTGAAACTTATCTAAAAGAACAACACATTCTAAAGTAACCATTTCCGGAAATCCAAACCATAGGACAACGTTATCCCCGGGATTTGCGTTTAGAACATGCATCACATTACTTATGCATAAAAGCGTATTGCTTCTTTAAACATTAGTACTTACCGGACCAATGATGCTGATTTTAGATTTTGGATCTTATACTGACTCGAAGACCGTGAGTGCATAATCTTGCAACCACAAAAGGCAAGTTCACACTTGCTCATGTCCTTGGTTTATTTTCTGTAAAGTATTTTAAAAATCCAGTGTTGTTATCACCTGCATTTGAAAAAGGTCTAAAAACATTATTTTCGATAATAATGTGAACTATTGGTTACTAATCGAGGGTGGTCAGATAATAATGTGAACTATTGGCCGGATGTGCAGGTCGTGGCTGTTAATCTTGTAGCGTGCATATTAATTGGTAATTCGTAGAGGATATGCAGCATATGGGTGGGAACCCTCAACGTCCCACGATAGTTCTGACATCTAACGATTTGTAAAAACCGTTGCCGTAATACTTTATGTGGGCATGGTGTACACCAAGGAGGCATGCGAGGTCGCGAAGCGGGCAGTGATTGGCTTGGATCATCTTCTGGGCCCCACATCATGGAATTGTGGACGGGAATAAGCTGCCCGGTTGTGCAACAAAGTGTTGATCTCTCATGGGTAAAGTAACGCACCTCTACAGAGTATAAGAACTGTAACTTGTTACTCCATGTTCCGGGAAGGAGCTGCGAACGCGGCGGGAAAGGAACTCCATGAAAGTTCTGGTAAACCCGTGAAGGCTGACGGACATAGATTTTCAGAATAAAAGCGACCTTTGAAGAAATGTTTATGAAAACTTGCATTACCTACGACCTACGGTTTGTGGCTGTAGTTATAGTGAATCAAACACTCCTTTTCTAGTGAAATTTCTGAGTACACTCATACTCAAAGTATCTTCTTAACCCTTGCTAGATTCTAAGGTCGGGATAGACAACATATACCTCATCAATCGAAGCTAAGATTCTTCAAAGACAAGGAAGTCAACAAATATACCAACTCAAGTGAAGACGAAGTTACTGATTAGATAGGAATATAATCTCTAGCCAAAGAACATAATTCTGTAGTGTATTGATATAGCAGCAATGCCAATCCCTTAATTAAAGTACTAGTCCTAATAGTGTAATAGTCTTGCGTTGTTTATTTTTGATTCTTCTCTGCAAGAAGTTCTTTCTCTCACTTTAACCTAGAGTGTTCTCTGGATCTTGTGTAAAGACTGAGTTGTAACCTTTAGCCATGTATTGGACCCGCTGTGTTTCTGTTGTGCCATTCTGAGGGATGTAATACTAGTGAACGGTGCTTCATTGGTGTTATGTCAACGACTATAGTATACTACATCATGCAGTGGTATGTTGGGTCACCGCAAGCCCCCGAGCCGTTGATCAGCTTTGATCCGTCAAAGTGCATCACCCAGTATTCTGGCTCCGGCAATGGGGTAGCATCTGGCATATCCATCCAATCTGCGATGAAATCCGCCAAGGCTTGTGACTTGATAGCGTCGCGCCTCTTGTAGGTGATCTCGAAGGCGGCAAGTTCAATGCCCCACTTTGCGACCCTTCCTGTATCATCGCTATTGTTTATGATGTCGGACAGTGGAGTCTTGCTCACCACTATGATTGGGTTCTCCTAGAAGTAGTGCCTCAGCTTCCGAGAAGCAAGGAATACTCCATAAGCTATCTTTTGGTAGTGCGGGTAACGCTGCTTGGACTCTGTCAAGACCTCGCTTACATAGTAAACTGGTCGCTGAACTCCGTTCTTATAGCCTGGTTCCTTCCGCTCTACAAAGACAACGATGCTGATTACCCGGTTGGTGGCCTCCATGTAAATTAACATTGGCTCTCCAGGCTTGGGTGCTGCAAGGATAGGCGCTGAGGAAAGTGTCTCCTTGAGATGCTTCAATGCTGCATCTTCTTCGTCAGTCCACATGAATTTGTCCGCCTTCTTCAGCAACTTGTATAGCGGTAGAGCCTTCTCTCCAAGTCGGCTGACCAACCGACTAACTGCTGCAACACAACCTGTTAGTCGTTGTATGTCCTTTAGGCATGTCAGACGGTTTATGTTTAAGATGGCCTTGATTTTCTCCGGGTTTACCTCGATTCCACGCTCGGAAACGATGAAGCCCAACAATTTGCCGGCTGGAACCCCGAAGACGCACTTCTTAGGGTTAAGCATCATGTTGTATTTCCAAAGATTGTCAAAGGTTTCTTTTAAGTCGGAGATTAAGTCGTTTGACTTTTTAGACATCACCGCTATATCGTCCACATATCCGTGAACGTTCCGACCAATTTGATCGTGTAGGCAACGTTGCATTATCCGCTGGTACGTAGCACCTGCGTTTTTTAGCCCAAAGGGCATCATTACATAGCAAAATGTGCCGTAGGGTGTAGTGAATGAAGTGGCCAATTGGTCCGACTTCCTCATATTGATCTGGTGGTATCCTGAGTATGCATCGAGAAAACAAAAAAGTTCCGAGCCAGTCGTCGAGTCAATGACTTGGTCAATGCGAGGCAAAGCAAACGGATCTTTGGGACATGCCTTGTTCAAGCTGGTGTAATCAACGCACATTCTTAATTCTTTGGTTCCCCCTTTTGGGACAAGTACAGGATTGGTCACCCATTGGGTGTGAAGTACTTCTCGGATAAAACTAGCCTTAAGTAACCTAGCTATCTCTTTGCCTATGGCACGTCTCTTCTCATCTCCAAAGCGTCATAGAGGTTGCTTCACTGGTTTGCATTTTGGATCAATGTACAAGCTATGCTCAGCAAGTTCCCTAGGTACGCCTTTCATGTCGGCAGGTTGCCAGGCAAAGATGTCCCTATTCTCACGGAGGAACTCGACGAGCGCTCTTTCCTATTTGGGATCTAGGTTCGTCCCAATGGCAATGGTCTTGGAGGCATCGCCTACCACAAGTTCCACCTACTTGGTTTCGATGGCGGCCTTGAATGCTGGGGCGGAGTCAGAAATCTGTTTCTTCGACACGGGCATCTATGAGGCATCGACCTTGCTCTAGATCTCCTTGAATTCGTCGTTGTAGAGGATAGCTTCCGCATAGGCTGCTTCTCCAATTTCGAAGTCCCTAGCTTTTGCAAAGCTTCCGGATACGGTGAAGACACCGTTTGGTCTGGGTATCTTGAGTTCGTTGTAGACGAAGCATGGCTTGGACATGAAGGTGTGGAATATGTCGTGGCCGAATATGACGTGGTACACGCTCTTGAAGGGGACCACCTCAAAGGTCATGCGCTCTTGGCGGTAATTATTAACATCACCAAAGGCGACCTGAAGTGTGATGCACCCAAGGGACCGAGCCTCCCAACCATGAACTACACCGTGGAAGATGGTGTTGGTCCGCCTTAGGTTTGCCTCTATCAAGTTCATCTTTTGTAGTGTACCCAGGTACATGATGTTTATGCTGCTTCCACTATCCACCATACACTTGGTGAACTCATTGCCGTTAATTAGGGGGTTGATGACCATGGCGTATTGGTTCTCCGTAGGCATGAGGTCTGGGTGATCCTTCCTGTCCCAAGTAATTGGAATCTCCGACCAACGCAGGTACTAGGGAACTGGGGGTAGAGTAGCCATCAAGATCCTCATAGAGTTCTTCTGTTGTCGAACGGTGGGGGTGCCAAGGAAAGTGTGGAAAACTGCCGCCTTCTTCTCGAAGGGGTTCTTGCCTTTGCCATCGTTCTTGGCGGCGTGCTTGGGGGTCAATGTCCTCGTCCATGTCACTTGAATCCTTGCACTCCTCTTCCTTCTTCTTCCCCTTGCCCTTGCCCCGCGGTCTGTTCTTCCGACTTCGCTTGTAGCCGGACTCCGGGTCCTCCTTGAGTTCGTTGACGAACTTGCAGTGGCGATTAGTGTGAGTGGCCTTGCTGTTGGCATCGAGGTGTATGAGGCACGACATATCGCGGTACTCTTCGTAGGTTTGGGGAACACGGAGCGCTGCCGAGGTAGTTTCACTTCCTCGCTGCTGCCAACGGGAGAGGTAGGCACGAGATGTCTCGTCTTTCTATTGCACACACCGCTGTAGATCGCCAACAGTGCAGGGACGCTTATACGTACCCTCGAAGTTCTTGGTGAACGCTTCTTGCATGTCCAAACAATTGAAGATGGATCTCTCCGTGTAAGATCCCACCTTTATAAAGGTAAAGATCCATGTGGTTGCAATGCTAGTCCCTGGATCAAATGCTAGCATCCACAGTTTAAGATGAAGTACACAGAAATAAAGGTCATTATTACATTGTCACTCCAGAGATAACATAGTCTTTTACAACTCCATAGCCATAGGCTAGTACAAGAGTTTAACTTAACAATATAAAATGAAAGTCTTCATCTTCATGTGCCATAGGCAAGCATGTTGAGTGTAGACTCATAACCCCTAATCATCATCAGAGTATCCTGCAACATCACAAGTTACAGCCACAGTGGGTCAATACATTGGAATAGTATTGGCAAGTGATACCTTAGTAGAATATTAGCATCTAGTTACTACATGATTTTGGCTAAGTGTAACTTAGGCTTGCTTTGCTAAAAATAGGTTTTACCTATCAGTTGAAATCACTAAGTTTCTTTTTGGTAAAAACTTTCCCAAGGAACCACCAATAGAAATTGGTGAACCTTCACCCTTGTTCAACCACAAGTTTTAACTTAGAAAATTGGGATGAGGAGATTCTTGATAGCTTCCATGTCTTGATGCTCAAATTGTCCAATACCAGGGACATGGCTAAGTACTTAGATTCCTGTTTAGTGGGGGAGAGTTGTAGCATCCCAGTTGTCTAACACCTGTAATGCTACTTGTTATAATAATAAAAAGGGCCACTTCCAACATATAATTGTTGCATCATCATCATATCATGCTCATGTCATCATGTCACCTTGCATTTGAGCATCATATAAAACCCTTTCTTGTTTGGTTCTTATCTCATGTGCATGATTAATTGTAGTTGCCTCTTGATAATGTATTTGGTTCTTAATATATTGTTAAATGCCCAAGTTGAGTTGAGGGCATCTCTCTTATTGACTCCACCACCTTTCTTTCACCACCTTATATTCCACCATCCAATTAATATGAGCTTGGCATTTTAATTTAGGTTATGTCTAGCTCATGTTGGTTGGTTGGAATCCACCCATAATCTTTTCTTGGCCTTGCCCACCTTTTGGGAATGCATATGAATAATGCCTTGTTAATATTATTGTTTTCACAAGGATAAAATTGGCATTAATTATTTTGCATGGGCCATGCAAGTGCCACCTTTTCTAGTATTTGGCTTTTACTTGAATTCTAAGTGGATCATCTTTCCTTGCTTAAATCTTTGTTGGCTTGTAGTTTTCTTCACCATAACACCTATCTCTATCTCCCTTAGCTAAATCTCTATCCCCATCTCCATGCATACACATGTGATCATGTGCAAGCATAAGGATTACCCCATCACCACATCTCTCTCCCCTTTTCCTTGTTTTGTTTTGTGTGATCTTGTCCAAGCATGCATGATCATCTAAAGTACCACCTCCCTATCCTTACCCCCCTCTTAGCTAAACCCTAAACCTACCCCATGCCATACCCATCCTAGCTAAGACCTACACTACACCCTTGCTATCTCAACCCAAAGCACCCCTTTCCCTATCCACCCCTAGACCTATCTTGCATACCCACATGGTCACCATGCCCTAGCTACCCCACCCCGAACCTAACCCTAGCCGAGCCCTCTTCCTCTCTTCTCTCCTCCCTAGGGCCCCCTTCACACCTGCCTACCCGAGCCCTCTCCAACCCAGCTGGACCCGCCAACCACCACACCTTACAGCTCACGTGAGGAAGGGAAAAAGGTACACCGACGCCACCCTGGCCAGCTTCCCCTCCCCCACGCAACCCTCCTGCTTACCTTGCGATCTTATCCTCCCCCACGTCTCCGCCTCGCCCAGGCACTCACCGTCCACCCAGAACCCTCCTCCTCCTTCCTACCTTCCCATCAGCCATGCCCGTCCTTCTAAACCCTAGCGGCGACCACCTCTGCATTCCCTACGATCCCGAGCGCGCCAGGCAGCCCGAGCCCCAGGAGACTCCGGCCTTCTCGCCCGCCCAGACACGAAGACCCAGCCGTACCTCACGGAGCAGCCCGCGTCGTCGTGGCGGAGAGATCTGCCGCTTCGCCACGAGCCGGGCGGATCCGGACCTCCCGAGCCTCGCCAACGCGCCGTCGAGCTGGTGAGCTCCTCTTCCCAGACAACGTCCCCTCTCCCTCTCGCCGTGCGCCGCAGATTCGGTCGGCGCTGCTGCCGCATGTCATAGCCGCGATAATCTGCGGCGAGAGATCGCCAGTTCAAAGCCTTCAAGCCACGGTCCTCGCCAGCGCGGACATCCCAAACCAAAGTTGCAGACCGATGAACCCTCTACCTTTTTCGTTTTGGCCGCGATGCGATTCACCCAGTGGTTCGCTCGCCAACGTCGATCAAACGGCGGCCGATCGCCGGCATTGTCGCGGCGTGCCGCCTCGGCTGATTTTGGCTTTTGCATTTAGGACCCCGAGTTTTCTCCCGCCTAAACCCGCCGTCCCTCGGTTCCCACCTGTCAGCGTCAGCGATCTTTTGCAAAAAGGCTCCCCAACTCCCCGCATATTAACCCGCGGTCCCTCTTTGCCCAGGCGCTGGCGTGTGGACCCACGAGCCCACCGGCCCACCGCTTGTGCTGGATAAGGCCACGGTGGCAGAGGCTTGGCAGCACGCGTGGGCCTCTGTTGCCTGGCCCATCTGTCAGCGACTGGGGCTCGCTGCAGCTGGGTGTAAAAAGCAATTCTGCTTTGTCTATTTTAAAAATCTAGTTTAAATAATTCAAATTCAAATTCAAACCAGTATTTAAATAACTTTTCATGTATAAAACCAAATAATGCAAATGATATATGTTTTGAGATCAGGAAAATGAGAGGATTCCAAATATGCCATCCATATTGCCTTTTGCACAATTAAAATTCCAAGTTTATTTAAATTACACTAATTGCCACTAGAATTTAAATAATCAATAACTTTTGTTTTATAATTCCAAATTTGGCAAATGATATGTCTAAAATGATCAGCTCGACGAGACCTTTCTGTTTATGCTATCCATGACTTCAATTGCAGCATGCATCATATAAAAATATAGGGTACAGCAAGTGTTATGACAACAAAATGGGACCCAAAACCCCATAAAAATGTTACTACTTGTCCTCCACACCTCACTATGCCATGCTACCTTATTGCCATGTAAATTGTGCATCATTCATCATGGCATGATTCTTTGCTGACGATCTTATTCATATGCTTGTGCTCTATATTCATGTCGGCCTTGTTTGTTTGGTTTTCTCGGATGACACCTTTGGCGGGGTCATATCAAGAGAACCAGAGCACTACCGATCCGTCCCTCGCTTCAACTGAGTTAACAGGCAAGCACTTCCACATGCCTGCATACATACAGTACCTATTGCCTCTATCTGATTCTTGCACCATTGAGTCGCGAATGCATTAAATTGAATCCCAAGTATGCATAGCCTTTACTTTTAAACCCCACCAAGCTTGTTCCTCCATCCCATGAGCCACTACTATAGGAGTTGTTTGAGCCATGCGAGTCGTAGAACAGCATGTGTAGGGTATGTGAGCGTCTGTTGGATAATGAGGTACCTAAACAACTTAACCTGAGTAGTTCTGGGATAACTAAAGAAAGTGGCACCGGTGAGCAACATCTGCTATTTGGTTTTTCCTGCTCACTTGTGTCCCGTAAGACCCCGAGTACTTGATTCATGTTCCTTGATTTATCGCGCTATCCACATCCGGGAGGTATATGGGACCCCCTGGGCCAGAGCTTGATTCCGTCTTATTTCTTGGGGCCACAAATTAGTTTGAGGTTTTATTTACTATCCTGTACCTATGCCATGCTACTTTCTGTATTTAAATTGTGCGAGGAGCACACTGTACTGTTTAGGAATTGTGACCCGTTTACGTGGTATCGACAGTCCCCGTTTGGGGATCTGCTGTCGTTTATCGCCGGCCCCACAAACCTTGAGTCCGTCTCGGAGCTTGCTTACTTCGTTGCGGGTAGACTCCAAGGGGTGGCCCCCTGAAATATTTCTGAATCCTGTGATTGTTCAGTCGTGAAAGCCTCGTTGGGTTTTGATTTGGTTTTTCCGAGGTTGATCGAGCGTGTGTTGCTATTGGTGCACCCCGGCCGGGTAAAACTTTCTGAAAGCCGTGTCCGCGGATATGGACGACTTGGAGCACAGTTTCTCGATCATAGACAAGCATAACTAAAGTACCGCCTTAATCTGACTAAGTAATTGACTAGTAAATAGTGCAACACTCATGGAATGGTTAATAAAATTTCCAACGGATGGGGGGTTGTTCGTCCGCTTCCCTGTTGGTAAGCAGGGAGGAGGATGGATCTGATGAGATTACCATTATAACTGTTGTACTTAATTCACGGACATCCGTCTATCATTGGTTAGGCGGATGGTTAGCGTTATCTGTAGAATTGCTAGGGTTATCTTTCGCTGCAATTGCGTCACCCCAGGTTGTGTCCCCTTTAGCGGCATTAAGACTTGCTGAGTACCCTTAGGGTCTCACACGATAAATTCTTGGTTCAGATGGACAGGTACCTTCACAGGACGGATACTGGGTGGAAGAAGCCGAAGATGTGGGCAACGATCGTTCGGTGTAGAGATTCCGGGAACGGGGATCCGTGAGACCTGTAGTTGGGATGTGCTTATTTCTATGGCATCTTATGCCGATTTGCTTCTTATCCGTACTCGGATTTTGTTTGCCGCTTCCGCATGATACTCTGATGTGTGTTGTATGAGGAAGTATCCTAAATATAGATCTATCTAGGTCATTTGAATCTTGCTGTATGGAGTTGCTATATTTCCTTTCTTTCTAGATGGTATGGCTCTGATGTACTCTTGTATGGTGGCTTGCGTACATACCCACTTGTGTACGTAGTTGATCCCTTCGCCGATTCACGCCGTCTGAGGTCCGTTGAGAGGGTAGTGGTTGGGACGTCTGAAAGGACTACCAGTGAGTGGCTTTTGGGGCCCCACCGTACTATTTCAACCACTACCACTCATCCAGGCTTGTATCTAGGAGCGTAATTCACCGAGGTAGTTACAATTGGTATCAGAGCCATCCCGACCTTCGTGGTTTCAATAAGCAGTCGTTGTCGATCTAGCAAATATTTTGGTAGTTATGTATATTAGGGAAAAACAAAGCGCGAGAGTAGGACTGCTTCCACTTTTCTTCTTACCCTCCCACCCACCCTTTTCTGGTAAGGAAGTGCAACGTTTTCAATCCTCTTCTCAAGATTCAAACTAGGATTCACGTGTTCTGGGTTTCCGTAGTACCATAGGTTTTGTGTGTGTGTGTGTAATCCCTTGTCTATCTGTTGCATCCAAGTTGTTATCTTATCTGCCTTTGGTTATCAACTGTTGGTACATTCCATACCGACAGGCTTTTGCAAACCGACGCAATCTATCTTCCTCTTGTATCCGACGCTATCGTGTTTGGGGTGTTCGTTTCCGTAGTTACCAATCCTTAGGTTTCGTCGTGAGAAGAAGGGGTTAGGATATGTGTTCCACTTGTTCATGTGCGGAGTAATGATTTGAGTGCGGGATGGAGTCGCGACCATACCACTACTTTTATCATTCGCTTTTGTATATTGAATCGGTAGAGTCACTACTCTTGCTTAGTTAAGTAATTTTTGCATCTATTGGTATTGTAATGCGAAATTTGTGGAAAATTTTTCTTTGATATATTTGTGTACCACACTCCTTTTCATCGTGTGCGATATGCTTAATATCTTTTAGGTGCTATGAACTTTGTTGATATTTTAATATCATCTCGATAAGAATTGTATCCTTTAATCTTGGTTAATTCCATCTTGGTACTATTTTGGATTATTATCATTCTCCATTATAGTATCTTGACTTGAGTTTTATATCAATGACAGGATGGCTCCCCACCGGGAGGAGGACATACCTCGGGCTGGGCTCCTGTTGTCAAACATAGCTAATGCTTTGGCGGCAATGCAAGAGAACCAGCGCTTTGAGGAAGGCGTCGGAAGGAATGAGTTTGCTCCACTTCCTCCACCTCCCAAGCGTGGAGACATCAAGAGCTTCCTCAAGTTCAACCCTCGTCGGTTTGATGTTTCGACCGACCTGCGGGCGGATGATTGGCTGCGTGAGATCTCAAGATTGCTCGAGGCTGCGATGTTCCGGAGCAGTGGGTCAAGTGTGCTACCCACCTTCTCAAGGGAGATGCAGCTCTTTGGTGGGAGAACTACTTGAAGGCAAGCTGCCTGGGTTCCAGCCAACTTGGGAAAGGTTCCTGGAGGCGTTCAAAGAGCGGTTTCTCTCGAGATTGTGATGGAAAGGATGAAGGGCTTTCCTCAACCTGAAGCGAGGAAATGATAACGTCAACACCTATATCAGAACTTCATGAATCTATCCCGTTATGGTGGTGATGAGGTATCGATGACAAGAAGAAGCGAGAAAAGGTTCAGCAAGGGCTCAATCGTCGATCAAGTATGCAATCACGCATGCAAGACCGGCAACCTTCCTGGAACTACAAGACACAGACTGCAAGAGGAGGCAAGCGAGCAAATGTTCGAGAGTCCAAGAAACACAGCGAGGATGCATCAAGCTCTGCGATTATGGCAGCTCCTTCTAAGCGGCGTGTCTGGGTTCCTAACACCCCACCGTCGCTCCCGGCTCCACCAAGACCTGCGAGTTTCACGTCAAGGCCACCAAACTTCACCACTACGGCTCCCAGGGGCTACAACAACCACTACCCTGGAGCGCCTGGCGGAGTCCCTGGCTACTCTGCTCCACGTCCAGCTAGTGCCTGCTTCACATGTGGAGATCCTGGACATCTCAGCTGGAACTGTCCAATGAAGAACAAAGCTCTCCCTCCACCCCCGCCAAGATCTGCAACAAGCTCTCCTTCGGTTCGTGCACCACCGCCTCGGGCTCTCAACATCAACACTAAGCCCGGGTCTGCGGTTGTCCGTGCCAACTGCGTCAACGCCGCTCAAGCTGAGCATGCACCTGGAGTTGTGATGGGTATGCTTCCCGTTAACTCAGTTCCTGCACGAGTTTTGTTCGATTCTGGTGCATCGCATTCTTTTGTCTCGCATAAGTTTGCACAAGAGCATAACCTGGATAGGGTTCCTTTATCACGTCGTCTGGTGGTGCTATCTCCTGGTTCAAACATGAGGGCTGCTCATATCAGTCATGACAATCAGATTGAGATTGGTGGTTCTTCATTCTTGGCTTCTTTAATTCTTCTGGGCAACTCTGACATTGATGTCATCTTGGGCATGGATTGGTTGACAGCAAATGCAGCTGTGATTGATTGTCTTTGAGCTCGGTGTCTCAAGATTCACGAAGGCCATATAGTCTTTTCTCCAAGTCTGACTCCTGCTGTCCAGCTCTTTTCCTTGGCAACTCTGAATGATGATGCTATGGAAGCTATTCAGAGGGTACCAGTGGTATGTGAGTTCCCAGATGTCTTTCCTGAAGAGTTGCCAGGTATGCCTCCGGATCGCGAAGTTGAATTCGTGATTGAGCTTGAACCTGGAACGGCTCCTATCTCTAAGCGGCCATATAAAATGGGTCCTTCTGAGTTGGCTGAACTCAAACGACAACTTGATGAACAAGAGAAGTTGGGTTTCATTCAACACAGCACTTCTTCTTGGGGTAGCCCAACAATCTATGTGAAGAAGCGTGACAGAACCGATAGGCTATGTGTTGACTACCGGGCTCTCAATGCTAAAACCATCAAGAAGAAATATCCTCTTCCACGGATAAATGATCTATTTGATCAGCTAGCAGGAGCTGTGGTGTTCTCTAAGCTGGACTTGAGAAGTGGTTATCACCAAATCAAAATTCGCAAAGAAGATGTGCCCAAAACAGCTTTCACCACCCGCTATGGCCTGTATGAGTACACGGTCATGTCTTTCGGTCTCACCAACGCACCTGCTACCTTCTCGAGGCTGATGAACTCCGTTTTCATGGAGTACCTGGACAAGTTTGTTGTGGTATATCTGGATGACATTCTGGTTTATTCCAAGTCTAAGGAGGAGCATGAAGAACACCTGCGGTGTGTCTTAAACAAGCTTCGTGAGAACCGCTTGTATGCAAAGTTCTCAAAGTGTGAGTTTTGGCTGCCTGAAGTAACATACCTGGGTCATGTTATCTCTGCCAAGGGCATTGCAGTTAACCCGGAAACCGTGAAGACAATAGTTGAATGGCTTCCTCCTGCTAATGTCAAGGAAGTGCGGAGTTTTCTCGGCTTGGCTAGCTATTGCCGTCGTTTTGTTCAGAACTTCTCGAAGATAGCAAAGCCTCTTACCGATCTCCTCAAGAAAGGCAAGAAGTACCTGTGGACTCCTGCTTGTCAAGAAAGTTTTGAGACACTCAAAGAGAAGCTCACTTCCACACCAGTCTTGGTTCCTCCGGATACATCTAAGCCTTTCCAGATATTCTGGCGCCTCTTTGCAAGGATTGGGTGCGGTCCTGATGCAAGAAAGCAGTGGTTGCTTATGCCTCTCGTCGATTGAAGACGCATGAGATCAACTATCCACACATGACCTCGAGCTAGCAGCGATTGTCTTTGCTTTGAAGCTATGGAGGCACTACTTGCTTGGTAACCGTTGTGAGATCTTCTCGGACCACAAGAGTTTGAAGTATATCTTCACTCAACGGATCTCAACCTTGGCAGAGGAGATGGATCGAAGCAATCAATGACTTTGATGTGACCATCAACTACACCGGGCAAAGCAAGCGTCATGGCGATGCGCGCTTAGCAGTAAAGCTTATGTCAACAACCTCATGGTGGAAGAGCAACAGCCTCTCTTGTGCGAGGAATTCGTCGACTCAACACGGAAATTGTGGAACAAGGGCATCTCCTGAACCTTCCGCTACTCCTCTCTTGGAAGAACAGATTCGCTCTCGTCGACTTGGTGATCCGCACCAAAAAGCTCATCGCTAAGCTTGACCTTCAGTATGAGTCCTTCCATGTTGATGATCAAGGCACGCTCTTCTTTGAACACGGATGTTTGTTCCAAACTACCCGGTCCGAGAGACCAAGTTCTCAAGGAGGCACATGATTCGGTTCTTTCTATCCATCCAGCAGCACAAAGATGTACATGGACTTGAAAACACAATACTGGTGGCACAGGTTGAAGCGGTATTGTGCCAAGTATGTCTCTCGAATGTGATGTCTGCCGCAGAAGTCAAGGCATCCATCGAAACCATTTGGTCTTCTACAGCCATTGAAACCTCCGGAATGGAAATGGGAGAAAGTAGAGATGGACTTCATCACCGGCTTTCCAAGGTCACGAAGGGCAACAATGCAATTTTGTTGTCATCGACGAGCTTTCTAAAGTGGCTCATTTCTTCCCGATCAAAGAAACAATTTACGGAATTCGATTGGTGAGCTCTATATCAACAGGATTGTCTCTTTGTATGGGTTCCACTTGAAATCAGTTCCGACCGTGGGAGCATCTTCACCTCAAAGTTCTGGGAGAGTTTCCAAAAAGCTTTGGGAACAAAGTTGAACTTCAGCACTTCTTACCACCCTCAGTCGCAAGGACAAGTGGAGAGGATCAATCAGATTCTGGAGGATATGCTTAGAGCTTGCGTTATCTCTTTTGGCATGAAGTGGGAGGAATGCCTTACATATGCTGAATTCTCCTACAACAACAGCTTCCAGAAGAGTCTGAAGATGGCACCATTCGAGGCTCTCTATGGACGCAAGTGCAGAACTCCGATTGGTTGGTCAGGTGCAGGAGAAAGAATCTGGTTTGGCCCTGACATTGTAACCCAAGCAGAGGAGAAGGTGCATATCATTCTGGAGAATCTGAAGATTGCTCAGAGTCGTCAGAAGAGCAACTATGACAGGAAACACACGGATATGGTATATGCCCCTGGTGATCTTCTACCTTCGTGTCACTCCCATGAGAGGAACACACCGCTTGGTATCAAAGGAAAGTTGGATCCTAGATAGCTCGGTCATTTCAAGATACGTGGGAGAAGTGGTGAAGTTGCCTATGCACTTGAGCTGCAGGAAAAACTCAAAGTCCATGATGTTTTCCACATCTCTCAGCTCAAGAAGTGCTTCAAAGACCCCGGCAAGACCGTGGATCATGAGCTAATCGACCTCCAAGAAGATCTATCTTATCAAGAACACCCCACCAAAATCCTCGAGACCGCAGAGCGAAGGACGCCGCAACAAGTCCATCAAGTTTTGCAAGGTGCGTGGTCACACCATTACATTGGGAAGCCACATGGGAGCGTGAAGATGAACTCCGTGCCAACCATCCTTCTCTCTTTGTATCTTCTTCTTCTTCCTAGAATCTCGGCGAGATTCCTGTTTAGTCAGAGTTGTAGCATCCCAGTTGTCTAACACACCTGTAATGCTACTTGTTATAATAATAAAAAGGGCCACTTCCAACATATAATTGTTGCATCATCATCATATCATGCTCATGTCATCATGTCACCTTGCATTTGAGCATCATATAAAACCCTTTCTTGTTTGGTTCTTATCTCATGTGCATGATTAATTGTAGTTGCCTCTTGATAATGTATTTGGTTCTTAATATATTGTTAAATGCCCAAGTTGAGTTGAGGGCATCTCTCTTATTGACTCCACCACCTTTCTTTCACCACCTTATATTCCACCATCCAATTAATATGAGCTTGGCATTTTAATTTAGGTTATCTCTAGCTCATGTTGGTTGGTTGGAATCCACCCATAATCTTTGCTTGGCCTTGCCCACCTTTTGGGAATGCATATGAATAATGCCTTGTTAATATTATTGTTTTCACAAGGATAAAATTGGCATTAATTATTTTGCATGGGCCATGCAAGTGCCACCTTTTCTAGTATTTGGCTTTTACTTGAATTCTAAGTGGATCATCTTTCCTTGCTTAAATCTTTGTTGGCTTGTAGTTTTCTTCACCATAACACCTATCTCTATCTCCCTTAGCTAAACCTCTATCCCCATCTCCATGCATACACATGTGATCATGTGCAAGCATAAGGATTACCCCATCACCACATCTCTCTCCCCTTTTCCTTGTTTTGTTTTGTGTGATCTTGTCCAAGCATGCATGATCATCTAAAGTACCACCTCCCTCTATCCTTACCCCCCCCCCTCTTAGCTAAACCCTAAACCTACCCCATGCCATACCCATCCTAGCTAAGACCTACACTACACCCTTGCTATCTCAACCCAAAGCACCCCTTTCCCTATCCACCCCTAGACCTATCTTGCATACCCACATGGTCACCATGCCCTAGCTACCCCACCCCGAACCTAACCCTAGCCGAGCCGGCCCTCTTCCTCTCTTCTCTCCCTGCCCTAGGGGCCCCCTTCACACCTGCCTACCCGAGCCCTCTCCAACCCAGCCTGGACCCGCTCAACCACCAGCTACACCTTGCAGCTCACGTGAGGAAGGGAAAAGGTACCGACGCCACCACAGCAGCTTCCTCCCCACGCAACCCTCCTGCTTACCTTGCGATCTTATCCTCCCCCACGTCTCTGCCTCGCCCAGGCACTCACCGTCCACCCCAGGAACCCTCCTCCCTCCTTCCTACCTTCCCAGCTCAGCCATGCCCCCCCCCGGTCCTTCTAAACCCTAGCGGCGACCACCTCTGCATTCCCTACGATCCCGAGCGCGCCAGGGCAGCCCAGAGCCCCAGGAGACTCCGCTGCTTCCTCTGCTTCGCCCAGGACACGAAGACCCAGCCGTACCTCGCCGGAGCAGCCCCGCCGTCGTGGCGGAGATCTGCCGCTTCGCCACGAGCCGCCCGGATCCGGACCTCCCCGAGCCTCGCCAACCGCGCCGTCGAGCTGCTGGTGAGCTCCTCTTCCCCCCAGACAACGTCCCTCTCCCTCTCGCCGTGCGTCAGCATTGGTCGGCGCTCTGTAGGCGCCCGCAGCGTCTTGGCGGCAACATGCGGCAGGGAGATCTGCCAGGTTGAGCCTGGCGCTGATCCTCCTTCGCGCAGACATCCCAAACCAATGTTGCAGACCGATGAACCCTCTACCTTTTTCGTTTTGGCCGCGATGCGATTCACCCAGTGGTTCGCTCGCCAACGTCGATCAAACGCAATGACGTCATTTCGCCGTGAAGCTGCGTCATGCCGCCTCGACAATTTTGGCTTTTTGCATTTAGGACCCCGAGTTTTCTCCCGCCTAAACCCGCCGTCCCTC
This sequence comes from Avena longiglumis, assembly GCA_030063025.1. Taxonomy (NCBI): domain Eukaryota; kingdom Viridiplantae; phylum Streptophyta; class Magnoliopsida; order Poales; family Poaceae; genus Avena; species Avena longiglumis. Next base: position 125,789,104 of record CP125977.1, read on the forward strand.
GGTTCCCACCTGTCAGCGTCAGCGATCTTTTGCAAAAAGGCTCCCCAACTCCCCGCATATTAACCCGCGGTCCCTCTTTGCCCAGGCGCTGGCGTGTGGACCCACGAGCCCACCGGCCCACCTGTCAGCCGCTTGTCGGATAAGGCCCGCAGTGGCAGAGGCTTGGCGACGCGTGGGCCTCTGTTGCACTGCCCATCTGTCATTGTGGGGGCTCATTGCAATGGGTGTAAAAAGCAATTCTGCTTTGTCTATTTTAAAAATCTAGTTTAAATAATTCAAATTCAAATTCAAACCAGTATTTAAATAAATTTTCATGTATAAAACCAAATAATGCAAATGATATATGTTTTGAGATCAGTAAAATGAGAGGATTCCAAATATGCCATCCATATTGCCTTTTGCACAATTAAAATTCCAAGTTTATTTAAATTACACTAATTGCCACTAGAATTTAAATAATCAATAACTTTTGTTTTATAATTCCAAATTTGGCAAATGATATGTCTAAAATGATCAGCTCGACGAGACCTTTCTGTTTATGCTATCCATGACTTCAATTGCAGCATGCATCATATAAAAATATAGGGTACAGCAAGTGTTATGACAACAAAATGGGACCCAAAACCCCATAAAAATGTTACTACTTGTCCTCCACACCTCACTATGCCATGCTACCTTATTGCCATGTAAATTGTGCATCATTCATCATGGCATGATTGTTTGCTTGACGCATCTTATTCATATGCTTGTGCTCTATATTCATGTCGGCCTTGTTTGTTTGGTTTTTCTCGGATAGACACTGAGCAGGGGTCATATCAAGAGAACCAGGAGCACTACCCAGATCCGTCCCTCGCTTCAACTGAGTTAACAGGCAAGCACTTCCACATGCCTGCATACATACAGTACCTATTGCCTCTATCTGATTCTTGCACCATTGAGTCGCGAATGCATTAAATTGAATCCCAAGTATGCATAGCCTTTACTTTTAAACCCCACCAAGCTTGTTCCTCCATCCCATGAGCCACTACTATAGGAGTTGTTTGAGCCATGCGAGTCGTAGAACAGCATGTGTAGGGTATGTGAGCGTCTGTTGGATAATGAGGTACCTAAACAACTTAACCTGAGTAGTTCTGGGATAACTAAAGAAAGTGGCACCGGTGAGCAACATCTGCTATTTGGTTTTTCCTGCTCACTTGTGTCTCGTAAGACCCAGTACTTGATTCCTGTTCCTTGATTTATCGCGCTATCCACATCCGGAGGTATATGGGACCCCCACAGGCGAGCTTGATTCCGTCTTATTTCTTGGGGCCACAAATTAGTTTGAGGTTTTATTTACTATCCTGTACCTATGCCATGCTACTTTACGTATTTAAATTGTGCGAGAGCACCTTTGTCTTGTTAGGAATTGTGACCCGTTCGTGGTATCGGATACCCCGTTTGGGGATCTGCTGTCGTTTATCGCCGGCCCCACAAACCTTGAGTCCGTCTCGGAGCTTGCTTACTTCGTTGCGGGTAGACTCCAAGGGGTGGCCCCTGAAATATTTCTGAATCTGTGATTGTTCAACGTGAAAGCCTCGTTGGGTTTTGATTTGGTTTTCGAGGTTGATCGGCGTGTGTTGCTATTGGTGCACCCGGGTAAAACTTTTCGAAAGCCGTGTCGCGGATATGGACGACTTGGAGCACGTTTCTCGATCATAGACAAGCATAACTAAAGTACCGCCTTAATCGACTAAGTAATTGACTAGTAAATAGTGCAACACTCATGGAATGGTTAATAAAATTTCCAACGGATGGGGGTTGTTAAATCGCTTCCTGTTGGTAGCGAGGAGGAGGATGGATCGATGAGATTACCATTATAACTGTTGTACTTAATTCACGGACATCCGTCTATCATTGGTTAGGCGGATGGTTAGCGTTATCTGTAGAATTGCTAGGGTTATCTTTATTTGCAATTGCGTCACCCAGTTGTGTCCCCTTTAGCGGCATTAAGACTTCTTTGAGTACCCTTAGGGTCTCACACGATAAATTCTTGGTTCGGATGGACGGTACCTTCACGGAGACGGATCTTGGGTGGAAGAAGCCAAGATGTGGGCAACGATCGTTCGGTGTAGAGATTCCGGAACGGGATCCGTGAGACCTGTAGTTGGGATGTGCTTATTTCTATGGCATCTTATGCCGATTTGCTTCTTATCCGCATACTCGATTTTGTTTTGCCTTCGCATGATACTCGATGTGTGTTGTATGAAGTATCCTAAATATAGATCTATCTAGGTCATTTGAATCTTGCCGTATGGAGTTGCTATATTTCCTTTCTTTCTAGATGGTATGGCTCGATGTACTCTTGTATGGTGGCTTGCGTACATACCCACTTGTGTCGTAGTTGATCCCTTCGCTGCCGATTCGCCGTCTGAGGTCCCGTTGAGAGGGTAGTGGTTGGGACGTCTGAAAGGACTACCAGTGCGTGGCTTTTGGGGCCCCACCGTACTATTTCAACCACTACCACTCATCCAGGCTTGTATCTAGGAGCGTAATTCACCGAGGTAGTTACACAGGACCTTTCAGAAGCCTTCCCTTAGACCAAAATGGACGTGCTCCAAACCTATCAATCTCATACCACCAACTTCCCATTTGGCTAAGTTATTGCAACCTATGTGATCCAGGCAGAGCCCATAATGCCATGTGGCTGCACTAGAAGCTTCTTAACATTTGGCATCTCAAATCCCTTTGTTCCTGGGTGGCAATCCACAAGTGAGATACACAAGGTAAACCATAGAAATGGTCCTTGGGTAACCACTCAACACAAACCATTCTTTCCATTCCACCCAGGTGTTTCATTCACTTAGTTGTTTTATTAAGCAAAGCATAAGTCAAAGACTTAGAAATATTTACCATAGCATGAATATATAATCCACCCTTGGTTACTACTATCTAGGATAAGCATGGCAATGGCAAGTATCTTAACTTAGAGGAAATTCTAACAATTCTACCACTACTAGGATTTCCCAAGCATAGCATATAGATACTTAGCAAAAATTATTCATGCAAGCCCTATGTAAAATATTTCTAATGCATAGTCAAAAATATTGGGATAAAAACTGAAGCACCACTTGCCTTGGTAGTTGGGGGAGTAGCAACAATCCTCAACATCACAATCACCACTAGCACCAAAATCTACACATAAAATGATAGCACCAAATTCACATATCAAAATATACAAGCAAAAATATATGAATGCATGCAAATGCCATGTGATGATTTTCTAAATCAAACAAGACAAGTATACATTACTGAATCATAAACAAGACAAATACACACTAAACAAACTTTATTTAGTCTTTAAATCATTTTTCAAATAATTTCTATACTCAAAATAAGCCTATAATTGTCTCTGCAAAAATAACCAATTTTACATAAGTAATTCATTAAACACATTGCATAAATGGATAGAATTATTTCTCCTGATTCCAATGATATAAAATTTGCAAAATTTGAACGTGTGGATCAAAAAGTTGTGAATTTTGCAAGTTTGAACATCTAATAGATCTAAATTCTGTTTTTAAATCCAAACACAGGCCACGCGGCAGCTCCTGATTGGACGGTACCGGTTCGTGCTGGATCACACTCGCGGTCCGTTGGATCTAACTATCTGCGCACGGCCCAGATCAAATCATACCGCTTCACCCTCTAATCTAATCCTAGCCTCTAGATCTGGATCCAACGATCCTCGATGCTCTGACCAAAGATGGGCGGCGCAAATGGCTGCTGGCGGCGCATCTTGGCGGCGATGGTCCCGCGAATACTGAGGGGTGTGGTGTGGCTTACCAGACTCGCAAGATCACGAGGAAGCTCGAGATGTTGCTGGCGTGGACAGGGGCGAGTTGATGTGGCCGTGGGAACTCGTCGGAGTTGAGCGCAGCGTCGGGTGCATAGTGACAAAGACGTTGGCGATGCTCTGGATCACCCTAGCATGAACCAGGTGTATCAGGAGGTGCGCAAGGCTACGACGAACACAACAGGATCAAGGAGAAGACAAGGGGTGGTCGGGTTTTACCTTAATCGCTCGTCGGAGTTGAGCGGCGGTTCTGACGTTTGCGGGCACCAACGGGGACGGCGACCTGGGTCACGAGAAAGCAAACGAATGGCATCAGGGGATGCGCAAGAACATGCTGGTCACGCTTGTTTCAATCGAAGGCAGGGGCGGTCGGAGCTCACCGGAATCAGTCGCCGGAGGTCGTCGGTACCGCGGTGGTTTGAGCTCGAATGCGCGCAGCCTGGTGGCGGAGTGAGCGAGGAAAGTGGGGGAAAATGACCGTGGTGGCGAGGTGATTAAGTAGCCAGGAGCGGGGGCGAGATTTATGTGCTGATTCAATGGGATTTAAGTGAGGTTTAATGTGGCGTCACTGCACGGTGGTAACGGCGGAGCGGCGTCACTGCGCGCGAGAATCTGGGGAAGATGACGCTGACATGGAGAGGGCCCAGCGTCAGTGGTTGTGGGGTTGGTTCAACGCGGGTGAGAGAAGGAGCAGAGGAAATTGGCCCGGGTGGGCTTAGTGGGCTGGTTTCTGTACTGGGCCAAAATGGCAGTGCTGGCCCTTTTCTATTTCTTTTCTCTTTTTCCATTTCTATTTTGATTTTCAGAAAACATTTTCAAATGATTTTCAAACCAAAATGAATTCAAATTTGTTCTGAATTTTTATAGGATGGATCCATCTCTTAATTAAGTATTTAGCACTGTTGTTCACTCAAACTTACTTTGGTCCTTTGAAATTTTAAAAGAAAACAGTGCCTTTACCATTGTTTAATAAAGATATAAAAATGGTTTTAAATTCATATTTTGTTTTGAAATTTTTGTCCAAGCTTTGGAAAACATCAATCAACCAAAGGATCAAATATCTTTGGTTTAAAAACAATTATTCTCATACTAGAGAGTAGCATTGGGCCAATGCCTTGCTTACATAAAATAATAGACATTTAAATGTTTCTGTTTTGAAAAGACATTGAAAATGATCCTAAAATGACTATGGATGCATGGTTGATATGCAAACTTTGAAATCATGATTTTTGGGATGTTACACTCCGGCAATTCATCAATCCATTGACGGGCCGTGCCCGCCAACATTAGTGGGAGGTATTTGACGGCGACGTTGGGCTACCCCCGGTGATCTCCACCGTGTTGCCGTAGTCCTGCAACCATGTAGCTGGCTTGGCGATGCCGTCATAGGGCTTGATGGTCTTGTCAATCCGAAAACCTTTGGGGTAAGTTGAGGACCGTATCACGGGTCTAAAGCAACGTGGTCCCAAGTATAGTCCTTCCCGGGCCTCATGGATCTTGTTTATCCGTGAATGTGCGTCGTATGGATTCGGGCTTCTTTTCTTCTTGCCAACAGGGGACGGGCTGCATGAACGACGTGGGCCTCCTCCGCCATGGTGGATGCTAGGTGGCGAAGGAGGCGGAGGTAGCGATGGGTTAGCCTTCTTGTTGTTACCCTCCTGCGACGCCTCACGCTTGTCGCGGTTGCTTGTCAGACGCGGAGGGTCATGGTGCGACCTGCTCCTCTGTCCTTGGTTGCGCTCTCCGTCATGACGGGTCTGCTCCGTGTTGTCGCGGATGACGATGCCGCTCTGCCTTGGCGGAGGCATATCCATACGACGATGAGCCTTGTTTCCTTCGTGATGTTGGGGGAGCGGGGCGGTGGCGATGGGCAATCAGGTTGGGCCTTTCTTCCATTGTCGGAGGATATGGGGATATCATCCTTCATGTTGCGCGCATCCCTCCGTCTTTGTTCTGACGAACCCGTCTGGGACACGACATCAAGAGGAGATCTGTCCCTTGGCGGCTTATGCTGGCTAGACTGGCAAAACGATGGGTTAGACTCAAGCCTCTGAGAGGTGGCCTTTTCCTGCTGTTTCACCACCTTGGCCACTAGGTCATAGACCTGGTCCACCGCCTCAGGCGATCTATCCTGCTCCAGAAGGGTCTTGGCGACGGCGAGGTTAAGGAGAGCAGTAGGCATCACCTGCCTGCCTTCACTGTCAATGTATGGCTTGGCTTGTGCCGGCTTCGGGGGATCCCATCCTAAGTTTCTCCGCACACCAGGATCGTTGATGACGCGAGCTGGAGCTTTCTTGGCCTTCTGCTGCTGCAGCAGGGTCTTGTATTCGGCCTCCATTTCTCTAGCTTTCTCTATGGACTTCTGCGCGTTGGCCAGATCTCGATCTAGCTTTGCGCCTTGCTCCACGATGGCCTGCGCTTCCTCTAGCAGCTGCTGGCGCTTCTCGTCAAGTTGTGTCACATTCCAGATATGAGCTATCATTAATGGCTCGACGAGGAGATTGTCGTACATCACTCTATCAGCTGGAGTGACTTGGGAAGCAACAGATGTAGATTCCGGAGGCGGCAAGTTTGCGGTGTAGTTGTTTCTCGGGCCGGTGCCGAGTTCCTGCGGTTGCTACACTGGGTTAGGCGGAGGGGGCATGTACTTTGTGCGATCATTGTCGGTATAAAGAGGTGGTCCCTTCCCCTTGTCCAGTGATATAGGCGGAGCTCTCCCGGGTTGATCTTCATCCATTTCCATTCCAATGGGGACGAACACTTCTCGGGACAGGATGGTGTTATTGGCCTGCTCGTCGCGCTGGTAATCTTCCTCCATCTCCTGCTCCTCCGGGCTGAAATCTATCTCCTCTGAATCTGCACTAAAGACAGCGTAAAGCGCTTCGATCATAGAGTCGGAGGGTGTCGGGTCTTCCTCGATGACGGGGGGTGGAGATGTAACGGGTGCGATGATGACTGGAGGTGGTGGCGCAGCTGCGGCGATGGCCACCGGAGGCGATGGTGGCGGTGGCTGAATCGGTGGTGCTCTGTCAATCAGCGCCCAAGCCGTTCCCTCTGCCTCCGCGTAGCTGTTGACGGTGTTGACCATGCTTTCGAAGGTGAGTCGTCCTGAAGCCTACTGCCGCCTTAGAGAATGCCGGAGAAGCGTTCCCTGGTCCAGTCCTTCCACAAAGTGATACATAGCATCATCATTGGGGTAATGTGCCAGATCGTCTTGTATACGGAGACACCTGGCGAGGTAATCGCGGGGGTTTTCGCCCTCTCTCTGAATGCAACGCGCCAGATCAAAGATGGTAACCACTCCGACGAACTTGGATCTCTGATGTCCAGACGCACGGGCGAAGCCGGCGGACTTGCAGTGATCTTCCACCGTTATATCCTGCACAGGGGCGGTTTGGGTGGGCCTTGAATTTTTTCGATCTTTGCCGGCAAACTCCAAGGAGAGATCAGACATCGATCCTTCCACGAACGTATCCTTCCCGTAGGCGGTCCGTGCAGGTCTTGATGCTCCTTTGACTCCCAGGGAACTAGTGCCTGAGTCTGTTTCGCCGATGAAGAGGTGAATGTCTCCGATGGGGAAGATCAAGCACCGAGTAGGGTTCGTATTCGCCGGGATCCAGAACTTGTCGGGAGGGACCATCGAAACGTTGCCAAAGAAGAGAACCCAACCGATGGCTACAGTTTCACCGATTCCCGCGAAGATCTTGGTCCTCGCCCGCTGAAGAGCCTGAAGCGCCTCTTGCCCCATGGTGGGTGCCAACTGTCGTGGTATTGCCGACGAGTAAGCCATGGAGGGGTCCTCACAGTGCGTGTTTAGAGATGTGGGTTAAGGCGTACGGTTGATGGGTACGAGGCAACACAGCTTACCTAGGTTCAGATCCCACAACGGTGGAGGAATCCTACTCCTGCTATAAATCACTATAATGGCAATACGCCGAGTTACAGAGATAGGTTCGCTGTGCGAGGTGTATGTGAAGTTGTGCCCTAAAGGCTCCCATAGGCCCGACTTATATATTCGCCAGGTCCTAGGGTAATAGGGAAGAGTCCTAGCCGGACAGGTTACAGAGTCCTACACTGTCTATTACTAGTCTAGCGTGTCTTGTACTCCAAGGCCCCGGGTACGCTGGTGACTCCACTATAGCCTTCCTTTATCCAGCATGGGCCTCCCTTCTGGATCCATCTAACTAGGCCGCCCAGCAGGCCATGGGCCATGCTACCAACTGTGGGCCACCCAGGTTATCCGGATAGGAGACATGCTATGAGGATACCCATATAGCATATCCCCAACAGAAGCCTAATGAGAATTAGATCCGAATTAGACCAGGCTTAGGCTACTAATGGGCTGCTAATGTAGAAGCCCACTAGGGACGCTTATATAAGAGAGGGTGGGGTGAGCTGACTAGGGTTAGACCATTCCACCCAGCCGCCACTCCTCACGCCTGTGCTGCGTGCACGGACCTAGCAGTCTGGCGTCTGACGCTTCCACCCCGCACGTGTGGATACCTCGGAGGTGCTGCATTTGTGGCACTTGGACGAGCTGCGCAAGAGGAGCTGCTCGTGGGACAAGGACAAGGAGGAGACGTAGAATGTCTACACTGCCTCGACGCACTTCATCGAGTTCCGCAACTGCGCTTCTAGTGGTAATCCCGTGATTTATGACATCAGTATTCCTGGTTTACGCGGTAGAAAATTTTGATTTGCGCTAGTGTAGCCTACCCGTATCCCTTCACTTGCAGCACCTTTGGGACGTTTCCTTCCTCCTACTGGTTCGATAACCTTGGTTTCTTACTGAGGGAAACTTTCCTGTTGAACTGCATCATACCTTGCGCTTGGGGTCTCCCAACGAAGTGCTGCTGCACTCATCAATAGCCATCTCGGATGAGCTTGGTGTGACGATAGGCTTGACGGCGGGCTTGAGCATCAACACGAGATTCTTGAGCAACCACTTGGTCATTGCCACCATTTGAGTGCCCGACTTGACTATAAGCACGAACACGAGGATCATCCTCATCAATCTCCACCTCAAAGGAGTCATCATTTGGAGAGGAAGGACTAGAGCCTTGATCAACATTAGCTTGCCCTTGTTCTTGACTAGCTTGACCTTGTTCTTGACTAGCTTGACCTTGGGAGATGTCTTGAGAAGGAGCCCCATCTTGGGGAGGTAGATGTTGTTTATGAAGAGCTTGAGAATCGGGGCTTTAAGAGTCATGAGCATGAGGAGCTTCGGAAGAGCTTGAGGAAGCTTGTGCCAAAATGGTGGGTCCTTGAGGGGCAAGATGATATTGTGAGAGTGAGGGCTCCACTTGAGTAGATCTTGGTCCTTATCCTTCAGCCACAAGGGGATCCTCAATTGGGAGGTGGAAACCCACACCTATTCTTATTATGGCCTTGGGAGGAATTTCATCACTTGGATCACGAACACCATCTTTCCTAACAAGGTACTCATGGTCTTCATCAAAATTCACCTTGCTCGTCTCTTCAACTCTTCCATTGGCTTTGTTGTAGACTCTATAAGCATGGGACCAACAAAAATTCCTTCTTGTGCCTTGGATTCAAACTTGGACAAATGAACTCCTTTCTTGAGAATGTAGCACTTGCAACCGAACACTTCTTGTTCTTGCGAAGGTAAAGCCGGTTGGTTGCATGAAAAGTGGTGGAGATGGACTCGGCCCCAAAATTTGTATGGATACTTGAATTCAGCTAGCATAGACCGAGCCGCATCCATCAAAGTATGATTCTTCATTTCGCCAACACCATTTTGTTGAGGGGTATAAGGAGTGGAGTATTGATGCTTGATGCCTTCATCACTAAGAAACTCATCCAAGGTATAGTTCTTGAACTCTGTGCCATTGTCACTTCGGATGGAGAGAATGGTTGCATTGTGTTTTTGTTGAACTTCATTCGCAAAGTCGATGACGGTTTATTGAGTTTCACTTTTGTACTTGAATAACAACACCCAAGTGTATCTAGAGAAATTATCCACAATGACCAAACAATATTTCTTGCCTCCAAGACTATCATGAGAGGGAGGACCAAAGAGGTCCATGTGCAAGAGTTCCAAGCATCTTTTTGTGGTGATTTGATTGAGAGCTTTGTGGGGAGTTTCATGCATCTTTCCTTCAATAAAAGCCCTGCACACACGATCTTTGGTAAAAGAAACATCGTTAAGACCAAGGATGTGGCCCTCGGAGTGAAGTCTTTGCAAAGTTCTCATGTTAACATGGGCTAGGTGGCGATGCCACAACCATCCCTTGTTGGCTTTAGCATAGAGACATAGAGCATGAGGAGTGGTGGTCCCCGAAAAGTCCACCACATACAAGTCATGCTCTATGTACCCTACAAAAGCCACCTTGAGAGACTTGCTCCACATGAGGACCACGGAGTGATCATTAAAGAAAGAAGAAAGACCCATAATGGCAAGAGCATGAACTGAAAGTAAATTGTAACCGAGGGTTTTGACAAGCATGACGTCAAGCAAGGATACATCTGGGGTTACCACCACTTTGCCAAAACCCAATACCTGAGAACTTTTTTATCACCGTAGGAGACCATAGTGTTGTGAATATTTGGCCTTGTCTCTGACATGATAGACTTGCTTCCGTTCATATGACTTGTGGCGCCACTATCAAGCACCCATTTTGCTCCACCGGAAGCATAGTACTACAAGAAAATCAAGCTTTGGGTTTAGGTACCCATTTTGCAATGGGTCCCCTTTTGTTAGTAACAAGAGTCTTTGGCACCCAAATGGTCCAATGATAATCACGCATGTAAGAAGTTCCAACATATCTAGCATAAACATGACCATCATAGGACTTGCAAAGAATATAAGAGGGATTGTTCTTTTTGGAAAAGTTTTCACTTTGCAAGATGGAGGGACCATGAGAGGGTCCTTGATCTTTTCCCTTGTTCTTTATCCTCTTCTTGTTCTTCTTCTTAGCCTTGGCAAGTTGATCCTTCAACACCTTGTTCTCCTCAATGAGATGCTCATGCTTGCAACAAGGGTTAGAAGGGCTAGACAAGTCTATAATTTGCACAGCGGAAGCCTTAGTATGTTCACGAGTTAGTTGAGTTTGAAGTTGTTCATGGGCTTCAAAAAGACTTGAGAATTTTCTCTCCAAGGCTTTGTGTTCCTCTGTGAGTTTTTCAAAGTCTTCTTGATTCCTATCATGACCAACACCGAACTTAACTTTCTCCTTTTAAGCACCTTAACCAAAGCTAGAGCATGATCACGTTCTTTAGTGAGAGAGCACATGGAGTTTTTATGGTCATCTACAAGCTTCGACACATTTTCCTCAAGATTAATTCTCATATTTTGTTCATCCTCAAGACTTTAATTGAGAGAAGCAATTTCATCGGAGGAATCCCTTTCATTTTTACTTAGCAAGTCAAGAAGTTCTTCCTTTTCATCTAAAGCATCCCTAGCATTATCAAGTAGGGAAAGCAAGGAATCAAAGAAAGTTTTAGTTTCTTCATCAAAGGTAGCAATAAACTCACACATGTCTATCATCTCTTTCTTTATCTCTAGGCCTTCAAGGTAAAGAGAGTAAGGCTCACTAGAGATGGGTTGAGGAGTGGGTTTAGATGTTACCTCGGTGGCCTTGGCCATGAGACACTTTTGTTGGAGGATATGACGTTCTCGTTTGGTGAGTCGAAGAGGGAAAATCATGGAGTAGAGGTAGTAGCAATAGCAACAACTCCCACAATCTCACCGCCATGGAATTCATCATCATCATCTTCATCCGTGCTCGAAAGGTATTCTTCATGGACCACAATAGCCCTTTCCTTGTTGACGACATTCTTGACTACGTAGTTCTTGTTCAAAGGATGAGGAGGCCTTGACTTTATCTTGCAAATGATACGACCACCATTGTCTTCACGGTTCTCAAAAGGACACTTAGCCACAAAGTGACTCTTGTCATTGCAATTGTAGCATGATATCCCCTTTGGAGCCTTGTTGGATGAGTTGAATCTTGTGTTGTCCCTTGATCTTGACTTGATGCCGGGATTGTTCCAGAAAGCTCTTGAAGCAAGGTCAATATGTTCATTGAAAGCACACTTGAGATCCTCTTGAGACCACTCACTTGACGTATCATCATCAACAACTTCAATAGCCTTGGCCTTCAATGCAAGATTCACTTTTGTTGATCCTATCGCCCTAGCACGAGCGGACTCCACATTCTTCTTAGAAATGGTCATGGAAATCACTTCACTCAAGACTTCTTGGGATGTCATCAAGTGAAATTTGGTTTCTCTTAATGGAGTTGAGCTTTTGTTCTTCATATGTAAGGAGATCTTGAATGAACTTCCTCTTCATGAACTTGTCATCAACATAGCTGGCACCAAGATCCCTCATAGTGCAACAAAGGACCTTGAGCCGCCTATACATGTATTCGGGAGTCTCGTCGTCTTGCATAGCAAAACCATCGCACTCATTGTTGACTTCATCAAACTTGAAGCTTTGAATGCTTTCATTCCCAACAAACAGTTCGGTGATCTAATCCCATGCTTCTTTGGCGGTGTTGAATTGGCGAATGTGAGAAAAGTCCTTGGGAGTCTATGCCTTTTGAATCATGCCCAAAGCCATGACATTGAGTTTCTTGTCCACCACTTCACCTCGAGTCAACTTTTTTGGGTCATATGGAGGAACCCATCCTCCACAATCCTCATTAACTCAATGGAAGAGCTAGAAATATGTGAGCGCAATAGATATTGCCAATTGGCGAAATTTGAAGTATCTAACATAGGTGGTGCTCCTTGAGGAATGATGTGTGGCATGGGAATGGGTGGATCCGGAGTATACTTTGGTGGTGGGGGCATCGCCGAGTAGTCCTTCCCTCAACTTTTCTCTTTGGAATTGAGTCTTCGAGCCCCTCCGTGTTCTCGCTTGGGCCCTTGGCAGATGTTTGAGCAACAAAACCAAGTCCAAAGTGAGTGGTGACGGCCGTGGGATTCACCCCGGGGGTGGTCACAATAATGGTGGTAGGAAGCTCGGTGGTTTGGGGTGTGTCAAGAGGAACCATGGGGTTTGGCTTGAGAGACTACAAAATAGTCATCATTTCCTCAAACTTGTACATCATGGATGACTCCCATTGCTTGAGGTCATCCATGGTGGCCATGTTCTTGGAGTTATCATTCTCACTACCCCCTTCGTCGGCTGTCGTCTCTTAGGCGTTAAAGCCAGAAATAAGAGCCTAGGATCTTATACCAATTCAAATTACCGACTTTGAATCGACTAGAGTGGGGGTGAATAGGCGACTACCAATTTTTAATTTGTTACTCAATTTTAGGCTTGTCAAGAAGATAAGTTCTCTAGATATGCAACTAGGTGAACAACCTATATGCTAGAGAACTAATAACAAGCACAAGAGCGGTAAAGAGCAAGTAGTAAAGGTAAGGAATGAGATAACCGGAGCAGGGACACGGAGATGTAATTCCTGTAGTTCACTTCCAAGGAAGCTACGTCTACGTTGGAGAGGTGTCGGGGCCACACAAGGTCACCTGAGCGCCACAAAGGCCTTACCTTATTCTCCGGTGAGCACCCCCACAAAGGAGGCCTCACAATCCACTAACTGGTGACCTTGAAGGCGCCAACCGAAACCTTTACAACAAGGTTGAGGGGGAAGCTCCACAACTCAATTGGAGGCCCTCAACAAAACCACGGAGATTTACAACACATGCCCTTAGCTCCGAGGATGCCCTACACCGTCTAGGGTTCCAAGAAACCCAAGAGTAACAAGACCCACAAAGGATAGGTAGGGGGAATCAAATCTACTTTGGTGGAAGTGTAGATCTAGGTCACCTCTCAAAAGATCAAATGATTTGAGTGGCTAGGGAGAGAGATCTAGTAAGGTGAAGCTCTAGTATTAATGGAGGAGAGAGAAAATTGAAGAGTTAGGTAGGAGGAAGAAGGAGGGCGCCTTAAATAGCCCCCCTCCAAACTGAAATGTTGGACTGTTCGCGACACCACCGAAAGCTCCGGTGGGGGCCCAAAAGTTTCTCTTAGCGTGGCTTAAACAGCTCGAAGACCATTTATGCAGGCCCCAAAGTTCGACCAGAAGTTCCAGTCAAACACGACTACAAGTTCCGGTGGAACTTCCAGAGAAATTTCCGGGCCAAGTTCCGTCAATTAGACAACTTCCAAACAGAAGCATATAGTGCTTGACTGGAACTTGGGGCGGAAACAACTAGGTCGCGAACTTCCCGACCGGAAGTTCTAATGCCTAGGCGGAAGTTCCGCTCAGAGTCTCGGCGGAAATAGCATAGGAAATTTCTGTGACCGGAACTTCCGGTGCTACTTCCGGTAGAAGTTCCGCCAATTAGAACACTTCAATATAGAAGGTTCTGAACTAGGGCCAAAACTTCTGCCGGAAGTTGGACCGGAAATATGGCCAGTTCCATTCCACAGAGAACCCTGGGAGTTCCGGTCAGACAAAAACAACACCAGCGGCTCAGAAACTCGCTCTCTCACTAATGGATAGGATGGCTGTGGTGGTGCAAATATGGTTTGTGCAAGAACAAATGATTCCCCACAGCCTTCCAAGGTGGAACCCCTCTTGATAGTACGGCGATCTAAAACAATAAAATGAGATAAAGATAAAAACGAAATACTGTCGTCTTCACGATACTTCAAGAATGGCATCCACACACTCCATAAGCTCCATCAATAAGTAAGAAACTTGAAACTCAAGCACAAGGTAAGATCACAAGTGGGATTATCATCATCACCGAAATAACAAGGGAAAGCATAGTCCTTTCAACTACATAAATTAATCCATATGTTTGTGACTCTTGTCAGCTAGCTAAGATCCACCAGTTGCCATACCCCATATCCACTAGTGTTTCCGCTGCTCCTCTTGAGCAAGTATTCTTTGATGTATGGGGCCCTACTCCTCTTTCTGTGGAAAAATATGCATACTATGTAAGATTTATTGATGATTTTAGCAAATTTACTTGGATATATTTGCTTAAAAAGAGTTTCGATGTTTATCAAGTTTTCCTTAATTTTCAGCAATATGTTGAATGCAAATTTGATAGAAATATTATTACTATGAAAATTGACTAGATAGGTGAGTATGAGAAATTAAATGGCTTCTTTTAAAAAGTTGGCATTACACACCATGTCTCCTGTCCACATGCTCATCAGCAAAATGGTTCTGCTAAAATAAAACATCATCACATTGTTAAAGTTGGTCTTTATTTACTTGCCAATGCATCCATGCCTCATTTTGGGATGAAGTTTTTCTCACTACCACATTCCTTATGAATATTCTCCCTAGCAAAGTTCTCAACTTTGAGACAACAACTAAGCGCCTTCTTCATGTGTCACCTAAGTATGATGCTCTATGAACCTTTGGTTGTGCCTATTGGCCAAATATTTGTCCATATAACAAGAGCAAACTCTCTTTTCGCTCTCAATGATGTGTTTTTCTTGGGTATAGTCCCCTTCACAAAGTTGTTAAATGTTTCGATGCCTCCATAGGCCGTGTCTATATCTCACATGACGTTGTGTTCATTGAAAATGTTTTCCCTTTTGCTGATCTTCATCCTAATGTCGACGCCCGCCTAAAACGTGAAATATTGCTTCTTCCATCCTTCATATATTATTTGCAAGGGGCTGTGAAAAATGTTGATAATCCTATTGTGCCTATTGTGTCTTCTACTAATGTGTTGCAGGGTGGGGAATCCACCGAAGAACATCCAGGTGAAAATGGAGCTCAAACAACTCAAATTCATAAGAAAATGCAGCAAAAAACAAAGAAACGGATGTGGAGCACGAGGGGGAACATTCCCCTGCTCCGCTCGATCCTGGGGTGGATCCTGCCTCCTCTTTGCCCGAGGCAGATTCTCCTGCGTCGCCGACATGCAGCATCCACGACACACGGCAGGAGGCGCGTGGCTCTCCCGTGCGCACAGACGTGTCACCAGCCACGCATTCGCCCCCTACTAGCTCGGGCTCGCGTGGGAGATCGGTCGTGGGTCGCTGTCACCTAGAGCTTTATCGCCTAGTGTGATCGGATCCTCTATGTTGGCTGCCCCTGCTAACTCCAGTGTGGTAGGATCTTCTACGCCGGTTTCTGAAGCTTCTGCACCACCGCCTCCACCTATACAATGTGCATCATCCCACATACAAACATGTCTTCAGAAAGGTATACGAAACCCAAAGAAATATACTGATGGAACTGTTCGATATGGTATGCTGGCTTCTACAGGAGAACCATGTGACTTGACAGAGGCTCTTGGTGACAAAAATTGGCGCAAAGCAATGGAGGAGTATACTGCTTTGCTTGACAATAAAACTTGGCGGCTAGTTCCTCCAAGTTCAATTTTTTTTGATTGATTGCAAATGGGTGTATCGCATCAAAAAGAGGGCAGATCGCAGAATTTATAGGTACAAGGAATGTCTAGTTTCAAAGGGTTTTAAGCAAAGGTATGTTATTGATTCTAAGGACACTTTTAGTACTGTAGTTAAAATTGCTACTATAAGGACTGTTTTGACTCTTGTCGTTTCTCGTGATTGGAGTCTGCTACAGCTAGATGCCAAGAACACGTTTCTCCATGGTGTTCTGGAAGAGGAAGTATACATGAGACAACCCCCAGGTTTTGAAAATCCTCACGTTCTGCATTATATTTGCAAACTGTACAAAGCCTTGTATTGATTGAAGCAAGCACCTTGAGCCTTGTTTGCTAGGTTAAGCTCTAAATTATGTGATATTGGGTTCACACCTTCAAAGGCCGATACTTCATTGTTTCTATACAACAAGTCAGGTATTATTGTTTTAGTGCTAAGTTATGTTGATGGTATTATAGTAACAAGTTCATCTGATCATACCATTTTTGCTCTACTTCGAGATCTTAATGTGCACTTTTCCATCAAGTATTTGGGTGACTTGCATTTCTTTCTTGGCATTGAGGTTAAAAATATACAAAATGGTCTTCTTCTGACACAGGAAAAATATGCAACAGAGTTACTTGACAGAGTTGGTATGAAAAACTGCAAGTCGGCACCAACTCCATTGTCTCCTTCGAAACCACTAACTCTCAGTGGCGAAACACCCCTGGTTCTAGAGGATAGCACCCAGTATAGAAGCATTGTTGGAGAATTATAGTACTTGATGTTGACACGACCAGATCTAGCATATTCAGTTAATAAGGTTTGTTAGTATCTGCGGTGACACAGCATACCACTGCATGATGTAGTACACTAAAGTCGTGACATAACACCAATGAAACACCGTTCACTAGTATTACATCCCTTAGAGTAGTACAACAGAAACACAGCAGGTCAAAGACATGACTATAGGTTACAACTCAACTCTTTACACAAGATCCAGAGAACACTCTAGGTTAAAGAGAGAGAAAGAATCTTCTTACAAAGAAGATTCGGAAATAAATAAATCAAAATCTATCATATTATTAAGACTAGTATCTTAACTAATGGTCTGGCATTGCGGCTATTACAATACACTACAGGATAAGGTTCTATGGCTAGAGATTGTATTCCTATCTAATCAGTAACTTCGTCTTCACTTGAGTTGGTGTATATGTTGACCTTCTCGACTTTATGGAAAAGCTTTAGCTTTTGATGATGATTCCTGGAACATAACTTGATGTAGACGTAGTCTTATTGGCTTTAGAATCTATCAAGGGTTAAGAAGATACTTTGAGTACGAGCGTACTCAGCAAGTTCACTAGAAAAGGAGTGTTTGATGCACTATAACTACAGCCACAGACCATAGGTCGTAGGCAATGCAGGTTTTTGTAAACATTTCTTCAAAGGTTGCTTTTATTCTGAAAAACTATGTCTGTCAGCCTTCACGGGTTTACCAGAACTTTCATGGAGTTCCTTTCCTGCCGCGTTCGCAGCTCCTTCCCGGAACAGGGAGTAACAAGTTACAGTTCTTACACTCTGCAGAGGTGCGTCACTTTACCCATGAGAGATCTTATCTTTGTTTCACATCCGGGCCGCGAACCCGTTCACACTTCCTTGGTGTGAGGCCCAGACTAAGATCCAAGCCAATCACTGCCTTCTCCGTGACCCCGCATGTCTCCTTGGTGTACGCTAGCCTACCTATTGAATTACGGCAATGGCAATACAGACCATTCAGATGCCGGAACTATCGTGGGACGTTGAGGGCTCCCACCCATATGCTGCATATCCTCTACGAATTACCATAAATAATATGCATGCTACAAGTGATAACAGCCACGACCCGCACATCCAGCTCCATGCGAGAGGGAAAAGATACAGCTGACTTCTTCGTCCCATTCCAAATCTTATGGTCAACGCGTGATATACGGCGCAAGAATCACTGGCGACATTGGTTGTTAAGTTCTAGGTAATATGTTCCTTTACCACCGGAAGTCTTATAGTAGGTTATTACCTCATGGTAAATAACCTATAATCACATTATTATGAAAATAGTGTTTTCTGTCCTTTTTCAAATGCAGGTGATGACAACACTGGATTTGTAAAATACTTTACAGAAAATAATCAAAGTACATGAGCAAGTGTGAACTTGCCTTTTGTGATTGCAATATTATGCACTCACGGTCTTCGAGACGACATAAGATCCAATATCTGAAAACTGCATCATTGGTCCGGTAAGGACTAATGTTTAAAGTAGCAAGATGCAGTTATGCATAAGTAATGATATGCATTTTGTAAAACTCCCAAAGTGAATCCCCATACTTTGAGTGAAGTGAATTCAAGTGATTCTTTTAAGAGTTGGTTTATCTTCAAATTTTACTTTATAAGTAATGACCTTTATAAGGAACTTAAGTGTTAACAATTCAAAATATACAAGTAAAGTATAAATTTATGTGATTATGGTTAATTGTCATCTGGTGACTATTGATAAATGTCCTTGGGATTGAGTGGTTAAGAATTGAAGAACTTATTATGAGCTTTATGTTTGAAGTGGCAAAAAGAATAACATTTGAAGAAAAGATTTCCTTCCTAAGATTTAAACAACCCTGATAGGTTTTAGAATATGATGGATAAAATGTGATTGATGTTGTTTATGCTTGCTTGAATAGTCTGGACTTGAGATGCTTTAAGTCTTAATTGAAATAGACCAAAGTTAACTATAAAAACATAAGTAGTGTATTAGACTTGATGTTTATAAGTTGTGAGACTAAAGTTAATTTTAAAAGGTTAAGTAAACTTAAGATGTAATATATTTTAATTATTCCCAAGTTTTAGGTTTATGATAGGTATAACTAAGGTGTGGAATTATTCACTTTCTATTTAAGTGAATGATTAGATTAAATTTGTTTTGCTATTATAAAAGGAATATGTATTTATTTAATGGAATCATGATTAGATGGTCTTAGTAATTTGTTAGAATTTAAATTTATGTTAATAGTGGTTAAGATATAATGATTATTCACCATATTATATAAATGGGTGATACCCAATGTTTATTTAGAAGGATTCTTAATAAGATTTTTAAAAGAATATTTTAAAGTTAAAAGTTATACTTAGGTTTGATTGTGAATTCAAGTTATGGGCTTGGAATTAGTACTAAGACACTAACTGCTCAAGGTTTTATAAGAATTGAGATTATTTCTTACTTAAGAATTGCTTTTAAATAATTCACAAAATAGGTATTAGGTAAGGATTTGTTATTTAAAATATTAAAGACTTTCCTAATAGTATATTTAATATTTTTCTAGTGTAATATATTTATTCAAGACCTTAAAAATGAATTTTATTTATTTTTAAGTATTATCTTTATTTTTATAAAATTCATCAAAGAATTAAGTGTCTTTAAATATTTGCTTTATGTTTTATTTGTAAAACTCTAAGTGAGTATTTTTTATAAAATAATAGAGTTATTTTGATACACAAAAAAGATTTTTATTCATTTTTAGTGTTTTTGTTTTATTTTATAAAATTTCATTGTAAGATTTAATGGTGTTAATAATTATTTTACTTTAAATTTATTTTAAACACTTAAAATTATATTTTTATTAGGTAGATATTATTTTTGTGGTCATTTTGATATATCATATGTATTTTTAGGATTTTTCTATAATTTTCTATAGTTAAAAAATGCTTGGAGGTTATTTTAGTTATTTCCATTTTTGGTTATTATATAAATTGGGCCTAGTTCTTGGGCCCATTTAGCCCAAAACCTAGCCCAGACCACCTAATACTAAACCCAGCCCAACACCCCTTTGGCTACACTCCTGGACCCGGTCGACCGAGTCGGTCAGACCTGATCCATTGGACCCCCTCTTCTCTCTCTCGTGACCTCCTTCTTCTCCACGAAGGCGATGACCCGCCGCCTCTGTTGTTCGATTCCGGTGAGCTCCGGTGTTCCCAGTCGTCAGCGCTATGGTTGCCGACACAGTCGACGATGTAACTTCGACTGGTCCAATTCGATTCGCCACTCGAGCCCTCCCCTGGTCATACTATTTCCTCTTAGGTGGCTAGGGTTTGTGGCTCTTTGGTGGTGCTTTGCTCTGGTGCCTCTGTGGTTGATCTGTTGGTGTTTTGGTGGTGGGGTGATGTCCAACACTTCCATGTTTCTCCTCTGGCTGTATTGATTGCGCCCTAGGCGCGGGTTGCAGCTCCTCTAGGTGCTCCCCATGCCACCGCCCTGGCTTCCATCACCTCTGTGTTGCCACCATCTGCTTCCTCTTCTTGGGGACAATCGGGTAAGTTTTTCTCTATCTTCCCCTTCTTTCAGTATGGATGCTAACTATGGTTTCCCCTCTGTAATCCTGTTAATGGCCCTCTAGAATCTTGCAACAATGTTGTTGAGCAAACCCTCCTCAGCAGGATTCATACATAACTCCTTCTGAAATTCCATTAGTCATATTCTATGTTGTTAGTTTAACTGGATCTCATACTATACTCATGCAATAGATGGTCTTTCTTCTAAATTGGTTACATAAGAAATGCTTGGATTCCACCATGTCTAAATTGAATTTAGTGAGCTCTTTGTGCATTTAAATGGATTGATATTTGAGTCTAAAGTACTGAAGCTTTGCTTTAGTGGTTAGTTCCTGGAATCTACTATATCTGCATGTTGGCTTAAATGACTATCCCCTAAATAGAATGAATGTCATGGCTGACTATGGATTTGTATCCATAGATGATTCCTAGTATTATTCCTAGGAAAATGATTTGTTCTTTTATTTGAGATGATTCCTAGTGGCCAACACTAAGGAAATGATTTGGTTAATGTGAATGTGGTTTCTGCTAATATGGTCCTGCTATCGTGATGCCTCCTTGGAGTGTACACAATAGCCTGATCATTCCTAGCATTAATAGTTGTTATTTATTTGGCTAAGTTGGATGAGATTCATAAATAAGCCATGGAAAGAAAATTATTTCTATCTCTTCCCATGTTATTTAACTTGAGGCTGTAAGTTTGTAAGATTGAGCATGGAATAAAGATGCTTTGTTTGGTATCTTAAGAAAGAAATGAGCTTCCTGTCATTTGTACAGTGAAGAAATTTATGGATCTGATTCCTAGAACATTTACTAGGAAAATGATTTGTGTTGTTTGATTTGCCATTGTTGCTAGAGAGAAAAATGCAGTAATATGGCTATGCTGTTGTGGAACCTCCATGGGAGTGAGCACAACAGCATAGACCATTTACATGGTCTGTTATCTTTTTATTTAACAAATAATTGGTCTATGTCCTGGCCAATGATATCTTAATTTCAGGCTTTTGGAATTGTCATGTCTACAAGATAATGGAAGATTTGAATGATTCCTTGTTGTTTAAACTAGGAAAATGATTTTAAATCATTTGAATCACATAAATGGATGGTATACTAGCTTATGGATGCTTTTATGATATAATTGATGAAGATAATGATCTCCTTGAGATTGTTATTGTTCTCCTTGTTTGTCCATATATGATGAGCAAGCAGTTGTTAAGGTATAAAATTTATTCATGTGTACTGATGGTTTAAAGAAAAATATGGTGATTAAGTCTAGCTTAGTAACTCATGTGTCACTAGCTAGACATGATGGCAAGTTATGTGGTACTTCCTTGGAAGGTGCATATATACCCACTTGTTTAGCTAGTTTGTGTGCTGCAGATGGCTAGCTAGATTGATTGCCATAATTGTTTTTTTAGACCAAATGATGACACACACCTACCAATTAAACATACTTGATGGATGCATAATTACTATGTGTGTGTAAACATTTCTGGGACAGATCCATGTTGATTTGGACCATTTATGTTCAGAAGATGATTGGAAATAATCTATGTGATTTACCTTTTGTGGTGATGTTGATCTTAATATTGGTCAGTTCTTGGCCTCTCTGCTTACTAGTCCTACTCCTCCTGGACACTTCCATTAGTCTGCTCCTCCTGATGTTGTTGGCCAGCTAGTACTGTCCATGCCTGCCTTCATGAAATCCCTCCCCTCCTTGCTTGATTTACCTAACCTCCTCCTAATCTCTTCTAAGAAACCATATTGGTTATGGTGGTACTTGATGCTTGTTGGGGAGGATCTGGTGATGAACTAAGATGAACTGAGCTCTTAGTGGTGTGATATTGAAGTGAACGTGTGGTGTTTTCCTAGTTGTTGTCATGCGGATGTGAACAGTTGCCCCATTTCGGCAGCAATTGCAGAAAGCTTATTGCTGTGGTGTTGACAGCAGTCTATGCTGCATGTGTGTGTCAGCAGCTTGTGAGCTGCATGTGTGCATGTCTCACCCAAATGGATTAGATCAAGTGGAAATGTGATTTTTTACCTCTTTGCCTCTTACTTGCCCTTGGTGAAACTTGCCCCTACATCAGCCTGTGATGCACTAGTCTGAGGCAATATTCCAGAATAAGAACAGATACTACTCTTTGGCCCCTTTTTAAAGAAATACTCAATGATATGTTCAGCAATGCATCACATTGCTAGACTGGGAGTAGCATTCACCTAAACAATTCTCTTTATTTTCTTTCTTTTTCTTTTGTTTTGTTGTCTTTTGTGCTATTTTGCAGGGACAAAGGAATATGAAGAAAATAAGATACCAGAGATGAATAGGAATTTTAGTTTAGAAATAGTTTTAGGGTTTTCCTTTATTCTTTTGTAATTTACCCTTTTATTTATTTATTTTGGTGAGGTGGAAAGCATTGTAATTTTTAATATAATTGTAATAAAGAAATTCTTTTTATTCTTAGTACTTGTAATTTTCTTTATCCATTTTGTAAACTTTGGATTATTCTAATTGTAACAAAGTAAATGTTTTATTTTATTTCTTTTACAATTTGTACTAGTTACTAATTGTTGTACCTCTTATACACTTGTATTATTAAATATTATGTAATATTTATCGTTTTTCAAATAATAATTTCAAATTATTGTATAATTCAAATGTATGGTGAATATGATGATATCTTTTTGTTTATTCAAGAATTTACCATTTAAATTCTATTGTTAATTCTTTTCAATTTACTTTTGAATTCAAATAAAGTATTTGAATATTAAATTTAAATTGTTTTCCCTCAAACATGAACATTCAGTAGAGGTCATGTCAAAATCTGTCGCACTTGCTCTATTGTTTCCTTTAGAACAAAAGAGACCTCGATCCCTCTATGGGTCTTTTTGTTTTGCGCGAAAATTCTCCGAATTTTCTTATGCATGAATGCAATGCACAAACCTGTGTCCTCTATAATTCTAGGTGCTAATCCTGGGATGTTACAGCATATTCATGTTCCAACTACAAAACATTGGACAGAAGCTAAACCCGTCCTTAGATATGTAAAGAAAACACTAGGAATTGGCATCACATTTACAAAGTCATTCTCTACACTTGTCAGTGTCTTTTCAGATGCATATTGGGTAGGTTCTCTTGATGACAGACGGTCAACGGGTGGCTTTGCTATATTTATTGGACCAAACTTGGTCTTATGGAGTGCAAGAAAGCGGGCTACAGTTTTTAGATCCAGTACTAAAGAAGAATACAAAGCTTTGACAAATTCTACGGCTAAGCTAATTTGAACTGAAGCTCTTCTTGGTGAACTTGGAGTAAAACTGAAAGAGAAACCATGTCTGTGGTGTGAACAATTTAGGAGCCACCTATTTGTTTGTCAATCCTGTATTTCATGCACGTACTAAACATATTGAGATAGATTTTCACTTTATGAGAGAAAGAGTTGCAGATAATTTGCTAAGTATCAGGTTTATATCAAGCGAGGATCAAGTTGCAGATGGCTTCACTAAAGCATTTCCAGTCAAACAGTTAGATGAGTTTAAGCGTAATCTCAACCTTTCAAAAGGTTCAAATTAAGGGGGTGTGTTAGATAATGTATAGGGCTCACCAAACCCCCTCTTGTATGTATATTGCCCCTAGGCCTATATTAACACGAAACCGATACAACGCCAAGTATCGTTACATGCTAAACATCTAATAGTGCCGACGAGGGAGCCAATCGATTGGCGGATTCAAAGCGCGAGATGGTGCTAACCCCGATGTATCCACGACTTTCCCTCGTAGTACAACTTAGGTTGTTGTAGTCTTGCAGACGCCTCGCCGTAGGTATCTTTTCTCAGAGGGGTTAGATAACACTAGAAGGACCCTGCGCGCTTTGTTGCGCCTTTTTTCACTGTTGGCGTTTTCATTTATGTGGCTTACGTGTTTTATTTCTGTTGGCTTGTCTCTCTTGTGCACTTTCTGTTGGCTTGTCTCTCTTGTGTGCACAACGGTTCTCGAGCAAAGCACCATTTTTCAACATTGGCATCGTGTTTTCTTTCGCATGGCTTGTGTCTATGTTGTGCACAGTGACTCTCAACTAAGGAGGAGATGTCTATGCGTGCGAATGCACATCTATTCTCAACTAAAGCACAAAACAAAACAAAACAAAACATAGAGAAATAGTATGGAAAATAGCTCCACCCTAACCATTGACACAAGCAGCTCTCCGCTGAGGATCCCGTCAACACACATGAGGTGCATCTAAAACCCTAGCCAAAACATTCAGCAATGACTCCGCTACCACAGACATAACAAAAACAAAGCCATATCAGATAATGACGTGTGCACACGTCAAGCAAACCAGGAACATTAACTTTTCCCATAGCAAATACAGTACCAATGCGTTTGCAACCATTGCGAACTTCATGACCCCTGAGAAGCATCCATGTAGGCAAACGGTAGAAACAACTCGCCTAAGCAGACACACATCAAGCCAAAAAACAAGTTGGGCTTCGAAACTCTGCAACAGCACAAACAAACAAACATCATGATTCCAACACCAGTTTCAGACTACAAATTAGTAACAACATTCCCATGATAATAACAGCAAAGCATTATTATCTTTTTTATTTATCATAATCCACTGCTTTATTAAACGGGGCAGCGGTTACACTCAGACTGAATCACATCAGTCAGAAATCTAGGTATCACATCAAAGCGAATAAAACTAACTATGCTTAAATCTTCCTTAGCACATATATACGCTGCTTTATTTGCATCTCTACCTATATGAAGAAGCTTGAGATGCGCTGCTTTATTTGCATCTCTACCTATATGAAGAAGCTTGACTTCCTGGAAAGACTTACATAGATCTTTCAGCTCCATCAGTATATGGGCACTGCGGAGCAGTGACCCTTCTCCTTCCAAAGCCCGACCAAAGAACAACAGTCAGTTTGGATCACAAGCTTCTGAATGCCCAGTCTCACACCCGTCTCAGTGCCCTCCCGACAGGCGAACAGTTCACTGATAAAAGGGTCGTCAACATTCTTATGCTTTCGACAACCTGCCTCCACAAAGTTCGTTGAGTCATCACGGATCACATAGCCTGATCCTGCTTCGGCATTACAGCTACTAAAAGAGCCATCTGTATTAACCAAGTACCAACCTTGCGGTGGTTTTTGCCAGCTGACCACAGCACTTGGCGCATTCATGGGTTTTGGCGGAAGTTCCAGCAGAGATATATGCTCCTGGACCAGTTGCATCGAACCCAGGGGCTGGTATTCCTCCTCACCATGCACGAATTTGTTTCTGCTTGTCTTTGGGCTTAGAACATTGAGTAGCAATAAATTTAAAGAAAATTATACTCCCTCCGACCTATATTAGTTGACTCAAATTGTCTAGTTTTAATGAATCTAGACACTATTTAGTATATAGGTTTATTCAAATTTTGACAAATCCAAGTCAAGTAATATGGATCGAAGGGAGTACCAAAATCATACAGAACCAACATCTCGCGAGAGGCATAGAAGTTTGTAGGCATCTATCTATCTCTTCATCTACTCACTGGAGCTCCTTCCACTATCTTTGCCTCATCACCACATGCAACTCGCATATTACAGTAGTCTTTTCTCCAGATACCAAGTTTCGATTAGTCGATGTCATGCTAAATTATGAGTTGTATGATCCTGCCTCATTAATTATACTAGGTAACAGCATCATCAATAACAACAACTAATCACGCACACACGGATAGACCTAGACCCTGAATCCCGCGAGGTACAGGGGAAGGGGAGGGAGAGAACAAGAACCTTTCTTCGGCTGTTGGCGATGGGCGATCGCTGCTTCTGCTACGACGACGGAGGCGGCGGCGCTGGGAGGGCGGAAAGAAGAGGAGCAAAACCCTAGTGCTTCTCCGGTTCTTATCTAAGCTATATCGCTGCCGGCGGGCTTAGGGTCGTGGTCGTAACTCGTAAGCGAACTGATGGTCTCGTGGGCCTAAAGCCCAAACTGGTGCTACATTTTTTAGATAGTTTTCGTGGGGCTTTTATCATTTTTTTAACTCCCTCCGCTCCGATTGTACTAAATCGCAGACACTCATGAATTTAAGAAAAAACTTGTCCGTCCTCCCCACGTGGTCGCGCCCCCAGCCGCTTCCCGAGCCATGGGAAGGTGGGAAGTGAGCCAGGGGGCTCCATGCCCCAAATCCGGAAGCGGAGGAGCCGAGCTCTCTGGTTAGTCCTCCTTCATCGCCCCGCAAAGCCTCCAAGCGACTTCAGTCTCCTCTCACGCGCGCAGAAGCTCCGTGAAGATGCGGGGAGGGGCGTGGCGACAGGGTCGGGGTTGGCGCCAGCATGGACTTCAGGAGGTCGTGGATTTCGCGAGAGGTGGGTTGGGGTGAGGTTGGCCGGAGCTCGGTGGGCGGCAGCCGGAAACCTAGCGGGTGGAGAGAAAGAGGATTTGGGGGAGAGACTGAGAAAGAGGGGGAGGGTGGGTGCGGGGGTGCACCGCTCACCGCCCGTGCCAGCTATGGACGCGCAAAGGGTGCCCCTGGCCCATTGTCAGCAAAACAGACCGGAAAACGTCCAAACGCGGGGAAAAAAATGATAGAACGTCCCGCGGAGACCCTCAGCGTGCGCGGTGGCCACCACGATTAAGCTATACGAAAGATTCCAGGATAGAGAGAGGTTGCATGGCCCAAAAGCAGTGAAACCGAAGCGGAGGCCCA
This sequence comes from Avena longiglumis, assembly GCA_030063025.1. NCBI lineage: Eukaryota > Viridiplantae > Streptophyta > Magnoliopsida > Poales > Poaceae > Avena > Avena longiglumis. The sequence continues at coordinate 125,816,321 of CP125977.1, forward strand.
CAACCAGCGACACAACACCACCTCGCGCATGATAGGAGCGCTCTCAGCGCTCCCTGCATCTCAGGCTTAAGTCTTTAAGTAATAATACTAAAAAGCATGCATTGAAAAAAGCTAGGAAATCATATATACTCCCTCCATGTCTAGCGAATCATATATACTCCCTCCGTCTGGAAATAAGTGACTTGGATTTGTCTATATTAGCATGTATCTAGACATTAAAATCCTCCGTCATGAAATAAGTGAATTGGATTTGTCTATATTAGCATGTATCTAGAAATTTTTTTAATGTATAAATACATGAGAATCTAGACAAATCCAAGTCACTTATTTCCGGACAGATGAAGTATTTGCTATTTTGTCATCCAAGAGGCATATAGAAAGTGAGATTAAAATGGAACATTATACCCCATGTAATGATTTTGTATGCACTTGTGTAGACAACCAAAGAAACAGCTTGAGAAAACAATTATGAGCGATACATTGATGTACTAATCAGAGATAAGGTCACACCTGTTAGGAATAGGCAACTTGTATTCTTCTGGGGGCCAAAGGCCACAATATATAGTACAGATACAGGTGCAAATATGCAGGAAGCCCCCTAATATATGGAGAAACTACAATATACAAATATATACATTTAACACCTCCTCCCCCCCCCCCCTCAAACTCATGGTGGATCCACAACACTGAGTTTGGAGAGTAAGAAATCATGCTGCGCTCTGGTCTGTGTCTTCGTAAAGAAATCCGCCAACTGTAAATTTGAAGGCACATACTGAAGCGTAACAACCTGAGCCTGCACATGAGCACGTGTATAGAAAGCATCAACACCTATATGCTTGGTAAGCTCATGCTTGACCGGATCACGTGCAACACTAATAGCACTTGTACTGTCAGACAAAACCAGAGTGGGTGTGGTAATAGAGACCCCAAAATCCGCAAGTAACTACCGTAACCATGTCACCTCAGCAGTCAACAAGGCCATAGCACGCAACTCAGCCTCAACACTCGAACGGGAAACCGCTATCTGTTTCTTCATCTTCCAAGTAATGAGCGAACCACCAAGAAACACACAGTAAGCGGAAAGTGAACGGCGATCCGAAGAATCACTCGCCCACGTAGCGTCCGAATAGCACTGGAGCTGGAGTGAGCTGGAACGAGGAAAGAAAAGGCGACGAGTGATCGTGCCACGAAGATAACATAGAACACGGAGAAGATGAATATAGTGAACAGTGGTAGGAGTAGAAACAAACTGACTCAGAATATGAACAGGATAGGAGATGTCAGGACGAGTGACAGCAAGATAAACAAGACTCCCAACAAGATGACGATAACACGTCGGATCAGGAAGAGGATCAACATCAGTAGGTTGAAGCTTAACATTAAGCTCCATAGGGGTCTCAATAGTGCGCTCATCCCCAAGAGCAGCACGAGCAAGAAGATCCTGAATATACTTTTCCTGAGAGATGTAAAAGCCATCAGAAGTGGAGGAAACCTCAATCTCAAGAAAGTATCGAAGAGGACCAAGATCAGTCATAAGAAACTGATCATGAAGACGAGCCTTAACAAAGGCGATATACTCAGAATCATCACCAGTAATGATCATATCATCAACATAGAGAAGAAGAAGAGTGCGTCCATGAGGAGAAGTGTGAACAAACAGCGCTGGATCATGAGCACTAGGGGAGAAACCAGCAGCAGTCACTACAGAAGCAAAGCGCTCAAACCAGGCACGAGGGGCCTGTTTGAGGCAATAAAGAGAACGCCGAAGACGACAAACCATCCCCTCGCGAACAGAATACCCAGGAGGAGGCTGCATATAAACCTCCTCACTCAACTCACCATTGAGAAAGGCGTTCTGAACATCAAGCTGGGACACTGAGACCGATGTGACGAAGCAGCAAGAAGCAAACGATGCATGGTGGTCATATGAGCCACAGGAGCAAAGGTCTCATCATAGTCACGACCATGCTCCTGCTGAAAATCACGAGCCACAAGACGTGCTTTATAGCGCTCAAGAGATCCATCAGAGCGGGTCTTAATATTATAGACCCACTTACACGTGATAGGACGAACACCGGGAGGGGGAGAAACAAGATCCCAGGTGCCAGTGGGCTCAAGCGCAGCAATCTCCTCAGCCATGGCCAGCTGCCATTTAGGATGATGCTCAGCATCCCGATAAGAAGTCAGCTCAGAGGCAACAGAAAGACCATACTGACTAGGAGAGTAACGGTTGGGGGCACGACGCTGACAAACAATATGAGTAGAGGGAAGCTCATGAGAGGAAGAAGACTCAGGAGACGACGATGAAGAAGAAGGAATAGTAGAGGAAGACTCCGGAGAACGAGGAGAACTAGGAGAACTAGACGGAGCAGAGAGGGACGGTGTCGAAGAAGAAACATCAGGGGGAGGAGATCCTGAAGAAGACACAATAGGAGTAGAAGGAGGTGTGTCAGGAAAGAGAAGAAAAGAGATATCTTCCACCGGGTAGGTACCAACGGTGGGACGAGGATAGAAAGGACGCGTCTCATCAAAAGTAACATCACGAGAGATACGCATCCGACGACCAACGGGATCCCAACAGCGATAGCCCTTATGCTCATCGTTGTATCCAAGGAAGACACACTCAACAGACTAAGCGGTCAGTTTGGTGCGTTCGCGAGGAGCAAGGAGAACATAGCAAACACAACCAAATAAGCGAAGCATGGAGTAGTCTGGAGACTGTCCAGATAGACGCTCAAGAGGGATACCACCCTGCAGAGCGGCAGAAGGCTGAATATTGATGAGGTAAGCCGACGTAGCGACAGCCTCAGCCTATAAATGCGGCAAAAGAGAAGAAGCAATCATCATTGCACGAGTGGTCTCAAGAAGATGGCGATGCTTACGCTCAGCAACGCCATTCTGGGCATGTGCGCCAGGACAGGAGAACTAAGCAAGGGTGCCCTGCTCAGCAAGAACACCTCGCAACATCTGGGAGATATACTCACCAGCAGAATCAACACGAAACACACAAATAGGGGTAGAATATTGAGTACGGACCATGGTCGCAAAACGCTGATATATGGAGAGTACTTCACTGCCGGAGCGCATAAAATACAACCAAGTGTACCGAGAAAAATCATCGATGAATAAAATATAGTAGCGATGCCCCCCTTTCGAAGCGAAAGGAGCCGGACCCCAAACATCAGAATGAACTAAATCAAAAGGTCGCCGAGATACAGACGTGCTAGTAGGATAGGGAAGCTGAATCTGTTTACCCAACCTACATCCCTGACGATGTAAAAGACTCATCTCCTGAGACAAACCCAGAAGACCACGATGAACTAATGACGACAGGCGAGAGTCACAAAGGTGACCAAGACGATGATGCCACTGCTAAAAGGAGCTGGTAGCAGAGGCGACGACCGGAGAAGAACTGGAAGATGAAGTGGCAGCGGAGGGAACACGAAGCCAGTCTAACTCCCAAAGTCCTGAAGAGTCACGACTGCGAGGCGGCTCAACCGAGGCCTGTCACGACGGTCCTGGACAACACAAGAATCAGCATCAAGAATGACGCGACAACCAGAGTCAGTAAGCTGGCTAGTAGAGAACAGATTCATCTTAAGAAGAGGGAGATGAGAAATATCAGGAACAGAAAAAGAATAAGAGAGGTACCATCAGCCGTGAAAACACGGACATGAGAAGGGAGAGAACGAAGAGCGGACAGAAAAGAAGACTCATGGGTCATATGAAAGGAAGCTCCAGAATCCAGATACCACGGGGACGTACCTAACTGTGTAGAAGGTGGTGGTCGCGCAGTGCCTGAAGAATCAGTCACAGAACCAGCAGTGTCTGACGAAGAAGAGCTTGTAGCAGCAAGCAGACCGCGAAGACTCCTGATAATGTCCTGATCGGAGAGAGCAACTGTTGAAGATCCAGAAGGAGCCGACTGCCCACGAGCCTGGTGTTGCTGACATAAACTAGGATCTCGTGTATAACAGGTGGCCCAAGTGTGGCCATCCTTGTTACAGTAAGAGCAGTGAAGAAGAGAACCACGGCGACCCTGAACACGAGCCTGCTGGTGTTGACTTCGACCCTGAGACTGCTGATGCTAACTGACCCTGACCTGGAGGAGTGGGTAGTATCAGCGACGGCACAGAGGACCGCGGCGGAGTCAAGGTAGCAAATGGCATAGGGGGACCACGAGTAGCAAGCATAGATGGAACCGCAAGAAGACAGCACCACGGAGACGGGTCTCCTTAGCCCGAAGCTCAGACAGCACCTCAGAGAGCGGAACACGACCACGAGCATTCAGCTGAGCGCGCCGGGGCTCAAACTCCTGGCGGAGCCGAGACAGAAACTCATAGATGCGGTGAAACTCCAAATCCGAGCGCACAATCTGGCAGCACGAGCATGTGCCACAAACAGCAGTACGGAGAGAATCAAGCTGACGCCAGATAGCAGCACTCTGAGTATAGAACTCATCAATAGTGGAATCACCCTGCTGGAGAGCATGCTCCTGGCGAACCACAGACAGGTAAAGAGCATCCCCAGACGGTTGATAGCGCTGACGAAGATGTGCCCACTGAGCGGCAACAGTAGGGAGACTCATGAACTCAGCAGCATCTGAGGCGAGAACCTTGGAGGTGAGAACAAAGACGAGCATCCTCATCGACCCCGAGTGTAGGCGATCGGGCGTGGCGATAGGCCTCGAGATCAGAAGAGTACTGTTTGAACTTCAGGTCATAACCAGCAACAGCACTATCATCAGCACTCTGAGCAGCATCCTTGGCCTCCTGAGAAGCATCAGCACCAAGAACAATCAGCGTCGGCGGAAGAGGAGCCACAGAAGCAGAGGGGCACAGCGGACAGGAGATCTCGTTGGAGAGCACACCCCAAAGACGGAGACCGCGGATGTGAACACGCATAAAGGCAGTGAAATCAGGATAATTCGCGCCATCAAAAATCACCTGGCAGCGAGGAATCGCAACATAACCCAATGCAGAAGACATCTCTCTTTTTTGGCAAATCTGGTCAACCGTGCCTGCAGGCAGATGCCGGCCAAATTCCGGCCAGCCGGGAGAAAAGGCGGCACCTAAGGAGCGGGGATGAACAATTCAAGCCACTGGGGATCGATTCCCAATGGTGACGGCCAGCGGCGGAGATCCGGCGAGTGGGGGCGGGGACAAGTGGCGGAGCAGATGGCGGAGCAGATGGCGGAGCTGCGGGCGCGTGCAGGGCAGGCGCGACGGGCCAGCGCTCGCTCTGGAGAGCGACGGGCGGGTGCAGCAGGGGTCCAGGAGGTGGCGATCTCGCGGGAGCGGGCGGGCGCGGGCCAGCGCTCGCTGGGCGGGTGCAGCAGGAGTCCGGGAGGTGGCGATCTTGAGGGAGCGGGCGGACGCGGGCCAGCGCTCGCTGGGCGGGTGCAGCAGGAGTCCAGCAGATCGTGCGGGCGGGGACTTCGGGCGGGAGCAGATCCCACGGGCGGTGAGCAGGACGTCCAGGTCTTGAGACCGGCCCTGAATCGATCCAGACGGGGCGTCGAGCCAGACAAACCGAACTGGATTCCACCTCGTGGGATCAGCAGGAAGAAGACTGATCTGGATCTCGAATTAGATCTCGATTGAGTCAGTGACACCCAGATCAGGCACGCCCAAATCGGTCCAGATCTGAAACGGGGTAAAACGGGCGGCGACCGGCGGCGACAAAGACGGCAAAGCCGGCGGCGTCAGGGACGGTGGCGGCCGACGAAGTTGTGAGAAAGAGGACGGGGCTAACGTGGCTCTGATACCATGTTAGGAATAGGAAACTTGTATTCCTCTGGGGGCCAAAGGCCACAATATATAGTACAGGTACAGGTGCAAATATGCAGGAAGCCCCCTAACATATGGGGAAACTACAATATACAAATATATACATCTAACAACACCTTACCACATACATGATAATAACCTTCTCAAGAAAATTACCTGGTCATTTGACATATGCATGCATATCTCTTGCACCTTGTCAAATATACCATATATATGAATAAGTTTGGAGAAAAGAACTGCATAATATGATTAATGTTTCCAAAAAACAAATAATAGAACTATGAGAACAAATAATATTTAGGTGTTACAAACAATGTCAAACATAGGTGTGCAGTAGTTATCTTAAAAGATGGAGACTTATTAGTGAAATCCAGAGAGAGCAGTGACATACAACCAAACAATTCAATAGACATGAGCAGAGCTACTGACATATTGTTATGTTGAAAAACACATGGTTTATTCATCCATACTTATTCCATGTTATCCCAATGGAATTTCTAAGAGGTAGTACGCACAGAAAGAAGTGAAGATTACAAACATGAGCAGAGCTTCTGAATTTTATATCTAAATAAATTGACAAAATTGTCTTTACACTATTACACCTCCAGCAGTATAATTTTAATAAATACAAAAATATACTTGAAACTGGTAAATAGTTTGTTTCTAGATTTAGATCTTTCCTGAAGCACCAATAACTATTTTAAATTAAAGGTAAAGTCCTCTCAAATGGTTATGCAAATTAACTGTGTTCAAGGTGAAATTGAAGAGATTGGAGGTTCCAATTTGACAGTGTGAGCATTTCACTTTCAGAAGAAAAACTATACTGGGAACTATCTCGTCGTGTCCATATGATGCACACCACTTTAAAAAGTTGGAGTAAAGCATGAATAAATATAGCTGCAACAAAGATAAAATACTGCATGGAGCATGATTATATTTCATCGAACACATGACATACACGTATGTACAAATAGGATAATGGTGTACTGGTTGTTGGAGAGCAGATTATAGCCCCTCAAAATATGATCAGGCCAAGGGTCAGTACAATGTAAATCTAGATTTCACCCAATCCAAATGGCGATTTCGAAGTTCTTAAGGGAAAAACTAATAACATTCATCTATTCAGATCTCCAATACATTTACAACTTATCTGTAATATTCCCCTTTGTGTTCTGCCGATCTTATACGTTCTCTCATATCTAACGGTGTACCCAAGATTAGTTCAAGAAACATTGCTAGCTCAATTGATTATCTAAAATAGTTGTTTGAGTATACTTTTCTCCATATTAGGAGATCAGCAAGAGGCTGCACTGGATCGCGAAAACTCTTACATGTATTGCAGCATCAATGAAGCCTTCATGTTAACGAAAAAATCCACAGAAAAATAACATAATTCAAGTGGATTATTACATAACTGCATCATGTATTGCATCCACAGAAAAGAACATGTATTGCAGCATCAATGAAGCCTTGGCGTAGAAAGTATGTGTTTTCTGTCTGCCCTGACAGTGGCTGACACTCTGAGTTAGCATGAAGGAAATCTAGGATGGCTTGATAGGATTATAAGATATTTCTAACCCTCGAGATTAAAATAGAAGGTTAGGGTCCTTGCTACCGAAAATAAACTTAACACTTAGGAACATCACTGCGTTTTTCTAGTATGCTTGTGTGACCTGTATCTGCAGTTTCCACTCCCAAAATATTAGTCAGTTGCATTTGTACTTGTTAGTTCTGATTAGAACCAAAGAGATAGGGTGGTCTCATTTAGGAGTTAGGGCAAATTTTGGATCCTTATTTGAATGGATGTCAGCCAATAAAAAGGTCAGTGTATGAGAATATGGCAATTCAAGTTTGTAATGCAGTAGTGTTGCATACTAATAACAAAAATGCGTTAGGGAAGTTGTATCAAATATAATTTGAACTCTCTGTCCAGTGATATAAAATCTATAAAGATAATGTTTGTTCACATAGATTAGTTCGGGGAAGCTGAGAACTCTGTATTTTTCAGCAGTAGGTACTTGAAATATAGTAATACTCATTCCTGCTACTTTTCCAAAAAAAAAAAGATTAACATGACGCTGAGCTAATAGTAATTGTAGCTAAAGCATCCATGCACACAAGGTACAACATAAGCCAAAATCCTTGGCCATGTAGATATGGCTAACCTGAATGTTGTCACATTCAGAATATTGCGTTTCATTTCTTAGTTTCTCTAAAGAACCTGTGCCTTAGGAGCATGGTCATAGATGTTAAACAACCTGATCGATCGTGTCAAGCCTGTCATCACCGAACCAAAAGTTGTTACAATCTGTTGTAACGTGTTATGTTGAGATAGGAGTTGTAAACTACCGCATCATTATCTATAAGGTGTGGTGGTTAGAGATTAGGTTGTTATTAGCGTGTAGATCAAGATGAGGTTGTTCGGCTCGATCAGCCCGATAGTTGTCGCCCCCTGTATCTTCTCTCGGTAGTTTTCCCTGCCGATTATATAAACACGCAGGCCACCCGAGACAAAGGGTTAAGGCTTCCACCAATACACCTCATAAAATTACATGGTATCATAGCTAGGCTTTCACAAACGCATCTAGCTATGACTTACGACGCCTCTTCCTCCTCCCACTCCTCGGCATCGAACCCTCTCGCTGGTTCGTCTGTCGCAGAGAAGCTGACGCGAGAAAACTATCTCCTATGGGAGACGGTTGCGCTCCCTGCCATCCGAGGAGCCCAGCTGGAGGACTTCATCAACGGCGACAACAAGGCGCCCCCCAAAACCCTCACCGTCGCCAAAGGAGAAAAGGGGGACACCGAAGAAGTGCCCAACCCAGCCTATGCCGCATGGGTAAACACTGATCAGCACATCCTCTCTTACCTCGTCAACTCCTTTTCGAGGGAGGTGTTGGTTTCTGTTGTAGGCTTGTCAACTCCTTTTCGAGGGAGGTGTTGGTTTCTGTTGTAGGCTTGAAGACATTTGTTGCTGTCTGGAACGCGGTCAAGATGATGTTCGCAGCGCAGTCCCGGACAAGGATCGCCAATCTCCGGGTGCAGCTTACCAAGACCAAGAGGGAGAATTTACCCTCGGCCCAAGCATACTTCGGCAGGATGAAGGGCATGTTTGATGAGCTTGCTGCAGCAGGCCGCACCATCGACGAGGACGATCTGGTTGAGTACATACTCGCCGGCCTCGATGACAACTACAACCCCATCTTCGCCGCCATCGGGAATGGGGCCGACTCCATCAGCCTCTCCGAGCTCTACGTACGCGTCGCCGGCTATGAAAGCCAGATGCAACTCCTCCGCCAACATGGCGGAACGTGGCCATGGCCGCGGTGGACGTGGCCGTGGCGCTCCACGTGGACGTGGAGGACGAGGAGGTGGCCGTGGCCAGAACCAGGGTCGCGGCGGCGGCGGTGGCGGCCGCCCCAACAAAGGCAACGGCGGCGGCGGTGGCGGTGGCAAAGGTGGTAACCGCCCCATCTGCCAAATTTGTGGCAAGCAAGGCCACGAGGCATGGAAGTGCTGATACCGCTTCGACGAGGACTACGAAGAGGAGGATCGCCAAGCCAACGTCGTCCATAACTACCGTGTCGACACCAACTGGAATTGCGACACGGGCGCCACCGACCACATCACTAGTGAGCTGGACAAGCTCACCATGAAGGAGAGGTACAATGGCCACGATCAAGTCCACACGGCCAACGGCGCAGGTATGAACATCAAGCATGTTGGTCATTCATTTGTTCAAACCCCATCTACCAATCTACATCTCAAAAATGTCCTTCATGTTCCCAATGCCACAAAAAGTCTTGTCTCAATTCATAAACTCACCAGAGATAATAATGTCTTTGTTGAATTTCACCCGTGGAATTTCTATGTAAAGGACAAGGCAACGAAGAAGGTGGTGCTTGAAGGGGACTGCGTTATAAGCCTCTATCCATTAGTTTCTTCATCTTCATCAACACCCAATAAAGAGGCTTTCAGCATCTCCAAACCTTCCTCAGAAGATTGGCATAGTCGACTTGGTCATCCTTCCTTTCAAATTGTTCAACAAGTAGTTCTAAAGCATGGTCTCCTATGCTCTCAAGAGTCTAGGAATAATTTAGTGTGTGATTCTTGTCAAAAGGCAAAAAGTCATCAATTGCCTTACCCAAAGTCTACTAGTGTATCCACCTCCCCCCCATTGAACTTGTCTTCTCTGATGTATGGGGGCCAGCATCCAGTTCTGTTGGTAGATACACCTATTATGTAAGCTTTATTGATGATTTAGCAAATTTACTTGGATCTATCTTCTTAAGCAAGGATCTAAAGTTTTCCAAGTCTTTCAAATTTTCCAACAACTTGTTGAACGCCAATTTAGTACCAAAATCCTCACACTACAAAGTGATTGGGGAGGTGAATATGAAAAACTAAATTCATTCTTTTAAAAGATTGGCATTGCACATCATGTGTCTTGCCCTCATGCCCATCAATAAAATGTTCGGCCAATAGAAAGCATAGACACATTGTTGAAGTAGGACTTTCTCTCCTTGCTAATGCCTCCATGCCCTTAAAATTTTGGGATGAGGCCTTTTTGACTGCTACACACCTTATCAATATCCTACCCACCAAAGTCATAAGCAATGAAACTCCTACCGAAAAACTCCTTTAAAAGGTTCCTGATTATTCTTCTCTTCGAATCTTTGGATGTGCATGCTGGCCGAACCTTAGACCATTCAATAAACGAAAATTGGCTTTTAGATCAACCCATTGTGTCTTTCTTGGTTATAGTCACATGCACAAAGGTTTTAAATGCCTAGAAGTATCTACTGGCCGTGTTATATCTCAAGATACGTGGTCTTTGATGAAACAGTTTTTCCTTTTAGAACTCTGCATCCAAATGCTGGAGATCTTATCCGCCAACAAATACTTCTTCTTCCATACTTATCTACACCAAATTCAGTTCCAAGTCGTGGGGAAGAACAATGTGATGAACTAACTGCTGATGATTCTGCAAATCCTGCTGTTTTTATTGATCCTCAGCTGCAGCATATTGGCCAGCAAGATGGAGCTCCAAATTCTAAAGCCATCGGTGCTGAAAACACAGAAAATGGTGGTACAACGCGAGCATGCAATAACGGTACTGACCGCACAGATCCCGACGAGGATACACGCCAGGATCCTGCGCCAATCATGCGCACCTGCGACGCCTCGAAAGAGCGTGGTCCACCGGGAGATCAACCCCGGGCTGGCTCCCTCCGCTCCACGCATGACACGTCGGCCGCAGGGGGACACACTCGCCCCGATATACGCGTGGTCTACACGCGCCAGCCGACAGGCGGGTCAGGTGGTCCCAGTCGTCACGCGCCGAGCCAACCGGAGCGCGCCACATCGCCAGAGTATGCCTCGGAGGAAGAGCTCACGACATCCTCGTTTGGTATGCCAGATTTGTCCGGTTCTAGCGGATCTTCTGCGCCAGACAACTCTACAGCGCAAACCGCGTCTCCTCCATGAACTCGTCTTTGCACCGGTAAAATTGAGAGGAGAAGGTACACCAACAATTTCATTAAACTTGGACTTTCCTGTTCCGTAGATGAACCTGAGAATCTTCAAGCAGCACTAAAAAGTCCAGAATGGAAACATGCAATGGATGATGAGTATGATGCCCTAGTAAAAAATAAAACTTGGCATTTAGTTCCATACAATAGATGTCAAAATTTAATAGATAGCAAATGGGTCTATAGAATTAAAAGGAAAGATGATGGCTCAATTGATAGATATAAAGCTAGATTAGTAGCAAAAGGGTTTAAGCAACGATATGGCATAGATTATGAAGATAATTTCAGCCTTGTTGTAAAAGCTGCTACTATCAGACTTGTTCTAGCCATTGTAGATTCCAGGGGATGGTCTCTAAGACAGCTAGATGTAAAGAATGCGTTTCTTCATGGCATTCTAGAAGAAGAGGTGTATATGAGGCATCCACCTGGTTATGAGGATCCAAGAGCACCATCACATGTGTGCAAATTGGACAAATCTCTCTATGGGTTAAAGCAGGCTCCAAGAGCATGGTTCTCCAAATTGAGCTCAAAATTGCAAGATCTTGGTTTTGAAGGTTCAAAGGCTGACACTTCACTCTTTATATATAACAAGTCAGGTATCACTATGTTTGTGCTTGTATATGTTGATGACATCATTGTTTCCAGTTCTACTAGTACAGCTACTGATGCATTACTCAAGGATCTAAACACATCATTTGCACTAAAGGATTTAGGTGACTTGCATTATTTCTTAGGCATGGAAGTAAAAGGAATTAATGATGGTTTGTTACTAAATCAAGAGAAGTATGCCACGGATCTACTTAAGAGAGTTGGTATGCTTGATTGTACATCATCACCTACACCTTTGTCTGCAACTAAAAAATTGTCAGCTTTAGAAGGGGAACCCCTTAGTGAAGAAGATGGCACAAAATACAGAAGCATAGTAGGTGCATTACCATATTTGACTCTAACTAGACCTGACATTTCCTTCTCAGTCAACAAGGTTTGTCAATATCTTTGTGCACCTACCACCACGCATTGGTCAGCTGTTAAGAGGATATTAAGGTACATTAAGGGAACAGTAAATCTTGGCTTAACATTTAGGAGATATTCCTCCACACTTGTTAGTGCTTTCTCAGATGCTGACTGGGCTGGTTGTGTGGATGATAGAAGATCCATAGGAGGTTTCGCTGTATTTTTTGGACCTAATCTTATTTCATGGAGTGCAAGAAAACAGGGAACAGTATCAAGATCAAGCACAGAAGCTGAGTACAAGTCCTTGGCAAATGCTACAGCAGAAATAATATGGACAAAATCTCGCTTAAAAGAATTGATAATTAAGAGGGATCAGATTCCTTGTCTTTGGTGTGATAATATGGGTGCAACATATCTTTCTGCTAATCCTATTTTTCATGCCAGGATGAAACACATAGAGATTGATTTTCATTTTGTAAGAGAACGAGTAGCAAAGAAGCTTCTCGATATCAGATTCATCTCTACAAAAGACCAGGTGGCCGATGGTTTCACCAAAGCACTTCCTGTGCGCAAGTTAGAAGAATTTGTCTACAATCTTAATCTCAAGAGAGCTAAGATTAAGGAGGAGTGTTAAACAACCTGATCGATCGTGTCAAGCCTGTCATCACCAAACCAGAAGTTGTTACAATCTGTTGTAACGTGTTGTGTTGAGATAGGAGTTGTAAACTACCGCATCATTATCTATAAGGTGTGGTGGTTAGAGATTAGGTTGTTATTAGTGTATAGATCAAGATGAGGTTGTTCGGCTCAATCAGCCCGATAGCTGTCGCCCCCTGTATCTTCTCTCGGTAGTTTTCCCCGCCGATTATATAAACACGCAGGCCACCCGAGACAAAGGGTTAAGGCTTCCACCAATACACCTCATAAAATTACAATAGATGCTTGTATGCAGGTAGAAGACGCACACCGGAAAATCACTTACAAATACCGGGAATTTACTACAATCAACAAATAATATTTACGACAAACTGAATGGTGTCTGATTCAGAAGTTTGCCTCTATTTTTCAAAGTAAAAGTCGGTTTCTGTTAATAAACCTTGACTTAGGAGCATTGGCATGGCTGCTATGTAGGTATAAGAGGCACAACTGAACATAACTTACCAATAGTAACTTATAACAATACGCCTACCATGATTATCTTCCAGTTGATTGAACAGTAAACATGATAATTATTCTGAGGAAAACCCCTCCATTACGATTGACACTTCATGAAGTTAACAATTTATCAAACATGTAGAATGCATTGTCTCAATACAGGAGATAAGGACTTAAGCACTATAGTTGCATATATATTAAAACTGGGAACATATAAGGTGCATAGTGCCTGGAGGTATACCACATGTATTGCAGTATGGGTCAATCTAGTACTGGACACGCAGATCCTTCTTTGATGGCTCGGATTTGATGCCTCTTACATCATGGTACTGAGATGTCATCATCCCCTTCATCTTCCCTTTCTGTTACTTGTGTTGGGCCTGGTTTTGCTTATGCTGAGGAAGGAGACAATTGTCAATGGTAAGCAATGGTTTGGTTGGAGAGAGCAGCAGGGATCCTGAAAGATAACATGGTCAGAATTTAGAACTTGGACACTGGCTAGCTGCAAAGTCTAAGGGCTTGTTTGATTCATAGGATATAAAAAGTATAGGAATAGGAAAAACATAGGATTGAGATGTCATGCCAACTTGAATCCTATGGAAAGAGGAATTTTGTTTGATGTAGCAAAGGAATTTTTCCATGAGGTCTGATCTAATGTTTCTGTCCTATAGGAACTGCACTACAAGATTTCTATAGGATTAATTCCTATAGGATGTGTTCCTATGAATCAAACGATAACATAGGAAAAATTCCCATAGGATTCAAATCCTACACAATTCCTATGCAATTCCTATGAATCAAACAATCCCTAAAAGGTTGGAAGCTAAGAAGTGAAGGATATTAAAGAGATCCAGAGAGGATAGATAGGATCGTACTGTCAAGCTTCATGCACTAGCCAACGCAACCAAAAGTCCGAACGGGTGGAAATGACTAGTGCAATCCACTTATACACTTCAACACCCCCTCACGTGTGGCGGGAGAAGTCGCGATGCAACGGAAGAAAGCGGCGGCGCGAAACTCACGTATGACTCAAGAGGCCTATACGTGGACATAGAGGGGTCAACAACAATTTTAGGATAAATTGCGAAAGCCAGGACTCGAACTCGAGACCTTAGGCTCTGATACCATGTCAAGCTTCATGCACTAGCCAACGCAACCAAAAGTCCGAACTGATGGAAAGGGCTAGTACAATTCACTTATACACTTCAACACCCCCTCTCACGTGTGACGGGGAGAAGTCAACACGTGCCATCAGTTCGAACTTTTGGTTGCGTTGGCTAGTGCATGAAGCTTAACATGGTATCAAAGCCTAAGGTCTCGAGTTCGAGTCCTGGCTTTCGCAATTTATCCTAAAATTGTTGTTGAATAGGCCTCTTGAGTCATAAGTGTATAAGTGGATTGCACTAGCCCTTTCCATCAGTTCGGACTTTTGGTTGCGTTGGCTAGTGCATGAAGCTTGACACGTACCTTTTTATACACCAATTCAGTCGTGGATGGAACACCAAAGGAGAGAAAAAATGGAGGGGAGATGCCGCGAGAAGAAGAGTTGATGTAGGTCTGTTCTGTTCGATGATGCACTCGTAATCCACGAAGCTGCACACCAAGCACCGCCACCCTCAACGGAACCTAGTGCCTCCTCCAGAGTCCAGACCAACCTAGGTAGGAAAAAGAAACAATCCCCACTTTTAATCTGGAATACAAAGGGGAATAAGCGCAGGGAGGAGATGACGACGGTGGAGGAGATGAACGGGATAGACTGCGTCGGAGCCGGGTGGGGTGACGGCCGGAATACTTAGGTCGTGAGGAAGATGAGGGAAATTCGGGAGAGGAGAGGAGAGATCGAGAAGCTTTTTTTTACATGGAGACCGATTAGCTTGATTTTTTTTTAACTTGCTGATTAGCTTCATGATATTGATGCATCCCTCTGAGGAGGTAGGATCTTTTTGGCAAGTTGTAAGGCGGTAGCTCAACCGACAACACACATGTCGCGCAAACTTAAGGCAGCAATCCAGCAACTCGCTGACACGCAGGACCGGCACATTAGAAGCAACCATAGCTTTCCAATTCTAGGGAGATTAGAGCTCTTAGAAGATGTACTTACTGATTAGTGAAGGCTAGGATTTTTTTGTTGTTGTTGTTGAGAGAGTCAAGGCTAGGAGTTGCGTGCATTTCATTGCATCTGGAAGATTCAGATTTGCCGACACATAGATATGCGTCCTACCCGCTATGTACCCGAGGAGCATGATGGATGGGCCCCACATAGTGGCGGCGCTAGGAATTACCTAGCGGGTATTCATTTGACAAAAAAAATTGGTCTCAATGCACAATATAAACTATGATAATTGATAATTTGATAGAATTAGCACAAAGTAGTGTAGGACAGTAACAAAAAAAATCATTAAAGACACAATTCATAAATCATAATAGATAGGATGATAACTTCAAGTAACAAATTCGCATTGAGATAGCACCAATTGCAGATTGCTCTCAGCCTGATCAGGAGAACTACTTGATTCAACAACTGTCTGATCCGGTGTGGTTGTTTCGTTTATTTTTTTTGGCTTTTGAAGCTTTATCCCACTATGCAAATATGCTACTGCCAGCAACACTCTTATTCTTCATCTAGATTCACAAGAAATAGAGAGAGCAATAGTCAACATGTTGCTGCTAATTGATATACACAAACCCTAATCTGCCCTAGTTAGTAATGGATACAAATCAGTAAATAGAAGCATCTCTACAATACCTTCTCAGCAATAAGATGCATCTCTACTCTCTAGATCCATGGGAAATTAGGAATAAGACCTAGCAATCTAGAAAATCTGAAAAAATCTGGGAAATAGGAAAACAAAACTAGCCTGGCCGGATTTCCGCCGCCGCTTGACGTTGCTCGTACTGCCACGTCGGGGAGACCGGGAGGGAGGGGAGGCGGGGGCGCCGCCGTCTCTCCTAGGTCGCCTTCGCCAGTTCGCCTGTGCGCTGAGCGCTGCTGTGCGGGAGCGACCGAGCAAGGAGCGGGCGACCGTGCGAGAACTGCTTTTTTTTGCATCGCCGTGCGAGAATTGCTGCGAGCCGAGGAGGTCGCGACCTGTGGTGTGCGTCATGGGGTGGGCCGTATTTCCTACTAGTACTTTTTTTTTGGCTCAACATCTTTGGTATTCACATGCATACACACGGGAATACCCCCAGCGCCGCCCATAGCCCCACACAAGCAAAGTCGAAGACCTTCAAGAAGCCATCTGCCATACCATCACGGAAGCCATATCGTGTGTTTGAAAGGAATGAATGGATATGGAGGACAAAATCCCAACACCTATTTCTTGTATCCACACATTTCTACTATTCGTGTGGCACATGGACTTATCCGTATATGTAAGGCGCCAGCTACCACTAAGGCATATTGTTATGGGGTAACCCTTGGGTTGGCCCGATCTTTCACGAATCTCCGCGGGAATCGAGGGTAAAGCGGTGGAAGGGGGAAAGGGGATGAAATCCACGAACACACGCACCCGAAGAACCCGACGAACTCACGCACACAAAACACGATACACGCCGATAACTCATGCCGGTGGCAACCGGTCCAACATAATCTCTAGGATCGGTGTTGGGCGAAGCTCGCTCTCCACGCCAACAACGGGGGACGAGGTGCTTGGTGAGATCTTGACGACTTGGGGGCGAGAAACCGAGAACCCAAGGCCTTGTACAACTTAAACGCACTAGGCAAGATCCAAGAGGGGGGTGGATAATCCAGTGCTCCTTGGTAGGAGCATGAGACCAATAGATATAAGTTCCTCAAAGGGTTTCCTTAATCTATTATTATCCAAGTCTAGGGTTTACAATAAAGGGTGGGGGCTATATATAGTCCAGCCACATAAACAGGGGCAGTTTCGGAACGAAATAGGAAAATATAGAAAGGGGTACAGGGCGCTGGGCCGAACAGAGGTGTTCAGGTTCAGTCAGGACCGGTAGTACCGGTTGGGCAACCGGTAGTACCGGTCGCATCCGCTTGAAATGATACCGCCGCGATCTGGAGATTCCGTCGAGTCGCTGTGGCAGCGGTAGGAGAAGCGGTAATCGCCCACGGTACCGGTTGTAGCTCCGGTAGTACCGCTGGCGTCTGGGGCGTGGAGTGGTTCCTCCTGGAGCATCCGGTAGCGGGGCCCGGTAGTACCGGTCGCGTCAGCCGGTAGTACCGCTGGCATCTGGCAGCGACTGGTTGCTTCCGCTTCGGCTCCTCCGTCCACTGGGTCCTTCTCTTCGTACCTGATGATGCACAAGGTATGCGTTTGAAGTAGCAGGCCATCCAAGGGTGTATCAAAGTCACACAAGGAGAGGAGCGAGTTCACCTTAGCTTGTAGGAGTTTGGCTCGGGCGCGAGTCATGGGTCCACTTGGGGAGCTTGTGGGAGTAGATGTAGTAGATGTAGTAGTGTTCGTGGTACGAGCTGCATCAGCTCCCCCCCCCCTTGGGAAAGATTCGTCCTCGACTCTTCAACCTTCTCAACTTCATCTTCTCCATGGTAGGGTATAGGTCCTTGACATTGAATGCCGAGCTCACAAGATACTTTGATGTTGGTATATCGATGATATAGGCGTTGTTGTTTATCCTCTTGAGCACTTTGAATGGTCCATCACCTCTTGGCTTGAGCTTGGAGTCGCGTTCCTTGGGGAAGCGGTCTTTACTTAAGTGTATCCACACAAGGTCGCCCTCATCAAAGATCATCTCTTTCTTGTTCTTGTTTAGCCTTGATGCTTGGCGAAGGACTTGTTGCTCGATCGTAGATCTTGTGTCTTCATGGAGTTTCTTCATTGTTTGAGCACGCTTGCCAACGTCCATATTGGCACGTTCATGAAGTGGAAGTGGAAGGATATCGAGCGCGGTGAGAGGCTCGAAGCCGTAGACGATCATGAACGGGCTCCTCATGGTGGTGGAGTGCTTGGCGCGGTTGTAGGCGAACTCGGCGTGTGGAATACATTCCTCCCAGTCTTTAAGGTTCTTCTTTATCAACACCCGGAGGAGTGTGCCAAGACTTCGATTGACGACCTCGGTTTGTCCATCGGTTTGAGGATGCGAGGCGGACGAGAAGAGGAGCTTGATGCCGAGCTTGGCCATGAGAGTCTTCCAGAAGTAGCTCATGAATTTTACGTCGCGGTCGGAGACGATTGTTCTTGGCACACCGTGTAGCCGAATTATTTCCCTGAAAAACAAATTTGCTACATGTGAAGCATCATCGGTCTTATGGCACGGAATGAAATGTGCCATTTTAGAAAAGCGATCCACGACTACGAATATGGAATCATGTCCATGTTTAGATCTAGGCAAGCCTAACACAAAGTACATGCTAATGTCCGACCAAGGTGCATGAGGAATAGGCAATGGCATATAAAGACCAAAGGAGACTTAGCTTGGATACATGTAGTGCATCGTTGGACGTGGCGCTCCACGCCGCGCTTCATCTTTGGCCAAAAGTAGTGAGTGGAGAGCATGTCATACGTCATGTCACGGCCAAAGTGACCCATAAGGCCTCCACCATGGGACTCTTGAAGAAGCAAAAGCTGGAGAGACGATTTCGGAATGCAAAGCTTGTTTTGTTTGAAAATAAAACCCTTATGCAAATAGAAATCATCAATCCCTTTGTCTATTGAACATTTTGCAAATATTAGTCCAAAGAAATGGTCGGACGCGTACAAAGATTTGATGTCATCAAGACCCAAGACATTTACTTCGAGTCGTGTAAGAAGGTTTGTGTTTTTGCGAGACAAGGCGTCTGCTACCACATTTTCTTTGCCCTTCTTGTATTTGACAATGTAAGGAAAATACTCCATGAACTCAACCCATTTTGCGTGCCTTTTACTCAAATTGGCTTGGCCCTTAAGATACTTCAACGACTCATGGTCGGAATGGATGATAAATTCTTTGGGCCAAAGATAGTGTTGCAACACTTGAAGAACTCGAACCAAGGCAAAAAGTTATTTGTCATAAATGGGATAGTTGAGGCGTGCGCCATCAAGTTTTTCACTATGGTAAGCAATAGGACGCCCATTTTGCATAAGGACGCCTCCAATGCCAATACCACTAGCGTCACATTCAATCTCAAAGGTTTTTGTGAAATCCGGTAATGCAAGAAGTGGTGCTTCGGTGAGCCTCTTTTTGAGCTCATCAAAAGCCTTTTGTTGTGCTTTTCCCCAAACGAACGTGACATTTTTCTTGGTCAATTCGTTGAGGGGGCAAGCAATGGTAGAAAAGTCTTTCACAAAGCGACGGTAAAAGCCAGCCAACCCATGAAAACTACGAAGTTCACTAACATTTGTAGGGGTGGGCCAATCTCGTATGTCCTTGACTTTTGAGACATCAACTTCAATGCCATTAGAAGACACAACAAAACCAAGGAAAATCAGCTTGTCTTTTGCAAAAGTGCACTTTGGGAGATTAGCATAAAGCTTTTCATGACGAAGGATTTGAAGGACCTCCTTAACATGAGTAACATGCTCCTCTAGTGACTTGCTATAGACAAGGATGTCATCAAAGTAAACAACTACACTCTTCCCAATGAGAGATCTCAAAATATGGTTCATGAGGCGCATGAAGGTAGATGGGGCGTTAGATAAGCCAAAAGGCATAACCAACCATTCATAGAGACCAAGCTTGGTCTTGAAGGCGGTTTTCCACTCATCACCTTCGGCCATGCGAATTTGATGGTAACCACTACGAAGATCAATTTTCAAAAATATAGTGGCTCCACATAACTTATCAAGCATGTCATCAAGACGCGGTATAGGATGTCGATAACGCACGGTGATAGCATTGATTGGACGACAGTCCATGCATAACCGCAACGTATCATCCGTTTTTGGAACTAGAATCACGGGGACCGCGCTTGGGCTAGTGCTTACTTGGATCAAACCTTTGGAGACGAGTTGGTTGATTTGACGTTCGATCTCCTTCGTCTCTTCCGGGTTCGTGCGATACACGGCGTGGTTTGGGAGTGGGGCGCCGGGTATGAGGTCGATGCGGTGCTCGATTCCACGAAGAGGAGGAAGGCCATGAGGAAGCTCTTCGGGGAATACATCTTTGAATTCCTGCAAAATATCCATCAAAGAAGGAGGAACATTTGTCAAGTCGTTAGTTCCTTGCGCTAGTCCCTTGCATACAAGGACATAGTGCAAGATGGATGGGTTGTTCCGCACTTCTCTCATCTCACTTTTGGTGGCAAGAAGAACACTCTTAGTTTTTCCACTCGAGTTTGTCTTGTAGCTCTCACTCACTATGGTGTGGTTCTCTCGCTCACCACTCTTCTCACAAGGTGTTTTTGTGTATTGCGCCCTCGCTAAAGCCTTTGCATTGTCCGCAATTATTTGGCTAGGAGTCATTGGTTGCAACACACAAGTTTTATCAAGCCATTTGAAGGTATAAGTGTTTGAGTGACCATCATGCAGAGCACGCTTGTCATATTGCCACGGCCTTCCGAGCAACATATGGCAAACCGTCATTGGGACCACGTCACATTCCACCGTGTCCTTGTAGTGCCCAATTGAGAACTTTACCGAGACGGTGTGCTTGATCTTGACGGATCCTTGGTCACTTAGCCATTGGATATGGTAGGGGTGTTTATGCGGATGGAGGGTGAGATTGAGTTTCTCACACAATTCCGTGCTTGCAAGGTTGTGGCAACTCCCTCCATTGATGACAACTTTGATGGACTTCCCATTGATGCCGGCACGAGTTTGGAAGATGTTCGAGCGTTGGTCTTCATTCTCATTGGCTTGTGTAGTTAAAACCCTTGTGACCACAAGCGATGGACTTGCGTCATGCTCACACACAAGAAGTTCTTGGTCCGCTTCCAAGTGTTGCCTTGCCATGGCTTCCTTGACCCTTTCATCAAACTCTTCTTCACTCAAGTATTCTTCATCGCCGTTGTCATGGATGAACAAAACTTTCTTGTTTCCACATGCGTTTGACTTGTGCCCTTTGCCCCCACACTTGTAGCATTCACCATTGAATGGTTGATCATCCCTTGTGTATTTGCCACTTGGGGCTGTTTTCCTTGAGGGAGAGTTGGCTTGAAGGGAAGCTTGGTGGTACTTGAGGAGCTTCCACTTGGTGTCGTTGGAGTAGTGGTTGGTGCTTGCTTGTAGGTGAAGTACGTCTTTGGCTTGTTGTACTTGATGTCCTCTTGCACTTGACGCTCGGCCTTTGATGCGATGTGCACAAGCTCAACCATGTTGTTGTACTTTTGGAACTCGGTGATGCGCTTGATGGGATGGTTCAAGCCATTGAGGAAGCGTGCCATTGTTTGTTCATCTCGCTCTTCAATGTTGGCACGGATCATGTTGAGCTCCATTTGCTTGAATTACTCTTCCATGGTATTTGTCCCTTGACTAAGCGTTTGAAGCTTGTTGAAAAGGTCACGCGTGTAGTGTGAAGGAACAAAGAGGGATCTCATATGAGCCTTCATATCTTGCCAAGTTGCGATTGGAGGCTCTTCTTTTGCTTCGCGAGCGAGTTGGACTTGTTCCCACCAAAGGTTGGCATACTCATCAAACTCGAGGGATGCCAAGGCCATCATCTTCTCATTGCTATAGTTGTGCATGCGGAAGATCTTGTCGACCTTAAGTTCCCAAGAGAGATATTCCTCGGGCTCATTGGAACCGGTGAACTTGGGCATGGTGAATTTGAGCTTGCCGAAAGTTTCTTCTCCATTGCGGTTCCGGTTGCGGCGGTTGCCATTATTTGGGCGGTCATCATCATCATCCGAGCTCTCATGTCTTGCTTGGTGATGGTTGCGTTGCTCTTGCGGTTGTTGAGGTGCCGCGTTTGGTGGTGGAACTTGGTTTTGACGACGAGCTTGGGGAGCTTGCTCGTTTTGTTGGCGCGGTTGAGGATGAGGAGGAGGTTGATGGTCCTCACGACGAGCTTGGGAAGCTTGCTCTTGTTCTTGGTGTGGGTGGTGCCGAGGAGCATTGTCTTGCGCCCTGTGGCGAGGAGGACGTCGAGCCGCATGCGCAATGGGCTGCTCTTCCTCTTCTTGATGTAGAGGAGGCTCGTCATGACCATCATGTTGCCGACGTGGACGATCATGTCGATGATGACGCCTTGGAGGATCTTCGAGTGCTTCACATCGACGGTGATCTTGTTCGTCCTCTTCGGATACTTCACTTGTTGTTGAAGGGACAGGTCGACGGCGATGGCCTTGGTGGTCCATGTGAGGTTGCTCTTGTTGAATCACAAGTTCCCTTGGTTGTGGCCGGTTCGCTTCATGTCGTGGAGGTCTTGCGGAGAGGTCACCATCATAGCTTTACGTTGCGTCGTGTCGCGGAGATGGTACCGCTTGAGAAGAGCTCATGGATTGAAGAACGGGTCCATCCCGGTGCCTTGAAGCGTGACGACGAGGTGCACTTGATTCACTTGAGGAGTGCCGAGATGAGCTTGATTCGCGCGAGCGTGTCCTTGCTAGTCCATCAATGAGGCGTTGAAGCTTCTCATCCGTTGAGGCGAGTGCACGACCAAGAGCTTCATTTTGATGACCGAGGTTGTGTTGCATGGCATGCATTTGGCCACGGACTTCTTCGAAGCGGTTGTCGATGTTCTTGAATTCCACACGGGCCTCGCTAAATTGTTCATCTTGGCGCCGCTCAAGAGCTTCTAGCAGTAGTTGAATTCTCCTCGGACCTTCCAATGGTCCCATCTTGTCATGAATTGTGTGTCATCCTCCGGAGGTTGTGGTGGTTGGGATGTCTCTCCATGCCTGTCCATGATGAAAAGCCAACAAGGGTTGTATATGGAGAAAAAGGGTGCGGAGAGTTAGTCTTTTACCTCACCTTGGAGATTATATCAAACCAATTGCCATACAAATGAGCGAACAGCGTGCAAAGTGAAATGGGCAAGAAACTCACACACAAATATGCTACAACTCTCAAAAGCTTTTGGTGGAAGGTTAGGATTGTGGAAAACCAAACGAAACGATCCAAGCAAAAGGTTATTGTCCTACGTGGTAAAGAACCAAAGATCAAAAGCAAAAGGATACGATCTACAAAAACACGGAAAACGCACACGTGGAGAAAAACGGGGTTAGCACGACTATGAAAATGAGCACAAAAGGACCTAACGAAGACTACGCTCGGTTGTCGTGCCAACTCAAAGAGAGACCACAACTCGTTTGCCAAAAGAGGATAAGCAATAGATTTGTGCACTTGCCTTGGTGCGCTCTTTTCCTCTCTCTTGTTGGCTTACAAGCTTGGTATTCTCTTTGTATTGGGAGACTATGTATCTTTCTATGTTATCTTTTTCTTTTTCTTTTTTTTATTCTTTTTCTTTTTCTTTTTCTCCCTTGCTATTAGACTATGTTAACTTTTGTATTTGCCCTCACACTCTCACTTTCCAATGGCAAGTGCACAATGCTTAGACAAACACAAAATGAGTTGCTCTCATAGGATAGTTAAACACAAAGGAAGATATGGGGCTGTTAAAGTGGTGCAAGTTATACCTTAGGTATTGTTGACGACTTGCAACCGTTGGGGGGGTGATGTTCGAGTGTCGCGGTGTCGTTGAGCGCGTGGTGACTTTGATGCGGAAGCTGTTGTGAAAATGGCGACAAACACGCGAAACACGAACAAGCGAAGTGGAAAAGTCAGCAAACGAAATTGAGGCGTCAAAGGGCAAAGAAACACGGTCAGAGGCGAGCGGTAGTACCGCTGGCAGCGACCGGTAGTACCGGCGAGCGGTAGTACCGCTTGTGCGACCGGTAGTACCGGTGACTTGCGGTAGTACCGCTTGTACTACCGGTAGTACCGCAAGGCACGGAACTGGAACGAGATCAACTTGACAAAATCCTCAAATTCGTGGTGATCTGACCGAAAGGCTGGGCTAGGAACAACAAGGGCTATAGATCGACTCCAAAAGCAACAGATCTATGGACCAAAACCAGTAAAAACTCACCAAATCCAAAGATCGATCCGAAGGCAAATTGGGGCTCTTTTTGGTGGGATTTTCGATTTTAAGGGGGATCAAAGAAAAATTGGGGGAAATTCGTGATCAACCGTGCTCTTGATACCAATATGTTATGGGGTAACCCTTGGGTTGGCCTGATCTTTCACGAATCTCCGCGGGAATCGAGGGCAAAGCGGTGGAAGGGGGAAAGGGGATGAAATCCACGAACACACGCACCCGAAGAACCCGACGAACTCACGCACACAAAACACGATACACGCCGATAACTCACGCCGGTGGCAACCGGTCCAACATAATCTCTAGGATCGGTGTTGGGTGAAGCTCGCTCTCCACGCCAACAACGGGGGATGAGGTGCTTGGTGAGATCTTGACGACTTGGGGGCGAGAAACCGAGAACCCAAGGCCTTGTACAACTTGAACGCACTAGGCAAGATCCAAGAGGGGGTGGATAATCTGGTGCTCCTTGGTAGGAGCATGAGACCAATAGATATAAGTTCCTCAAAGGGTTTCCTTAATCTATTATTATCCAAGTCTACCGTTTACAATAAAGGGTGGGGGCTATATATAGTCCAGCCACATAAACAAGGGCAGTTTCGGAACGAAATAGGAAAATAAAGAAAGGGGTACAGAGCGCTGGGCCGAACAGAGGTGTTCAGGTTCAGTCAGGACCGGTAGTACCGCTTGGGCAACCAGTAGTACCGGTCGCATTCGGTAGTACCGCTTCGGGGGAGGTAGTACCGCTCGCGATCTGAGCTTCCGTCGAGTCGCTTTATGTGGCGGTAGGAGGGGGCGGTAGTACCGCCCACCGGTAGTACCGGTTGTAGCTCCGGTAGTACCGCTAGCGTCTGGGGCGTGGAGTGGTTCCTCCTGGAGCGTCTGGTAGCGGGGCCCGGTAGTACCGCTTGAACCGGTAGTACCGCTGGTGTCTGGCAGCGACTGGTTGCTTCCGCTCCGGCTCCTCCGTCCACTGGGTCCTTCTCTTCGTACCTGATGATGCACAAGGTATGCGTTTGAAGTAGCAGGCCATCCAAGGGTGTATCAAAGTCACACAAGGAGAGGAGCGAGTTCACCTTAGCTTGTAGGAGTTTGGCTCGGGCGCGATTCATGGGTCCACTTGGGGAGCTTGTGGGAGTAGATGTAGTAGATGTAGTAGCGTTCGTGGTACGGGCTGCATCACATATAAATACCAAGAAACAAAGATCTCCAGAGACCTACAATCATGCACACATGCCATCATCATCAACATCCACAACTGGTTCTTACGCGGGGTCAAGATCTCTAGGCTGCCTTCTTTGCGCTAAACATTGCCACCCCAATGAGTTGTTCTTAACTCTATGAGTTTGGGGTCTCAATTTGGGATCTAATCTATTACGATTAGAAGTGTCATAGTCGAGGGGACTAAGCACACCATCCACAATGGGTCTAACTCACGCCTTTGGTTGGATTGGTGGTTAGAGTATGGACCCTTGTGCGATCGATGCCCCTGACTTATTTGCTATCGTGGTCAAACCGGCCTTCTCGATCGGTAGATAGTGATTGGGAGCACTGTCAGTGGGACATCCTTGTCAGCAGATCCCAAGAGCCCGGTTGAGAGAGCCCAATGGGTGGGCCTTCGCTAGAAGTTGGACTGTATTGTCCTCTACGAGAGTGACGGTGTCATTGTCTCGGCCTTGGAACCCTCGGGAGAATTCTCGGTTCGATCATGTACCTCAAGTTGTGCCAAGTACACAACTCCCCTCACTTGGTGGTCATGTGGACGATCTAAACCTCTCTAAAAATCAACGTCTTCCTTTGGCAGTTGGCCAGGGGACGCCCACCTTCTGGTGCACAATTGCACAAACAGAGGGGGCGAGCCAGTGCATGTTCTCTCTGTTGGGTGTTTGAGGATGTTGACCATATCTTCTTTTCCTATCACCTCGTGATATTTATGTGGACCTACGCTAGGGTTTTTCAGATTGATTGGAACAGAACCACATATAGACATGTGGTTCGCCTTGCTGGATATCTTAGTGAGCAACATAGACACATTTTCTAGGTTATGTTTGCATCTCAATGTCGGGCTCTTTAGATAGTATGTAATAGTATTGCCATCGAAGAGATTATCCCTAAACATCATTTTTACATAATTTTTCATGGGATCTTACTCTTCCAACAGTGGCGGCCAACAGCGAATAGGAAGGACAGTGACACGTTGGAACTTGTGAGCTCAAATCACAAGACGTTACACCTCTCCATCAAGACTGATAGTTAGGATGTTTATGCATTGTAACCATCCCCGCTAGGCTATGTCATGTATCTTGCACTTTTTTTTATCACGGGTTGGTTCTAAACTTGTTCCTCCTGAAGGAGATTCCCTACAGACAAATAATAAATAGGTTCATTATTATATCTCAAACTAGTTTATAATAAGTTTCATATTGTGCTATAACTTTATCAAGTGAAAACATTAATATATGTGGTATATAAACAAATCATAGTTTGTAATAGCCTCTATTCAACTAGTTCGTTGGGCAATTCATGATCAAGGTTTCCTGATCATGGAGCATTTATGCCAGTTGACAACGAAGTACTACCTCCATTCCGGTTTATAAGGCAAATACGTAGTTTGAGAAAATAGTTTAACCGTAAATTTGATCAACAAAATACAAACTATATTTAACAAAAATTATATCATTAGATTTCTATTCAAAATACGCTTCCGATGGTATAATTTTGGTGACATATAATTTATATATTATTGACCAAATTTATGTTTAAACTATTTTCTCGAAAGACGTATTAGTCCTATAATCCAGAATGGAGGGAGTAATATCATTAGAGAATGATATGATGGACATTATCCATATAAGTATTACAACGTGATCTAGTCGTATGGTTTATCGTTACAATAGTTAGAAACTAAATGACCTTCTCCTTAGACTGTAAGATCATATTTAATCACTGTCTTTTGTGGTTGTTTTGACTGTATCAAACGTCATGAACATAACTGGATGACAATAAAGATGCATGTTGGATATTCCAGAGGAGCAAGTTGAGACGTATGTATCGAGATTAGAATTTGTTCACCCATGTGATGGGAAGATGCACCGAGCCCACTCGGTGAGATTGTATCCAATAAGTTGCAAACGTATGACTAGATCATGGGTATATGATATCACGATAACGAGTTAAGTAGTCACGTCGGTAACGAGATTGGTATGTTAATACTAAAGATCAAATCTCGGACGATTCATGTATCGTAGTAAAAAAAGAATCGGACACGGAGTTTATGGTCCAAACGACAGAGTTTCATGGAATGCATGGGGTCATTATGGGCATCCTGTTCCCCTTATTGATCATTGACCCGAGAGAGAGGTATGATCATGTTTGTGTCATTCCTAAACCATAGGGTAACACACTTAAAGGTCTTACGCCATTCTGAGATCATTAGGAAAGCTATGGGATCACGGTCAAAAGAAAGAGAATGTCGGAATCGTTCTGAAGGATTACCAGAATAATTTCGAAGGGGAACCCGAAGGTGTTCGGAATGAGCAGAAAAGTGTTTCGGATCAAAAGTAATTTTATAATATGCATTTATATTAATTCTGAGAATTAATATTAAATCAATATTTAAAATTAAAGGGGCAACTTCCTCTATTGGGAAAAATCCCTGAAGGGAAAAGGCCTAAAGGTAAGCCACCCCGAAAGAGCTGCTGCCACTAGGCCCCACTGGCCAGGCCGTCACGTGGGCGCAGGTGCCTAGGAGGGCCGTGGGCGGGCCCACCCGGCCAGCCACTGTCGGGCGAGCCACTTGGTCTGTGGCCCACAGGCGTGCGGGCTAGTGTGGGACCCACCCGGTCTACTGCCGCCGCCTCGCCTCCCCTCCTTTTTTTTCCTTTAGTCCCACATTGGGACTTTAGGGAGAAGGTGTCCTTCTCTTCCCCCTATATAAGAAGGTCTTTATTGGGTGGAAAAATAACAATAAATTAAAAGAGAATTTGCTTTCTTAGGAAATTTTTCCTCTTTCTTTCTCCGATGAATCTTGATGAGTGCACTTCTAAGAATAATTACACACATGGGAGACGACACCACCCGATACGCCGTCGCGCTGTTGGATCCCAATTTCAGAGGGTCTACTTCCACATCTTGGCCGGATCAAGGATAACAAAAGTCGTCGTCGAACACCGTACGTATGCAATACCTCGGCGGCGCTGTCACTTGTGGCGCCAGAGCTGGCGTGCAAGGAACAAGAGGTGACATGCGAGGAGAAATGCGACCTTAAGATCAGCTACGTGTACGACTATATTATCAATGTTCAAGCATGAACATAATGCTTTCGGTCTACAAAGATATGTTACCAAAACCTTTATCCATGTTGCTGCATGAACTCATAGAAAGATCTTGACATTGGGTGTTGCGCTGGCTAGAATTTTTTTATTTTCTGCTGTGAACCCCTTCACCTCCTAAGGTATGGAGTGTTTTCTTCAAGTCGAGACTTGTTGGCATTGTATGGATTTATTAGTTTTAAACTCAAGCTTAGGTTGAGCATTCCTTTGAAAATATCTACAAGTGGCACACCAATCTAGGCATCACAAAGCCTAGTTCATCCGGTCTCACCGAGTCTCCACCCCATTGTAGTCCTCTAGATACATAACTATGTACTTCCTCCATTTGTAAATATAAGATGTTTTAGATTTGTGAAGCAAATATATCTAGCCACTTTTAGTGTATATATTTATTTGAACATAGACACTAAAAAGTGTATAGATACATTAGCTTCACAAACATAAAACATCTTATATTTCTAAACAAAGAGAGTAGGTTCCAAGGCAATCCCGTTGGTCCACTGAAAACAAGGTGATTCCCATTTTTGGACAGGCTTAATGAAAGTAAATGGCCCTTTTCAAGTTTGGAGCTTTCTCTATGAAAGAGGGTTCAAAAATAAGATTATGGGAAGGCATATGATTAAGGAATCTCATGCTGAGTGTTCAATACCTCATATGTCACCATATTGTTTAGCATAATTATTTCATAGTTAAGAAGTGTCAGTGATAGCCTCTCCAAGCATCATTTTTATGTGAGACCTGGTAGGTAATAAGGCCACTAGCTTGGAATAGATTTTTTTTTTTAAAAAAGCATATAATATGACGAACATACCAAATAAACTCAGCATCTGTAACAATGCATTGCCCTAGAGGCACTATAGATACACACAACCTAGAAAGAGAAGACGAATTAAAAAAAATCCCGCTACAGAGATTTATTTCTTATAACATTAGTACTAACACCACCCAAGACAACAACGGATGTACAACTTCTCCAAAAGTGATTCCTCTAAAAAGGTAACGGTGCACAAGCGCAGTTGTTTTCCATCATAGATTTTTGGTTTTCACCATGGAGAAAGTCACCGCTTCCAAAAACAATGCCTTAAATAAGACCATTGTCAGGCATAACCAATTAAGGCCAGACCTTGGATTTTCATCATGAAAGGTAAGACTTTGGACTTCTCCTATAATATCACCTCCACTTACGGTGCAGCTGCTCCAAGTCAGAAATCTCCAAGAAAATTCATCATTGCAACCATGAGTCGAATCATCATTGCTAGTCCCCGGATCTCAGGTTCCATGAACTTATATCCACCAGCTAACTTCACCATAAAACGAGAGAGCATGTCAATGATGGTAACAGCCAGCAGAGCTTTGCAGCACTCCCTCTGAAATCAAACAGTCATATAAAAAACACGGTGCGTAAGACCGAATTCCATATGATCCAATAGTCTCTAGGCAATAGACGCCCATGGGACTTCATGGGTGGAGTCTTTCGGAACACGACACTCCCACCAAATCGATGGGGACTGGCATCCGGTAGATCTTCATCTTGGCACAAGAAGAATCCTAGGACCGCCTCCATTATTCGAGCACACCATTAGGACCCCATGCCGCCAGACAGAGCAGAAAAGGAGGAGTCAGCCACGCATGAAGTTCATCCATGGTTGTTGGCAAGCCACAGATCTAGCCCTAAGGCCAAGATGCATGGCACTGCCGCACCGCCAATGGAAGTGTCACGTCGTTCGCCACTAGATCGCAGTCTAGGAACTAGATCAGGCCGAGCCGCCTCCACAAACTAGATCAGGCCGAGCCGCCTCCACAAACCCCTCTCCTCTCCTCCGTCTTTTGCCGAGAGGAAGATCGCCACCGCCGCTGGCGCGGGCGGCGGCCAAGGGCCGTTGAGGGGAGGAGGACAGGCGGTGAGATCGTGGATCGCCTCCGGAGCCGCTCGGACAAGAGCGACACGGGAGGGTTTTTTCTATCGTGCATCGGCTTGGAATACATTGCTGACAAGGCTAGTAGATTGTGTGATAATACATGAACATGATGGGTTCCGTTGCATATATGAGTGGCACGTTCTCGCTTAAATCTTTATATCAGGGGATAGTGCATGTGCATGCATAATAAATACTACCTCTGTTTAATAATGTAAGCCTTTTAGCAAACTAAAATAGCTTACTAAAAAGGCTTATATTATAAAACGGGGGAGTAAATAACAAAAGAGAATTTCAAAAATGAAGGTGTCACTATAGATTAACTTGTTCTTTGGTATGTAAGACGGGGGAGGAGCATTTTAACAAAAAATAATCCCGTAAAGCGTAATTGGCATGAGAACACGAGGTGTTATTTTTATAATTATGATAAAACAAATAAAGATCCTCCTTACATGCATCCAATTTCCCCCTTTTGGTGACCCGCTCTACTTTGCAAGAGGGAGAAAATTCAAAAAAAAATTATGTTTTAATTTGATGGCTAAGAACATGTGTTCTAACCGCATGCAAAGTTTCGCCAAGAAAAGACATGTGTGGCGGTCTGCGGAAAAATAAAAAAAAAATTGGTGCTCAAAGAAATTAAGGAAATGTGTGGCCTTTTAGAGCACTAATATGTTTTGGAAAGGATGAAGCATTTTGCCTCATTATTACTCTTTTGCACATTTCTGAACATGATAAACAAACGGACATGTGGGCGTACAGACTATTTGGCAGTAAATAGATAGCACAAAAGTAACAAGTCAGGCAGAACCAGTGCACAACTGGGTCATTATTTATTTAGTACTTTCATACGATCGAAGCATGACCGACCCCAAACTTTTCAAGCACTACACACACGGTTAAAATCCCCTAAAATATTAATTGTCGGACGGGGATCGATTTCACAAGCTAGCATGCGTCGTAGCTACATGCATGCGCGCATCAGTTGGCCACCGCTCGGAGCTTCATACCGGCGGCGCAGTGGCCGGGGACGCCGCAGATGAAGTAGTTCACGCCTTTCTTGAGACTCAGCGTGGCGCTCCCTGTCGCTGTTGCCGCCGCGTCAGCGGCCCTGCGCACCTTGCAGCTCCGGTACTCCGACGCGCTCACGGCCACCGCGTTGTGCGCGCCTGCCTGGTACTTGAAAACTGCACGCAATCAATGGTGTTACTTTTCTTTCTCCTATGGTAGATGCTTATCGTAGATCCTGAGAAAGGAGGACGAGGGAGAGAGGGAGAGTCTACGTACCGAGCGTGTCGCCAGCCGCGAAAGCCTTTCCAGTGGCCCAACTGTCATAAGAAACAGAGAAGCCCCAGCCGCTGGAGTCGCCGACGACGTGGGTTTCAGCGAGCACAGTCGTCGTCGTCGAGCACAGAAGCACCATCAGACCCAGAACCACAAGGCTTGCGCTGCATCTTCCGCCCATGGCTCAAGTATGTGCCTACTAAGATCTTATTACACGGTGGCTACTTCAGAGTGAGTGTAGTGTGGTTTTATGTAATTTCTGCGTCTTGCAATCTTCCACATGGTGCCATTTTATACTGGTCTGGTCTGCTGTTGTTAATTGTTAGTGCCAAGTTAGGTACGGTGTAGTGGGCCACCGGCCCACCCATGAAGAAACGTAGGTTCGTCCTAGAATCTTTGTGCTAACTGAGCTTCCACAAGGCTCGGTGATTTTGGCTTTACAGATTTCATTCATTTATTTAGCATTTCCTGCTTCTTCTTTAATTTCTCCGCTAGCTTTTCTTCCATGACCTACCCACATCCAATAAAATTACTATGCTTACAAATCCATGGCCAATATGATCAGGTCGATGTGCTCTACCTAGGTAGTATGGTGGGGTATATATCGAACCACATCCTTTGCACGGCCAGTAAACTAACAAAGCAGTGAAGAATGATATCATGGTCACTCAAGGCCACTCTAGAATACCACCATCTTGTCTAGTTGCAGACTAATGCTGGATTATTAGGCAGAATTTTCATAATTAATTTCAAAATATAAACCATGATGATAACATCTATACATTATAACAGCTACGATCTCCTCGCAGTGTCACATCCGGTTCTAGTGGTGGATCGACCCTGCGCTGTCGTCTCCTTGCGGGCCGCTGGCCATGGCCGTCGGTTGGGATCGGTGAGGCAGATCACGCAGGTCGCCGGCGGGTGGCGTGGGGGCTACCGATCTAGCTTCGAATAAAGGGGGTTTGGTCCTAGGATCCCTCTCACGCCAATACGAGGATCTACTTGATGTTGTTCTTCCTTCCTCTAGCTGGAGTGTCGAGTTCCAGAATGGCTCCGCTGGTGAACTCCAATGGACGACATGTCGGAGTTTGCCAAATTGGATGTATTTTGGTCACGCGCAACTATGTTTTTATCTTACCGTTTGGTTTCAAAGAGAGCGATGTGAAGCTTTGCAATCTATTGCCATCAAGGAAATGCCTTTAGTCCCATGGTGAAGTCAGTCGCGGAGAATGACATGGAAGCCGAGGTCTAAGGACTGATAATGGTGGTTTCAATCCTGGTGGTAATAAGGTTTTGGCTTGGTGATTTGGATCTTGGAGCAACGACATCGGAAAGTTGGGGCTACAGTACATGAGGATTCCAGAGTTCAAACTTGCAGGGTGAAAACCCAAGGTCTGGCCTTAATTGGTTGTGTCTGGCAATAATCTTGTTGAAGGCATTGTTTTGTAAGTGCAGACTTTCTCTGGGGGTGAAAACACACGATAGATGATTGGGTGATAACGGCGCTTGTGCACTGTTGCCTTCTTGGAAGCGTCACTTTTGGAGAGGATGGATTTCTAGTGGTGTTTGGTCCACTGTTGTAAGGTATAGATCGTTATAGCGAGACTTTTTCTGTAATTATTTTTTTTGGCTTTGTGCATCCATAAAGCTAATAGGGTAATGTGTTGTTGCAGAGGCTAGGTGTAATTGGTATCTCACGATATTAATATATGCTCCTTTTTAAAAAAATAGTTACGATTGTGTGAAACTCTAATTAAGCAGTACAAACTTTACAACAACCATAATAAAATAATATATCAGAACAAAGCGCATGTACCGTTCGTAGATGGAGAAGACGTTGGTGCAGAGGTTGCAGAGACCGGTCGAAGAAGATGACATAGAAGATGGTGTGCACGCGGTCCTGCTTGACTACCAAGAAAATGAGCCGTGATGACGAACTTGAGCAGTCACGGAGCGCTTCTCAAAAACCTTATTTGCGCTCTCTCTCATACTATATCGTGAAGACGAGTGTTCCGAAGATATGCTCTCTTGTTTGCTGGTGCACGCCGGCACTCGGGATAGAGTAAACTACGGTGGCCTTGGCGAGGGCGGCATGGCGCCTTGTTGGGGGACTCGACGCAGCTAAGCTTCTCATATCCGCGTGGTGCGGGTGATGGCGGTGGTGCCCGCTACGATCTCCGGCCTACTGATGGGAGCCGGCGGGCGGCGGCGTGGGGTCGTCATTCTGCCTAATAAAGGAGGCGGTCCCTGAGTTCTTCTCGCGTCAAGACGTTGGTTTGCTGGATGCCTGGCCTGATGGATATGGTTGGTGACGAGTTCCGGAAGGACCCACCGGCAAGCTCCCTTGAACGCCTCATGCCTGGAGATTGTTGGATCGGATGGAATTAGATCGTGTGCATCCTTATTTTTTACTGTAAGGAGCGTTGCGAAGCTTTGGTGTCTGTCATCAATATGAGACATGTATTTTGCATTCCATGGTGAAATGTGAAACTAAGAATATCATGAAGGCTAAGATATGAGGACGATGGTTCAATTCTTTAAGCTGATGAGGGGTTTCAAAAAGTGGAAGCAGCAACAAAGGAAAAGTACAGTCTTATGTTTCAAGGTAAAAATTCAAGATCTAACCTTAACTAGTTGTGCCTGATAATGACTTTGTTAAAAGCATTGTTTTGAGCGAACTTTCTCCAGTATGAAAATATATATATACAATACGACGACGATGACACTTGTGCATTGTTTACTTCTTGGATGCGTCTCTTTTGAAGAATTTAGACTTTGATGATGTTTGTGCTACTGCTATAAGGAATAGATCACGGTTGTGCTACTACTATAAGGAATAGATCACTGTTGCTAGACTTCTTTTTATTTTTGGCTTGTGTGCACCTGTAATGTCTTTAGGAGTGCCCAGGGCACTGCATTATCATATAATTGGTATCTTCACGATATTAATATATTCAGTTTATAAAAAAAACAAGGAGAGGATAATATTTTATTAACTTAAAAAAGCTCACTTACTATAAAACAATCATTTAGCATGACCCAAACTAACACTAAAAAATCAGGTCAATTATGTAGCCAGAAGCACGCCTTACAAGACATGCTATTCACCTGTGAAATGCCTCAAGAAATATAAATGGGACAAAATATTGAATCGATAAGTGTGCCAACTGGCCAACAACAAATCTTGTATGAGTAATACACGCACATACCAACAAATCTTGAAAAGATAACAAGCCATCTAAATATACCCAGCTCTTTCCATGGGTGGATAAATATACATATCGATACAGATTCTTGTTGTCAATAGTTGGAACATAATGTGATAAGCTCAGCTAGTCAGCTAGATGCGCGTAATGCACTACAAAATTGCAGAGCACGTGGATTATTTCGAGAACCAGACCAGCTAAGTAATAGTCCTGAAGTCCACTCCTATCACTAGGCAGGTACAACAAAGAAACAATAACGTTGCTTGCTCCTTTCAATTTTGGTTCCTGATGCCACCTGTTTGGATCCATGAACAAACAGCATCCTCGTGCAGGCGACTTTGCCGCCAATAATGGAGACATGACAGCCTCATAAACTCAATTCAAGATGATTCTTCAGTATGGAGAAACAAAACATCAATTTTTCCTGAGCAATTCTGTAACAAGGTTCTACTAATCTACTCCGCGTCACTATAAAAATATACATTTGATAAACATTTCAGCGTCTTCGCCTCTTTGGAATGATTTACAGAATGGTTTTGCGAAACTAGAGTATATTCAGACAGAAAAACACTTCACAAGTTCATGTATGCAATTATACTTAATATGAAATGGTTTAACCTAAAAGATGGGGACGATATGTTGAATGGATAACAAGCCCACTATCCTTGTCCAGTGTATCTTTTTGTTTTCTTGCTCACTGCCACCTAAACATGCCAGCTCAAAACATCAAAGTTTGACATTGTAACTGGAACAGATTTGCACCAACGATACAAGCAAATACAGAAGAAATAAGTTATGCATGTGCTTATGCAGTCATGCCAGGATGCATCGTTATAATAAACCACCATGAAGATTCTTGCTGTTAATAACTGGAACATGACATCGTGACACCACCAGGAAGATAGCCGCACACCAGTGTTACGCGCTGAAATTGAGACCACATTAATATTTAAATCATTATGTTGTTCCCAGATCAAGAACCTTGATCGGCAGCATATGGAATAAAAAATTCCCACGATTCCTTTTGTCTACCATCAGACCGATGCTGCCTCCATATACATCCTCTGTATATATATAGGTCTCAAGAGAAGACTATACACATCATACCAACAATTGCCATCTCCTCCTTACTTCCCGCTCAACATAGAGATTAGTTTCAGAAGCAGATATGGCTTTTGCTCTAAGATCAATAAGCCTGCCATCTAGGCATCACGCGAGTGAGGCGGAAGTGCAAGAAGATCTGCACAGCCTAGACATAAGCATATCTTCATCCATTACCATTGATACGATGTGTGATGGTTTGAGGAGGCTTGGAGACATCTACAGTGTTGTCGAGGAGATCATCCAGTTGCCAAGCACCCAGGTGTGTTCCTCCCAGCAGAGGAAGATGTTGGATGGAGAGGCAGAATGTTCTCTCCAGCTGCTTGATCTCTGCAACACCATGCAAGCGATCTTTGTTGAGCTGAAGACCATCATCCAAGAGCTGCAAGTGGCTCTAAGAAAAGGAGA
This sequence comes from Avena longiglumis, assembly GCA_030063025.1. Lineage (NCBI taxonomy): Eukaryota > Viridiplantae > Streptophyta > Magnoliopsida > Poales > Poaceae > Avena > Avena longiglumis. The sequence continues at coordinate 125,852,934 of CP125977.1, forward strand.
AGATGCAACTATCCAAGCCAGGATCCACTCTTATACCCGATTGGTGATGAAGGCCGGCAAACATTTCAAGAAGACTACAAAGAAGGCAACTTCTCACAAGATGGATTGCGGAGTGGTCAGTCTATTGACCAAGGCAAGGGAGATGACTGTCTCTCTACTTGAGTCCACAGTGCACCTCCTGTCAAAGGAAATCGAAGTGCCTAAACAGTCACTTGTTTCCAAGGCATTTAACAAAAAGAAAGTTGTTGTTTGCGAGGAGAACTTGCAGGACTTAGAGTGCAGTATGGGTGATCTTGAGAGTGGAGCAGGACATCTGTTCCGGAGACTGATCCAGAGCAGAGTTTCTCTCCTAAACATTCTTAGCTTATAGATCTCCAAGAGCCTCGTCATTCATGATATCATGTGATTGGCATCCGATTTTTAGAGGACTACAATCTCATATTTCCCCAACATATATATAATATAGATGTACAGAAAATTACAGAAGCAATTCCAAAATGTTGATATATTTCAAGCTCGCAAATAGTTTTGTTATGTCATGATACTTTTATTGGCGACGGTCAGTTTACTTTGGCTGTGCTCCTTATTTGGTGGATCTTGCTTAGTGTACATGAAACATGACAGTTCGAAGAAACCAGAAGCTTGTGATTATCAGAATAGATTAATTATCTAGGTACCTCCTCCCCCCACCCCCACTGTAATCCCATTTTTTGTGTAAGACTGGATACATATGTAAAAAATTAAATAAACTAAATTTCCATTCTAAAAGTTAATATCTGGGTGTTGAAGGTATATAAAATAATTTCATATCATTCTTTTAGAGGATTTCATATCATTTTCTAGGGTGTGATATTTGATATGAAATTCCTTTTTTTCAAATGGTTTAATATGAAACAGAGCTGTTACTCAAGGTGCCAAACTATTTTGTTGGATGCAGCGAATCAGGTTTTCAATTTTCATAACCTAAACAAGCCAGCTCCAAACCTAAGATACCTGGTCAAACTGAGAGCTGGACAGCTAGGAGCCTAGGATTACACGTGTGTCACAGCTAGATTTTCCTTTACCAAGGTTGCTTGAGCATGCAAATATGTCAAGGTCTCAAAGTCCACTGTCCACCACTGAACTCAACGTCCACCAACAAACCCAACCATACTATTGATTCTTGTTGCCAACTGATGGAACATGGGAATGTGATTGCTCATCTCGAGGAAAGTGGACGCACCAAAAACTGTACTTAACACGAAGCATCTTTGGTATTACTATCGTTCAGCTGCTGTTAGATCTTAATCCATGGCAGACAGCATCTTGGAGATGAACTGGCATGATTCTTTAGGTCTACAATTATAAACCAGTGCTTCCACACATCTCTATAAATAGGCCTCAGCGGAACGGTAGACACATCAAACTAAGAGTTCCTCTGTTCTTCTCCTCTCCTCAACCACAATACACAGAAAAGCTTCCAGATCAGAAATGGCGTTCCACCTAAGATCGATAAGTCTGCCCTCAAGGCCTCAGGCCAACGAGGCCGAAGTCGAGCAAGAGTTGTTGAGCCTAGAGGCAAGCATCTCTTCCTCTGCCACCATCAGCACGATGTGTGATGGTCTGATGAGGCTTGGAGACATCTACAATGGTGTTGAAGAGATTATTGGCCTGCCAAGCAACCAAGTTGGGAAGATGTTGGCTGGAGAGATGGAATGCTCTCTTGAGCTGTTGGATCTCTGCAGCACCATGCAAGAGATCTTCATGGAGATGAAGGCCATCGTCCAAGAGCTGCAAGTGGCTCTAAGAAAAGGAGATGATGCAGCTTCTCAAGCCAAGATCCAGTCTTATGCTCGTTTGGCGAAGAAGGCCCAGAAACATTTAAAGAAGACCGCGAAGAAGCCAACTTCGGGGGGTTGCAGGATGGTCATGCTATTGACCAAGGCTAGAGAGATTTCTGTATGTCTGCTGGAGTCCACAGTTCTTCTTTTGTCGAAGCAAATCGAAATGCCTAAACAGTCTCTTGTTTCCAAGGCATTTCACAAGAAGAAAACAGCTATTTTCGAGGAGGAGCAATTACAGAAGTTGGAGTGCAGCATTGGAGATCTTGAGAGTGGAGCAGGAGTTCTATTCAGGAAACTGGTCCAGAATAGAGTGTCTCTCCTAAACATTCTTAGCTCATAGATGCTCCACGTCACTCTTGACGCCTAGTGATTGGCATCCGCCTTTTTGAGGAATAGCTGATCTTCATTCATTTTTCCAATATGTATACATTAGAAATGTACAGAAAGTTACAGAAAGAGAAACCAAAGTTTTGATCCATTTGACCATTTCATGCTTGAAGATCTGCATGTGATCTAAATATACTTAATTGCAATACCTTGGTTTCTGGATCTTGTTGGAGGTACATGAAACATGCCAGGCCGAAGTCACAAGGGCTACGCTTGCTGTTAACAGAATAAATCAATTTAATTACCAAGATTCCCCCACTACCACTACCACCTCCACCACATGGATGTGCACTTGAATATTTCTAGTTCAGAATGGATATGTGAATTAGTTTAAATAAGTAATATGCACCGGAGGTCCTAAAAGTTTGGACGAAACCGTATACAGGTCCTAAAAGTTTCAAATTATGCACTGAGGTCCTAATTTTCAGTTAGTTATGCACCGCAGGTCCTAATTCTCAGTTAGCTGTGCACTGCAGGTCTCTAGTTCTTTGCTATAGCTCCGGCTACAGTGCACATGGATCTGAGAATTAGAACCTGCGATGCACACATTGAAACTTTTAGGACCTGCATACAGTTTCGTCCAAACTTTTAGGACCTCCGGTGCATATTACTCTTTAAATAAAATAAGTTTCTTCAACAGAAAGTGTCTTTGGCTCCCGAGCTCCAACGCTCTCTTAATTTTTTTAAAAAAACTAGAAATAATATTTACAAGTTTTAGAAAAATCTGAAAATAATCCTGTACATAGCCAATGTTGTATCCTACAACGAGAAAATTCTTTACATTGTGGGCTACACAAAAGTGACAAAATCTGATAAAATTGGAGATTTGAAAATATGCATACTCAGATCCATATTTGTTTTTCATTTTTGTGTAGATCAGAATACAAAGTATTTGAAATTGATATTTTGGGATACACCATTAGCTACATTCGGATTTTTTTTTCATTTTTATTTTAAAACTTGCAAATGGGATTTTTTTTGTTTCTTTTTAAATAACATGATCACTGGAGCTTGGGAGCCAAAAACATCCACTCCTTCAATGGATATTTAATTAACCAGATTCCTACTACCACAACATGGATGTGCAGTCTGGCACTACAATGGAATATTTCTAGTTTCAGAATGGATAGCAAATTTACTGAAATCTTACAATCTTCAACATGCATATCAATTGGGAATGTTACAATGTGTAGTATTAATAACAATTCAAAAACCTAGAACAAAATGCCACAACCGTATACCCTATTTTTTTAGATAATGAACCACAAACCCTAGTACCTCAGCATCTTTTGCTTATTCTTAAGGATTATGAAATTATAACATAAATTTCAGAACAGTGAAATCGCGCAAAGTTCCCAATCTGAAAGTTTCGCTCATTTTCATATCATTCTCAAATCTCAATATACTACGACAAAGCCATGTTATACATTTATTTACTAGTAAAAGAAAGAATTGTGGCCCTGAACATAGAACAGAAGTGCCATTTTCATTTCCCCTTGTTTTTCCCCTCTATGTTTTGGGCCCTGAGTCTACCATTCTTTTCTTTTTTTGAGAGAGAAACCCTGAGTCCACCATTCAGGCTCACACACTCAAAACAAGCCCAGAACTAGCCTAGCCCATGAAACCAACATTGACATTATGGGCCCAACGGCTCGTATCAGAGCCCATCTTGGCTTGGCTAACATTAGCACGATGCACACTCAAAATCAATATGATCCAATCCAACTCTTATAAATTCATTCGTGTACTAAAACTAAAATATTTATACAGTATTTATTAATCTTAACAATTTAATCTTATTTTTTTCAAAACTGTTGCGGGCAGCCATGGCACATCGATAAGCTCAGTTAAGGAATCTGCACATCACATGGTTTCCCTTGAGATCTCAACATGCATCACATTATCATATTCATATCAGATATCAAATGTTTCAGAAACGTAAACAATACCAGCGGCGATGCACAAACGGATCAAATTGATCAAATTTTGTCGCCGTTACTAGAGACACGACTGCAGAAGAAATATATTAAATAACATAGCACCAGCTTGTCTTGTGCACGATCACAAGATTCTTCTTGTCTGCCAGAGAAGATTGAGATTGCCGAGGTGTTATAAGTACAGATCAGCCAAAGGGAGGAAGGGATGGTGGAAGGTGCTCATACCTTGGGGTTTCTCTGGTCCTCTCACCGTTTCTTCTCTTCCAGCTCCAGATACACTGGGCGTGCTTGACTGGAAGTTGCACACTTGCTTCCATCTAGGATCTCTGAATTTGCCTCCTTGTTCTTCTGATCTCACAGATGGTATCAGAGCCAGCAAAAGGCTGCAGGTCTTGAGTGGTGTCTAGCTGTTTGACCTCTGCAGTGAGACTGTAGACTGTTCATTCGAGTCAGAATTTGGTCCTACCTGCATCCACTCGGTGAAGAAGCCACAAGAATAGCTGAAGGAAGTTCAGAAGGAAAATGCTTTTGAATTCTTTTAGAAGGAGTACAAAATAGAATAGCCAGATTACTTAGAAGAGAGCAGGAGACTACTGTCTCTCTATTTAAGAAAATATTGCAGCTTCTGCCCAAGCAAATTGCAATGATAAGCAGCAGACTGGAGTTGGACCTTGAACATCTGGAGAGGGACAGTGGTCTGATCAGGAAATAGATCCAGAATAGGTGTTTCCATTCTGAATAGTTTGAGTTGCTTTTTTTTTTTGCCAATACACTTTGTGTCTATGTGATTGGGGTACACCTTTCTCACAGGAATCCCTAATAAGTGTCCAAAAAAGAAAATTCCCATCAGTGAAAACTAAACTTTTACATAATGGCATGAGCATGCAATTTCACAAAAATACATCCCCGCACAATACCATACTTCTGGTTCTTGCTGCCAATTTATGACGATAATATGTTGGCTCATCTAGAGGACACCAGAAAGACTAAAAAATGAGGTAAACAGGAGACGACTTTGCTGTTGCAATTGCTAGCCCTATGCCAGATCTCCATCCATGGCAGACAGCATCTGGAAAAATAAATGGCATGATTCCTCATGTCTACCAATCAAATACTCCTGCTTGTATGCTTCCTCTTCTGTACAAATAGGCCTCAGAGGAGAGGTAGACACATCAAACCAGAAGTGCTTCTTTGTCCTGCTCCTCCTCTCTTCAACCACAATATAGAGAAAAAGCTTCAAGATCACAAATGGCTTTCCACCTAAGATCCATAAGTTTGCCTTCAAGGCCTCAGGCCAACGAGGCCGAAGTCGAGCAAGAGCTGCTGAGCCTAGGGGCAAGCATCTCTTCCTCCACCACCATCAGCATGATGTGTGATGGTCTGAGGAGGCTTGGAGACATCTACAATGGTGTTGAAGAGATTCTTGGCCTGCCAAGCAACCAAGTCGGGAAGATGTTGGATGGAGAGATGGAATGCTCTCTTGAGTTGTTGGATCTCTGCAGCGCCATGCAAGAGATTTTCGTGGAGATGAAGGCCATCATTCAAGAGTTGCAAGTGGCTCTGAGAAAAGGAGATGATGCAGCTGCTCAAGCGAAGATCCAGTCTTATTCTCGTTTGGTGAAGAAGGCCAAGAAACATTTCAAGAACACCGGGAAGAAGACTACTTCTGCTGGTTGCAGGATTGTCATGCTACTGACCAAGGCCAGAGAGATATCTGTATCTCTTCTGGAGTCCTCAGTCCATCTCTTGTCGAAGGAAATTGATATGCCTAAACAGTCACTTGTCTCCAAGGCATTTCACAAGAAGAAGGCAGTTGTTTGCGAGGAGGAGCAATTGCAGGCGTTAGAGTGCAGTATTGGAGAACTTGAGAGTGGGGCAGGACACCTGTTCAGGAAACTAGTCCAGACCCGGGTTTCTCTCCTGAACATTCTTAGCTCATAGATACTCCACGCCACTCTTGGCACACTGTGATTGGCATCCGCCTTTTTGAGGACTGGCTGATCTTGGTGCAGTTTTCCCAATATGTAATTATGTGTATACGATACAAATGTACAGAAAGTTATAGAGAGAGAAACCAAAATTTTGATCCATTCCATTCTTCAATATGTGTTAGGTGATCTAAGTATATACTTAGTTGCAATATCCTTGGTTCGTGGATCTTGTTGGGCGTACACTAAACATGACAGGTCGAAGTCACAAGGGCTAAGCCTATTGTGAGCAGAATAAATCAACTTGATTAACAAGATTCCCTACCACCACCACCACCACCGCCGCCTCCATCACATGGATGTGCAGTATGGCACTGCAGTTCAATATTTTCTAGTTTCAGAATACATATGCAATTTGTTTAAATAAAATGAGTTTCCACAATCTTCATACATATCATCCAAGCATGTCACAGTGACAATATTAGGAATCCAGTGGCCCAAAAAAGGCCACATCCATGTATCCTATTACCACAAGAAAATTTGCCCTTTCTTACTTGTCAAGATGGAGTCGCACAAAATTTGCATTTCACAGAATTTCTCGTTTTCATATCTTGATACACTAATGAAACCCGATTGATTGATGACAGGAGAGGAGCCATCATGACAGCATGACATGGTCACGGCTAAATGCTGGATTAGAAATCAGTCAAATAATGTCTAGAGCGTGCGATTATGCCAAGGTGCACTACCAGACTACCACACAGCTGGTTCTTGCTTCAAACTGCAGGAACATGATAATGTGCTCTCTCGTCCCGAGGACAGCAGGCACTCTAAAATATGTACTAAACAGGAGACGACTTTGCTGTTGCAATTGCTAGCCCTATGCCAGATCTCCATCCATGGCAGACAGCATCTGGAAAAATAAATGGCATGATTCCTCGTGTCTACCAATCAAATACTCCTGCTTGTATGCTTCTTTCTTCGGTACAAATAGGCCTCAGAGGAGAGGTAGACACATCAAACCAGAAGTGCTTCTTTGTCCTGCTCCTCCTCTCTTCAACCACAATACAGAGAAAAAGCTTCAAGATCACAAATGGCTTTCCACCTAAGATCCATAAGTTTGCCTTCAAGGCCTCAGGCCAACGAGGCCGAAGTCGAGCAAGAGCTGCTGAGCCTAGGGGCAAGCATCTCTTCCTCCACCACCATCAGCACGATGTGTGATGGTCTGAGGAGGCTTGGAGACATTTACAATGGTGTTGAAGAGATTCTTGGCCTGCCAACCAACCAAGTCGGGAAGATGTTGGATGGAGAGATGGAATGCTCTCTTGAGCTGTTGGATCTCTGCAGCGCCATGCAAGAGATCTTCGTGGAGATGAAGGCCATCATTCAAGAGTTGCAAGTGGCTCTGAGAAAAGGAGATGATGCAGCTGCTCAAGCGAAGATCCAGTCTTATTCTCGGTTGGCGAAGAAGGCCAAGAAACATTTCAAGAAGACCGTGAAGAAAACTACTGCTGGTTGCAGGATTGTCATGCTACTGACCAAGGCCAGAGAGATATCTGTATCTCTGCTGGAGTCCTCAGTCCATCTCTTGTCGAACGAAATCGATATGCCTAAGCAGTCACTTGTCTCCAAGGCATTTCACAAGAAGAAGGCAGTTGTTTGCGAGGAGGAGCAATTGCAGGCGTTAGAGTGCAGTATTGGAGATCTTGAGAGTGCGGCAGGACACCTGTTCAGGAAACTAGTCCAGACCCGGGTTTCTCTCCTGAACATTCTTAGCTCATAGATACTCCACACCACTCTTTGCACACTGTGATTGGCATCCGCCTTTTTGAGGACTGGCTGATCTTGGTGCAGTTTTCCCAATATGTAATTTATGTGTATACGATACAAATGTACAGAAAGTTATAGAGAGAGAAACCAAAATTTTGATCCATTTCATGCTTCAATATGTGTTAGGTGATCTACGTATATACTTAGTTGCAATATCCTTGGTTCGTGGATCTTGTTGGGCGTACACTAAACATGACAGGTCGAAGTCACAAGGGCTAAGCCTGTTGTGAGCAGAATAAATCAACTTGATTAACAAGATTCCCTACCACCACCACCACCACCGCCTCCATCACATGGATGTGCAGTCTGGCACTGCAGTTCAATATTTTCTAGTTTCAGAATGCATATGCAATTTGTTTAAATAAAATGAGTTTCCACAATCTTCATACATATCATCCAAGCATGTCACAGTGTACAATATTAGGAATCCAGTGGCCCAAAAAAGGCCACATCCATGTATCCTATTACCACAAGAAAATTTTCCCTTTCTTACTTGTCAAGATGGAGTCGCACAAAATTTTCCTTTCACAGAATTTCTTGTTTTCATATCTTGATACACTAATGAAACCCGATTGATTGATGACAGGAGAGGAGACAGCATGACAGCATGACATGGTCACGGCTAAATGCTGGATTAGAAATCAGTCAAATAATGTCTAGAGTGTGCGATTATGCCGAGGTGCACTACCAGACTACCACACAGCTGGTTCTTGCTTCCAATTGCAGGAACATGATAATGTGCTATCCCGCCCTGAGGACAGCAGGAACTCTAAAATATGTACTAAACAGGAGACGACTTTGCTGCTGCAATTGCTAGCCCTATGCCAGATCTCCATCCATGGCAGACAGCATCTGGAAAAATAAATGGCATGATTCCTCGTGTCTACCAATCAAATACTCCTGCTTGTATGCTTCCTCTCCTGTACAAATAGGCCTCAGAGGAGAGGTAGACACATCAAACCAGAAGTGCTTCTTTGTCCTGCTCCTCCTCTCTTCAACCACAATACAGAGAAAAAGCTTCAAGATCACAAATGGCTTTCCACCTAAGATCCATAAGTTTGCCTTCAAGGCCTCAGGCCAACGAGGCCGAAGTCGAGCAAGAGCTGCTGAGCCTAGGGGCAAGCATCTCTTCCTCCACCACCATCAGCACGATGTGTGATGGTCTGAGGAGGCTTGGAGACATCTACAATGGTGTTGAAGAGATTCTTGGCCTGCCAAGCAACCAAGTCGGGAAGATGTTGGATGGAGAGATGGAATGCTCTCTTGACTTGTTGGATCTCTGCAGCGCCATGCAAGAGATTTTCGTGGAGATGAAGGCCATCATTCAAGAGTTGCAAGTGGCTCTGAGAAAAGGAGATGATGCAGCTGTTCAAGCGAAGATCCAGTCTTATTATCGTTTGGCGAAGAAGGCCAAGAAACATTTCAAGAAGACCGTGAAGAAGACTACTTCTGCTGGTTGCAGGATTGTCATGCTACTGACCAAGGCCAGAGAGATATCTGTATCTCTGCTGGAGTCCTCAGTCCATCTCTTGTCGAAGGAAATCGATATGCCTAAGCAGTCACTTGTCTCCAAGGCATTTCACAAGAAGAAGGCAGTTGTTTGCGAGGAGGAGCAATTGCAGGCGTTAGAGTGCAGTATTGGAGATCTTGAGAGTGAGGCAGGACACCTGTTCAGGAAACTAGTCCAGACCCGGGTTTCTCTCCTGAACATTCTTAGCTCATAGATACTCCACGCCACTCTTGGCACACTGTGATTGGCATCCGCCTTTTTGAGGACTGGCTGATCTTGGTGCAGTTTTCCCAATATGTAATTATGTGTGTACGATACAAATGTACAGAAAGTTATAGAGAGAGAAACCAAAATTTTGATCCATTCCATCCTTCAATATGTGTTAGGTGATCTAAGTATATACTTAGTTGCAATATCCTTGGTTCGTGGATCTTGTTGGGCGTACACTAAACAAGACAGATCGAAGTCACAAGGGCTAACCCTGTTGTTAGCAGAATAAACCAACTTGATTACCAAGATTCCCTAGCACCACCACCACCGACTCCATCACATGGATGTGCAGCCTGGCACTGCTGTTCAATATTTTCTAGTGTCAGAATGCATATGCAATTTGATTAAATAAAATGAGTTTCCACAATCTTCATCCATATCATCCAAGCATGTCACAGTGTACAATATTAGGAATCCAGGTGCCCAAATTTTCTTAATAAGAAGAATACTAAATTACTAATCCATATTGGTAAATGAGAATTTTATCATGCCAGTATTTTTAGCATGATGTTTGGTATTTAATGGGAGACTGGGAGTTGAGCATCATAGATTGTGATAAGACCGCCAATAAATGTTTTAGTAATACATGCTTTTTCTTTCTTCCCGCTCTTAGCTTGTATCAAAACGCCAATAAAAATCCTTTACAACTGGATTCACTTGAAAAAAATGTCTCATTTAGCTAGGAAATTTTCCGGAAAATTATCAAAAAATAAAGGAAAACATGGGTACGCATCTCAAACCATGCTTTTTAACTATGACCTTGTCACTCAATAGCAAAAACATATGCTTAATATCAATTTGCAGAAAATTTAAGCATTTGGGCCATAAAGATTTAAAGCATCTTGCTGTTACATGCCATGTCCAAGCTACAAGGCAAGCTTGCAGTTAGGACAACATATTGGCTGGCTAGATCCCCCCACCCCACCCCCCACAATCACACAGGCCTCCATTTATTTATTGCTTTATTTTATTTTTTGTATACATCCATGTCATGCAAAAATGAACTCTCCGCTAAAAAACATACTGAAAGTGATAACAGCTTTAGTCTGTTCGTTGGCACAGCTGTGGTGGTTGCAGAACAATTTGAAAATTTTATGTAAACCTAGTGTAGTTCTAATGTTAATGTCTAAATTATCCATATATATGTTAGTGTATTCCAGCGTGCTGTACAGCACGACATTGAGTACTGACGTCAACCAAATATGTTCGGTGAGTGGGAAATTGCATGCAGACCGGGTGATTTTAAGCTGAGCAAGAGGGTTTCCATATCGCTTGTAGGAGAAATAATATGCAAAGGAACCGGTAATTTTGCAATGGCTCATACAATCAAATCACTCATCAGCTCAGGTAGGTCACAAGGCATTGCAGCACACAGAAAATTAAGGGCTAGCTAGAAGCGTACCAGGGTCTGACCTATGCAGGGATCGAGCTCTTCCGGCGGCCGCGGCTTCGAGACATACGGGGGGTGGCCGGAGGTGGGCGGAGCGGTCGACGCGCCGGCGCGGTTTCTCCGTCTCCGCCTTTCCTTGCCCTCACGAGCGGCCTAGTTTTCTTTTTTCCAGAACAAGTGGAGAAGATAGTAGCCCCCTGGGCTTCAGTTTGGGCCAGTAGGCTGGGCCCCATTAGCGAACAGTGATCTATCTGGACATCAAATATCTTACGCATTGTGGACTAATCTACTTTCTCAATCTCACTCAAGAACTCGCGATTCAGGTGTAAAATTGAATCCTTACTTGTGTTCGATAGAAGTTTCCAATAAAATTCGATGAGCATTTCTCCTCCACTACAAAGTCTCCAACCTTACTTGCTAGGGACTGAACCATCCCCTTATAAGTTATACCCATGAGGAAGATCATGAATCTGAATCCACATCAGCACCTTGGATAATTCAATAGTCGAGGGTTTCGTGAACCCATCATACGAGGCAATAAGAACACTCTTCACTCTGAAAACCCAAGGGCCATCGTGCATGACCTTCTCCCAGTCACCAAGGCAAGCAAACTGAAACGTGAACAGGTTATCCTCGATCACCCGTATCTTTACATCTTTCGCAAGATCTCATGCCGATCTCATGTTCTTGAAGAACCAAAAGTGGCTGAATTCTTATTCTGTGTGGACTTTAGCAATTGCCATCCATCGAATAGCCTCCGGCTGTTTCTCGACCTCCTCAAAGACCACGTCATCCATGTCTTCTTTAGAGAGCCCCGGTCTCGCCATCATGGATGGCACATCATCCTTCACCGCGGCCGAAGCCGCCGGCTCCTCCGCCATCTTCCAACTCTGGTTCTGATCTATCGAAGCCCACCGTCTCGAAACCCTAGACTTTTGCCCCCCGTAGAACCAAGGCTGGGTAGAGGTGCGAAGACCTCCCCTTTGTCAGCCCGAGACCTTCGGTGGCCGGAAGATGCCCAGGGATCGAAGGAAAAAGACACTCTACGCCGGCGTCGCCGGGAGAGAAACAAAACCTTAGCGAGAGGGGAAAAAAGCAATTAAAACCTTAAGTTTTAACTGTCGTGGGGCGGGTGACCTTGCGACCGTTAATGAACTTCGGGATCTGGTGGCAGGATGTAAGCCAATGATTTTATGTCTGCTTGAAACAAAGATTGCGAAGAGTAGAGTTGAAGGATTAGCCAGGATTTTGGGTTTTGATAGAAGCTTTGGAGTTGCTAGTAGTGGCCGGTCTGGAGGGCTGTGCATGTTTTGGAGAAATGAAGTTCTTGTTGAGATCAAAAGCTTTTCAACATACCACATTGATTCTTGGGTCACTGAAGTGGGTAGGGATCAATGCAGACTGACTTGTTTTTATGGGGAAGCCACAAGAAATATGAGGCATAAAAATTGGGACACAATGAGAGTGCTTAAAGGAGAAAGCACCCTTCCTTGGGCATGTATTGGTGACTTTAATGAAATTTTACGTGTCGAGGAACAGTTCGGTCCTAACGAGAGAGATAGTGCTCATATGGCTGGCTTTAGGGAAGCGGTGGATGTTTGTGAACTTGATGACCTGGGTTACTCGGGATTGGATTGGACGTGGGAGAAGAAGGTGACTGGTGGTGCATACTATAGGGTTAGGCTGGATCGAGCACTTGCTACGGCAAGCTGGTCTGAGCTCTTTCCTTTTGCTTCGGTCAGACATCTGACGGCGGTAAAGTCTGATCACTGTCCAATCATTTTGTTGAACAAGATTCAAGATGGGGAGTTGATCCATGTGAGAGATAAACTCTTCCGATATGAGTGCATGTGGGAGTGTCATGAGGGATTTAAAAATATGCTTGAGGAATAGTGGAGATCGATAGAGAAGTGCAGGTCGGTGAGCGATCTGACTAGGAAACTGGCGAATGTTTCTAAATCACTGACCAGATGGGTATCTAATACTTTTGGCTCGGTGAGGCAAGAGATGAGGAGATTACTGTAGCATCCCAATTGTCTAACAATTGCAATGCTACTAGCCTAGTCTATATAAATGCTACTTCCTAGACATAATTGTTGCATCATCATTATATCATGCTCATGTCATCATGCCACCTTGCATTTGAGCATCATATAAAACCCTTTTTATGTTGGTTCTTCTCTCATATGCATTGTAAATTGTATTTGCCTCTTGAAATTGTATTTGGTTCTTGGTATATTATTTAAATGCCCAAGTTGAGTTGGGGGCATATCTTTTATTCCATTCCACCACCTTTCTTTGTCACCACCTTATACTTCCACCATTCCAATAACCCATGAGCTTGTAATTCTTTTCTTTGGATTTTTATCCTAGCTCATGTGTGTTGAGTGGATCCAACTCTAATTTCTTTTGCTTGACCTTATTCCAACTTTTGGAAATGCATGGAATCATGCCATGTGATTTTATTTTGTTTTCACAAGATTAACACATGGCATTAAGTACTTGCATGGGCCATGCAATCATCACATCTTTTGTTCTTCTTTGTTTTTATTTGGTCATTTTGAGAGGATCACCTCTCTTCTCCCACTCTACCTCTCCTTTGGCTTGATCTAGTTTGGTCTTGCTAAAGCCACCACATCTCTTTGCCTCTCTCTCTAATCTTTTCTCAAAAACCTAAACCTAATCTAAATCCTACACCTCTCCCACCTTTTTGTATGATCTAGATAGATACATGCAAGCATCTAACCCTAAGCCCCCTTCTCATCTCTCCTCTCTCCTAAACCCTAATCCCTCTCTTTTCTCTAACCTAGTTAACCCTAAACCTAGTCTTCCCTAACCTAACCCTAGTTGCACCACCTGCCCTCTCCCTCTCTCTCTCTCTACCCAACCCTAAACAAACCCGAGCTACCCTCCTCTCCAAACCCTAGCATCTACCCGAGCCTCCCTCCTACCCTAGCTCTCTCCCTCTCTTTTCTCTCCCTGCCGAGAGGGCCCCTCCAGCCGAGCCTCCCCTGCCTACCTGGCCTCGCCATGACCCCACCTGCAGCCCCATGCGCCCCCCACCTTGCGTGATCGAGGAGGAGGGAGAAAAGGTGGCACCGAGCCACCCTATTTACTCCTGCCCACCCGATCGCCTCCCTCTCCTCTTTCCTCCCCACACGGCATCTCTGCCTCTCCCGGATCTCCCGTGCCCCTTTCTCCATGCCTTCCCTACAACCGCTTACCCCATCGCCGGCCACCACGGTCTCCACCGTTCCTCTAGCAGCCGTGGCGAGGTGCTCGTTGTCGAGGAAGACAAAGACCTGTCCTCACGCCGCCTGCACTCCGCCAGGGAGGAGGAGCCCTGGCCGAGCCGTACACCGATCGCGCACCGAAAACCCTAGCGCGGAGCGTCATCGCCGCCGATGCACCGCGTCACCGAACCGTCGCACCAACCTCTCCGCGGTGGCGTCACCCTCCTGCACATCCTCTCCGCAGCCGTGTCACGGACGCTGGTCGCCCGTCGAGCGCTCGCTACGGCGCTCGCAGCCGCTTTTCTGTGCCGTTGCGAGAGGAAGATCTAGTCGCTAAGCCACTCCTCACTGCTAACCCTCCCTACAGTGGCTGCCGCTCACAGACGCCAGTCGCGAAGTTCGATCTCGCCAAGGCCATTGCCGCTGCGGCGCTGCTGGCCGTCGGGCAGAGGAAGAAAAAAGAGTAATGGCATTCTGCAGATACCCCCACCTTTTGTCTCGCAACCCATGGCCCACCCCACCCGTCTGCCTCCCTGTTCTTTTTGTAAAGAGCACCTCGTAGCTTCTCAGCCTCAACCCGCGGTCCTCAGCTGATCCACGTGGCTCTGCACGGTACACCCGCTGGTGCGTGGGCCTGCAAGCCGCTGGACCCACCTGTCGGCCTCCGGGGCTAGCCTCTGTGCTGGTAAGAAAACCTTTTCTGCGCGCTGTGGCGTCCAGTCAGCACTGGACCCACTGGTCATAGTCTGTGGCTAGCTAAACCTGGGTGACAAAAGTATCTCTGTTCTTTTCTGTTTTAATTCAAATCTTTTCAAATTAATTCCAAATTCAAATTTAAAGTTGTTTTCAAATAACTTTCAAAATATAAATCCAAATAATACAAATAATATATGTTTTTGAATCAGAAAAATGTGAGGATTTCAAATATTCCATCCAAAATATATTTTGGACACTTTAATTTGCAAGTTGATTAAAATTACACTAAAATGCCCTTGGCCTTAATTAATTAATAACTTTTGTTTTCTAACTCCAAATTTGACAAATAATATGTCTAAAATGATCAGCTCGACGAGACCTTTCTGTTTATGCATTCCATGTTCTGATCTGAAGCATGCATCATATAAATATAATGTAAACAGCAACTTAATTGAGTATCAAACATGACTAAAACTCAATAAAGTGATTTATTCTTGTATTCTACACCTCACCCATGCCATGCTACTTTATTGCCATGCAACTTGTGCATCATTCATCATGGCATGATTGTTTGCTTGTCGCATTTTAATCATATGCTTGCGCACTTTATTTATGTTGGCCCTTGTTTGTTTGATTCTTCTTCGAATAGACGCTGAGCAGGGGATATATCAAGAGACCCGTGAGCACCTGATCCTTCTCTCGCTCAACTGAGCCGGCAAGCACTACCACATGCTTGCATACATATAGTACCTATTGCCTCTATCTTATTCTTGCACCATTGAGTCGCGATTGCATTAAATTGAATCCCAAGTATTGCATAGCCTTTACTTTTAAACCCCACCGAAGCTTGTTCCTCCATCCCATGAGCCATTACTACAGGAGTTGTCCGAGCCATGCAGTCGAGAACACATGTGTAGGGTATGTGAGTGTCTGATGGATAACGAGGTACCTAAACAACTTAACCTGAGTAGTAATGGGATAACTAATGAAAGTGGCACCGGTGAGCAATATCTGATATTTGGTTTTTCCTGCTCACTTGTGTCCCGTAGGACCCCGAGTACTTGATTCCTGTTCCTTGAATATTCGTGCTATCCACATCCGGGAGGCTTATGGGACCCCCCCTGAGCCAGAGCTTGATTTAGTCTTATTTCTTGGGGGCACAAACTAGTTTGAGGTTTTATTTACTATCCTGTACTTATGCCATGCTTTACTGCTTTATTTACGATTGTGCGAGGAGCACCTGTACTGTTTAGGATCGGGACACGATTTCGCGGTATCGACAAGCCCAGTCACACTTTCGGGTTCCCAGTCGTACCGTCCACCCAAACCTTGAGTCCGTCTCGAGTCGGCTAACTTCGCTATGGTGTACTTAATGGGTGGCCTCAAATATTTCTGAATCCTGTGATTGCTTTGTCGTGAAGGCCTCGTTGGGTTTTGATTTGGTTTTTCCGAGGTTGATCGAGTGTGTTGCTATTTGTGCACCTGCAGGTAAAACTTTCTGGCCGTGTCCGCGATTATGGACGACTTGGAGCACGGTTTCTCGATCATAGACAAGCATAACTAAAGTACCGTTTTAATTTGACTAAGTAATTCGACTAGTAAATAGTGCAACACTCATGGAATGGTTAATAAAATTGCCAACGGATGGGGGGTTGTTCGTCCTTCCTCGTTGGTAGCGAGGAGGAGGATGGATATGATGATATTATCATATAATCATATCTTTAATTCACGGACATCCGCCTATCTTTGGTTAGGCGGATGGTTAGCGAATATCTATAGAATTGTTAGGGTTTATCTTTGCTGCAATTGCATCACCCTGTGTTGTGTCCCCTTTAGAGGCATAAAGACTTGCTGAGTACCCTAGGGTCTCACACGATAAATTATTTGATTCAGATGAATGTACACCCTCGAGATGGATCTTGGGTGGAGGAGACGATGTGGGCAACGATCATTCGGTGTAGAGATTCCGGAACGGGATCCGTGAGATCCGTATGGATGTGCTTATTTATGGGGCATCTTATGCCGATTTGCTTCTTATACGCATCGGATCTTGTTTGGCGCTCACCGATACTCGATGTGATGTATGAGGAGATATCCTAAACTATTATATCTATCTAGGACATTTGAATCTTGCCGTATGGCGTTGCTATATTTCCTTTCTTTTTAGATGGAATGGCTCGATGTCTTTGTTGTATGGTGGCTTGCATACATACTCATTTGTGTATGTAGTTGATCCTTCGCTTCGACACGCCCGCCTGCTGGTCCCGATGTTTGGAAATGGTTGGGACGGCCGAAAGGTCTACCTGTGAGTGGCATTTGGGCCCCACCGTACTATTTCAACCATTTCCGCTCATCCAGGCTTGTAACTAGGAGCGTAATTCACCGAGGTAGTTACAATTGGTATCAGAGCCATCCCGCCCTTCAGGGTCTCAGCCAAATGGTCGTTGTCAGTCTAGCAAAATATTTTTGGTAGTTATGTATACTAGGGAAAAACAAAACGCGAGAGTAGGACTGCTTCCACTTTTCTTCTTACCCACCCACCCACCCTTTTCTGGTAAGGAAGTGTAACGTTTTCAATCCTCTTCTTAAAAGTTCAAACTAGGATTCACGTGTCCTGGGTTTCCGTAGTACCATAGGTTGTGTGTGTGTGTGCGTGTGTGACAATTCCTTGTCTATCTGTTGTATCCAACATGTTATCTTTATCTGCCTTTAGTTATCAACTGTTGGTACATTCCATACTGACAGGCTTTTGAATACCGGCGCGATCTATCTGACTCCTTGTTAACCGGTGCCATCTTCTTAAGGGTGTCCTCCCTTCTAGCAACTCCACATTCTGTGAAACCATCAGTGCTAATCGCTACCTGATAAGTGTTTTTGCGCATCTATTGGTATTTTAATGCCGAAAAATGCGGAAAAAATTTCTTTGATACATCTGTGCTTCCACACTCCTTTTCAGTCGTGTGTGAAACATTATCTATCTCCCTTTTATCAGCATGTCCATGCTAACTCATTCTTTTGTCACCGGCGCTTAATCTTGGAGTTTCATTTCATCTCCCATTCTCTTGGGCTAATTACATAACATGTGTCGATCCGATGCTGGTGATTGTAATTTGGTTCTCGGCATAGCTATATTCCACTCATGATAAGTGTCATATCGATCTGAATGATGGAGTGGAATATGGAAAATGCAATCACCACTATCCTCCAAATGGTAACGGTTATCTCCTGTGATTTCGAGTACACCGCGATCATATCTATGCATATTCAAGCATCTTTGGCAATCCAGAGTTTCTCCAAGCACTACGGCGGTCTATCATCTGTCCATCATGCTGCACATCCTTTTTAAACCCCATATCTGCACAATTCTCCTGGATACGAGGGAATTGCATCTTTTCGTCTCTGATAGCTTTGCTTAAGGTATGAGCTATCATCGGTTCTTATCCAAGATCTCTTTATCTTTGTAACCGGTGATCCGATCGACAATGTGAACCAGGTGACATCTCTTTTTCTTCCGAAGGACCAGTTAACCTATTCTGTCAGCGCATCTTCTTCAACAGGAATCCTTACTCGTAACGTTGATCTTTCAAAGAGCGTTGATCTCAGAAAGTGTTTCGAGCATTTGTTCGTTCTACCGCCTCTTGAACTTGGTATTCTAGGAATATCTTGCTAATCCATGGTGGTATATGTTGATAATATGCTTGCCTATTCGATATCTATGGAAGGACATGGAAGATCATCTGTGTCTCTTTCTCTCGAGCTTCGTGAGCACTGCCTGTGTGCAAAGTCTCAAAGTGAGAATTCTGACTTTTTGAAGTCACATATCTCGACCACGTCCTTCTGCTAAATACATTACTTCAACTCTGGAATCAGCAAGTTCATTGTTAATTCCATCCTCCATCTTCAACCAATCCGGAGTTGTTCCTTGTTGGCAAGTTATCATCGTCGTTCCGCTGAAGATTTCCTCAAGGCTGCTAAATCTCTCTCAATCATTTCAAGAAGAACATGGAGTTCTTTCACCTCTATCTCGTTAAGTAATCTCTTGAAACCCTCTCGCTCTATCGTCTATGCTCAATCCACCGGAGGCCATGAAGACCTTCCAGATCTTGTTTCCTTCTGTTCAAGTGGTGCTATCTTTTTCTATATCTATGAAATTTTGCAGTTGTCTCCGTGATCTTCCTTTATATCTTCCCGGTGGCTTGGTACTTCCGACATGACGACAACATCATCATCTTTATCTATCTATGAATCCGGCGAATCGTTTGCATCTATCCTTGTTTTCTAACGGAGTTCTATGAGTTTTTGCCAACACCTTCAGTCTGTTTCGGTAGTTGGGTTGCATGGTTTTCTTATTCATGTGCGGAGTAATGCTTTGAGTGCGGGATGGAGTAGCTACCATACCACTACTCTTATCATTCGCTCTTGTACATTGAATTGGTGAATTAATGTGATTTCACTCATTCCACGGAAGTTAGAAGTGGCCTTTATCCCTTGATACTTTTACTTCCGTCCTTGTTTTTCCGGAGTGCTCTTTCGAAGAAAGTAATCAATAATCTCTTGTTGGTGATCTCACCCTTTCTACACGGAGCAAAATCCTCAATTATCTGGTGGAAACAAACGCAAACCTTTTTCTATCCTCGTCTTTCTACTGATGCTCGACATCCCCAAACAAGATTAAAGGAAACTATCTCTCTCTTTGTTTCATCAATTCTTTTTCTGTGGTAAAGCCAATTATGGTTGATGCCATCAGCCGCAAATCTATTGTGTTAGCCTCAAGGCTAAAGAAAGCAATAAGTACCTCTACAATAAACTCCAGATCCTGCATATTCTTTGCTTCTCGGGATTCCACCATGATCTGCCTTCACATCCGTCTCTGGAAGTTATATCCGCGCACCTCAATTGCGTGATCCTTGGTTCTTACCGGCGCAACAAGAATCTAATCCGACGATGTCTAACTAAATCTTTCTGTTGCTATCAAGGGACTCTATTGTTTGAAGGCAATATTGTTTCCAAACTTCTTTTCTCAAATCCGAGAGAAGATACGATGCTATTGTAATAGTGGTTCAAAACCTCTCCAATTTAGCTCTTTCTTCCGGCGAGACAAAGATTCATCCTCTCTCGTATCGGTAAATCTTTAATCTTAATGGTGTGTCTTTCTTTATCCATGATACATCATCTTCTCCTTTTCTTTCACAAGTGGTTATATTCTTTTATCATGATTCTTGGGAAAACCGGAGCTATGCCCCTCCTATCCTTCTTGTCTCACGACAATCCTTCAACTCTTCTAACCCGTTGTTTCTCAAGCAAAACGAAAGACTCGCAACAAGTCTAGCAAGTTTTGCAAGGTGTAGTGGTCGCACCATTCCGTTGTTCATCAACTTGGGAACGTGAGGGTCACCTTCGTTCGAACACCCGCCTCTCCTTGTGTTGTTTTCTTTTTCCTAGGAATCTCGGGGCGAGATTCTTGTTTAGTGGGGGAGAGTTGTAGCATCCCAATTGTCTAACAATTGCAATGCTACTAGCCTAGTCTATATAAATGCTACTTCCTAGACATAATTGTTGCATCATCATTATATCATGCTCATGTCATCATGCCACCTTGCATTTGAGCATCATATAAAACCCTTTTTGTGTTGGTTCTTCTCTCATATGCATTGTAAATTGTATTTGCCTCTTGAAATTGTATTTGGTTCTTGATATATTGTTTAAATGCCCAAGTTGAGTTGGGGGCATATCTTTTATTCCATTCCACCACCTTTCTTTGTCACCACCTTATACTTCCACCATTCCAATAACCCATGAGCTTGTAATTCTTTTCTTTGGATTTTTATCCTAGCTCATGTGTGTTGAGTGGATCCAACTCTAATTTCTTTTGCTTGACCTTATTCCAACTTTTGGAAATGCATGGAATCATGCCATGTGATTTTATTTTGTTTTCACAAGATTAACACATGGCATTAAGTACTTGCATGGGCCATGCAACCATCACATCTTTTGTTCTTCTTTGTTTTTATTTGGTCATTTTGAGAGGATCACCTCTCTTCTCCCACTCTACCTCTCCTTTGGCTTGATCTAGTTTGGTCTTGCTAAAGCCACCACATCTCTTTTCCTCTCTCTCTAATCTTTTCTCAAAAACCTAAACCTAATCTAAATCCTACACCTCTCCCACCTTTTTGTATGATCTAGATAGATACATGCAAGCATCTAACCCTAAGCCCCCTTCTCATCTCTCCTCTCTCCTAAACCCTAATCCCTCTCTTTTCTCTAACCTAGTTAACCCTAAACTAGTCTTCCCTAACCTAACCCTAGTTGCACCACCTGCCCTCTCCCTCTCTCTCTCTACCCAACCCTAAACAAACCCGAGCTACCCTCCTCTCCAAACCCTAGCATCTACCCGAGCCTCCCTCCTACCCTAGCTCTCTCCCTCTCTTTTCTCTCCCTGCCGAGAGGGCCCCTCCAGCCGAGCCTCCCCTGCCTACCTGGCCTCGCCATGACCCCACCTGCAGCCCCATGCGCCTCCCCTGCCCAGCCCGTGCACGTGATTGAGGAGGAGGGGGAGAAAAAGGTGGCACCGAGCCACCCTATTTACTCCTGCCCCAGCCGATCGCCTCCCTCTCCCTCTTTTTCCCTCCCCCACACGGCATCTCTGCCTCTCCCAGATCTCCCAGGCCGCTCCCCTTTCTCCATGCCTTCCCCTACAACCGCCTACCCCATCGCCGGCCACCGCCGGTCTCCACCGTTCCCCCCTCTAGCAGCCGGTGGCGAGGTGCTCTGGTTGTCGAGGAAGACAAAGACCTGTCCCTACGTCGCCCCGTACCCGCCAGCGAGGAGGAGGAGCCCCAGGCCGAGCTGTACACCGATGCGCCGCCTGAAAACCCTAGCCGCGGGAGCGTCTGCATCGCCGTCGATGCACCGCGTCCCAGCCAACTGTGCACCAACCTCTCCGCGGTGGCGTCACCCTCCAGACATCCTCTCGTCGTCGTGTCCTGCGCTGATCGCTCCGTCGACGCCACAGCGCTGCTCGCGATGCTTTTCGAGCCGTGGCGTTGCAGAGAAGATCTAGTCGCTAAGCCACTCCTGTCGCCTAACCCTCCCTACCGCGATGGGTCGCCGCCTCACAGACGCCAGTCGCGAGTTCGATCTCGCCAGCGCCCATTGCCGCCGTCGCCTGCCGTCGGCAGAGGAAGAAAAACAGTAGCAATGGCATTCTTGCAGATACCCTCCCCACCTTTTTGTCTCGCAACCCGCGGTCCAGCCTACCCCACCTGTCTGTCTCCCTGTTCTTTTTGCAAAGAGCACCTCGTAGCTTTTCAGCCTCAACCCGCGGTCCTCAGCTGATCCACGTGGCTCTGCACGGTACACCCGCTGGTGCGTGGGCCTGTGTTGCCTGCCAAAACCCACCGGCGAGCAGCGACGAGCAACATGAAGAGCCGGGAGGCTCCCAGAACTGCTGGTGGGCCCTGGTCCCTTGGGCGACGGCCCGCAAAACTCCGGCACATGTCCTGGCTTTGTTCGAGGGCGTGCCACCTGACCTATACCTGGTCAGGAAGGTGAAGGATTGCTCCGATTGATTTCCTGCATGGTAAACAAGTATACGTAAAATTCGAGCCGTGATCGGCTCCAGTTTCCACAAATCGGCTCCTAGAGCCGATTGCCCCATGGTTCTGCATTAGATTTACGATAACATGGGGTTTTGCTTGATCACTACAAGTTAAATCGATCTACGACAGTTTAATGTTTTCACCACGTAACTAGAACATCCTACACGTAATTGAGCCTGGTATGTACAAAAGATGAAGAATATTAACCCTAGAGGAGGCCTAATAACTAACGTAAAGTCAATTACCGGAACAACTTCTCTAGAACGAATAAGCCACGTCCTTATGTACCACTGGATCGTTCAACCCGTTTGTAAGGCCTGACTACGTAGATATCAAACTAAACCTTGGCGAGCAAGGCACAACCATAACAGATCGAATCAACTAAATAAAGATTAAGCAAGATGCTACCCTTACACTTGGGAAAAGGTGCAAAGGTAGCGAGATAACTAGAGGTAGCATAACTTCGACGATAATAATGAAAAAACACTGATGCTAGCCTCAAACAATCTATGATAATGGTATTACTCGCCATCAACAACGCTTCAGTACGAGTAAAACCAGGTAATGCATAAGTAGATACTGCCTAGATCGCAAGATGCGATCTAGGCAGCATGACACTTACCCGAAAGAAACCCTAGAAACAAGGGGTGGCGATCTTGAGATTGTGTTTGTTGTGAACGTGATTGTCCTCCTTTTCTTGATAACCTTAGGTACATATTTATAGTCCGGAGACTCTCTACTTTTGGAATAACTCTACAACTCTATCTTTACCTAAACTGAAACGGAACCTAAACTGAAACAAAACCTACTATGATACAAGATACACGGGCAGTTTAGCCCAATTCTACGTACTAGGCCGATCCAACAACACGTTGAATATACACATCTTCCAAGCCCATCTTGATCACGGCCCATCTCCTTCGTTGGCCAAAATATGGCGATAACACATGCCCCCCTGGTTTTGGCAATGATAATTCCAAAACCACTCTGTGTTTTTTTTTCTTCTTCTCCTCTTTTTTTTTATCGGGCTGCGCGTTGACAGAATGCGTGGCAGAACAGAATCGTCACGCTACCCCTTCATCATGATGCCCTGTCTTCTCAACTCCTCCGCAGTGCATGATTTGACGATTTTGGCAGCACAATCTAGGAAATCGCTATGGCATTGAACCGTCTCTCCACTATTCCCCTTATTTAAATTCGTCTGAGCAGTTCGCAGTCCCCATCTTCTCCCAGTAGCCAGAAAACCCTTCTTCCTCCACCGAAAAAACCATGTTTCTTCGCCATGGCCTCCTCTGCTTCCTCTGGCCTGTCCTCCCACGCCTCCAACTCAATGAGTGACCGAGAGCCAACGCCGGAGCACCCGCCGATGGCGGCGTACAACACTCTCGCCCCACAATGGTGGGACGAGAGGGGTTGATTTCGCCCCGTCGAGGGGACGACGCCCCTTAACCGACGGCGAAGAAGACCTGCAGTTCCTTGCGATGGGGAACTGAGGCAGACAGCCGACGACGCCATGTCACGGACGGTCGATTCCTCCGAAGAAGAGGAGGAAGAGGAGGACACCCTCCGAGGAGTACCAATGGTGAAGTACTTCCGCACGGGTCCAAATAAGACGACGACGACGAGGACGAGGAGGCCCCTGCTGGCTTCTTCAGCAGCAGCAGCGAAGACGACGCCGGTAGCAGCGCTGAGGATAGCGCACAAGACGGCGGCGACGGCAGCGACGACGACCTCGGCCTAGATTAGGAACCAGTAGTAGTAGCCGTAGTAGTAGTAGGTCCCCTTTTGTAATCCATCAGTCGCTTGTAAGCAATCTGCTTTTGAATGAATGAATGAAAAATCCGTTTCTCGCAGATTGTCTTTCCGCCCCAATTTTGTCGATAACACAAATAAGTCGATGCTCCAGGAGCCGATAGCAACGCATCGGCTTTCACCTTGTTACGTTCTCACAGTCAACCAAGCTATAACTCAAAGAGCCGATGCACATCGGCTTTCCCGAAATCGTTGACAAGGTCAACTCAGTCGCATACTTAGGCAAACCTAAACGGCCACTTCTTAGTTTTCAAACGGTAACCTGCGACTCTCTTCAAAAAGGGCGACCTAGATCCCCAACTGCCCACCGACCAGATCGAGCTCACAGCAACAAGAACCCTCAATCCTCAATCTGCATAGATCCATCTCCGCCGGCAAACCAGATGGCAGAATCTTCCAACACCAACCCAGAGGTCTCCGGTCTGAAGGTACGCCTACCCCTCGCAGTCTGAACGCAATGTTAGAATTCAATGGCGAACACCTGAATTAATGCCTTTATTCCACCATTAAACTTTCTAGGTTTCAGACATCCTGCTGCCGCATCCTTCTCTCCCAAATTCTCTCTGTCTCGGCCCTCGTACAGATTCTAATCCTGCCCATCTGATTTCTTGCGAAGCAAATAGAATCCCCTTCGTAAGCCAAGACCTAGATCTGAACTCTTGGGCCGACTGCTTGCGAGCCTGGCCTAATCCCCCCGAACATTGGATTTCTTGGTTCAGTAGGGTAGCTAGAGCTTACCAATCCCAATGGGAAACTACAGGGATAGCCGATGCCTTGCACTTATCATTGTCTCCTCTTGAAAAACATGAGAACCTTCTGAAAACCATCGGCTACTTCTGGTCTGACGCTCTGAACTGCTTTATGTTCGGTCATGGCCCTATGTCACCAACTTTATTAGATGTGGTGATGATCACTGGCCTGGATGTTACATCACCTAGCCCCTCTACCTTTAAACTGACCAAAGTCCCTTACAAGCTGTCTTCTAAAACAGACTGCACAAACTGGGGTGCCTACCTCCAACGCCACATGAAAACAAAGGGCCCTGTCTCAGAGAAAGAACATGACCTTCCTCAACTTCTGGTGGAGCATTTCATATTCTCAGGCCCTTCCTGCTCCCACCAAGAACTATCTTTCCTTAGCCCACGAATCGCCAAAGGTACTCAACTTGGCATCGACAAACTGCCTTGGAGAGGTCTATCGATATCTCCGATTGATGTCTCATTGTTGTTCTCGTGCATAGCAATCAAAACAGTGGACCTTGGTGGTTCATTCAGTTATGGGCTCAAATGTACTTCCAAAACCACATCCCACTTCCTTCCGCGAGTTGTACTTTTCCGGATGTTAAAGGAAACATATCCGATGCACTAGTTATGGCCAAGCTTTTATGCAGTGCCAGCAAAGAACTATCCCTAAGGAAGCAGCCAAGTGGTTCAAGACTTTCTTCCAAGGCTGGACAATCCTACCTTCTTCCCTTATATGGAAGAATCAACATTTCAAAATCCACTCTCCTTGAGCTAGATAACTTTGCCGATGACACCAAAGACTTTCAACTCTTTTCCATTGTGATCCGTCCTGTTTCCTTCCAGTTGGCATGAGCACATCCAAGAATTATCAAGCGGTATGAATTCTACCAGCCGGTCATAGTGGCCCGGCAATTTGGCCTTGGGCAAGTACCTCCCCATCTCTTTCTCCATCATCTTACGGAGTGCAGAGCCGATCTGCCTGATCCTCTCACCAGCCAAAGGTGTTATTCCTTCTTTGATGCTCTGACCATCCCAATTCCCAACGACCTCACCTTTGCCTCATCAACCGATGGCTTTGAAGACTGGTGGTCGCTATGGAAGACTCACGTCTTCAGGAGAGCTCTGGGACCGTTGCTGAAACAGCTCGACGCTGACTATGACATCCCCGTGGACCAGGTATCACCACTTGCAAATTTTCTTGATGCAGCCTGCAATTGATCCTTTTATTAATCCACTCTTTCTCTTTGCAGCAACAAGATGGCCCTGAGCCTACGCACACCGATGGCTCCCCTTTCGAGTTCTTCCCGCCAGCTCCTGTGGTTCTTTTCTGCAAAGACTCGCCGCCTCTGAAAAAGGTCATAATGCAGAAACAGCCGATAACCCCACAATCGGCTTCCAAGAAACCAGCAGCTCCTAAGTCAGCTGCCCCTCGAGTTCCGACTAAAACCAGGACGATGGTGAGGAAGGTAGCTGCTAGGAAGACTTTGAGGCGCCAGAGCCCTTCTTCTCGCATACTCGCATGTAACCTAATTCAGGCCTTGGTCGATCCTTGTCATTCTTCATTCTTGCAGATATGCTCGCGCCATCGGTTCTCCTCTTTTACAGGCTTCCGTCAAGACACCTCCAGGAGGACACCTGACTAATCGAGGAGAACTAGGCCCAACGGATTCTGAGAAGACCATCACACCGAATCAGCCAGATTCACCACCATCGGCTTCCAGGAAAAGGTCGGCTCCTGAACCTGCTGCCCCCCGAGCACCAGCCGAGGCGGGGCCAACTGCGGGTCCCAAGAGAGCTCGCAAAGGACAACAAGCTTCTTCGTCGAGCCAGGAGGTTTCAAAAATCACCGCCCTTCATACTCCTCCTACTTGTTTCCTTTTGTCTGCCGATTTATTGTTATTCACACTGGCTAAGAACATCCTTTATGCAGACGACTGATGTCTTCAGCGGGACAGCTGAGGCAGTGCCGACGCCGGATCTGGGAATCCCCGAAGGTGTAGATGAAACGGCTACTACTCTGGCCAAGCCTCCAGCAACCACACGCAAGCCGATGGTCTCCTCATCGGCTATCCCCTCGATCTTAGGAGAGGTACGTTTTAGGTTCTCTCGGCTCATCCTTACACGTTTGGATGCATACTGACGCTTTTCTGGCTGCCAGAGTTGTGATCTTTCAGGTTTGCTGTCGTTCGACCCTGAATTCATCGAACCAACTCCCTCTGTTGCCCACGCTGAACCACAAGCCAGGGTTGCTCTACCTCAATTCCAGCGTCTTAAAACCTTGTTATCCTCCTCGATCGAGGAGTTGATCGAGGGTTCTGAGGAAGTAAAGAGCGTTCTCGCCGAAATTCAGGACCATCTTCCAGTAGCATTGCAAGTGAAGCTTTGGTCAGTTGCAAATCTGTCCTTCTTCGGGCCACGGGTGAAGTCAGCTCATGAAAGGATCAACCTGCGCCACGCCCAACTTCCATTGAAAGCCGATATTGCAGACAGATGTCAGCAGCTCAACGAGAAAAAGGCGTCTCTGGATGCTAAAACGGACACCTCCTCCGTCGATCACGAGCTCGCATCCTTGAAAAGGAGCCGGAAGATCTTGAGGAGAAGGTCCGGTGACCAAACAGCTCATCGCGACAAGGAAGAATCCATAGCCCGTTCCCAAACGAGCGGAAGGCCTCAAAGCTCAAGCGAAAACCGATCCGCGTACATACGTGCCTCGAGCAAGCAGCTAGTGACGGGTAAGGATGATGGCGACGGCCGAGATCGCCGAGGTGGATCGTGTCCGCCGACGCCCTTCACGCCTTGAAGCATTTCTTCAAGAGCTTGTATGTGCGGCACTGTTTGTAACATGTGTGAACCTCTAAAGTCGATGACCGTGCATCGGCTATACATTTCTTTTATTCGCCGATTTTCAGCATCGCCCCCACATTTCTTACCGTCCATCGTCACACGTGCTTTTACTTAGCCGATTTCATGTATCGGTCCCTCAAGTTCTTGTCCAACATCCCACATGCTTGGGAAATATTTCTTGAGATGTTGACCGTTGACGCCCTTTGGGAATTTTCGCCGTCCATTTGCCGAGCATGTATCGTTTCCTCTTAAAACTTGATCGACCACGGCCGTGCCAATTTGGAGACCATTTACCATATGCTGCATCCTTAGTCCTCAATGGCAACACAGCTTCCCATACTAGATCACCAACGTGGAACTCCTTTGGCCTCACTTTCTTGTTATATGCACTAGCTACTTTGGCCTTGTTCTCTTTGGTTTTCTCCAGTGACCATAGCCTGAGCTCGGTTAATCCTCCACACTGTCACTCATCAGGGCTGCGTATTCTTCGGTTGTTAGATCGTCCTGAAAAGTGACGCGTCTCGATCCAAATGTAATTTCCTGTGGTAGTACGGCTTCTTGTCCATATACTAGATGGTATGGCGAGGTTTTTATCGCTCCATGGCATGACATGCGATAAGCCCATAACGCCTCTGACAAAACCTCGTGCCAACGCCTAGGGTGCTCATCGACTTTTCTCTTGATCAGCTTGATGAGGCTCTGGTTGGATGTTTCAGCTTGCCCATTAGCCTCCATCGGTCGTGATAGTTTGGGGAATCCCGAATCTATGGATGACATGTTCTTTCACAAAATTGATAACATCCTTCGAGTTTACTGACTTCATCGGGACAGCCTCCACCCATTTAGTGAAGTAGTCAGTGATGGCCAAAATCCACATGTGGCCTTTGCTTGATGGAGGATTGATTTTGCCGATCATGTCCATGCCCCAACCTCGGAATGGCCAAGGCTTGATGATGGGGTTCATTGTCGTGTGGTACCATCTGAATTTTCCAAATTTCGACATGCTTGACACCCTTTGTAGTAGTTGAAACAGTCCTCAAGCATGGTGGGCCAATAAAACCCGATCGCTGATCAACCATTTCATCTTGTGAGCTGATTGGTGAGTTCCACAGCGCCTTGTACCTCGTGTAGGAGCCGATTGGCCTCCTCTGTCCCCGTGCATTTGAGCAATGACCCTTCCGAGTCCTGTAAAACATGTCATCCCCAATAAGCACGCACTTCATGGCTTTGTACCTTATCCGTTTAGGTGCCCCGAGCGAATCTTTCAAGTAATTGAAGATATCGGCTCTCCGATCGTCGACTTCGAGGCATGCACGAACATCGGCTCCTTCGCTACATCCTTGTAGCCCAAGCCATTGTGCAAGATCATTTGCCTCAGATTCTGCGACCGTGGGATCCAGTGAAGTTTATGTATCGGAATGCGCCATCAGCTCACGGCGGCAACCATAATGGGAAGAGGGACTCGCTCTCACACTTGTACTCCTCGTGAGTTGGGAAATCACCAACTTGGAGTCTCCAAAATTTCCACTGCTTCGGCTTCGAGGAGTAACTCCATTCCTTGCGTATCGCCTCGTGCTCGGCTACATTGTTGGTGCGAGAGGTAGACAATCGATGGAGAAGGAAAATGTTGCCCCGGCGACACGAGTAAAATGCCGATGCCGCAGCCATCGTCACAAACCGATCCATCGAAAAACATAGCCCACGCTCTTATGGACGGTCTTTGCTATGTTAGTGTTGATCCTTTCAAATAAGATCGGCCTTTGTCCCTTAACTGCTTTCGCGGGTTGATACCGGATGTCAAACTCTGATAATGCAAACATCCATTTGCCCAGTCGGCCTTTTAACATAGGAGCCGACAGCATGTGCTTTATGACGTCTGATTTGCATATGATGATGATCTCTGCCGATAGCAAAATGTGGCGCAGCTTGGTGCAGGTGAAAAACAGGCAGAGGCACAACTTATCGATATCGGGATACCTTCTCTCCGCCTTTGTCATTCTTTGGCTTATGTAAAATACGACTCGCTCCAGCCCATCATAAACTTGCACCACCACCGAGGCGATGGATGTGTCGGCTACTGACAAGTAAATGTAGAACGGTCTGTCCGGCTGGGGTGGAACCAACACTGGCGGCTTTGTCAGATATTCTTTGATCTCGTCGAAGGCTCGTTGTTGTTCTGCCCCCCAGCGGAATTCCTCGTCAGATTTGATTTTTACTAGTCCCATGAACGGCTCTATCCTCCCTGACATATTAGAGATGAATCTTCTGACGAAGTTGATCTTGCCGATGAGGGACTGCAGTTCTTTCTTCGTGGTGGGTGGCTTCATCGTTCGCACTGCCTCCTGACTTTTCAGGCCAATTTCAATTCCACGTTCATGGACCAAAAAACCCAAGAACTGACCGGCCGTCACCCCGAAGGCACACTTCTTTGGATTCATCCGTAGCCCGAATTTTCTTGTTCGGTCCAGGACGCGTTGTAGATCGTCCAGGTGTCCGTGCGCTGAAGCAGACTTGACCACCACGTCGTCGATGTAAATCTCCACCAGTTTGCCGATCAGGTCATGGAAAATATAATTCATGGCCCTTTGGTACGTGGCGCCGGCATTTTTCAGTCCAAACGTCATGACTACATATTCAAATAACCCCACCACAGGACTCGAATGCGTCTTGTGTATGTCTTCGGAGCCATGAAGATCTGGTTGTAAGCATTGCCGTCCATGAAGCTCAAAATCTTATGACCACCGCTGCATTGATTAATGTTTACGCCACGGCATCGGATACTCATCCTTTGGGGTAGCTCTGTTGAGATCCGAAAATCTATGGCCACACGCCAACGGCCATCCTTCTTCTCTACAGTGCGATACTAGAAATCCACTCAAGGCATACACCATGGCCTGATCAACTTGGCTGTCAACATTTTCTCGACCTCCTTCTTGACTTCTTCCAGAATTTCGGCCTTCATCTGTCGTGCTCGCTGCTGAAATGGCCGAAATCCTTTTTTGAGCGGGAGTCGATGCTCGATGATGCTCCTGTCTAACCCAGGCATCTCTGTGTAGTCCCAGGCGAAGCAGTCTGGATATTGTTTCAACAGGGCTATCATCGGGTCCCGCAGACTCGGATCTAACTTCTTGCTGATAAATGTTGGTCGTGGCTTATCCCCAGGACCAATGTCGATTTCTTCTAGTTCATCAGCGGATGTGAACCCGTACCCTAGCTTCCCGTCACCTGTCAAATCGATGCTAAACACAGGGCAAGCGGTAGGTGAGGATAACAAAAATAATTTGGGCCGATTGCTTGAATCGGCCCCCTTTTTGCTTGCATTAGTCAAGGACGGTTTACACCTTATTGTTTTACGATGGCGAGCATCTCTCTCACGACTACATGAGCCGCTTGTATGATGATCGCTTTTTATTTTTTGTGGCGATCGCGAGGATCGGCCGTACCTGATGATCGTGGGCTTTTCTACTCTGTAAGGCCAGTGGATAAGACCAGCCTCACCCCGTTTTTTGTAGCTTCAATACGCTCACAGCCGTCTAGACTGATTCCAGAGATCGGCTCTTGGTCTTCTGCTTCCCACATGTTCATGCCAGCTATGGAGATCTCGATAGAATCGTCTGCGTGGATGACCTCCACTTCATCTCCATCCCACTGGATTAGGCACTAGTGCATTGTGGACGGGATGCAGCAATTAGCGTGAATCCAATCCCTTCCTAGCAAGACAGTGTAAGTGCTTTTGCTGTCCACGACGAAGAATGACGTGGGGATGGTTTTTCTGCCCACGGTCAGATCTACGTTTAGTACGCCTTGCGTTTCCGAAGTCTGACCGTTGAAGTCGCTTAACGTGACGTTGGTTTTGATCAGATCTGCAGTGGAGCGTCCCAAACATCGTAGCATGGAGTACGACATGATATTGATCGCGCCGGTGTCCACCAACATCTTCTTGACAGGTTGCCCATTGATGTAACCTCGTAGGTGCAGGGCTTTCGGATGTTTGTAACCCTTCTCACGTGGCTTCTCAAAGATAACCCGTGGGTCGATTCGAACTGTGCCCGGTAGCTCATTGGTTCTTGGCGCGAAATTACGGCGAGTACGAACACCATGTTTGTGCCGATGTCTGCATCGGCTTTTCTTGGTTTGGGCGCCATTCTTTCCTTGTCGGGGTCTTCCGTTCCCAAAGTATGCCTCACTTTGACGGCGGATCAGGTGTGCTTTCTTTAAAGCGTGGAGATCTTTGCAGCTTCCTCCAAGTTACGCAGCCGCTGCACTCTACGCTTCTGGGTGTGTCTGAGTCCGTCAGGACACCACCTTGGACGGTGATACCTGTCTTCGTCTTTGTCATTCTTTGGCTTCTCGAGGTCTTCTGCTCGAGCGGACTCCCTGTAACGGCTCTGGGGTGGAAGAGGCCCTAGACGTTTGAACACTGACACTGGCCTCGTGTCCTCCTTCTGCTGACCGCATTCCGGGCAGTTGTCGACTGTAGGCAATCGTCTCATTCCCTCGTCCCAGCAATACTTGACGAAAGGACAATCCCAGTGCTTGTCTGCGCCCTCCTTTTCTTTAGACGGTCCCTTAGCGAGGTGCTCATATCTTTCGTCGTCTCTGTCGCGCCGGCGACGTTGGTCATACTGGCGCTCATACTTGTTAAGGAGATGCGTGGAATGTGGCTTCTGATATCGCACTCTCCTCACTTGTTCCTCTGTTAAGTACCGCTTTGTCATTGTGGCTGGGTCGCGTGGACTAGCCTCCTCTTTCTTTGCCCAGAGCGACCACCTTCACGCTTATGCGTGTCATGGTGGTACCCAGACCGCCATATTAACACCGAACGAAAAATCCAGTTGACGCCTCATGAGCTTGAGTTCTACCATGTTGGCCGGAAATGGGTTCGTGTCCACTTTCATGGCGAACTGCCCAAGGATCGACGGCCTTGTTCTATCGCCATTTGGATTTGGCGGCGAGCTCTTTGCACTCATTGGTGGTGTGGGTGAACGAGTGATGCCACTTGCGTATGGTCTCCCGTTCATTTCACGAGTCGTAGGGATTTTGTGGCCTTCGGTAACCTCACCGCTTCTCCTTCAAAGAAAATCGAATATCTGCTCGGCTTTGCTCACATCAAGTCGAACCCTTTTGCAGCCCTTCTTTGTTTCACCCATTTGCGAGCCACAGGATCTGCCCCGAGCTCATTCAGCCACGGCCACCTCCGGTCTTCGTGGGATCACCTTCTTCATCGACCAGGCCTATCGGACGCTTGAACTTGTCTTGGTACAACTCGGTGGCGCTGTTCATACATCGCCGGTTCGGGCCATGTGCGCCAATGAGTTGTACTCACTTGAAAGCAGATCCTTGATGGGTGCTAAGAGACCCAACACCGCCACTCATTGCTTCCTTCTCGATTAAACGAGCTGAGTAACATCGGTTCTTAGCGGTCTGGCTGGATGTACTCGGCTACGATTTCTCCTCGTTTACTTGAGCCAGTGCGCAATGCCGACCTCGTAGCCTCGAATGGTACCGATGTGGAACCGCTCTTCCAATTGCTTCCGGTATGAATTGAATCGGTGGCGCGAGGTGTACCACCCAAAGGCTGGTCTGTCGAGATTGCGCAAAAATCTTACGCGCATCGATCCGATGCCGAAATCATGCCTAGTTGTGCCAGGTATCGGCTTATGTGCTCGATCGAGCTTGACCCTTCTGACCCGCTGAACCTTGAGAACTCAGGGAGCTTATACTTCGGTGGCAGCGGAATCAGATCAAACTCGTTGGGGTACGGCTTTGAATAGCCGATTGTCCTTCTCTTGACGGTTTAACTGGTCCCTCGGATGGTACCGATTTGCTCCATCGTTTGAGCTGTAGGGGCTAGATTCTCATGACTTGTTCGATGGCATACTTGGCTAGCCACGCTGTTTGTCGATGTCCAGCCAGACATCGCTGCTCGGACACGCCCCCTGCAGATCCTGCCCAGAACTCCCGCCAGAAACTCCTGCGGTTGCAATCTGTTTGGTGCGTGTCGTTATTGCGATCCGCACGTGGCGCATATATACCCGTGTGGGATTTCCTTAGGTGGCTCAAACAGGAATTGCAATCGCTGGGTCGCCTCCAGCCTTGTAGACGACATAAGCCGCTGCTCTGGCGGCTCCGGAGTGCAAGTGTGAATGGCGGTGTGGCCTGGTGCAGGCGGTCTTTCTCCCTGGTGAGTCCCAGTAGGCCCGCCGGAGAATCGATGTTTCATGATCTCTGAACTACGCGACGCGACCCGCTCGAAAGCGTTCACGGGCTCTCAGAATGGCGGTGCAGAGAATGAGCCACCATGTAGTTGACTTCCTGTCGTAGAGCTCTGGTGCGCTCCTCCGAAGGAACAAACAAATCTACCTCATCGAGGGCACCCTCGGGGGAGAACCCCCTCCACTTGATGCCATGCTTACGGGTCCTCTCAAAAGAGCTGATGAGGTCTTCTTCGAAGAGAGCCTTGATCTCGTCATACTTGGCCTTGTGCTCGTCTGTAGATCGTCGTAAGTGGCCGTCATTCTCCATCTCAGCGTCGGATGTTGATGTAGACGTTTGTTGAAAGTCCCACCGGCGTGCGAAATGTGTTGCTGCCAAAACCCACGGCGAGCAGCGACGAGCAACACGAAGAGGGAGGCTCCAGGCTGGTGGGCCCTGGTCCCTCGGCGACGGCCGCAAAACTCCGACACGTCCTGGCTTGGTTCGAGTGCCACCGACCTATACCTGGTCGAAGGTGAAGGATTGCTCGATTGATTTCTGCATGGTAAACAAGTATCGTAAAATTCGAGCCGTGATCGGCTCCAGTTTCCAGAATCGGCTCCTAGAGCCGATTGCCCCATGGTTCTGCATTAGATTTACGATAACATGGGGTTTTGCTTGATCACTACAAGTTAAATCGATCTACGACAGTTTAATGTTTTCACCACGTAACTGGAACATCCTACACGTAATTGAGCCTGGTATGTACAAAAGATGAAGAATATTAACCCTAGAGGAGGCCTAATAACTAACGTAAAGTCAATTACCGGAACAACTTCTCTAGAACGAATAAGCCACGTCCTTATGTACCACTGGATCGTTCAACCCGTTTGTAAGGCCTGACTACGTAGATATCAAACTAAACCTTGGCGAGCAAGGCACAACCATAACAGATCGAATCAACTAAATAAAGATTAAGCAAGATGCTACCCTTACACTTGGGAAAAGGTGCAAAGGTAGCGAGATAACTAGAGGTAGCATAACTTCGACGATAATAATAAAAAAACACCGATGCTAGCCTCAAACAATCTATGATAATGGTATTACTCGCCATCAACAACGCTTCAGTACGAGTAAAACCAGGTAATGCATAAGTAGATACTGCCTAGATCGCAAGATGCGATCTAGGCAGCGACATATTTCTACGAAAGAAACCCTAGAAACAAGGGGTGGCGATGCGCCGAGATTGTGTTTGTTGTGAACGTGATTGTCCTCCTTTTCTTGATAACCTTAGGTACATATTTATAGTCCGGAGACTCTCTACTTTTGGAATAACTCTACAACTCTATCTTTACCTAAACTGAAACGGAACCTAAACTGAAACGAAACCTACTATGATACAAGATACACGGGCAGTTTAGCCCAATTCTACGTACTAGGCTGATCCAACAACACGTTGAATATACACATCTTCCAAGCCCATCTTGATCACGGCCCATCTCCTTCGTTGGCCAAAATATGGCGATAACAGCCTGCAAGCCGCTGGACCCACCTGTCGGCCTCCGGGGCTAGCCTCTGTGCTAGTAAGAAAACCTTTTCTGCGGGATGTGGCGTCCAGTCAGCACTGGACCCACTGGTCATAGTCTGTGGCTAGCTAAACCTGGGTGACAAAAGTATCTCTGTTCTTTTCTGTTTTAATTCAAATCTTTTCAAATTAATTCCAAATTCAAATTTAAAGCTGTTTTCAAATAACTTTCAAAATATAAATCCAAATAATACAAATAATATATGTTTTTGAATCAGAAAAATGTGAGGATTTCAAATACACCATCCAAAATATATTTTGGACACTTTAATTTGCAAGTTGATTAAAATTACACTAAAATGCCCTTGGCCTTAATTAATTAATAACTTTTGTTTTCTAACTCCAAATTTGACAAATAATATGTCTAAAATGATCAGCTCGACGAGACCTTTCTGTTTATGCATTCCATGTTCTGATCTGCAGCATGCATCATACAAATATAATGTAAACAGCAACTTAATTGAGTATCAAACATGACTAAAACTCAATAAAGTGATTTATTCTTGTATTCTACACCTCACCCATGCCATGCTACTTTATTGCCATGCAACTTGTACATCATTCATCATGGCATGATTGTTTGCTTGTCGCATTTTAATCATATGCTTGCGCACTTTATTTATGTTGGCCCTTGTTTGTTTGATTCTTCTTCGAATAGACGCTGAGCAGGGGATATATCAAGAGACCCAGGAGCACTACCCAGATCCTTCTCTCGCTTCAACTGAGCTGCCAGGCAAGCACTACCACATGCTTGCATACATATAGTACCTATTGCCTCTATCTTATTCTTGCACCATTGAGTCGCGATTGCATTAAATTGAATCCCAAGTATTGCATAGCCTTTACTTTTAAACCCCACCGAAGCTTGTTCCTCCATCCCATGAGCCATTACTACAGGAGTTGTCCGAGCCATGCGAGTCGTAGAACAGCATGTGTAGGGTATGTGAGTGTCTGATGGATAACGAGGTACCTAAACAACTTAACCTGAGTAGTAATGGGATAACTAATGAAAGTGGCACCGGTGAGCAATATCTGATATTTGGTTTTTCCTGCTCACTTGTGTCCGTGGACCCG
The DNA here is from genome assembly GCA_030063025.1 of Avena longiglumis. Classification (NCBI taxonomy): domain Eukaryota; kingdom Viridiplantae; phylum Streptophyta; class Magnoliopsida; order Poales; family Poaceae; genus Avena; species Avena longiglumis. Next base: position 125,889,789 of record CP125977.1, read on the forward strand.
AGTACTTGATTCTGTTCCTTGAATATTCGCTATCCACATCCGGGAGGCTTATGGGACCCCACAGGCGAGCTTGATTCGATCTTATTTCTTGGGGCCACAAACTAGTTTGAGGTTTTATTTACTATCCTGTACTTATGCCATGCTTTCTGCTTTATTTACGATTGTGCGAGGAGCACCTTTGCTTAGGATCGGGACACGATTTCGTGGTATCGACAAGCCCGATCACACTTCGGGTTCCCGATCGTTCTGGCCCACCCAAACCTTGAGTCCGTATCGAGTCATTAACTTCGTTGGTGTACTCAATGGGGTGGCCCCTGAAATATTTCTGAATCCTGTGATTGCTTTGTCGTGAAGGCCTCGTTGGGTTTTGATTTGGTTTTCGAGGTTGATCGTGTGTGTTGCTATTTGTGCACCCTCAGGTGTAAAACTTTCAAAGCCGTGTCGCGGTTATGGGCGACTTGGAGCACGGTTTCTCGATCATAGACAAGCATAACTAAAGTACCGCTTTAATTTGACTAAGTAATCGACTAGTAAATAGTGCAACACTCATGGAATGGTTAATAAAATTGCCAACGGATGGGGGTTGTTAAATCCGCTTCCTCGTTGGTAGCGAGGAGGATGGATCGATGATATTCTTTATATAATCATATCTTTAATTCACGGACATCCGTCTATCTTTGGTTAGGCGGATGGTTAGCGAGTATCTATAGAATTGTTAGGGTTTATCTTTTGCTGCAATTGCGTCACCCCAGGTTGTGTCCCATTTAGAGGCATAAAGACTTGCTGAGTACCCCTAGGGTCCCACACGATAAATTATTTGATTCAGATGAACAGGTACACCCTCGAGATGGATACTGGGTGGAGGAGACGGACGATGTGGGCAACGATCATTCGGTGTAGAGATTCCGGGAACGGGGATCCGTGAGATCTGTGGGCGGGATGTGCTTATTTATGGGGCATCTTATGCCGATTTGCTTCTTATCCGTACTCGGATCTTGTTTGTCGCTTCCGCCTGATACTCTGATGTGTGATGTATGAGGAGATATCCTAAACTATTATATCTATCTAGGACATTTGAATCTTGCCGTATGGCGTTGCTATATTTCCTTTCTTTTTAGATGGAATGGCTCTGATGTACTGTTGTATGGTGGCTTGCATACATACTCATTTGTGTATGTAGTTGATCCCTTCGCCTGCCGATTACGCCGCCCGTTCTGGTCCCGATGTTTGGAAATGGTTGGGACGGCCGAAAGGTCTACCTGTGAGTGGCATTTGGGCCCCACCGTACTATTTCAACCATTTCCGCTCATCCAGGCTTGTAACTAGGAGCGTAATTCACCGAGGTAGTTACAATTACAGAGGAATATCACTACTCTCAGGGCTGCCCCTGACCGTGTGGCTCCATCTGTTGAAGAGAAGGCTATTGAGACTAGACTAATTGATCTCTGCTATCGGGAGGAGGTAATGTGGAAGGAGCGGGCTCGTATACAGTGGCTGAGTGAGGTAGCAATACTCGTTTCTTTCATAAGAAGGCCAGTGCCCGGGGTAACAAAAACAATATTTCTGTGTTATTGAGATCAGATGGTTCTTTGACTGATAATGTGGAAGAGATTAAGAACATGACCAATGAGTTTTACTCAAACCTATACACAGCAGAGGGAACCATTGGTATGGAGGAAGTTCTGTCTCATATCCCAAGAAAGGTTGATGGAGATATGAACTTAAAACTGAATAAGCTGTATAGTAAAGAAGAAGTGCGGTGTGCACTTTTCCAAATGTTCCCAACAAAAGCTCCGGATCCTGATGGATTTCCGGACCATTTCTTTCAACATCATTAGGATCTTTGTGGTGATGAGGTTACTGATATTGTACTAAGGGTGCTCAACGGAGATGAATCTCCAAAGGAGATCAATCAAACGTTCATCATTTTAATTCCGAAAGTGTCAATTCCAAAAAATTTAGGACAGTTTCGACCTATAAACCTTTGTAATGCGATCTATAAGATCGCCTCAAAGGTCTTAGCAAACCGGTTGAAAGTTATTCTCCCTGAGGTTATATCTGAAGAGCATTCTGCGTTTGTACCAGAAAGGCTTATTACTGATAACATTATATCGGCTTATGAATGTGTCCACTTTATAAAGACAAAGAAGCGGAGAGATAACCATCATTGTGCGCTAAATCTTGATATGATAAAGGCATATGACCGGGTGGATTGGGGATATCTGCAAGCTATTATGTTGAAGATGGGAATTAGCTCCCGGTTCACTGAAACCATTATGAGATGCGTGTCATCTGTTTCGTTCGCAGTTCTTTTTAATGGTGGAAAACTGGAAAGTTTCAGGCCTACGTGGGGAATTATGCAGGGTGACCTTATTTCACCCTATCTCTTTCTGTTGGCTGCGGAGGATTTATCATGCTTGTTAAAGGATCATACGGCTGCTGGTGATATTAGTGGGGTGATGGCTGCTCCATCTGCATCGTGTGTTAATCATTTATTGTTCGCGGATGACAGCTTACTTTTCTTTGATGCTAATTCGGTTGAAGCCATGTTCCTGGATGGGATTCTTCAAGTGTAATGTGAAGCTTCTAGGCAGCGTATTAATAAAGAGAAATATTCTTTAGCAAGGGTGTCTCTGAGGTTAGGCGTAATGGGATCAAACAGATTCTGGAAGTGCCAAATGAGACTTTGTCAGAGAAGTACCTGGGACTGCCCTCTAATATGGGGCGATCCAAGAATGGGTGCTTCAAGTATTTAAAGGATAGAGTATGGAAGAGTGTCCAAGGCTGGATGGAGAAAATGATGGCTTATGGTGGGAAGGAAGTTCTTATTAAGGCGGTCGCTCAGGAAATACCGACTTTCACAATGTCCTGTTTTAAACTTCCTGCTGGTTTGTGTGGTCATATTAATATCCTGCTACATAAATTCTGGTGGGGAAGTAAGAAGGGAGAAAGGAAGACTGCTTGGGTCTCTTGGGATGATATGACACAGCCAAAAAACATGGGGGGTATGGGATTCCAAGATGTTGAGCTGTTTAACTTGGCATTACTAGCAAAACAATCTTGGCGGATAATCCGGGAGCCCTCTGCGTCGAGTGCTCGTATCTTAAAGGCTGTGTATTTTCCTGAGGTGTCTTTCTTGGAGGCGGATCTAGGCTCCGCTCCATCGCAGATTTGGAGATCGATCTATGAAGGAAGAGGTGCACTTACTCTTGGACTGATCAAGTGTATAGGTACGGGTGATGACACGAGAATATGGCAGGATAACTGGATCCCTAGAGATTTTATGCTAAAACCGATATGTTCGAGAGGGGAGCAGCTACCTTCTCGGGTTAGTGAACTGATTGATCATACTTCGGGTCAATGGAAGGTACCTATGCTTGAGAAACACTTTATTAATATGGATAGAGAAGCGATTATGGCTATTCCCATCAGCACGCGTGTGCAAGGGGATTTCTGGTCTTGGCATTATGAGAAGGAGGGAATCTTTACTGTCGGGTCGGCCTATCGGATGCTTGTTGCTATCAAGAAACAAAGAGAGGACTGGTTAGAGCAGTGTCCTAGCAGGTCTCAGGGTGAAGAGGATAAAAAGTCCTGGACAAAGATGTGGAATGTCAAGATCCCATCCAAGGTGAAAGTGTTTGTATGGAGATTAGCCTGCATGTCATTACCCACTGGAGATGTTCGGCTTAGACGGAATATGGCGACTGATAATGTTTGCGCAGTATGTAAGGGTGTTGAGGACTCATGGAGACATTCACTGTTGAACTGTAATATGGCTCGGAGTGTCTGGGAATTGGCGGATGAGGAGCTCAGAGAGCATATGATCTCTAACAATTCGGAAGACCCAAGGATTTGGATCTTCTGGCTGCTTGACACCCTAAATCAAGCAGATCTTGCCAAGGCTTTGGTGATGCTGTGGGCTATTTGGTGGGCTCGGCGTATGGCAATACATGAAAATGAGTTTCAAAACCCAATGTCCACTATTATGTTTGTCAATAAATATCTAGAGGAGTTGGACATTGCAGCGATGAGGAATCCATCATCGCATGTGACAAGGGAAAGAGCTGCTCGTTCGCTAAAGAAATGGATTCCACCGCCGATTGGTGAGTACAAAATCCAAGTTGATGGGGGTCTGTCAAGGGATGGGACAAAAGGTGCGGTGGCTGCGGTGTGCCAAGATCATACGGGCAAATATGTTGGAGCATCCGCGGTTGTTTATCCGGGTATGAACAATCCTGCCAGTTTGGAAGCCCTTGCATGCAATGAAGCACTTTCTTTGGCCATTGACCTTCATCTCTCAGATATCATATCAGTGTGGTGTCCGATTGTTTGGAGGTGATCTCCAACTTGAATATTATGGCCCCTTGCAGCTATGTGATGATCTTGAAGGAAATTGAGTCAAAGAGAGCCTCTTTCAACACTACCTCCTTCAGCCATGAGCTTCGGGAAAATAATAGGGATGCCCATTCTCTCTCAAAAGCTGTAGTTTATTTACCTGCTGGCCATTATGTTTAGCCTTTAGCAACTCCTGAAATAACTTGTATCCCTATGAACTTGGTGATTGAATAAAGATACAAGTTTTCACTCAAAAAAAGTTGTAAAATTGAAAAACAGAGACAATGGTTTGTGCTGCGTATAAGCCTGCAGCTTTTTCTGGGCTTTCTTCTGCTTTTATTGACAAGAGAGATCGATCGTGTGAGAGCACACGTTTCCCACACCAGACATGCCATCCCACGTCCAGGGAATCTCGGATCACAGCGCGATGATCGGGTCAAGAAATGACTGAAACCAACTATCCTATCTACTGCTGATAAATAGCTGAAACTAAACTAAAACTAACAACTAGCTAACCTGACGAACCTGACTACTAACTGAATATGTTGACACTTTTATTTAGACACTAGATTAATCAACAAACTCTCCCTAATCTAAGTGTCCTCCATCTTGACAACGCCGATGCGGCGGCGCAGCTCCAGGAACTGCACACGTCTGAGTGCCTTCATCATGATGTCGGAGAGCTGATCCTCAGTGCACACAAACTGAATGTCGATGTTGCCGTTCTCGACGCACTAACAGATGAAGTGATACCGAACCTCAATATGTTTGCTTCGGTCGTGGAAGACCGAGTTTTTCATCAGCACGATCGCTGACTTGTTGTCGACTCGTAGCTCTGGGGCGCCGCCATCGCGCCCAAGGAGCTCGCCATGGAGCCGCTTAAGCCAGACTCCCTGGAGGCTGCGGTGGTGGCGGCGACGTACTCAGCCTCACATGAGTAGAGCACGACGATCTTCTGCTTCACAGACTGCCAGGTGACAGGGCGCTGGCCGAAGAAGAATAGCACACCGCTCGTGCTCTTGCGGTCGTCGACATTGCTGGCCATGTTCGCGTCGCTGTAGACGACGAGCTTGGCCTCGCGACCTTGGCGTGAATAGATGCACCCAAGGTCCCTGGTGCCGGAGATGTAGCACAGCAGATGCTTGACAGCACTCCAGTGCTCGCCGGTGGGCGCCTCCATGAACCTGCTCAGGTACCCCCACAGTGAAACAGATGTCGGGGCGAGTGTGCGTGAGGTAGCGGAGGCCGCCAACAACACTGCGATAGAGTAAGGCATCCACCACAGCGCCGCTCGCCTTCTTGCTCAGCTTCAGGCGAGGCTCCATTGGCACCGACGTAGGGTTGCAGCTGCTCATGCCCAATCTGTCGAGCATCTTCTCTACATAGCCTGTCTATGCCAACTGAATGCGACCTGGTTGCTGCTTCACCTCGATGCCGAGGTAGTAAGTGAGCAGGCCGAGGTCACTCATCCTGAAGAGGCTCTGCATCTCCTCCTTGAACCTCCCAATTTCTGCTGGCGACGTCCCGGAGATGATGAGGTCGTCGACGTATAATCCAAGGAGCAGTCGCACCCCACCCTTACAGCGCGTGTAAACAACGTGTCCGGATGGGCACTTCTCGAAGCCCAGCGCGACGAGGATCTTGTCCAGCTTCGCGTTCCAAGCGCGAGGGGCCTGGCGGAGCACATACAACGCCTTCGACAGTCGCAGCACCTTCCCCTCCGAACCATCCTTGACGAAGAAGGGAGGCTGGGACACATACACCTCTTCTTCGAGCTCGCCGTTGAGGAAGGAGGATTTCACATCGAGGTGGTGCACCTCCCACTCCTGCTGTGTGGCGATGGCGAGGAGGAGGCGCATGGAATCGAGCCTGATGACGGGAGCGAAGACCTCCTCATAGTCAACACCTACCCTCTGAACGTAGCCCTTGGCGACGAGACAAGCCTTGTGCCAGACCACACACCCCTTCTCGTCCCGCTTGACCTTGAAGACCCACTTAAGCCCGATGGGCTTGTGGCTACGTGGGAGATCCGCCAGAGCCCATGTTTGGTTCTCCTTGATTGAGCCCATTTCCTCCTCCATCGCCTTCCTCCAACACTCATCCTTCTGTGCCTCTATGGCGTTCGCTAGCTCCTCTGCAGATGTGAGGAACAGTCGCCCGGCGAGCCTAGGTGGGGAGGTGCCGGTGTCGAGGATGTCGCTGACGCGGCGGTAGCGGTGAGGCGCTCCCTCGTCATCAAAGGCGTCGTACGGGTCTGCATATGGCGCTGATGGAGGTGTGGCGAACCTCACGGGTGCCGCCGCGGTCCTGCGAGACGGCGGAGTGGCGGGGAATCTTGAGTCCCCACCAGCAGAGGTGACGGGTGATGCTGAATCCCCACCGTCAAGAGCAGGTTCGTCACCTGTCCCCTTTTCCTCTGGGCTGATGCAGCTAGGGATATGGGTGTTGTAGCGCACGGCATGGGCGGCGTTGCGTGCTCCACCACGAACTCGCTCCACCTTGCAGCATCGGCGTGCTCGACCTTCTCCTCCCACTTCTAGCTTGCCGCTTCGTCAAAGACCGCGTCACGTGGACACGTCGCGTCGCTGGATGGTACATGCGGTATGCCTTCGTGCCCGCCTCGTATCCGATGAACACCATCAGCGTGCTACTGTCATTAGCTTGTGGAGGAAGGGGCGGATGTTCTTGACGTGGGCCACGCAGCCAAACCCCCGTAGGTGCTCGACGGTGGGTTTCTTGCCGTGCCAGGACTCATACATAGTCTTGCCTTCGATAGTGCTCGTGAAGGTACGATTCAGTACATACACGGCGGTGCTCACAGCCTCCCCCCAGAAGTAGCTGGGCATGGACTTGGCCTTCATCATTGATCTTGCCATGCCCACTACTGTCTGGTTACGGTTCTTGACGACACTGTTCTATTGCGGCACGTATGGAGCCATCAGATGTCGCTTGACACTAGTGTCGGCGAAGTGCGCGGCGAGAGAAGTCGAGGTGAATTCTCCCTGGCGGCCAGTGCGCAGCGTGCGTCGGCTCTCTGTTTGCGCCTCGGCCTGGAAACGCTTCAGGGCAGTGGCAGCCTCGTCCTTGGTCGACAGCAGGACCAGCCACATGTAGCGGCTGTAGTCATTGACGAGCAGGAGAAAGTAGCATCGTCCTCCAGGCGTGGGTGGCGCGATGGCGCCGCAGAGATCGGCGTGCACCAGCTCTAGCGGCTCCACCGCCCGAAACTTTGCCTGGAGGGGAAAAGTTGTGCGCCGTTGCTTGACTGCCAAGCAGGCCTTGCATAGCTCACCTGTTGGCTCGACGTTGGGCAATCCGCGCACCATCCCTTCCTTTGCCATCTTCTGCAGAGCCTCGAGGTGGACGTGCCTGAACCGTGCGTGCCACCGCCATGACACCGAGTCGTAGCGGAGTTCAAGGCACGCAATCTGCACGGCATGCACCAACAACATGTAGAGGCGGTTCTCCGTGTGCCTCACCCTGATGAAGAGGATGTCGTTGGTGTCGCGGACCGTGAGCAGCCCGTGGCGGATCTTGACCTCATAGCCGCGCTCGTCTAGCTGCCCGAGGCTGACTACGCTGCTCTTGAGCCTGGGGGTGTAGTACGCGTCCGAGAACACGCGCTAACTCCCCCCATCCACGGTGAACGCGATGGTGCCGTGGAACATGATCTACACCACCCATCCATTCCCAAACTTGACGTTGCCACGCACGGTCTCGTCGAGCTGCGCGAACGCCGCCTGATCCCCTGTCATGTGGTTGGACGCCCCAGAGTCCAGGAACCAGACAGGGTCAAGGGGGTCGGTGTCGTGCCCAGGCATGATCTTGGCCTTCTCCTCGTTCAGAAGGATGGTCATTGGTGGCGTCACCGCTTTTGTCAGTGCCAGGGTGGCGCTGATGGGAGGAACGGGAACCAGCTCGATTTCGGCGAGAATCATGGCGGGATCGGCATTGTCCTCCCCCTAGGTCAGGTGTGCTTGTGCCTGCTCGTCCCGCTGCTTCTTCCTGCATTCTCGAGTCCAGTTGTAACATCCCAAAAATCATGATTTCAAAGTTTGCATATCATTCATGCATTCATAATAATTTTAGGACCATTTCTTCAAAAACAGAAACTTTGTGATCTATTATTTTATGCAAGCAAGGCAATAGCCTTAATGCTACTCTCTAATATAAGAGTATTTATTTTGACCAGAAAATAATTGATCATATGATTGATTGATATTCTCCAAAGCTTGGACAAAGATTTTCAAAAACAAAATATGAATTTAAAACCATTCATATGTCTTTATTAAATAAGTAATAAAAGCATTGTTTATTTTTAAATTCCAGTGGGCCATAGTAATTTGAGTGAGCAACATTGTTCTGTAGCCAAAAAGGTGCAAGCTTTACTTTACAAAAATTCAGAACAAGTTTGAATTCAAACCCATGTGAAAAACATTTGAAAAACATTCATGAAAATCAAATTAGAAAAAGAAAAGGAAAAAAACACGCGCTACCATTTAAGCCCAGCACCAGAACCGGCCCAGTAAGCCCACCCGGGCCAGTCCCCCTCTACCCCTCTCTCACCCGCGCGAAACTTACCCCGCAGTCACTGACGCTAGGCCCTTCTCCACGTCATCGTCGTCTCCCCCGAATCATCGCACGCAGACGCCGCTCCGCCGTTACCTCCCTGCAGTGACGCCGCGAATAAACCCGGCGTAAATCCCATTGATTGGTCGCGTGAATGCCACCCCTGCTCCGGCTACAAAACCCACTCCCCACTCCGCACTTTTCCCCCACTCCACTCGCTCGCTCCGCCACCAGGCTGCCCCTATTCCGCGTTACATCGCCGCAGACTGAGCCAACTCCGACGAGGTATTCCGGTAAGCCTCGTGCTCGCACGCACTCCTCATTCACTCTGAGATGATCCCCTGTTTCATGTGCACCTCCTGATACCCTTTGTTCATCTGTTTGTGATCTAGAGCGTCGACTTCGACGAGTACCGTGAGCATCTGACGTCGTCTCCAACTCCAGCGAGAGATTTAGGTAAAACCCGACCACCCCGTGCCTTCTCCTTGACCCTATCAGGTTCGCCTGAGCGTTGTGCACACGCTGATACCTTTGGTTGGTTCTAGGGTGGCCAGAAACGTCGCCTTCGTCGCTGTCCGAGCAAACCCGACGCTGTCTCCAACTCCGACGAGCCCCAGCAACCTCTGCAGCGCGCACCCGCCTACGCCAGCGACACCTTGAGCATCGTCGTGTTCCCGCGAGTCTGGTAAGCCACTGCTCAACCCTTAGCCCCCTCTGGAATCACCGGAGCATCGCCGACGGAAGCGCCGCCGCCGCCAGCACCCATTGGCGCCGCCAGTCTTTGGTCGCTTGCGTCGTAGCCGTTAGATCTAGATCCAATGCACAGGAATAGATCACTTGATCGAACCGGTACGCGCGGATCTGGCCGTGCGCTGCCACTTAAATCCAACGGCTCACGTTGATCGATCCACGCGAAACAGTACGCACCAATCAGATAGCGACGCGTGGCTAGAGTTTTGATTTAAAATCTGGATTTAGATCTATTATATGTTCAAACTTGCAAAATTCATAACTTTTGATCCACACGTTCAAATTTTGTAAATTTTATATCATTGGAATCAGGAGAAATAATTCTATCCAACCATACACTTTTTTAATGAATTGCTTCTGTAAACTAGGTTGTTTTTGCAGAGACATTTTTAAGCTTATTTTGTGTATAAAAATTATATAGAAAATGTTTTAAGGGCCAAATTGATTTTATTTAGTGTATAATTTTTTGTTTATGATTTAGTACTGTTCCACTTGTCTTTTTTGATTTAGAAAAATCATCACATGGCATTTGCATGCATTCATATATTTTTGCTTGTTTATTTTGGTATGTGAATTTGGTGCTATCATTTTATGTGTAGATTTTGGTGCTAGTGGAGATTGTGATTGTGAGGATTGTTGCTACTCCCCAAACTACCAAGGAAAGTGGTGCTTCATATTTTTGTCCCAATATTTTTGACTATGCATTAGAAATATTTTGTATAGGGCTTGCATGAATATTTTGCTAAGTATCTATATACTATGCTTGGGAAATCCTAGTAGTTGTAGAATTGTTAGAATTTTCTCTAAGATAAGATACTTGCTATTGCCATGCTTAGCCTAGCTAGTAGCAACCAAGGGTGGATTATATATACATGATATGGAAAATATTTCTAAGTCTTTGACTTATGTTTTGCTTAATAAAACAACTAAGTGAATGAAACACCTAGGTGGAATGGAAAGAATGGTTTGTGTTGAGTGGTTACACAAGGCCCATTTCTATGGTTTACCTTGTGTATCTCACTTGTGGAATGCCACCCAGGAACAAAGGGATTTGAGATGCCAAATGTTAAGAAGCTTCTAGTGCAGCAACATGGCATTATGGGCTCTGCCTGGATCATATAGGTTGCAATAACTTAGCCATTTGGACAGTTGGTGGTAGTGGGATGATAGGTTGGAACGCGTCCATTTGGTCTAAGGGAAGGCTTCTGAAAGGTCCTGTCTTGGTGAAAATCAAGTCATGTGGGGAAAGTGCACCACCTCTGCAGATGGAAGAAACTAAGTACTTAGCCGTGTCCCCGGTAATGGACAATTTGAGCATCAAGACATGGAAGCTATCAAGAATCTCCTCATCCCAATTTTCTAAGTTAAAACTTATGGTTGAACAAGGGTGAAGGTTCACCAATTTCTATTGGTGGTTCCTTGGGAGTTTTTGCCAAACAAAAACTTAGTGTTTTCAACTGATAGGTAAAACCTATTTTGAGCAAAGCAAGGCCAAGCTACACTTAGCCAAATTCATGTAGTAACTAGATGCTAATATTCTACTAAGGTATCACTTTCCAATACTATTCCAATGTATTGACCCACTGTGGTTGTAACTTGTGATGTTGCAGGTTACTCTGATGATGATTAGGGGTTATGAGTCTACACTCAACATGCTTGCCTGTGGCACATGAAGATGAAGACTTTTATTTTTATTGCTAAGTTAAACTCTTGTACCAGCCTATGGCTATGGAGTTGTAAAAGACTATGTTATCTCTGGAATGACGATGTAATAAGGACCTTTGTTTCTGTGTACTTCATCTTAAACTGTGGATGCTAGCAATTGATCCAGGGACTAGCATTGCAATCACATGGATCTTTACTTTTATAAAGGTGGGATCTTACAGATGGTATCATAGCACTGTGTTACCTGTAGGTTTAGCCCTAGGATTGGATTAGAAACCATTAAGGATATATTTTCAACAATTTCCACACTTGTCTTTTCTTCTCGTAAACTTTTCTAATCTTCTTTCTCATCTCTATTTGTAGATGAACTCCATCAAAAAAGCCGTGAGGAAGGGACCACTCATGACCATGACCTTGGAGTGTGAGACTGAATTCCCCAAGGCCCTCAAGAACCTCATGGTTACCATGGGGATACATGGTGCAGCTGTGTACAAAGGATTCCCCGTGATGGATGAAGGAGTAGAGTATTGGTGGGTGCAACTTCACTTGTACAAAAACAAGGAAGACAACCACAAGGAGTCAGGATTCTACATGGTCACCAACTCAGAAATGCACACAACATTCTTTGACTCTGCAAGAAATGCAGCTTGGAATGCCATCAAGGAGCTTGGTGATAGACTCAAGTGCAGGATGCTTAACACCCAAAATGACCTTAGGGAAGAAAAGAAGCATACCCAAGAGTTAGAGGCTACTAACCAACGCTTAAGAGAAGACATCATAGACTTAGCAATGGAGTCATGTGATCAAGATCGTCAGATTGCCTCTAGGGATGCCCTGATAGCCAACTTGGCAAGTGAGTTGGAATTGTAACGTACTTCGTTAGTTGGACCACCACACTTATCATTTTATTTCCAAAAATTTGTCTAAGTTATGTTGAACCTTTGATGCATGTAATGGATTTATGTATGCCATGACTTGTGTGTTTGTTGCAAAAGATATGCTTGTGATATTTTGTCTTGTGATTTTTCTCTGTTTGATGTTGATTCTAACTTTTCTCTATCTTATAAAAATATATGCCTAATGTTATTATCAACACGGCCGAGGAGTTCAAGGGAACTCGTTTTGGTACTCGTCTCATTGAGCTCACTAGTGTGCTCAACCTTCCACTTCCTAGCACCATGACACTTCCACTCACCAAGTTTGAGAGGAAGGACCTTTGGGGCTTTAGAGTCACTCAGCCCGGACGCCAGGCAGAGCCAACCAAGGAGACCATCACTTTCAAGCTGATGCATGACAACAAGGAGAAAGGCCTAGATGTAGTCATGCATGAGTTACTTGGGCGCCTGGTAGGGAGACACTCCAGAGATCTTAGAGGTCTTTACTTTCACCCCTTCGGTAGGCGCAACGAGGAGGGTGAGGCTATTGAGTACGAGGATGCTGCTAGAGAGCCGATGGAGCCGATTCGTCTGTACCTCCAGGACCTAGAGGGTCTTATTAGGCACCTAGATACTGATAGGACCAACGTCATTCTTAGCAATGACGAGCTCCAGGTTTAGCTTCGAGAGAAGGACAAGCTCTTCGCGGAGAAAGACGAGATAGTCAAGGAAATGGAGGCCAAGTTTGAAAGCTAGGACAAGAAGTTCAAGAGCCAGGAGAAGAGAGTCCAAGACAAGAACACGAAGATCCGGGAGATGAAGGAAGAGCTAGAGGCCAAGGACTTCGAGCTTGAGCATCAGCAGGGAGTGATCGAGAGGATTCGCTCACAGGATAGAGGCCTTGACTACCAATGTTGAGGAATACAAGACCGCTATGGAGAATGCAGGTCTTACCCTTGTTGATGTGGAGATTGATGCGGAGGAGTAGTGTTGGCTACTCATTTATCTTTCATCTACCGTACTTTTGATTATTGAGTCGCAATGACCATCCAACATGTGGGTGGCTTGCTATGGTGTGTTTTGCATTTCCAAACTTGTTGTTATGACGTTCAAACCCTTTGTTATTTTGATGTTTGGTTATCGTGATTGTCTATGTGATGTATTGTGCATGATAAGCATCTATGGGTATCTCATTCTTATCCTTATGAAAACCACACATGCCTCCTCGACGTGCCAACCCTAACCCAAACAACAACAATGTCACCCCCGAGTTGCAGCGTTGATGACAGCACAAGCACAACTGATGCAGATGATGACCACTTTTATGCAGAACCAGAATCAGAATAACAACAACAACAATAATAACAACAACAACCCGAACAATCCACCAGGATTTGACATGCTCACCAGATTCCTAAGGCTGAGGCCTGCAAAGTTCTCAGGAACCACTGATCCAATGGTGGATAATGATTGGCTACGTTTGGTGAACAAGGATTTGGTAACTGTCGGCTACACCGACGAGGAGAAGGTCAGGTTTGCTGCACATCTGTTGGAAGGACCCGTGGCAACTTGGTGGGATAACTTCCAGATCACCACTCCCATTGAGGATGTGACCTGGGCTATCTTTGAGGATGGATTCCGTACAGCTCACATCTCATCCGGAGTGATGAATTTGAAGAAGAAGGAGTTCCACAACCTGAAGCAGCGTCACCACAGCGTGGCCGAATATATTGAGGAGTTCAACAATCTGGCGCGTTATGCACCGGATGAAGTTGATACTGATGCCAAGAGGAAGGAGATATTCCTCGAAGGACTGAATAATGAACTGAATCTGCAACTATCTGTTGCCTATGTCCCAACCTACCAATCACTTTGTGACAAGGCTACCATCTTAGATAACAATATGAAACAGGTTGAAAGCAGAAAGTGGAAGCACAACTTTGACAAGCATAGATCGGGATCGTCTCACAAGCGTTCCCATCATGATGATAGCGGGAGTTCTAGATCCCACAAACATGGAAAGTACAACAACCACCACGGCCACAACCGCCATCATGACAACAAGCATCACCGTTGTCATGATAACGACAAGTATAAGAACCACAAGAGTGGATACAAGAGCCACCACAATGGAAGTGGAAGTGGTAGTGGAAGTCTGCCTGTCAAGAAAGATCGCAGTCAGGTTGAATGCTTCAAGTGTAAGAAGATGGGGCACTATGCTACTGAGTGCCCAGAAAAGAAAGTTGAAGGTGCCAACAAGCCCAACCCTTTCCAGAAGGGACAGGTGAACCACATCAATGTGGAAGAGATTTATGAGGAACCTGATGCGATGGCTGGTAAGTTCAAACTCAATTCTATTCCAACACTTGTTCTTTTTGATACTGCGCATCTCATTCATTCATATCAAGAGCATTTGTTGATAGAAATGAACTTCCAGTTGAAACTATTGGGTGTCCTATAAAAGTAAGTTCTCCTGGTGGAGAAATGATAGTGAACTCAGGATGTCATGACATAGTCATAGAGTTTGGGAAGTATAAGTTTCCCGTTAATCTGATAATCCTAAATTCTCAAGGATTGGATGTCATTTTGGGAATGGAATGGATGACTAAGTACAAGGGAGTGCTAGATTGTGACAATCATACTGTCACACTCACAACCCCGGATAATAAAAGGATTAGATTCAAGACTAACTTTGAATCAAAAGGGAGTAAGCTAAATTATCTTAAGGGGGTTAGCATAGACAGTGTGCTAATTGTGAGAGAATATCCAGATGTGTTTCCGGAGGAATTACCGGGAATGCCACCAGATAGAGATGTGGAGTTTCTGATTGTCTTGCTGCCAGGATCTGGACCAATAGCAAAAAGACCTTACAAGATGTCAGTTGATGAGTTGAAAGAACTCAAGAAACAACTTGGAGAACAGTTGCAGAAAGGATTTATTCAACCAATTTCTTTATCTTGGGGAGCACCAGTCTTGTTTGTGAAAAAGAAAGATAGAAGTCAAAGGTTATGCATCGATTATCATTCACTCAATGAGGTGACTATCAAGAACAAATATCCTTTGCCCAGAATCAATGATTTGTTTGATCAATTAGAAGGAGACCGTGTGTACTCAAAGATTGATCTCCGGTTAGGCTATTTTCAACTTAAGATAAGGGAACAAGACATACCTAAGACTGCATTCACCACTAGGTATGGATTGTATGAGTACACCGTGATGCCATTTGGTTTGACCAATGCACCATCTTACTTCATGAATATGATGAACAAGGTGTTCATGAATATGATGACAAGTTTGTTGTCGTTTTCATCGTTGACATTTTGATCTACTCCAAGAGCAAAGAAGAACATGAAGGACATTTGCGCTTGATACTTTAGAAGCTTAGAGAGCATAAGTTGTATGCCAAATTCAGCAAGTGTGAATTCTGGTTGAATGAAGTTGGATTTCTTGGACACATCGTGTCAGGAGATGGTGTAGCAGTTGATCCCACAAAAGTGTCAGCTGTAACTGAATGGGAATCTCCTAAGTCAGTGAAAGAAGTTCGTAGTTTCCTTGGCTTGGCAGGATACTATAGAAGATTCATTGAAAATTTCTCCAAGGTAGCTAAGCCAATGACGGAGTTACTAAAGAAAGACAAGAAATTTGCTTGGACTGAAGGATGTGAACTCAGTTTCCAAGAATTGAAGAAGAGACTAGTGACAACACCAGTCCTATGTCTGCCAGATTTGGAGAAGGATTTCCAAGTTTATTGTGATGCATCTCATCATGGATTAGGTGCAGTTCTGATGCAAGAAGGGAAAGTCGTGGCTTATGCCTCGAGACAACTCAAAACTCATGAGGTGAATTATCCTACTCATGATTTAGAGTTAGCCTCTATTGTCCATGCACTCAAAACATGGATACATTATCTTTTGGGAAAGCGATGTGAAGTGTTCACAGATCACAAAAGTTTGAAGTATATCTTCACTCAGAAAGAAATCAACATGAGACAAAGAATATGGCTAGAACTCATCAAGGACTATGACTTGAGTTTGCAATACCACCCTGGTAAAGAAAATATTGTAGCGGATGCACTAAGCCGTAAGGTATTTGTGAATGGCCTTACTAAGGGAGAGTTGCCAGATGATCTCTGTGCCAAATTTAGAGACCTCAGATTGGAGATCATGCCTGAGGGACATCTCATGTCATTGGATGTTCAACCCACCTTGTTGGACAAAATCAAGGAAGCCCAAAAGACAGACAAGGAAATCGAAGAGATTAAGGAAAAGATTGGCAAGGGAAAAGCCAAAGAATTCCATGAAGACGAATAAGGTACTTTATGGTATGGAAAACGTATCTGCGTTCCACAAAATCCGGAGCTTCGGAAACTGATATTACAAGAAGCACACAACTCACCATATTCCATTCATCCCGGTAACACCAAAATGTACATGGATATGAAGGAAAGATTTTGGTGGAATAATCTAAAAAAGGACATCGCCGAATGTATCGCTTTGTGTGATGTGTGTAGTATAGTGAAAGCGGAACATATGAAACCAACAGGATTGTTACAACCACTACCCATTCCTAATTGGAAGTGGGACAAGATCGGCATGGATTTCATCACTGAACTACCAAGGACTAGATCAGGATATGATTCAATTTGGGTAGTAGTGGATCGCCTAACTAAAGTGGCTCATTTCATACCCGTGAAGACAACCTATACAAGTGCTAAGTTGGCCAAGTCTATATGAATAGGATTGTGTGTCTGCATGGAGTACCCAAGAGTATTGTGTCTGATAGGGGAACTCAATTCACTTCTCATTTTTGGAGGTAACTGCATGATTCATTGGGAATGAGATTGGAATTCAGTACTGCTTTTCATCCCCAGACTGTTGGACAGATAGAAAGGACCAACCAGATTCTAGAGGATATGTTGAGGGCATGTGCCCTAGACTATGGAGCTACTTGGGATGAAAGTCTGCCTTACGCAGAATTCTCTTACAACAACAGCTATCAAGCCAGTATTGAGATGACACCGTTTGAGTTTCTCTATGGGAGAAAGTATACTACCCCATTACTATGGAATGGTGTGGGAAAAATAAACTTGTTCGGGCCAGAACTAATCAAAGAGGCTGAAGAGAAAGTCAAGTTAGTAAAGGACAGATTGAAGATAGCACAGTCCCGACAGAAGAGCTACGCAGATCCTAAGCGTAGAGAAGTCACCTATGAGGTGGGTGATAGAGCTTATCTTAGAGTGTCACCACTTCGTGGAATGAAGAGATTTGGAATCAAAGGAAAATTGGCTCCAAGATATGTTGGACCATTCAAGATTCTGAGTCGTAAAGGAGAAGTAGCTTATGAGATTGAATTGCCGGAATCATTGTCTGCCGTACATAATGTGTTTCATGTGAGCCAGCTAAAGAAATGCCATCTAGAGATGGAAGAGACTTCTTTGAAGGATACTATACCTTTGGAGGAGGTCCAATTGGAAAGTGATCTCACCTATGAGGAAAAACCTATCAAGATTCTTAAGACTGCAGAAAGAGTTACTCGAACAAAGACTATCAAATTCTGCAAAGTTCAGTGGAACCATCATTCCGAAGAAGAAGCAACATGGGAAAGAGAAGATGATCTTCGGAAAGACCACCCTCACCTATTTGCTAGCCAATCCGAATCTCGAGGGCGAGATTCACCTTAAGGGGGTTAGATTTGTAACATCCCAAAAATCATGATTTCAAACTTTGCATATCATTCATGCATTCATAATCATTTTAGGACCATTTCTTCAAAAACAGAAACTTTGTGATCTATTATTTTATGCAAGCAAGGCAATAGCCTTAATGCTACTCTCTAATATAAGAGTATTTGTTTTGACCAGAAAATAATTGATCATATGATTGATTGATATTCTCCAAAGCTTGGACAAAGATTTTCAAAAACAAAATATGAATTTAAAACCATTCATATGTCTTTATTAAATAAGTAATAAAAGCATTGTTTATTTTTAAATTCCAGTGGGCCATAGTAATTTGAGTGAGCAACATTGTTCTGTAGCCAAAAAGGTGCAAGCTTTACTTTACAAAAATTCAGAACAAGTTTGAATTCAAACCCATGTGAAAAACATTCCTGAAAATCAAATTAGAAAAAGAAAAGGAAAAAAAACACGCGCTACCATTTAAGCCCAGCACTAGAGCCGGCCTAGTAAGCCCACCCGGGCCAGTCCCCCTCTACCCCCTCTCTCACCCGCGCAAAACTTACCCCGCAGTCACTGACGCTAGGCCCTTCTCCACGTCATCGTCGTCTCCCCCGAATCATCGCACGCAGACGCCGCTCCACCATTACCTCCCTGCAGTGACGCCGTGAATAAACCCGGCGTAAATCCCATTGATTGGTCGCGTGAATGCCGCACCTGCTCCGGCTACAAAACCCCCTCCCCACTCCGCACGTTTCCCCTCACTCCACTCGCTCGCTCCGCCACCAGGCTGCCCCTATTTCGCGTTACACCGCCGCAGACTGAGCCAACTCCGATGAGGTATTCCGGTAAGCCTCGTGCTCGCACGCACTCCTCATTCACTCTGAGATGATCCCCTATTTCATGCGCACCTCCTGATACCCTTTGTTCATCTGTTTGTGATCTAGAGCGTCGACTTCGACGAGCAACGTGAGCATCTGACGCCATCTCCAACCCCGGCGAGATATTTAGGTAAAACCCGACCACCCCGTGCCTTCTCCTTGACCCTATCAGGTTCGCCTGAGCGTTGTGCACACGCTGATACCCTTGGTTGGTGCTAGGGTGGCTTGAAACGTCGCCTTCGTCACTTTCCGAGCAAACCCAACACTGTCTCCAACTCCGACGAGCCCCAGCAACCTCTGCAGCATGCCCCCGCCTACGCCAGTGACACCTTGAGCATCGTCGTGTTCCCGCGAGTCTGGTAAGCCACTGCTCAACCCTTATCCCCCTCTGGAATCACCGGATCATCGTCGGCAGAAGCGCCACCGCCGCCAACACCCATTGGCGCCACCAGTCTTTGGTCGCTTGCGTCATAGCCGTTAGATCTAGATCCAATGCGCAAGAATAGATCACTTGATCGAACCGGTATGCGCAGATCTGGGCCGTGCGCTGCCACTAAATCCAACGGGTCACGTTGATCGATCCACGCAAAACGGTACGCACCAATCAGATAGCGACGCGTGGCTAGAGTTTTGATTTAAAATCTGGATTTAGATCTATTAGATGTTCAAACTTGCAAAATTCATAACTTTTGATCCACACGTTCAAATTTTGTAAATTTTATATCATTGGAATCAGGAGAAAGAATTCTATCCAACCATACACTTTGTTTAATGAATTGCTTCTGTAAACTAGGTTGTTTATCAGAGACATTTGTAAGCTTATTTTGTGTATAAAAATTATATAGAAAATGTTTTAAGGGCCAAATTGATTTTATTTAGTGTATAATTGTTTTTTATGATTCATTACTGTTCCACTTGTCTTGTTTGATTTAGAAAAATCATCACATGGCATTTGCATGCATTCATATATTTTTGCTTGTTTGTTTTGATATGTGAATTTGGTGCTATCATTTTATGTGTAGATTTTGGTGCTAGTGGTGATTGTGATTGTGAGGATTGTTGCTACTCCCCAAACTACCAAGGCAAGTGGTGCTTCATATTTTTGTCCCAATATTTTTTACTATGCATTAGAAAATATTTTGTATAGGGATTGCATGAATATTTTGCTAAGTATCTATATGCTATGCTTGGGAAATCCTAGTAGTTATAGAATTGTTAGAATTTTCTCTAAGATAAGATACTTGCTATTGCGATGCTTAGCCTAGCTAGTAGCAACCAAGGGTGGATTATATATACATGCTATGGAAAATATTTGTAAGTCTTTGACTTATGTTTTGCTTAATAAAATAACTAAGTGAATGAAACACCTGGGTGGAATGGAAAGAATGGTTTGTGTTGAGTGGTTACACAAGGCCCATTTCTATGGTTTACCTTGTGTATCTCACTTGTGGAATGCCACCCAGGAATAAAGGGATTTGAGATGCCAAATGTTAAGAAGCTTCTAGTGCAGCCACATGGCATTATGGGCTCTGCCGTGATCATATAGGTTGCAATAACTTAGCCATTTGGACAGTTGGTGGTAGTGGGATGATAGGTTGGAACGCGTCCATTTGGTCTAAGGGAAGGCTTCTGAAAGGTCCTGTCTTGGTGAAAATCAAGTCTTGTGGGGAAAGTGCACCACCTCTGCAGATGGAAGAAACTAAGTACTTAGCCGTGTCCCCGATAATGGAAAATTTGAGCATCAAGACATGGAAGCTATCAAGAATATCCTCATCCCAATTTTCTATGTTAAAACTTGTGGTTGAACAAGGGTGAAGGTTCACCAATTTCTATTGGTGGTTCCTTGGGAGTTTTTGCCAAACAAAAACTTAGTGTTTTCAACTGATAGGTAAAACCTATTTTGAGCAAAGGAAGCCTAAGCTACACTTAGCCAAATTCATGTAGTAACTAGATGCTAATATTCTACTAAGGTATCACTTGCTAATACTATTTCAATGTATTGACCCACTATGGCTGTAACTTGTGATGTTGTAGGTTACTCTGATGATGATTAGGGGTTATGAGTCTACACTCAACATGCTTGCCTGTGGCACATGAAGATGAAGACTTTTATTTTTAATGCTAAGTTAAACTCTTGTACCAGCCTATGGCTATGGAGTTGTAAAAGACTATGTTATCTCTGGAATGACGATGTAATAATGACCTTTATTTCTGTGTACTTCATCTTAAACTGTGGATGCTAGCAATTGATCCAGGGACTAGCATTGAAATCACAGGAATCTTTACCTTTATAAAGGTGGGATCTTACACCAGTGCCCCTTCTTACTGCAATATCGGCACTTGTCTTCCTTGGACGGGCCACCGCCTCCGTGGGTGCCGTCCTTGACACCGCTGGGACGGTCTTTCCACGGCTTGCCACCACCAGAGCCAGAGCCTCCTTCTCTAGACTGGCGGTTCGCGTTGCGTGCGTGCCACTCCTCCTCCATGAGGAGCAAGCGGCCACCCGTCTCCTATTCTGGCTTGCCACGTGCCTCCGACACCGTCAGGTGACCGCTGAGGTTATCAATCGCGAGGCTCTTCAGATCAAGCATTGTTTCAATGGAACAAGCCATTTGCGCATACCTTGGAGGAACAACACGCAGGATCTTGGAGACACCATCGAGCTCAGAGGTGGTATCACCCAGTGACTGCAGATCGGTCACCAGGTTGGAGACACGGAGAGAGAAGTCCTCGACGCTCTCCCCGCTCTTGATGGCCAGCGTGTCGAAATCCTTTCGGAGTTTCTGGCGTCGTGCTTCGCGCACGCGATCGACGCCGACGCGCATCGCCTTGATTGTGTCCCAAGTGATCTTGGCGTTGTCCTTGGCGGCGAGCAGCTGCACCATCTCCGGTGGCACCAAGCCCAGGATGGCGCCGAGCTTCTGTCGCTCCTACTGCTCCGGTGCATCGTCCGCGTCCACTGCCTCCCAGAGCCCGGCGCACTGGAGCTTGACGCGCATCAGGATTGCCCACTCCGTGTAGTTGGTCTTCGTGAGAGTGGGCCAGGAGACGGCTCTGCCGCCACCTCCCTCCCTCACGATTGTCTCTCTCACCACGATGTCACCGTCGCCGCCATCCCTTCTCCTGCTGTGTCTGCGGCTCAGCGAGCGCACGCGATGTGAGGAGCCTGACGCATCGGGCGTCGCGGGCCTGGCAGCTGCCGCTGGCGTAGCCCGTGGAGGAGTCCCAACCATTTGGTCGAGGCTCTGATACCGCTTGTGGACTAATATACTCTCTCAATCTCACTCAAGAACTCGTGATTCAGGTGTAAAATTGAAGAACAGAGACAATGGTTTGTGCTTCTTATAAACCTGCAGCTTTTTCCGGGCTTTCTTTTGCTTTTATTGGCAAGAGAGATCGATCGTGTGAGAGCACATGTTTCCCACACCAGACGTGCCATCCCAAGTCCGGGCAATCGCGGGTCACAGCAGGATGATCGGGTCAAGAAATGACTGAAACCAACTATCCTATCTACTGCTGATAAATAGTTGAAACCTGAACTGAAACTAACAGCTAGCTAACCTGACGAATCTGACGACTAACTGAATCTGTTGACACTTTTATTCAGACACTAGATTAATCAACACGCATCTCCAGCGGGCCAAGAGATTCGAGCACCGACGGTTCAAATTGGGGACACCCAAATGCTGAAAATGTTTGCTCCAGCGATCTGATCCAAGCGACCACGTGTGTTCAGACCGACTATTTCTAGCCAAAAAATGCATTGCGAATGTGTTGCCTCGGACGCGATACAAACAGCGCGTGTGTCCTCCCTCGTGTCCTTGCGTCTGCGTACGGGCGCGCTTGGCAGTGAACGAGTGCTTCGCTTGCTGCCAAGGTCATGCGCCATTGATGGTGGCATCATGCGCTTCTCATTAATGGTCGACATCTCGCACCTTCCTCCCTACACTCGACCTTGTCCCTGCTCTACTCCCAGCATCCCCCCTTCCCAGCGCCCTACCAACCACATGTCCACCATCATGTACTCCAGACAAGTGGGAGGCACGCGCCTTGTATGAGGCGAACTATCCGGCGCCTCCGGACTACGTCTGCCTAGCGGGTGGGCGTGGCGAGAGTCCACTGGCTGATTTGGCACCGACGAGGCTTTAACCTTTGTGCTCTCTTGGTATGAGAACATTAACCTTGCGGTCTTGCAACATTTGCGCGAAGGTGCCAAGTGGACCATTGACCCGGAGCTTATCAAGCAACGCCAGGAGACAGCCTATGCCTTCATCCAATATGTCGATGTTCATGCCTTTAGGGAATGGCCGAGCTTTCATGATGTGGAGGGTGAAGAAGAAGGTGATGAGGAAGAAGAAGAAAAAGTTGATGAGGATATCGAAGCCGAGGTTCCTCCTTGTAATCACCTGGATACTATGCTCTAAACACAAGCCGTTATAATCCAAAATTGGAAAGGATGTACTACTGTGGGGCCGTGAAGCCATGCACAAGTAGGTCGGGGGTATTGGCAGGGCATGGTTCTGGCCAACCATCCCACCCAATTTCATGGTTATAGTTTTATGTGCAAGAAACATAGCCGGTTAGTCTACGAGTCTAACATATACAAATGAGTATGTATGCCAGTGACATACAAGAGTACCATCAAAGCCACACCATTTAAAAGAAATAGTAATATTGCAACACCATATGACAAGATCTAAATACTTAGATAGATATAATAGTTTAGGATACATCCTCATACATCAATCATCAAAGCATCAAACGAAATAAGAAACACATATTTAAGTACAGATTAAGAGTCAAATGGGCATAAGATGCATATGAACAAAGAACATTTCTGCCCACAGATCTCAATAATCTCCATCCCCGGAATCTCTATGCAAGAGGGTCGTTGCCTCCATCATCGATCTCGTCAACGTAGTAACCTCCATGTGGATAACCCTAACAATCTAAACAATATTTATGGTGTGAAACCCTAAGAGACTCAACAAGTTTTTATGCATCTAAAGGGCTTAACCTGGGGGTGACGCAATTGCAGTGAAAGATAAAAATCTAAATAGTTCTATAGAGACATGCTATAACATCCGCCTAAACAAATATAGATGGACGTTCGTTAAGTAAACGATAGTTAAGTATCCAATAGTTATATAAACAACATAAGTAAGCATCGCACGTCCTCCTTCTCGCTTACCGAATGAGAAGGCGGAAGAACAACTAAAAGATCACAGATGCCACCTATATATACAATCACACTTAGGACATAAACTTGCATATACGAAAATTATACACCTTTGAACTCTTTGAAATCGTACTTAGGATATGATAATGTTGCGCTAATAAAATCTTGATCATTTATCATTTTAATGAGGTGAAATATAATGCATAAACTTGCATATACAAAAATTATACACCTTTGAACTCTTTGAAATCACACTTAGGACATGATAATGTTGTGCTAATAAAATCCTCATCATTTATCATTTTAATAGAGTGAAATATAATGCATAAACTTGCATATACGAAAATTATACACCTTTGAACACTTTCCCTTCAAATTATATTAAAAATCATTTGTTTATGGAGTTAAATTACCGGTGACAAACTCGTTATTTTTGCATGGATAGAGGGGTGCCCCTCGACAGATATAGGGGTTATCTTGTCCGCTAGATCACAAAGGATCAACGGTTGGTGGGCACAATCCGTGTGACAACTGTCTCAACCAATCAGAGCATAACAGCCAAGATGAGCACATGTGTGAGAGCTTATGACTAAGAGAGAGGGGAAAACTGAGTAGAACTTAAAAACCAAGGGAAAATTGAGTAGAACTTAAAAACCAAGGGCAAAACTGACAAAGGGATTCAAACAGAAATAGAAAAAGATTTAAAAAAATTAAAAATGCTTCTTTTATACAATAAAATACATCTTGGCATATATCAAACTATTTGCAATTCAAATATACATCAGTTTGACAATTATTGCCTTATTCAGACAAACTATGTTTTGGGGAGGGATGTTTTGGGAAGAGGCTTGGGTAGAAAGCCATGAACCTTCATAGATAGTAGGTGATTTGATATGTGGTGACTTAGGTTAAAACTTGATTTTATATACATTTATTGTGGTGGTAGGTCACATAATAAGACTCCCTGGGTAGATGCCACTATGTTTTGATCTTTCTGAATTTGTTATGCATAAAATGACTCAATTAGCTAGCTAAAACCCATTCGTTGACTCTTCGTTGACTAGCCACCGGAGGGTAAAAGTGAGTATATTGCACACGACAGTGTTAGTACTTAAAGACAAAACTGAGTATAACCAAACTTCCAGTGTTACACTCGAGGGTATAACTGAGCACAACTAAGTAACCAGGGCTAGACATGAGGGAAAAACGTGACACACGGTACGCGTGTCGCGGTGCACGAGGCGGTAGCGGACCCGTGTGACCGTGCATGGTGCAGTGGCGTACACGGTTACACGGTGCACGATGGTGCAACAAAACGTCTCCTCTATTCACCTTTATAGATGCATCCTCACTCTCACTCATCACTCACTTGCTCACTCACTCACGCAACCATATCCAATGTCCCGTCACCTTCTGTAAACCTCTAAGAAAACCCAACCACGCCGACGATGGAGAAGAAAGGCACGGTGGCCATCATCACCTCCAAGGCAGCCGACGAGGAGGACCCATCCCCATACAGGCCCCCGTCAAGGCATCGAAGGCAACCGTCGTCCCTATCCCCGTCCAGACCCCCGTCCCCGCTTCCGCCATAGCCGCCGGCAAGGAGGCCCTCTCCGGTCTCGGGCAGATCCTGTTCGGCTAGGATCCATATGGGGAGGATGATTACATCAAGCCGTAGAACCCTTACGACACCAACAATGCCGACCCATGGTCGGAGGTAACTAGTGGTTTCTCCCCTTCCTTTGTTCTTCCCCCATTCCCATCGTTGGATGCTAGATCGTGTGTTATTGGGGTTTGGCTGTTCATATTTTCAATCGTTGGATGCTAGGTATTTTTATAGTAGCTAATCCTCTTGTGTTAGGTCTTGTATTTCTATGAATCCCTCTATTCGTATTTCAATCCTATTTTATTTGTCTTCTGAGCTGCAGCTATGAGATTACCTATTTAGTACTAGCGTCGATCTGTAGTTGGGATCAGTATTCGAATTGGTTTGAGATTTGGGGATTGGGGAATAATCAGGGGATCTCAATTGGTTAATTTATGCAAGTAATTAATCCCGATAATCAAGGTATCTCAATCATGTCCTTATTGCACTCTACCGTTTTTTCCAATAGGTGGATAGCAGCAACGTCTGCAGCGACGATGAGTCCAAGGATACCAAGACTCGTCAGGTGCTGAGGAGGGTGAAATCTGGCCAGTACGACAAATTCTTTGTTGACGACGTCTACAAATGCCCCTTTTGCACTAGGAGGCTACACACCACCGACTTCAACTCCCTCGTGAAGCATGCCGAGGACGTCAAGACCCGCGACCCATCCGTGAATGTCAATGACTTCAGAGACAAGCACCAGACGCTCGGTTTTCACCTCCGCAAGCTCCAAATGGTGCCATCAAGGAGGGTCGCATGCCCCAATCAAGCCCAAGGCACCCAAAGTCAAGAGACAGCGCGGAAAGAAGTGGAGGAAGCGCCAAATGGAGGAGGCGGAGGCCCTCCTGGAGGAGGCCATGAGGGGGCACTGATCTTGTGCTGCTGCTACTGTAAATCAGCTTCTTTTGTTTTTTCAGTGTTGAACTTGTATGCTGCTGCTACTGAGCAGCCTAATTTTCGAACCTCGTTTAAGTATTGTAATATATATCCTATATTAGCTGTTTTATCTACATCTGCTCTGTTTAATGAATGTATTTATGGTGCTGGTTAGATTTCTGCTCTAGATTTTCTACCAGATTGAGAAAAAACAAGGGCCAAAAGAAAGAGAGAAGCTGCTCTAGATTTTCAACCTTTTGGGGAAAAACACATTTGCTAGCGAGATAAAGGGGAAAAGACGCTCTCAAAAAGGCCAATGATAAAAATAACAAAAAAGAAAACTTCGAATTTAGACGACAGGGCGCACGTAACCACCAAACGCGCCTCACATACCACACCACATCCCACATAATACGTTCCCAACAAACCGGCTCCACGCAGTCCAACATGGCACGGCCGCACACGTCAGCATAGCGCGTACCCGACCAACCGGCTCCACTTGTCAGCATGTAACGACGAGGGTATACTATGGGACCCGACTGAACACGGTCCCACTTGTCAGTAATGGCAAGGCTGACAAAAATGATTTTCAGACCGTGTGAGAGTTTCGTAGTAGGAGATGGGAAAAGTGAGGAAAAGTTAAGCGGCTACGGAAAAATGAGTACAACTAATGAACCAAGGGCATGAAAAAATAAATCCCTATGTACTATGACTATATCATAAGGCGTTCTGCCTACCGACCGCTCGCGGAAGGCGCAGAGAGAAGTCTAGTTGTAAAAAAGAGCATGCAAAATTGATGACATCACTAAAAAAATACAGATTTAAGGCATAACGAACGGATTATCAGACAAAAGCTTCACAAAGGTGTTATCTATTTTCAAAGATCTACTTCCAGATGGTAATGAGCTCCCAGAAAGGACGACTGCTACAAAGAAACTAATTTTCCCATTAGGAGTGGAAGTAAAAAATATACATGATTATGTCAAAGATTGTATCTTGTACCATAATGAGTACAAATATTTGCATGCTTGCCTAATTTGCAAACATCCATGTGTGAGATCCTGGTGTGTGGTGTAATAGAATTGATAGGATACTCATACCAATAAGTTGCAACTTTTTTTTTCAGAAGATCATCTAAAAAGAACTCCAAGAATAAGTGTGCTTGGCCTAGAGAGATTTGAGGATGGGTGACCAATAAGGAAGTTGTTCCCGAGTGCGCCCGAGTGAGAATAAAGTGCACACAAAAAAATAGTGTTGCTATGTGGGGCTATCCTAGAGATCCTAAAGAGCCGCCAGAGGTAACAACCGCTGGTCCAGAGAGGCCATGGTGTTATAATTAGTACCAGAGATGATCCTCGTGGTTACATGGGCGTGTGATGGTCAGTGGAGCGGACATGTGGATCATGACGCGAGTGGCCCAGAGTGGACACAGGATAGCACACGTGCTGGCACTGGAAAGCACATACACATGCAAAGAGTGGACGTTTCTGTAGGGGTTCGTAGCATGGAAAACAAAAAATTTCTACCGCATACAAACAAACAAGCCAAGATCTATCTACTAGATTGTAGCAACGAGTCGATAGAATAACTTACCCTCGAAGATTCCAAGTGTTTAACGAGAGCAGATTCTCGTGGGTGATGTAGTCGTACTCTTGCCGATCTCAAGATCGCGTAGACGATCCTTCCGGCGCCACGTTCCGGCAGCGCTCCCGCAGTCGGTCACACGTTCGGTACTCGATGAAGACCTTCCTCTCCCTTGTTCTAGCAGGTAGTGGAGGTTGTAGCACTCTCCTCGCGATTCCGGCAGCACGACGGCGTGGTACCGGAAGTAGAGGGGAGATCTCGCAGGGCTTCGCCTTAAGCCGGAGCGAGTATGGTGAACTATGAGATAGGCCTTGGAGATCTAGGGTTTAGAGGCACCAAGGAGAGAGGGCTAGGCCGGCGGATAGGGCAAGGTGAGGGCCCCAACTCGGCGGCTAGGGCAAAACCCTAGGGCGGCGGCGGCGACTTGGTGGCCGGCGGCTAGGGTTAGGGTTTGGTGGAGAGAGGTGTAGGTCTAGAGGGGCACCCCTGCCCCTCCTTTTATAGGTGGGAGGGCGCCGGCCAAGGGGAGGGAGTCCTACCCCAAGTCGGCCTCCTTGGCTGGCGGGTGGAGGGAGAGGAACTCCTCCCCAAGTAGGTTTCCTACTCTCCCTCCACCAAGCAAAACTGTCGTTTGACTTTTCAAATTGGCGTTTGACTTTTTCAAACTAGGATTTGATTTATCCCTTTATTTTGCCCAGCCATGATACCTAGTACATGATGCAACCATTCCAACTTGTTATGACACATTCATGTACCCTTCCCCTCTGGAGTGTCGGACCTTCCGGACACTTCTAGAACATTCCCGATGAAAACACTGGAATCATTCCCCAACTCCAAAACAGGACTTTCCTTATATGAATCTTATTCTCCGGACCATTCCGGATCTCCTCGTGATATCCCGGATCCCATCCGATACTCCGAACAACATTCGGTCTCTTACTCATCATTCCATAACTACTCAACAACATCGAATCCTAAAGTGTGTCTCCCTACGGTTCGTGAATTATGCGGACATGATCGAGACACTTCTCCGAACAATAACCAATAGAGGAATATGGAAATTCATATGGCTCCCACATATTTCTATGATTACTTTGCGATCGAATGAACCACTTACATACGATACCAATTTCCCTTTGTCTCACGATAGTTTACTTATCCGAGGTTTTGATCGTCGGTATCTCTGCATACCTAGTTCAACCTCGTTACTGATAAGTACTATTTTCTCGTTCCCGTGGTATGTGATCCCTTGTGAGCCTAGTCACATGCTTGCAAGCTAATTGGATGACATTCCATCGAGAGGGCCCAGAGTATATCTATTCGTCATATGGATGGACAAATCCCACTCTTGATCCATGTGTCTCAACCCATACTTTCCGAACACTCAATGCCACCTTTATAGCCACCCAGTTACGGTGTGGTGTTTGATGTCATCAAAGCATCCTTCCAGTGATGGTGATAAGCATGATCTCATGGTCGAAGGAATTAGGTTACTATGTATCAGAAAGCTTATAGCAATTGAACTATTAAAATGACTTGATCTTTATGCTACGCTTATCTATAGGAGTATGTCCATCATACCATTCTCCTAACGATATGATCTTGTTGTTAATAACATCTCAATGTTCATGATGGGGAACCCACAATCATTTATTAACCAACAAGCTAGTATTATGAAGAGGCTTTACTAGGGACTTTTATTTACTTTACAAATCACACAAGTATTAATGTTTCCTTGTTAATACTGTTATAGCATGAATGTAAACATTTATCATAAACACAAAGATATAATAATAACTACATTTATTATTGCCTCTAGGGCATATCTCCAATAGTCTCCCACTTGCACTAGAGTCAACTAATCTAGATTACATGGTAATATACCGAACACCCATGGAAGTTTGGTGTTGGTCATGTTTTGCCCTCGGGAGAGGTTTAGTCAAAAAATCTGCCACATTCAGATCTATGTGTACTTTGCAAATCTTTATGTCACCATCTTGGACATGTTCTCGAATAGCGTGAAAACGTAGCTTGATGTGCTTCAGCTTCTTGTGTGACCTTGGTTCTTGCGCATTGGCTATGGCGCACATGTTATCACAATAGATAGACATTGGGTCCAGCGCACTTGGAACCACACCGAGCTCTATAATGAACTCCTTCATCCATATCGTTTCTTGTGAAGCCTCCGAAGCAGCTATGTATTCCGATTCAGTTGAAGATCTCGCCACAACGCTTTGCTTTGCACTCCTCCAGCTAACTGCTGCACCATTCAAAGTAAATACGTATCCAGATTTAGATTTAGAATCATCCGGATCGGTGTTCCAACGAGCATCGGTGTAACCATTAACAACGAGTTGTTCATCACCTCCATAAGAAAGAACCATATCCTTAGTTCTTCTCAAGTACTTAAGGATGTTTTTGACCGCTGTCCAATGATCCACTCTTGGATCACTTTGATATCTGCTAGTCAAACTAACAACATATGCAATGTCGGGTCTAGTACATAGCATGGCATACATTAGAGATCCTATGGCTGAGGCATAGGGAGTCTTACTCATCCTTTCTCTATCTTTTGCCGTTGCTGGACTTTGAGTTTTACTCAAGGTCGCATTGGGCAACATGGGAAAGAACCCTTTCTTGCTATCTTCCATTTCAAATCTCTTTAGAACTTTGTCCAAATATGTACTTTGTGACAATGATATTAGGCGTCTTGATCTATCTCTATAAATATTTATGCCTAATATGTAAGCTGCTTCGCCAAGATCTTTCATTGAAAAACTATTATTCAAATATTCCTTGACACTATTAAGAAGTTCTACATCATTCCCAATCAACAATATGTCATCTACATATAGTATTAAGAATGCTACAGAGCTCCCACTCACTTTCTTGTAAATACAAGCTTCTCCATAAGTTTGTATAAAACCAAAACTTTTGATTACCTTATCAAAACGTTGTTTCCAACTTCGGGATGCTTGCTTCAATCCATATATGGACCGTTGAAGTTTTCATACCTTGTTAGCATCTTTAGGATCGACAAAACCTTTGGGTTACATCATATACAACTCTTCATCAATGTCTCCATTGAGGAACGCTGTTTTGACATCCATCTGCCATATCTCATAATCGTAATATGCAGTGATTGCTAACAAAATCCTCACAGACTTTAGGTTCGCTACTGGTGAGAAAGTCTCATCGTAGTCAACTCCTTGAATTTGTCTAAACCCTTTTGCGACAAGTCGAGCTTTATAGATAGTAACATTACCATCAGCATATGTTTTCTTCTTGAAAATCCATTTGTTCTCGACAGCCTTTCGGCCATCCGGTAAGTCCACCAAAGTCCATACTTGGTTTTCGTACATGGATCCAATCTCGGATTTCATGGCTTCTTGCCATTTATTGTAATCTGGGCTCATCATCGCTTCCTCATATGTCGCAGGGTCATCGGTGTTGTCCACCAACATGACACTCATAACGGGATCATACCAATCAGGAGTGGTACGAGTTCTCGTTGAACTGCGAGGCTCTGTAGCAACTTCAGTCGAAGTTTTATGATCATCATCATTAGCTTCCTCTCTTATTGGTGTAGGCACCAAAGGAACTTCTTCCGGTGCTGCGCTACTCGCAAGTTCGAGAGAAGGTTCAACAACCTCGTCGAGTTCTACTTTCCTTCTAGTCACTTCTTTCGAGAGAAATTCCTTCTCTAGAAAGGATCCATTCTTGGCGACGAAGATTTTGCCTTTGGATCTATGATAGAAGGTATACCCAATAGTTTCCTTCGGGTATCCTATGAAGACACATTTTTCCGCTTTGGGTTCAAGCTTGTCCGGCTGTAACTTCTTTACACAGGCTTCGCAACCCCAAACTTTAAGGAACGACAATTTAGGTTTCTTCCCAAACCATAATTCATATGGTGTCGTTTCAACGGATTTAGATGGTGCCCTATTTAAAGTGAATGCGGTTGTTTCAAATGCATAACCCCAAAATGATAGCGGTAAATCTGTAAGTGACATCATAGAACGAACCATATCTAAGAGAGTTCGATTACGATGTTCGGACACACCATTACGCTGTGGTGTTCCCGGCGGTGTCAATTGTGAAAGTATTCCGCATTTCTTCAAATGATCGCCAAACTCGTAACTTAGATATTCACCTCCACGATCAGAACGTAGAAATTTAATCTTGTTGCTACGTTGATTCTCTACCTCACTTTGAAATTCTTTAAACTTCTCGAAAGTTTTGGACTTATGTTTCATGAAATATATATACCCATATCTACTCAAGTCATCCGTGAAGGTAAGAACATAACGATAACAACCGCGCGATGCTACACTCATTGGACCACACACATCGGTATGTATGATTTCCAATAAGTCCATAGCTCGCTCCATCATACCAGAAAATGGAGTCTTAGTCATTTTACCCATCAGACATGCTTCGCATCTTTCAAGTGATTCAAAATCAAGTGATTCAAGAAGTCCATCGGAATGGAGTTTCTTCATACGCTTCACTCCAATATGACCAAGACGACAGTGCCACATATAGGTCGAGTTATCGCCCAATTTCAAACGTTTAGCTTCAATGTTATTTTTATGTGTATTTCCACTATCGAGATTCAATAAGAATAGACCATCTATCAAAGGTGCATGTGCATAAAACATATTACTCATATAAATCGAACAACAATTATTCTCAGATTTAAACAAGTAACCGTCTCGCAATAAACAAGATCCCGATATAATGTTCATGCTTAACGCAGGCACCAAATAACAATTATTTAAGTATAAAACTAATCCCGATGGTAGATGAAGAGGTAGCGTGCCGACCGCGATCAGATCAACCTTTGATCCATTTCCAACGCGCATCGTCACCTCGTTCTTTGCTAGCTTCCGTTTATTCTGAAAGCACTGCTTTGAGTTACAAATATGAGCAACCGAACCAAGATCAAATACCTGCACTACTACGAGTACTAGTGAGATACACATCAATAACATGTATATCGGATAAACCTTTCTTCTTGATGTTGCCGTTCTTCAAATCCGCCAAGTACTTTGGGCAATTCCGCCCAAAGGACCTTCTCCTTGCAAGAAAACACTCAGTATCAGGCTTAGGTCCAGCCTTGGTCTTCTTCGTCGGTGCGACAACTTTCTTACCACCCTTCTTGAAGTTTCCCTTTTGCTTAGACTTGCCTTTCTTGAATTTGGTGGTCTTATTGACCATCAACACTTGGTGCTCTTTCTTGATCTCCACTTCTGCAGATTTCAACATGCAGAAGAGTTCTGGCAACTGCTTGTTCATGCTTTTCATATTGTAGTTCATCAGAAAGTTCTTGTAACTTGGTGGCAGTGATTGGAGGACACGGTAAATCCCCAAAGCATTAGGAATCACTATACCCAAGCTTTGGAGTTTGTTTGCGTGCCCAGACATCTTAAGCACATTCTCACTGATGGAGCTGCCCTCTTCCATCTTGCAGTTAAATAACTTTTCAGAAGCCTCATAACTCTCAACTGCCGCATGAGTCTCGAATATCAATTTGAGTTCACGAACAATATCATGTGGGTCTGAGTTCTCAAACCTTTTCTGAAGCTCTGATTCCAAACCATACATGATATCACACTGAACTGTGGAGTACTGATTCTTCCGAGCGAGGTAAACATTCTTTACTTCATCGGTAGCATCAGATGCAGGCGGATCACCCAGCGGTGAATCCAGCACATAGGTCAAATTACCAACATTGAGGACAATCCTCAAATTGCGGAACCAATCCGCGAAGTTGCTTCCATTGTTTTTCAACTTTTCTTTCTCTAGGAACGCATTAAAATTGATGGTAGGGGCCTCCATTGATCTACAACATATTTGCAATAGTTTAGACTAAGTTTATGACAAATTGAGTTATAATTAATAGTTAAATTAATTTAGGTGAACTCCCACTCAAAACAATATCCCTCAAATTGTTTTAGTGATCACACTAACCAAATCCACCACATCAAAACCGATCATCACGATAGTTGATGTAGCTTCAATGGCGAACAATCGACATGTTCATCATATCTACTATATGACTCATGCTTTACCTTTCGGTGATCCGTGTTCCGAGACCATGTATGTACATGCTAGGCTCGTCAAGATCAAACCTTAGCTTCCGCATGAGCAAATCTGGCTTGCTCACATTGTATACACTTGCAGAATCTAACACACCCGATCATCATGTGGTGCTTCAAAACAACAAGTTTTAGCAACGGTGCTTACTAAGGATGAACACTTTAGAACTTGAAATTTATGTGCATGAGGGATCATCTTATAATGCTGCCGTCGTTAACTAAGCAATACAAGATGCATAAAGGATTAACATCACATGCAATTCATAATATGTGATATGATATGGCCTTTCTTCTTTATGCTTCCGATCTCCATATTCAAGAACGAACATGATCTCCATCATCAAGCACGAACATGATCTCCATCATCACCGGCACTGCATCAAGGTCAATGACGCTGCTCCATGATTGTCGTCCACCAGCTTCAACTATTACAACTACTTTGAATAGACACGCGGGTCTTAACAGAAATTAGATACAACCATATGGCTCCTGCCGGTTGCCAACTTACAATAAGGAACATTGCATACATCAAATATAATCACAATCATGGCCATATCACATCACAGCACACCCCTGCAAAACAAAGTTAGACGCCTCTAATTTTCTTTGCATATTTTACGTGGTTTGGGGCTTTCAATAAGTGTCGCTCTAACTTACGAACAAGAACCACAACGTTGATGTTTGAACTATCAAGTGCCCATTGTAAATTGGATCTATACTACAATGGGAGAGACAGACACCCGCAAAGCCACTTATGCAATACAAGTTGCATGTTGAGCGTGGAGCAAGTCTCTCATAAACGATGTCATGTAAGGTTAGCCCGGGCCGCTTCATCCCATCATACCGCAAGATGCAAAGTACACAAGAAGCAATTGATAATAAAAGCACCACCGCCCACAATGACCATTGTGTTCTACTCGTGCAACAGATCTACATATAGACACGGCTCTGATACCACTGTAGGGGTTCGTAGCATGGAAAACAAAAATTTTCTACCGCATACAAACAAAAAAGCCAAGATATATCTACTAGATTGTAGCAAAAAGTCGATAGAATAAATCACCCTCGAAGATTCCAAAGTGTTTAACGAGAGAAGATTCTCGTGGGTGATGTAGTCGTACTCTTGCCGTTCAAGATCGTGTAGACGATCCTTCCGGCGCCGCGTTCCGGCAGCGCTCCCGCAGTCGGTCACACGTTCGGTACTCGATGAAGACCTTCCTCTCCCTTGTTCCAAAGAAAATGGAGGTTGTAGCACTCTCCTCGCGATTCCGGTAGCACGACGGCGTGGTACCAGAAGTAGAGGGGAGATCTCGCAGGGCTTCGCCTTAAGCCGGAGCGAGTATGGTGGACTATGAGAGAGGCCTTAGCGATCTAGGGTTTAGAGGCACCAAGGAGAGAGGGATAGGCCGGCGGCTAGGGCAAGGGGAGGGACCTAACTCGATGGCTAGGGAAAAACCCTAGGGCGGCGGCAACGACTTGGTGGCCGGCGGCTAGGGTTAGGGTTTGGTGGAGAGAGGTGTAGGTCTAGAGGGGAACCCCTGCCCCTCCTTTTATAGGTGGGAGGGCGCCGGCCAAGGGGAGGGAGTCCTCCCCCAAGTCGGCCTCCTTGGCCGGCGGGTGGAGGGAGAAGAACTCCTCCCCAATTAGGTTTCCTACTCTCCCTCCACCAAGCAAAACTGACGTTTGACTTTTCAAATTGGCGTTTGACTTTTTCAAACTAGGATTTGATTTATCCCTTTATTTTGCCCAGCCATGATACCTAGTACATGATGCAACCATTCCAACTTGTTATGACACATTCATGTACCCTTCCCCTCCGGAGTGCCGGACCTTTCGGACCCTTCTAGAACATTCCCGATGAAAACACCGGAATCATTCCCCAACTCCGAAACATGACTTTCCTTATATGAATCTTATTCTTTGGACCATTCCGGATCTCCTCGTGATATCTCGGATCCCATCCGAGACTCCGAACAACATTCGTTCACTTACTCATCATTCCATAACTACTCAACAACATCGAATCCTTAAGTGTGTCTCCCTACGGTTCGTGAATTATGCGGACATGATCGAGACACTTATCCGAACAATAACCAATAGATGAATCTGGAAATTCATATGGCTCCCACATATTTCTACGATTACTTTGCGATCGAATGAACCACTTACATATGATACCAATTTCCCTTTTTCTCACGATAGTTTACTTATCCGAGGTTTTGATCATCGGTATCTCTACATACCTAGTTCAACCTCGTTACTGATAAGTACTCTTTTCTCGTTCCCGTGGTATGTGATACCTTGTGAGCCTAGTCACATGCTTGCAAGCTAATTGGATGACATTCCACCGAGAGGGCCCGAAGTATGTCTATCCGTCATATGGATGGACAAATCCCACTCCTGATCCATGTGTCTCAACCCATAGTTTCCGAACACTCAATGCCACCTTTATAGCCACCCAGTTACGGTGTGGTGTTTGATTTCATCAAAGCATCCTTCCGGTGATGGTGATAAGCATGATATCATGGTCGAAGGAATTAGGTTACTATGTATCAGAAAGCTTATAGCAATTGAACTATTAAAATGACTTGATCTTTATGCTACGCTTATCTATAGGAGTATGTCCATCATACCATTCTCCTAACGATATGATCTTGTTGTTAATAACATCTCAATGTTCATGATGGGGAAACCACAATCATTTATTAACCAACAAGCTAGTATTATGAAGAGGCTTTACTAGGGACTCTTATTTAGTTTACAAATCACACAAGTATTAATGTTTTCTTGTTAATACTATTATAGCATGAATGTAAAAATTTATCATAAACACAAAGATATAATAATAACTACATT
This sequence comes from Avena longiglumis, assembly GCA_030063025.1. Classification (NCBI taxonomy): domain Eukaryota; kingdom Viridiplantae; phylum Streptophyta; class Magnoliopsida; order Poales; family Poaceae; genus Avena; species Avena longiglumis. Next base: position 125,926,782 of record CP125977.1, read on the forward strand.
TATTATTGCCTCTAGGGCATATCTCAAACAGTTTCTGCCTTGTGGTTGATCAACGAGGGCATCGATTTTCTAAGACTAGGTGTACGTGAGCTCCTGGCGCATGGCTTGGTAGGATTGATAGGATACTCATACCAACAAGTTACAAATTTTTTTGGAAGCTCATCTGAAAAGAATTCCAAGGTTAAGCATGGAGCGATTTGTGGATGGGTGACTGACCGGGAAGTTGTTCCCGGGTGCGCACGAGTGAGTACAAAGTGCACAGAAAAGACTAGTGTTGGTATGTGGGGTTGATGACCGGGTTTTTGTGATCAATAACATGGTTATTGCAGTACTTATAGCAACAAGTATTATTTATAAAGTTCATCCCTTGGAAGCTTTGCAAATGGCAACAACATAAACCCGTATCCATTTTTGTCAATGCGGCCACATTCGCACCCAAAACGGTGTTTGTAAATAGTCTACTCTATTGGTTACTAGAATGGAAATGATTTGAGAGATGTTTGAAGTAACTAATAATAAGGAGATAAACAAGAACAAAGTAAACTAGAACTGAAAGTAAACGAGACGGGTTGTACTTGTAGGATTGAATGCAAAAGAGAGAGGGTTTCTAGGCTTCATTCTCAGTAGTACTAGATGGGCAAATATATTTGTGATCCATTGTCTACAAGAGGTTTCTTGGACAAATAAACGTTCCCCACTTGATTATCGGGCTGTCACACTGTGTGTACTATGCATAATTCTTGCGTGCCATTCGCAAGGAAAATGTACACTTCTGGACCAAGGGATCCCATGAACTCATCTTCGACTCATGTAATTGAATACTTGGATCACAAACACATTCTAACTTGGCGCACTAGATCAAACCTCAACCTAGAACCTAATCAATCAATCACACATGTATGAACAACAAAACATAGATGAATATATTAGTGAAGTTAAAACCATATTTAATCTTACAAATACAAGATCTAAAACAAGGGAGTGAGAGGTGGAGACGCTGTTGGAGATGATGACGATGAACAGTGCGCACGGTGAAGATGGGGGCGTCTCCTTCTCCTTCTCTTGCTTGGATCTTGTGGAGGTGTTGGAGGAGATCTTGATCTTGGAGGTGTGTGGCGGCTATGGAGAGGGAGGAGCAGCAGGGCTCCGCCCCTAGGGTGTGGATGGATTCTCTCCTCTTCCTCTAGGGTTTACCCTCTTTAAATAGGCATTCTAGAGGTAGGTTTCACGAACCGACGAATCTCGGGGCCGAATATTCCCATTGAGCCTTCACAGATGTTGTTCCGGTTGATGTAATGAAGCCGTCGAAGGGCGGTAAAACTGTATAGTATGGACGGGCTCCGCTCGTACTAGTGGTCGTTATGCCCTTTGGAGTCTGCAGTGTTTTGGCCGCCATTTCTTCATATGGACTCTGATTGAGGTGTTATTTGTCTCGTTGGATTCATATGGACGAGAGATAAAACACCATGGCCTTGGATATTCATTTGGAGTTGATGAAAAATTCACTTTTTCCTCCCCTCAAATGGCTAAGTCTGGTGCATGCAACTCCTCCATATTGAATCCTCTTGGCTCCCTTTATTCATGATTGTTCATAGCACCTACACACAAGTCAAAGACAAGGAAAAGTAATAAAATCCTAATAAAATTACTACTGCGCAAATTCCATGTGAAAATGAATGAGAAATATCAATCATACATAATAGGCATAGTTGTAGTTAGATATATCATGTAATGAGTGACACTATGAATAATTTGTATACTTAAATATGCATCATATTTTCACTCATCAGGGGTCATCCTAGACATCCTAGAGAGTTTTCAGGGATAACAACCGCTGGTCCAGAGAGGCCGGGGTGTTACACCACGATACAAGCACAAGAGATCAAAATACAAGAATAAGTTCGATGATGAGATCAAGACAGGAATCCCTAATAAGGTTGTGTGGTACTTGCCTATAATTCCTCGTCTGAAGCGTTTGTTCACAAACTCTAGAGAGGTAAAGCTGGTGCGTTGGCATGAGGATGGACGGAATAAGGATATAATGTTGAGGCACCCTGCTGATGTTGCTTAGTGGATACATTTCGATAATAAGTACAAGGACTTTGGTGGTAAACCAAGAAGTGTAATATTTGGGTTGAGTACGGGCAGAATGAATCCATTTGGCAATATGAGTAGTAAACATTGCACTTGGACGATGCTTGTGTACATGTATAAACTTCCTCCTTGGCTATGTATGAAGATGTCATGTCTTGGATTTTGACAACGGGGATAGGATATCTCCTTTGTTAGTTCGGCCAGGGGCCAAACATCTGGCTATCTCGATTGTCGAGCTAGACAAACATAATAACACATGGAGACACGTTTTTTACGAGGCCACGCTATGTGGATCCCTACTTCCTACAAATGTCTACTATCTAGTGGTTGATCACACGTTTACAATGTTTGTTCCCAAGGAAGAACACAACCAGTTCTTCCCTTCTCCGTCCCCTCTCTACGGCCGACTTGGCCCTCCTTTTATAGTGACAAGGGGACACCACATGGGTCGGTCATTGAGCACCGACGCGTGGAAACACACTCATCGAGGTGGAATGCACATGGCCTCAACGTGGCATAGATGTCCTGCTATATCCTAGTGTGTGCCAGAGTGCGGGCAGGAGTATCTTGCCACGTAGGTCAAGCATCGTTAACCACGTGTACTTCTTGTCCCCAGGCCATCTGAAAGAGCATGTGGGCCCCCATGTGTGGTTTGGTAATTAATGACAACCTTTATGGACTAATGTTTGCATTAAGTTACATTATTAGGATTTGTCCATTGGCGTCGCTTGGAGCATATGTTGGCTTCAAGGTAGAAGAAATGAAGAATAAGTGTTGTGCAATCTCAAAATGCGCCGTCTCTAGAAGATCTCATGTTTGATACTTGCCATCCTCGGTGGTCATGGATCGATGAATAGGAAACAAGAAAGGTGTCCATATTGAGAAGTTCAAGATCGTCTACATCGAGCTGAAGTGGAAATGCTCAAGGCGAAGGTATAATCTTGATAGGTTTTCCCTTTTGTCGGTATCATGTTGTTAGTTGGGAGACCGGGTTTAGGATAGATAGTTGTACTATCAAGAGGGGCTCTCGAGTGAGTATATCGATCATATCATTCGGAGAGAGCTCAAAACTTTGAATACTAGGCATCATCATTCTTGGTTGTTATTTGGATCTTATCCTTGTGAGGTTCTAGAGCTTGTGGTATTCATAATAAGCTCTAGTCCATCAAAGACGGATCTCCCCTTTATATCTTATTATGGGTTTGATCTTGAAGGTTTTTCGGATTCTCATCAAGGGAGGTACCTCACTTTAAAATACATGAAGTATTCCCACTTGGTGGTATCCAATATTTTCAACGTTCCAAGGCAATTGATTTTGTATCGATCGGAGTTTCCTAGCTCGAGTTATTGCCGTTTATATTTACCTTTATTTGTTTGAGAAAGAAAATAAGGGAAACAGTTTTTGGGACGAGCGGTAGTACTATTGGGTACTTCCATCCCAATCTGCCGTGTGCCCCTCACCCACTGCCTTGCCCAGTGACCCGGTCCGGTTGTACCGGCCCAGCCTAGTAGTACCACCCGGCCAGGCTGGTACTACCGGCTGGCCCAGCTAGCCAGCATCACCTATCATCTCCTGGGCCGCCATCCCTCTCGCTCTCGCGCGTGTTGATACGTCGGAAACATATCTATAATTTTTATCTTCCATGCTTGTTTAGTATCTACTTTGCTTTTCTTTGTCTACACTTTGAGGTGTTTTTATATGTTTTCTGAAACTAACCTATTAATAAGTTGCCACAGTGCCAGTTGCCTGTTTTCTTCTGTTTTTGGTTCTAGAAAGGCAGAAAATCAATATTCTCGGACATGGACGGGGCAAAAGTCAAAGTCAATATTTACCGTGGGGAACACGAAGCCAAAAGTGGAGATGGAGGAGGGCCTCGAGGGGACCACACCCCCTGGCCGCACGAGTGGGCCCACCCCACGCTAGGGGGGTGCAGCCGCCTCGGGCACCCCGTCGGCCTGTTGGAGATATGCCCTAGAGGCAATAATAAATGTAGTTATTATTATATCTTTGTGTTTATGATAAATGTTTACATTCATGCTATAACATTATTAACCAGAAACATTAATACTTGTGTGATTTGTAAAATAAATTAGAGTTCCTAGTAAAGCCTCTTCATAATACCAGCTTGTTGATTAATAGATGATCATGGTTTGTTGATCATGAACATTTGAGATGTTGTTAATAACAAGGTCATATCATTAGGAGAATGATATGATGGACATACTCCTATAGATAAGCGTAGCATAAATATCAAGTCATTTTAATAGTTCAATTGCTATTAGATTTCTGATACATAGTAACCTAATTCCTTCGACCATGAGATCATGCTTATCACCATCACAGGAAGGATGCTTTCATGACATCAAAAACCACACCGTAACTGGGTGGCTATAAAGGTGGCATTGAGTGTTCGGAAAGTATGGGTTGAGACACATGGATCAAGAGTGGGATTTGTCCATCCATATGATGGATAGATATACTCTGGGCCCTCTCGGTGGAATGTCATCCAATTAGCTTGCAAGCATGTGACTGGCTCACAAGGGATCACATACCACGGGAATGAGAAAAGAGTACTTATCGGTAACGAGGTTGAACTAGGTATGCAGAGATACCGACGATCAAAACCTCGGATAAGTAAAGTATCGTGAGACAAAGGGAAATTGGTATCGTATGTAAGTGGTTCATTCGATCGCAAAGTAATCATAGAAATATGTGGGAGCCATATGAATTTCCATATTCCTCTATTGGTTATTGTTCGGAGAAGTGTCTCGATCATGTCCGCATAATTCACGAACCGTAGGGAGACACACTTTAGGATTCGATGTTGTTGAGTAGTTATGGAATGATGAGTAAGAGACCGAATGTTGTTCGGAGTATCGGATGGGATCCGGGATATCACGAGGAGATCCGGAATGGTCCGGAGAATGAGATTCATATAAGGAAAGTCCTGTTTTGGAGTTGGGGAATGATTCCAGTGTTTTCATCAGGAATGTTCTAGAAGTGTCCGGAAGGTCCGACACTCCAGAGGGGAAGGGTACATGAATGTGTCATAACAAGTTGGAATGGTTGCATCATGTACTAGGTATCATGGCTGGGAAAAATAAAGGGATAAATCAAATCCTAGTTTGAAAAAGTCAAACGCCAATTTGAAAAGTCAAACGACAGTTTTCCTTGGTGGAGGGAGAGTAGGAAACCTACTTGGGGAGGAAGTCTCCTCCCTCCACCCGCCGGCCAAGGAGGCCGACTTGGGGGAGGACTCCCTCCTCCCAAGCCGCACCCTCCCACCTATATAAGGAGGGGCAGGGCTGCCCCTCTCCCTCACACCCAACACACCCAAAACCCTAGCCCTAGCCGTCGGCCTCCTCCAAGTCGCCGCCGCCTCCTAGGGTTTCTCCAACTCGCCGAGTTGGGGCTTTCCCAAACCCTAGACGCCGTCCAAGCTCCCCCCTTGGTGCCTCTAAACCCTAGATCACCAAGGCATCTCTCATACTCCACCATACTCGCTCCGGCTTAAGGCGAAGCCCTACGAGATCTCTCCTCTACTTCCGGTACCACGCCGTCATGCTGCCGGAATCGCGAGGAGAGTGCTACAACCTCTGCTGCCTGCTGGAACAAGGGAGAGGAAGGTCTTCATCGAGTACCGAACGGGTGACTGTTGGAATTATGCCCTAGAGGCAATAATAAAGATGTTATTATTATAATTCTTGTTCATGATAAAGTTTATATTCCATGCTAGAATTGTATTAAGCGGAAACTTTGATACTTGTGTGGTTTATGAACAACACTGTGTCCCTAGTATGCCTCTATGGACTAGCTCATTGATTAATGATGGTTAAGGTTTCCTAACCATAGACATGAGTTGTCGATTAATAATGAGATCATATCATTGGGAGAATGATATGATGGACATACCCAAATCAAGCAGAGCAATTAGATCGTGTCATCGTGTTCATCTTTGCGAAGCTTTTTCTTATGTCAAATATTGTATTCCTTAGACCATGAGATAATGCAACTCCCTGGTATCGGAAGAAAGATCTGAGGTCATCAAATGTCATCCTAGGAGAGGGTGATCATAAAGGTGTCTCTCAGGTGATCGGAAAGTATCTTTTGGGTTGTATGTATCGAGATGGGATTTGTCCCTCCCAAGTCGGAGAGATAAACTTCGGGCCCACTCGGTAATAGATATCAACACCGCTTGCAAGCACGTGGTTAAGGAGTTAATAAGAAAGTGATATCGTATTACGGAACGAGTAAAGTACTTGCTGTGAACGATATTGAACTAGGTATGCCGATACCGACGATCGAATCTCGGGCAAGTAAAATATCGCGTGACGAAGGGAATATATATATGGGATTAATTGAATCCTGGCATCGTGGTTCATCCGATATGATCATCGATGAATGTGTGGGAGTCAATATGGGTTTCCGCACCGCTGATTATTGATAGAAGATCATGTCTGCATATTCTCGAACCCGTAGGGTCACACACTTAACGTGTCTCGACGCTAGGATAGAATGGATAATTGGTTTATGAGTTTTTGTTCGGAGTCTCGGATGAGATCCAGGACGTCACGAGAGGTTCCGAAATTGTCCGGAGAATAAGATTCATATAAGGGAAAGCAGTTTTTGGATTTCGGAATTGTTTCGGATTGTTCGGTATTGTACCGGAAGCTTCTAGAACCTTCCGGAGTGGGACCAACGTGGCCCCACTTGTCGGGAGGGGGCGTGGGCCTACGAGGGAGTGCCCTGGCCGCATTGGGCCAGGGTCGCAAGGCCCCATAGACCTAGCCGGCCAAAACCTAGGGGAAACCCTAGGGAAACCTTCTAGAAGGAAGGGGAATACTTGCCCCCACTCCAACCCTTGGGACCGCCGCCCTAGGGCATGGAGGAGGGTCCAAGGGGGCCGGCCAGCCCCCTATATATAGAGGACAGGGGCACAGCCCTCCTCCCCCACTCCTTCAACCCTAGCCGCCATACTGCTGCCCTCCAGATCTCTCTCTCTCCCGACTGCGCGTAGGCGAAGCCCTGCCGCAGAAGCTCTCCACCTTTGCACCACGCCGTCGTGTTGTAGATCCAATATATCTCTCCACCCCACTTGCTGGACCGAGGAAGGAGGAGATTTCGAGGTGCCGTACGTGTGCATCTCTCGGAGGCATCGCCACTTGCGGTGTTGGATCGGATCGAATAGCGAGGAGGAGAAGCTAGTACGACTACATCAACCACGTTCTGTTGAACGTTCCGCTATGCGAATCTTCAAGGGTATGAAGATCTCATCTATCCCCCCTCGTTGTTTGCATCTCCTAGATTAGATCTTGGCTTTCCCGTTTGCATCCGTAGAATTTTTTTGATTTACTATGCTGCGAAACCCTTCAGTGGTATCAGAGCTAGATCTATGCGTATATGTGTTTCACGAGTAGAACGCAACATGCTTATTGCGGGAATTGATTGTTTATGTTGCAAGCCTCTTGTTTGTGTACTTCTTATGACGCGGGATAGTTAGATCGAAGCGGTCCAGGCCAACTTTACGTGACCTCGTTCGCGAGACCGGCTCCGCACTTGACGTGTGGCTTGTTCCACACATGCGGTTGGTGGATGCCAGTTTCTCTCACTATAGTTGTCATGGGATTTACACCGGATGTTGGCAACCATAATATCACCGTTGTGGCTTTCCGTAGGTAAGAATCGTTCTTAGCTTGTTACTCCCATAAGCCACGTAAAACATGCAACAACAAAGTAGAGGCGTCTAACTTGTTTTTGCAGGGAGTGTTTCTGTGATATGGTATGGTCCAAGATGTGATGTGTATGTTGTATGCAATGATCATGTTTTGCAATATTTCACGACTTGCATGTCGATGAGTACACAATCAGCAGGAGCCATATGGTTGTCTTTATAATTTTGTATGACCTATGTGTCAACTTCTTATACGCCATGTAATAGCTTTACTTTATCGCTAAGTAGTTAGCAATAGTTGTAGTTGCTATTTGTGGTGGAGGCAATCATGGTGGAGTGATGGAGATCATGCTGGCACGCACAAGATGGAGATCATTGCGTGGAGATTGGCTATACCATGTCACATAAAATTATATGCATGTGATGTTTATCCTTTTATGTATCTTATTATGCTTAGATCGCGACGGTAGCACTATAAGATGATTCCTCACTTAAAGATCAAGATAAAACTGTGTTCTCCCTATGTATGCACCGTTGTGAAAGTTCGTCGTGTTCAAGCATCACGTGATGATCGGGTGCTATAAACTCTACGTTCACATACAATGGGTGCAAGCCAGTTTTGCACACGCGGAAATACTTGGGTTTGACTTGACGAGCCTAGCATGTACAAACATGGCCTCGGAACACACGAACCGAAAGGTTAAGCATGAGTCATATGAATGATATGATCGACACTTTGTTGTCCACCATTGAAACCACATCTCTTCTCGTGAAGATCAGATTAGGTGTGGTGAATTTGGATCATGTTCACTAAACAACTTGAGGGATGTTGAATTTAGTGGGAGTTCATCTAGTAATTTGATTAAGTTGAACTAGTGATCATGAACATAGTCTAAATTGTACTTGCAAACTTTGTAGATCAAATGGCTAAGTCCAGCTTCAACTTCAACGTTTTTGCTGAGAAAGAAAAGCTTAAGAACAATGGGTCTAACTTCACCAATGGTTCCGCAATCTGAGAATCATTCTCGCTGGCGGACAAAAGGACTATGTCCTTGAGAAAGCGCTAGGTGACGCCCCTGCTGTAGATGCGCCGGCTAATGAGAAAGCTGTTTATCAGTCGTGCAAAGATGATTATGGTGTGATTAAGAGCACCATGTTGTTTGCTATGGAATCGGACCTTCAAAATCGTTTTGAGGAGTTCCTCGGGCCCTTTGAGATTCTTGAGGAACTGAAAACTATGTTTCACTCAGCGCTCGAGAGATATGAGATCTCTGAGAAATTCTTTAACTGCAAGATGGAGGAAGGGAGTTCCGTTAGTGAGCACGCCATTCAGATGTCGGGCTACACTCAACGCCTTGAGCAACTGGACTGCAAGATTCCATAGGAGCTTAAGATTGACAGAGTTCTGCAATCACTCCCTCCTAGCTACAAAGGTTTTGTAGTCACTCATAATCAGATTGGTTCCACTGATACGATCACTGAGCTCTTCGCTAAACTGAAAGCTACGGAGGTGGACATCAAGAAAGATAATCATGTGTTGATGGTTACAAGCCCCCCAGCTTTAAGAAAGGTAAGGGTGCAAAGAAGCCCTTCAAGAAGGGCAGCGGAAAGCGCGTTGCCCCTGCAGAGAAGAAGCTCAAGTCTGGACCTAAGCCGGACACTGAGTGCTTCTATTGCAAGGACAAGGGTCACCGGAAGCGCAACTGTCCGAAGTACTTAGAGGACAAGAAGGCTGGCACCATCAAAGGTATATTTGATATACATGTTATTGATGTTTTCCTTACTAGCCCTCGTTGTAGTGCCTGGGTATTTGATACTGGTTCAGTTGCTAATATTTGTAACTCGAAACAGGAGCTACGGAATAGACGGCGGCTAGCAAGGGATGAGGTGACGATGCGCGTTGGCAACGAATCAAGATTTGATGTGATGGCCGTCGGCACGCTCTCCTTAGTTTTACCTTCGGGATTAGTTTTAAACCTCAATAAATGTTATTATGTGCCTGCGTTGAGCATGAACATCGTATCTAGATCGTTTTTATTGCAAGACGGTTATTCATTTAAATCGGAGAATAATGGTTGTTCTATTTATATGAGTAACATCTTTTATGGTCATGCACCTGCTATGAATGATTTATTTCTTCTGAATCTCGAAAGCAATGAAACACACATCCATAACATTGAGGCTAAGAGATGCAAGGTATATAGTGATAATACGACTTATTTGTGGCACTGCCGTCTAGGTCATATTGGTGTAAAACGCATGAAGAAACTCCATTCTGATGGACTTTTGGAGTCTCTTGATTTTGAATCATTTGACACGTGCGAGCCATGCCTCATGGGCAAGATGATCAAAACCCCGTTCTCCGGAATAATGGAGCGGGCAACGGACTTGTTTGAAATCATACATTCCGATGTATGCGGACCAATGAGTGTTTCGACGCGCGGTGGTTATCGCTATTTTCTCACTTTTACTGATGACTTAAGTAGATATGGGTATATCTATTTAATGAAACATAAATCTGAAACATTTGAAAAGTTTCAAAGAATTTTAGAACAAATTGGAAAACCATCGAAACAGGAAAATTAAATTTCTACGATCCGATCGTGGAGGTGAATATTTGAGTTATGATTTTCTCACGCATCTTAAAGCAAGCGGAATCGTTTCGCAACTCATGCCACCCGGAACACCACAACGCAATGGTGTGTCTGAACGCCGGAATCAAACTCTTTTAGATATGGTGTGATCAATGATGTCTCTTACAGATTTGCCGTTATCATTTTGGGGTTATGCATTAGAAACCGCTGCATTCACTTTAAATAGGGCACCATCTAAATCCGTTGAGACGACACCATATGAACTGTGGTTTGGTGCTAAACCTAAGTTGTCGTTTCTTAAAGTTTGGGGATGCGAGGATTACGTCAAGAAGTTGATGCCGGAAAAGCTCGAACCCAAAGCGGAGAAATGCGTCTTCATAGGATACCCTAAGGAAACGATTGGGTATACCTTCTATCACAGATCCGAAGGCAAAGTGTTTGTCGCAAAGAACGGATCCTTTCTTGAGAAGGAGTTTCTCTCGAAAGAAGTGAGTGGGAGGAAAGTAGAGCTAGACGAGGTTATTGAACCCTCTCTTGAGTTGGAGAGTAGTGCAACACCTGAAATTGTTCCAGTGCCGTATGCACCAACAATAGAGGAAGCTAATGACAAGGATCATGAAGCTTCGGACGATGCTACTACTGAACGTCGCAGGTCGACAAGGTCCCGTGCCCCTCCTGAGTGGTACGGCAACCCTGTTTAAGCCTTATTAGTAGACAAAGTGAACCTGCGAACTATGAGGAAGCAATGATGAGCCCAGACTCTGAGAAATGTCTAGAGGCCATGAAATCCGAATTGGGATCCATGAGCGAAAACCAAGTATGGACTTTGGTGGACCCTCCTAGTGACCGAAAGGCCGTTGAGTGCAAATGGATTTTCAAGAAGAAAACGGACGTGGATGGTAATGTTACTGTCTATAAAGCACGGCTTGTCGCGAAAGGTTTTCGACAAGTTCAAGGTGTTGACTACGATGAGACTTTCTCTCCCGTAGCAATGTTTAAGTCCATTTGGATTTTATTAGCAATTGCTGCGTTTCATGATTATGAAATATGGCAGATGGATGTCAAGACTGCGTTCCTCAATGGCAACATTGATGAAGAGTTGTATATGATGGAACCCGAAGGTTTTGTAGATCCTAAGGATGCTGATAAGGTGTGCAAACTTCAGCGTTCCATTTATGGACTGAAGCAAGCATCTCGGAGTTGGAACCTTTGTTTTGATCAAGTGATCAAGAGCTTTGGATTTGCTCCAAATTGCTACGAAGCTTGTATCTACAAGAAAGTGAGTGGGTGCTCAGTGACATTTTTGGTACTATATGTGGATGACATATTGATTATCGGAAATTACATTGACATGCTTAACGATGTGAAGAGTTATTTGAACAAATGTTTTTCAATGAAAGATCTAGGGAAGTCGCTTATATATTGGGCATCAAAATCTATAGAGATACAAAGACGCCTGATAGCTTTAAGCCAAAGTACATACCTAGACAAAGTTCTAAAAGGTTCGTAATGGATAAGGCAAAGAAAGGTTCGGTCCTATGTTGTCGGGTAAGATATTGAGCAGGCTCGGTCCATACCAGAACGATAGAGAAGCTATGAGCAAAGTGCCTTATGCCTCGGCCATAGGATCTATCATGTATGCCATGCTATGTACTAGACCGGATGTGTCCAATGCTCTTAGTTTGACGAGCAGATACCAAAGTGATCCAGGAGTGGAACACTGGACAGCCGTGAAGAACATCCTAAAGTATTTAAATAGAACTAAAGAAATGTTCTTAGTCTATGGAGGTGATGAACAGCTCGTCGTAAAAGGTTACGTCGACGCTAGTTTCGACACCGACAAGGATGATTCTAAATCTCAGACAGGATACGTTTATATTTTGAATGGAGGAGCTGTGAGCTGGAGAAGCTGCAAGCAAAGCGTGATCGCGGGATCTACAGTAGAAGCGGAATACATGGCTGCAGAAGCGTCAAGTGAAGGAGTTTGGATCAGGAACTTCATCATCGAGCTTGGTGTGGTTCCAGTGCCTTGGACCCACGGAGATATTGTGACAACACCGGGCGCCATAGCACTCTAAGAAACCAAGATATCATCCAAATACCAAGCATATCAACAACAAGTTTCATATAATTTGAGATTATATAATGGATGGATCTCAAGATTAGCAAAGTACACATGATCTGAATGTCGCAGATCCGTTGACTTGTAGGGGTCTCAACCTAATAAGGTAGATTCCTCCCGTGTTTTATAATGCTAGTCCTGGATCAATAGCTAGCATCCACAGTTAAGATGTAATATCGAGAAACAAAGGTCATAATATGACTTTATAACCAGGAATAACATAAGTTTATTACATCAAACATAGCTCATTTTGCTATTACATTACATTGCAAATGAATAACTATAAACATGGGGTCTTTCATCTTCAAAGTGCCACAGGCAGATGTTGGTTGTAGACTTTGTAATCCTAAACAATCAATCTTCACTAAAATCAATCAAACCTACAACATACAAGTTACATGCCACAAGGGTCAATACATTTGAATTGTATTGGCAAGTGATACTATATTGGTAAAGTGGAATCTATCATCTATATGCATTTGGCTAAGTGGAGTTGAGGCTTGCATTGCTCAAAATAGATTTTTCTTATCATTTTGAAAATACTAAGTTTTGTTTTGACAAAATACTTTCCAAGGCATCTACCAATCAAAGACTGAAGATCCTTTCCAAGGCATCTACCAATCAAAGACTGAAGTGCTTGGCAAAAACCATTTTTCTCAATCAAAGATTTCAAGATCCTTGTACCAAGCCATCTCTCCATCAATGATTGAAGAATTCAAACAACCCTTGTTCAAACCATAAGATTTTAATTTAGAAATTGGAATGATGAGATTCTAGATTGCTTCCATGTCTTGATGCTCAAATTGTCCTTTACCAGGGACATGGCTAAGTACTTAGGTTTTACACTCTGCAGAGGTGGTGCACTTTCCCCACAAGACTTGGTTTCCCAAGACAAGATCTTTCAGAAGCTTTCCCTTAGACCAAAATGGACGCGCTCCAACCTATCAAACACTACCACCCACTGTCCATATGGCTAAGTTCTTGCAACCTATATGATCATGGCAGAGCCCATATTGCCAAGTGGTTGCACTTGAAGCTTCTCAACATTTGACATCTCAAATCCCTTTGTTCCTGGGTGGCATACCACAAGTGAGATACACAATCCAAGTCCATGGCATTGTGAACCACTCAACCAATCTCCACCAAGCAAGCCCATTCCACCCAGGGGATTCATTAACTTAGTTGTTTTATTAAAAAACATATGTCCTTAGACTTAGAGATTTTTCCATAGTGTGAATATATTTTCCACCCATGTTTTCTATTAGCTAGGCTAAGCTTGATAGTAGTAGGAATCTTAACTTAGGAAAATCCTACTAAGGATTCATCTACTAGGTTTTCCTATAGCAAGATCTATACTTAGCAAAATCCATGCAAGTTTACTTAACAAAATCACTAATGCATAGAAAAAGTAATGGGAAAAAAGTATGAAGCATCACTTGCCTTTTTGGTAGGGAATGGTGGTTCACTCCTTGATCTTGCTAGTCTCTCACTTCACTACAAATCAATCAAGCAAACACAAATTCAATTCACATTCCAAACCAAAGTCAAACAAACAATTCTTCACACACACAAAGTAATGGAATCTAAGTCATGCATGGGAGCATGCACAAGATAGTTTTATTTTGCAAAGGGTTCTCAATGGGGTTTCTAAACTTTGTAAGATCCAAATTGGTCATTTACCAAGGTGGCAAAGTCATTAGCAAGAGGGTTTTGTCCAAAAACTATTTTTACATCCATTCATCATTTCATGTGGTGAAAAATGTTTTTATTAAGGCAAAACTCTTAGGTTGTTCACCAAATGAGTTGCTATTGCAAAGCTTGGTGTTTTTGGGGTCAGTAGGTTTGGTCCAAAACATTTCCTTAAAGTTTTCTTTTCATAAACATTTTTATAACAAAAACCATTCTTTTTATTTGGCTAGAAAATGACTAAGTCAAGTAATCTAACCTAAATCTTACAAAAATCATTTCTAACACCAAGGGTTGGTTCCTAGGGTCAGTAAGATCACAACAAACCATTTTGCAAAGGTTTTAATCCAAAAATCATTTTTAAACAATTTTTCTAATCTAAACAAGTACACAAATGTTTCTGCAAATTCAAACAAGCTAACAGATACTATTTGTCAAACTAAGGGCATGGTTGGTTAGGGCTTGTTCTCCTGAATCCATTGATATAAAATTTGCAAAATTTGGACGTGTGGTTTGAAAGTTATAGCAATTACAAATTTGTATTCTAATCAGATCAAAATTCTATTTTAAATCGAATCCTGAACACGTGGCTGCTTCTGATTGGGCAATACCGTTTCGTGTGGATCGCGTGATACAGGCCACAAGATTAAAAGGAGCGTGTGCGGCTCAGATGGTCGCATACCCTTTCGAGGGGATCTAATCCTAGCCAGTCAAAACACATCCTACGGCTACAGCGTTGCCGTAACGGCGGCGAGACATTGCGGCGTGAGCGCGGCGGCCAAGGGCTGGCGATGCAGGAAGCAGGGAAGTGTAAGGTGATGCTCACCAGGCTCAGGAGATCACAGCGAAGCTCAAGGTACTCACGGTTGGTCAAGGGCGCTAGGGTTGCGATAATTCACGGAGTTGCGAACGGCGTCAGGTGGTCCTGGTTGCGGTCGGAGGCGACGCTGTCGATCATGAGAAGCTAAACGGAGGGCACGATTAGGTGCGCAAGACCAAGGTGAAGCTTCTAGCATTATCGGGAAGCAAAGGGGCGGCCGGTCTCTACCTGGGGTTGTCGTCGGTGAAGAAACAGGCGGCGGCGCTGTCAGAGCTAGTCCAAGCCCAAGCTCTGGGGTGCCCGCGGTTGAACGAAGTGTACTAGGAGATGCTCCAAAGAGTGGGGAGGCTGCTAGGTTGCATAGAAAGGCAGGAGGTGGAGTGTGTTGGCCGGAATCGGCGAGAACGGTCGTCGGAGGCAGAGGGAGTGGCTGACGAATTACGGCAGCCTGGGGGCGTGCTTGGGGAAGGAGGCAGAGGGGAAATGGAGAGGAGTGACTGGCGATTTAACACGCGTGATCACTGCAGGTTTTACTCATGGCATTAAAGCGAATTAAGTCGGAGGAATCAAGTCTGCAACGGCGAAGTGAGAGGAAGAACAGCTCGCGGGGTGGGGAAGAAGAGGGCCGGTGGTGGGGTCTGGTGGCAGTGAAAGAAAGGAAGAAAGGGAGGGGTCCACATGTCTGTTGCTCCGCGGGTCAGATTATGGGTGCAAACCGTTTTCCTTCGGGGAGGGAGGAAGCTGGGCTGGATTGGGCTGTGTTGGGCTAGTTGGGCCAGATTTGGTGGGCTGTTCTATTTTTTCTGTCTAATTCTTTTTCTTTTTCTATTTCTATTTCCTGATTTGTTATTTCAAACAATTCTCAAGCATTCATAACAATTCAAATTTTCACCAAACATTGTAGCTAAGAATTTGGTTCTGTTTAGTGACCTGAACCAAAATCCTAAATAAAAGTAAATAATATTTTAATCTTTTTAGGTTCCATCCTTAATTAAATAAGTAGGCCATGGTTTATTAATTAAATAGAGTTTGATATAATTAATAAAATCCTCATTTGAAATCCAATTATTTTCAAAATCAAATCAGTAGGTATCATTTGGAAGTAAATAATACTTGGATACTTGTTTCAAACAAAATATTATTTTACTTTAGGGTCCAATATTAATTAAATAAAATGGGCCAAGGTTTATTAATCAAATAGGATTTGATTTTATTAATAAAATCTTTATTTGAAACCTAAATATTTTCAAAACCAAATCAGTGGGTTTTATTTGGGAAATATAGAATACTTGGAGATTTGTTTTAAAATAACATTTTATTTTAGGGTCCATTATTAATTAAATATAATAGACTTTCATTATTATTTCAAATAGGTTTTATTTTATTGAGATATTTATTTTGAATCCAAAATAAAGCCAAAACGTTTTAGTAGATTTTATTTGTGAATTTCAAATAATTGGGAAAACTTATTTTAAATAATTTAATAAGTTTTGATGTTTCAATTTAAATTGGTAAAACCTTTTATCTTCAAATAAGGTTGGATGTTAAATCCTTATTACTTTATTTAAAATAAACTTTTATTATTTTAATCAAAGAATACTCTTTTGTTTCAAAATCTTGGCCAAGCTTAATTTGGCTTTATAAAATAATCCTTATTTATAAATCCATCTTTTCTTTTGAATACCAAATCCTTTTATTAAATGATCTAAAATAGTATTTCCAAAATATTTTATTTTACTTTGTTAATTGTTTTATGTTTTTAAATACTTTTGGGATTTAATTGTTCAAAATAGGTTTGAAGATTCCTATTGGAATTCAAAAAGTTTCTTCTGGCCCTGAAAATCAAACAAAGTTTTATTTTATTCATTTATTTTCACATTACAAGATTTGGAAAATCTTGGGATGTGACAGGCTACCACCCTTAAAATAAATCTCGTCCCGAGATTTGGGGAGGCTAGGGTTACAAGCAAGTTCAAAACAACTAGGGTACTACCACCCTTAAAAATTTTCAAACAAAAAATTACATATTGGCCTTCTTGGGATCCTGGGGAAATTTCTCTAAGCAAACTTTTGCATGTGTCCTTGGTTTCCATTCTTGACTCATGGGCCAAGGTTGAGATCCTTCATAGACTTGTTTAACTTGTTCTTCATATTTCTTGGACATTTGTTTGCATAGTGGCCTAGTTCCTTGCATTTCGAACACATCACTTGGCTAATATCTTTCTTTTCCTTTGGTTTCATTGCCTTTTGTTTGTTTCCTTGGTTCTTCTTCTTTTCTGGGCATTCACTGGCATAGTGTCCCATCTCTTTGCAATTGTAACATTGCAACTAGCTTATGTCCTTCTTTTTCTTTTTGGGTCTCTCCAAAGCTAGGAGTTCTTCTAGTTCATGTTCTTCATAGGTGGAGATCTTCTCTCTTCTTGGGGTATTGATCTTTATGCTCCTTGGATGTATGGTCCTTGTCTCTAAAATTATTGCTAGCTTGGGTTTCTTATAGATTAGCATCTTTGTCATCCTTGTTGTCATTAACTCCTTGGGAAAAGTTTTCTCTCATGCTGATCACTTGAGTAACTAATCCTTGCAACAATTGGGATTGAAGTTTCAAAATCCTTTGTATGGCTGGGTCTAGTCCATTGTTGTTGGCTAAAAGCTGAGTTGTCTCTTGTCTCAACTGGTTTTGGGTTGCTATAAGTTCTCTCATGTTGTCCTCTTGGTTGTTGTTGTCATCAACCTTGATGTTGGAGTTTCTTGGAGAAGTCATCTGTTTGGGTTGGATTGGGATTAGAATAGGCAAAATATTTCTAAGGAATTATTTCTAATCACACACATCACAATTCACACAAACAATGTGCATGCAATCACAAGCAAACACTCCACTCAAACAACAAGTTCAAGCACATACTTAGGCAATAAAATATTTTTATTACACCACATAAGTTGGTGGGTTTGACTTAACTAAAATATGGTGGTCCATCTATATGGTTCACTTGTGATATTTCCTTCCTTCTTGGTTGATTCTTCTTGCATGATATCTTGGTTTCCTTGAGATAAACTCTTGGTTACACTACTTCAAATGATGTAGGCTCCTTCTAACTTTTGCATTCCCTCAGTCTCTAAATCTTGAGCAAGTTTTCTTTGTCTCACTTGTAGGCTCCTCAGGAGTTTCAAAGAATTTTAGAACAAATTGGAAAACCATCGAAACAGGAAAATTAAATTTCTACGATCCGATCGTGGAGGTGAATATTTGAGTTATGATTTTCTCACGCATCTTAAAGCAAGCGGAATCGTTTCGCAACTCATGCCACCCGGAACACCACAACGCAATGGTGTGTCTGAACGCCGGAATCAAACTCTTTTAGATATGGTGTGATCAATGATGTCTCTTACAGATTTGCCGTTATCATTTTGGGGTTATGCATTAGAAACCGCTGCATTCACTTTAAATAGGGCACCATCTAAATCCGTTGAGACGACACCATATGAACTGTGGTTTGGTGCTAAACCTAAGTTGTCGTTTCTTAAAGTTTGGGGATGCGAGGATTACGTCAAGAAGTTGATGCTTAAAAGCTCGAACCCAAAGCGAGAAATGCGTCTTCATAGGATACCCTAAGGAAGCGATTGGGTATACCTTCTATCAGATCCGAAGGCAAAGTGTTTGTATGAAGAACGGATCCTTTCTTGAGAAGGAGTTTCTCTCGAAAGAAGTGAGTGGGAGGAAAGTAGAGCTAGACGAGGTTATTGAACCCTCTCTTGAGTTGGAGAGTAGTGCAACACCTGAAATTGTTCCAGTGCCGTATGCACCAACAATAGAGGAAGCTAATGACAAGGATCATGAAGCTTCGGACGATGCTACTACTGAACGTCGCAGGTCGACAAGGTCCCGTGCCCCTCCTGAGTGGTACGGCAACCCTGTCTTAACTGTCTTATTAGTAGACAACAGTGAACCTGCGAACTATGAGGAAGCAATGATGAGCCCAGACTCTGAGAAATGTCTAGAGGCCATGAAATCCGAATTGGGATCCATGAGCGAAAACCAAGTATGGACTTTGGTGGACCCTCCTAGTGACCGAAAGGCCGTTGAGTGCAAATGGATTTTCAAGAAGAAAACGGACGTGGATGGTAATGTTACTGTCTATAAAGCACGGCTTGTCGCGAAAGGTTTTCGACAAGTTCAAGGTGTTGACTACGATGAGACTTTCTCTCCCGTAGCAATGTTTAAGTCCATTTGGATTTTATTAGCAATTGCTGCGTTTCATGATTATGAAATATGGCAGATGGATGTCAAGACTGCGTTCCTCAATGGCAACATTGATGAAGAGTTGTATATGATGGAACCCGAAGGTTTTGTAGATCCTAAGGATGCTGATAAGGTGTGCAAACTTCAGCGTTCCATTTATGGACTGAAGCAAGCATCTCGGAGTTGGAACCTTTGTTTTGATCAAGTGATCAAGAGCTTTGGATTTGCTCCAAATTGCTACGAAGCTTGTATCTACAAGAAAGTGAGTGGGTGCTCAGTGACATTTTTGGTACTATATGTGGATGACATATTGATTATCGGAAATTACATTGACATGCTTAACGATGTGAAGAGTTATTTGAACAAATGTTTTTCAATGAAAGATCTAGGGGAAGCTGCTTATATATTGGGCATCAAAATCTATAGAGATAGACAAAGACGCCTGATAGCTTTAAGCCAAAGTACATACCTAGACAAAGTTCTAAAAAGGTTCAGAATGGATAAGGCAAAGAAAGGTTCAGTTCCTATGTTGTCAGGTAAGATATTGAGCAGGGCTCAGTGTCCAGCTACGGTAAACGATAGAGAATCTATGAGCAAAGTGCCTTATGCCTCGGCCATAGGATCTATCATGTATGCCATGCTATGTACTAGACCGAATGTGTCCAATGCTCTTAGTTTGACGAGCAGATACCAAAGTGATCCAGGAGTGGAACACTGGACAGCCGTGAAGAACATCCTAAAGTATTTAAATAGAACTAAAGAAATGTTCTTAGTCTATGGAGGTGATGAACAGCTCGTCGTAAAAGGTTACGTCGACGCTAGTTTCAACACCGACAAGGATGATTCTAAATCTCAGACAGGATACGTTTATATTTTGAATGGAGGAGCTGTGAGCTGGAGAAGCTGCAAGCAAAGCGTGATCGCGGGATCTACAGTAGAAGCGGAATACATGGCTGCTGCAAAAGCGTCAAGTGAAGGAGTTTGGATCAGGAACTTCATCACTGAGCTTGGTGTGGTTCCAGGTGCCTTGGACCCACTGGAGATATTGTGTGACAACACTGGCGCCATAGCACTGTCTAAGAAACCAAGATATCATCCAAATACCAAGCATATCAACAACAAGTTTCATATAATTTGAGATTATATAACAGATGGAGATCTGAAGATTAGCAAAGTACACACAGATCTGAATGTCGCAGATCCGTTGACTTGTAGGGGTCTCAACCTAATAAGGTAGATTCCTCCTGTGTTTTATAATGCTAGTCCCTGGATCAATAGCTAGCATCCACAGTTAAGATGTAATATCGAGAAACAAAGGTCATAATATGACTTTATAACCAGGAATAACATAAGTTTATTACATCAAACATAGCTCATTTTGCTATTACATTACATTGCAGCGGAATAACTATAAACATGGGGTCTTTCATCTTCAAAGTGCCACAGGCAGATGTTGGTTGTAGACTTTGTAATCCTAAACAATCAATCTTCACTAAAATCAATCAAACCTACAACATACAAGTTACAGCCACAAGGGTCAATACATTTGAATTGTATTGGCAAGTGATACTATATTGGTAAAGTGGAATCTATCATCTATATGCATTTGGCTAAGTGGAGTTGAGGCTTGCATTGCTCAAAATAGATTTTTCTTATCATTTTGAAAATACTAAGTTTTGTTTTGACAAAATACTTTCCAAGGCATCTACCAATCAAAGACTGAAGATCCTTTCCAAGGCATCTACCAATCAAAGACTGAAGTGCTTGGCAAAAACCATTTTTCTCAATCAAAGATTTCAAGATCCTTGTACCAAGCCATCTCTCCATCAATGATTGAAGAATTCAAACAACCCTTGTTCAAACCACAAGATTTTAATTTAGAAATTGGAATGATGAGATTCTAGATTGCTTCCATGTCTTGATGCTCAAATTGTCCTTTACCAGGGACATGGCTAAGTACTTAGGTTTTACACTCTGCAGAGGTGGTGCACTTTCCCCACAAGACTTGGTTTCCCAAGACAAGATCTTTCAGAAGCTTTCCCTTAGACCAAAATGGACGCGCTCCAACCTATCAAACACTACCACCCACTGTCCATATGGCTAAGTTCTTGCAACCTATATGATCATGGCAGAGCCCATATTGCCAAGTGGTTGCACTTGAAGCTTCTCAACATTTGACATCTCAAATCCCTTTGTTCCTGGGTGGCATACCACAAGTGAGATACACAATCCAAGTCCATGGCATTGTGAACCACTCAACCAATCTCCACCAAGCAAGCCCATTCCACCCAGGGGATTCATTAACTTAGTTGTTTTATTAAAAAACATATGTCCTTAGACTTAGAGATTTTTCCATAGTGTGAATATATTTTCCACCCATGTTTTCTATTAGCTAGGCTAAGCTTGATAGTAGTAGGAATCTTAACTTAGGAAAATCCTACTAAGGATTCATCTACTAGGTTTTCCTATAGCAAGATCTATACTTAGCAAAATCCATGCAAGTTTACTTAACAAAATCACTAATGCATAGAAAAAGTAATGGGAAAAAAGTATGAAGCATCACTTGCCTTTTGGTAGGGAATGGTGGTTCACTCCTTGATCTTGCTAGTCTCTCACTTCACTACAAATCAATCAAGCAAACACAAATTCAATTCACATTCCAAACCAAAGTCAAACAAACAATTCTTCACACACACAAAGTAATGGAATCTAAGTCATGCATGGGAGCATGCACAAGATAGTTTTATTTTGCAAAGGGTTCTCAATGGGGTTTCTAAACTTTGTAAGATCCAAATTGGTCATTTAACAAGGTGGCAAAGTCATTAGCAAGAGGGTTTTGTCCAAAAACTATTTTTACATCCATTCATCATTTCATGTGGTGAAAATGTTTTATTAAGGCAAAACTCTTAGGTTGTTCACCAAATGAGTTGCTATTGCAAAGCTTGGTGTTTTGGGGTCAGTAGGTTTGGTCCAAAACATTTCCTTAAAGTTTTCTTTTCATAAACATTTTTATAACAAAACCATTCTTTTATTTGGCTAGAAAATGACTAAGTCAAGTAATCTAACCTAAATCTTACAAAAATCATTTCTAACACCAAGGGTTGGTTCCTAGGGTCAGTAAGATCACAACAAACCATTTTGCAAAGGTTTTAATCCAAAAATCATTTTTAAACAATTTTTCTAATCTAAACAAGTACACAAATGTTTCTGCAAATTCAAACAAGCTAACAATACTATTTGTCAAACTAAGGGCATGGTTGGTTAGGGCTTGTTCTCCTGAATCCATTGATATAAAATTTGCAAAATTTGGACGTGTGGTTTGAAAGTTATAGCAATTACAAATTTGTATTCTAATCAGATCAAAATTCTATTTTAAATCGAATCCTGAACACGTGGCTGCTTCTGATTGGGCAATACCGTTTCGTGTGGATCGCGTGATACAGGCCACAAGATTAAAAGGAGCGTGTGCGGCTCAGATGGTCGCATACCCTTTCGAGGGGATCTAATCCTAGCCAGTCAAAACACATCCTACGGCTACAGCGTGTTTGCCAGAAACTGGCGGCGAGACATTGCCGTGCGGCGATTGGCGGCGCTGGTGATGCAGGAAGCAGGGAAGTGTAAGGTGATGCTCACCAGGCTCAGGAGATCACGGCGAAGCTCAAGGTACTCGCGGTTGGTCAAGGGGCGTACTAGGGTTGCAGTAATTCCTCGCCGGAGTTGCGAACGGCGTCAGGTGGTCCTGGTTGCGGTCGGAGGCGACGCTGTCGATCATGAGAAGCTAAACGGAGGGCACGATTAGGTGCGCAAGACCAAGGTGAAGCTGCTAGCATGATCGGGAAGCAAAGGGGCGGCCGGTCTCTACCTGGGGTTGTCGTCGGTGAAGAAACAGGCGGCGGCGCTGTCAGAGCTAGTCCAAGCCCAAGCTCTGGGGTGCCCGCGGTTGAACGAAGTGTACTAGGAGATGCTCCAAAGAGTGGGGAGGCTGCTAGGTTGCATAGAAAGGCAGGAGGTGGAGTGTGTTGGCCGGAATCGGCGAGAACGGTCGTCGGAGGCAGAGGGAGTGGCTGACGAATTACGGCAGCCTGGGGGCGTGCTTGGGGAAGGAGGCAGAGGGGAAACGGAGAGGAGTGACTGGCGATTTAACACGCGTGATCACTGCAGGTTTTACTCATGGCATTAAAGCGAATTAAGTCGGAGGAATCAAGTCTGCAACGGCGAAGTGAGAGGAAGAACAGCTCGCGGGGTGGGGAAGAAGAGGGCCGGTGGTGGGGTCTGGTGGCAGTGAAAGAAAGGAAGAAAGGGAGGGGTCCACATGTCTGTTGCTCCGCGGGTCAGATTATGGGTGCAAACCGTTTTCCTTCGGGGAGGGAGGAAGCTGGGCTGGATTGGGCTGTGTTGGGCTAGTTGGGCCAGATTTGGTGGGCTGTTCTATTTTTTCTGTCTAATTCTTTTTCTTTTTCTATTTCTATTTCCTGATTTGTTATTTCAAACAATTCTCAAGCATTCATAACAATTCAAATTTTCACCAAACATTGTAGCTAAGAATTTGGTTCTGTTTAGTGACCTGAACCAAAATCCTAAATAAAAGTAAATAATATTTTAATCTTTTTAGGTTCCATCCTTAATTAAATAAGTAGGCCATGGTTTATTAATTAAATAGAGTTTGATATAATTAATAAAATCCTCATTTGAAATCCAATTATTTTCAAAATCAAATCAGTAGGTATCATTTGGAAGTAAATAATACTTGGATACTTGTTTCAAACAAAATATTATTTTACTTTAGGGTCCAATATTAATTAAATAAAATGGGCCAAGGTTTATTAATCAAATAGGATTTGATTTTATTAATAAAATCTTTATTTGAAACCTAAATATTTTCAAAACCAAATCAGTGGGTTTTATTTGGGAAATATAGAATACTTGGAGATTTGTTTTAAAATAACATTTTATTTTAGGGTCCATTATTAATTAAATATAATAGACTTTCATTATTATTTCAAATAGGTTTTATTTTATTGAGATATTTATTTTGAATCCAAAATAAAGCCAAAACGTTTAGTAGATTTTATTTGTGAATTTCAAATAATTGGGAAAACTTATTTTAAATAATTTAATAAGTTTTGATGTTTCAATTTAAATTGGTAAAACCTTTTATCTTCAAATAAGGTTGGATGTTAAATCCTTATTACTTTATTTAAAATAAACTTTTATTATTTTAATCAAAGAATACTCTTTTGTTTCAAAATCTTGGCCAAGCTTAATTTGGCTTTATAAAATAATCCTTATTTATAAATCCATCTTTTCTTTTGAATACCAAATCCTTTTATTAAATGATCTAAAATAGTATTTCCAAAATATTTTATTTTACTTTGTTAATTGTTTTATGTTTTTAAATACTTTTGGGATTTAATTGTTCAAAATAGGTTTGAAGATTCCTATTGGAATTCAAAAAGTTTCTTCTGGCCCTGAAAATCAAACAAAGTTTTATTTTATTCATTTATTTTCACATTACAAGATTTGGAAAATCTTGGGATGTGACAAAACTACCCTTAAAATAAATCTCGTCCCGAGATTTGGGGAGGCTAGGGTTACAAGCAAGTTCAAAACAACTAGGGTACTACCACCCTTAAAAATTTTCAAACAAAAAATTACATATTGGCCTTCTTGGGATCCTGGGGAAATTTCTCTAAGCAAACTTTTGCATGTGTCCTTGGTTTCCATTCTTGACTCATGGGCCAAGGTTGAGATCCTTCATAGACTTGTTTAACTTGTTCTTCATCTTTCTTGGACATTTGTTTGCATAGTGGCCTAGTTCCTTGCATTTCGAACACATCACTTGGCTAATATCTTTCTTTTCCTTTGGTTTCATTGCCTTTTGTTTGTTTCCTTGGTTCTTCTTCTTTTCTGGGCATTCACTGGCATAGTGTCCCATCTCTTTGCAATTGTAACATTGCAACTAGCTTATGTCCTTCTTTTTCTTTTTGGGTCTCTCCAAAGCTAGGAGTTCTTCTAGTTCATGTTCTTCATAGGTGGGAGATCTTTCTCTCTTCTTGGGGTATTGATCTTTATGCTCCTTGGATGTATGGTCCTTGTCTCTAAAATTATTGCTAGCTTGGGTTTCTTATAGATTAGCATCTTTGTCATCCTTGTTGTCATTAACTCCTTGGGAAAAGTTTTCTCTCATGCTGATCACTTGAGTAACTAATCCTTGCAACAATTGGGATTGAAGT
The DNA here is from genome assembly GCA_030063025.1 of Avena longiglumis. Taxonomy (NCBI): domain Eukaryota; kingdom Viridiplantae; phylum Streptophyta; class Magnoliopsida; order Poales; family Poaceae; genus Avena; species Avena longiglumis. Next base: position 125,952,240 of record CP125977.1, read on the forward strand.
TTCAAAATCCTTTGTATGGCTGGGTCTAGTCCATTGTTGTTGGCTAAAAGCTGAGTTGTCTCTTGTCTCAACTGGTTTTGGGTTGCTATAAGTTCTCTCATGTTGTCCTCTTGGTTGTTGTTGTCATCAACCTTGATGTTGGAGTTTCTTGGAGAAGTCATCTGTTTGGGTTGGATTGGGATTAGAATAGGCAAAATATTTCTAAGGAATTATTTCTAATCACACACATCACAATTCACACAAACAATGTGCATGCAATCACAAGCAAACACTCCACTCAAACAACAAGTTCAAGCACATACTTAGGCAATAAAATATTTTTATTACACCACATAAGTTGGTGGGTTTGACTTAACTAAAATATGGTGGTCCATCTATATGGTTCACTTGTGATATTTCCTTCCTTCTTGGTTGATTCTTCTTGCATGATATCTTGGTTTCCTTGAGATAAACTCTTGGTTACACTACTTCAAATGATGTAGGCTCCTTCTAACTTTTGCATTCCCTCAGTCTCTAAATCTTGAGCAAGTTTTCTTTGTCTCACTTGTAGTCCTTAGTGGTATCCAAGTTGGAAGTCCTTGGTGAATATGCTGAAGATGTTGAAGTCATTAGAGTTGAAGAAGTTGAAGAAGTCCTTTGCACATGGTGTAGTCCTTGGTCATGAGGTAGGTTTCCATCAAGTTTGAAATAGGAGAGATGTAGAGTTGAAACCAAAATGGTTGAGGAAAGAGTTTACAAGTGTTTTTGTAAATAAGTTTTTGGATCAAAATATGACTCCTATTTTTCTAAGGGTTTTTGTCCAATCCTAGGGTTTACAAATCCTACAGGTAACACATTGCTCTGATACCATCTGTAGGGGTCTCAACCTAATAAGGTAGATTCCTCCTGTGTTTTACAATGCTAGTCCCTGGATCAATAGCTAGCATCCACAGTTAAGATGTAATATCGAGAAACAAAGGTCATAATATGACTTTATAACCAGGAATAACATAAGTTTATTACATCAAACATAGCTCATTTTGCTATTACATTACATTGCAGCGGAATAACTATAAACATGGGGTCTTTCATCTTCAAAGTGCCACAGGCAGATGTTGGTTGTAGACTTTGTAATCCTAAACAATCAATCTTCACTAAAATCAATCAAACCTACAACATACAAGTTACAGCCACAAGGGTCAATACATTTGAATTGTATTGGCAAGTGATACTATATTGGTAAAGTGGAATCTATCATCTATATGCATTTGGCTAAGTGGAGTTGAGGCTTGCATTGCTCAAAATAGATTTTTCTTATCATTTTGAAAATACTAAGTTTTGTTTTGACAAAATACTTTCCAAGGCATCTACCAATCAAAGACTGAAGATCCTTTCCAAGGCATCTACCAATCAAAGACTGAAGTGCTTGGCAAAAACCATTTTTCTCAATCAAAGATTTCAAGATCCTTGTACCAAGCCATCTCTCCATCAATGATTGAAGAATTCAAACAACCCTTGTTCAAACCACAAGATTTTAATTTAGAAATTGGAATGATGAGATTCTAGATTGCTTCCATGTCTTGATGCTCAAATTGTCCTTTACCAGGGACATGGCTAAGTACTTAGGTTTTACACTCTGCAGAGGTGGTGCACTTTCCCCACAAGACTTGGTTTCCCAAGACAAGATCTTTCAGAAGCTTTCCCTTAGACCAAAATGGACGCGCTCCAACCTATCAAACACTACCACCCACTGTCCATATGGCTAAGTTCTTGCAACCTATATGATCATGGCAGAGCCCATATTGCCAAGTGGTTGCACTTGAAGCTTCTCAACATTTGACATCTCAAATCCCTTTGTTCCTGGGTGGCATACCACAAGTGAGATACACAATCCAAGTCCATGGCATTGTGAACCACTCAACCAATCTCCACCAAGCAAGCCCATTCCACCCAGGGGATTCATTAACTTAGTTGTTTTATTAAAAAACATATGTCCTTAGACTTAGAGATTTTTCCATAGTGTGAATATATTTTCCACCCATGTTTTCTATTAGCTAGGCTAAGCTTGATAGTAGTAGGAATCTTAACTTAGGAAAATCCTACTAAGGATTCATCTACTAGGTTTTCCTATAGCAAGATCTATACTTAGCAAAATCCATGCAAGTTTACTTAACAAAATCACTAATGCATAGAAAAAGTAATGGGAAAAGAGTATGAAGCATCACTTGCCTTTTGGTAGGGAATGGTGGTTCACTCCTTGATCTTGCTAGTCTCTCACTTCACTACAAATCAATCAAGCAAACACAAATTCAATTCACATTCCAAACCAAAGTCAAACAAACAATTCTTCACACACACAAAGTAATGGAATCTAAGTCATGCATGGGAGCATGCACAAGATAGTTTTATTTTGCAAAGGGTTCTCAATGGGGTTTCTAAACTTTGTAAGATCCAAATTGGTCATTTACCAAGGTGGCAAAGTCATTAGCAAGAGGGTTTTGTCCAAAAACTATTTTTACATCCATTCATCATTTCATGTGGTGAAAAATGTTTTTATTAAGGCAAAACTCTTAGGTTGTTCACCAAATGAGTTGCTATTGCAAAGCTTGGTGTTTTTGGGGTCAGTAGGTTTGGTCCAAAACATTTCCTTAAAGTTTTCTTTTCATAAACATTTTTATAACAAAAACCATTCTTTTTATTTGGCTAGAAAATGACTAAGTCAAGTAATCTAACCTAAATCTTACAAAAATCATTTCTAACACCAAGGGTTGGTTCCTAGGGTCAGTAAGATCACAACAAACCATTTTGCAAAGGTTTTAATCCAAAAATCATTTTTAAACAATTTTTCTAATCTAAACAAGTACACAAATGTTTCTGCAAATTCAAACAAGCTAACAGATACTATTTGTCAAACTAAGGGCATGGTTGGTTAGGGCTTGTTCTCCTGAATCCATTGATATAAAATTTGCAAAATTTGGACGTGTGGTTTGAAAGTTATAGCAATTACAAATTTGTATTCTAATCAGATCAAAATTCTATTTTAAATCGAATCCTGAACACGTGGCTGCTTCTGATTGGGCAATACCGTTTCGTGTGGATCGCGTGATACAGGCCACAGGATTAAAAGGAGCGTGTGCGGCTCAGATGGTCGCGTACCCTTTCGAGGGGATCTAATCCTAGCCAGTCAAAACACATCCTACGGCTACAGCGTGTTTGCCAGAAACTGGCGGCGAGACATTGCCGGCGAGCGGCGGAGCGGCCAGTTGGCGGCGGCGCTGGCGATGCAGGAAGCAGGGAAGTGTAAGGTGATGCTTACCAGGCTCAGGAGATCACGGCGAAGCTCAAGGTACTCGCGGTTGGTCAAGGGGCGTACTAGGGTTGCAGTAATTCCTCGCCGGAGTTGCGAACGGCGTCAGGTGGTCCTGGTTGCGGTCGGAGGCGCCGATCATGAGAAGCTAAACGGAGGGCACGATTAGGTGCGCAAGACCAAGGTGAAGCTGCTAGCATGATCGGGAAGCAAAGGGGCGGCCGGTCTCTACCTGGGGTTGTCGTCGGTGAAGAAACAGGCGGCGGCGCTGTCAGAGCTAGTCCAAGCCCAAGCTCTGGGGTGCCCGCGGTTGAACGAAGTGTACTAGGAGATGCTCCAAAGAGTGGGGAGACTGCTAGGTTGCATAGAAAGGCAGGAGGTGGAGTGTGTTGGCCGGAATCGGCGAGAACGGTCGTCGGAGGCAGAGGGAGTGGCTGACGAATTACGGCAGCCTGGGGGCGTGCTTGGGGAAGGAGGCAGAGGGGAAACGGAGAGGAGTGACTGGCGATTTAACACGCGTGATCACTGCAGGTTTTACTCATGGCATTAAAGCGAATTAAGTCGGAGGAATCAAGTCTGCAACGGCGAAGTGAGAGGAAGAACAGCTCGTGGGGTGGGGAAGAAGAGGGCCGGTGGTGGGGTCTGGTGGCAGTGAAAGAAAGGAAGAAAGGGAGGGGTCCACATGTCTGTTGCTCCGCGGGTCAGATTATGGGTGCAAACCGTTTTCCTTCGGGGAGGGAGGAAGCTGGGCTGGATTGGGCTGTGTTGGGCTAGTTGGGCCAGATTTGGTGGGCTGTTCTATTTTTTCTGTCTAATTCTTTTTCTTTTTCTATTTCTATTTCCTGATTTGTTATTTCAAACAATTCTCAAGCATTCATAACAATTCAAATTTTCACCAAACATTGTAGCTAAGAATTTGGTTCTGTTTAGTGACCTGAACCAAAATCCTAAATAAAAGTAAATAATATTTTAATCTTTTTAGGTTCCATCCTTAATTAAATAAGTAGGCCATGGTTTATTAATTAAATAGAGTTTGATATAATTAATAAAATCCTCATTTGAAATCCAATTATTTTCAAAATCAAATCAGTAGGTATCATTTGGAAGTAAATAATACTTGGATACTTGTTTCAAACAAAATATTATTTTACTTTAGGGTCCAATATTAATTAAATAAAATGGGCCAAGGTTTATTAATCAAATAGGATTTGATTTTATTAATAAAATCTTTATTTGAAACCTAAATATTTTCAAAACCAAATCAGTGGGTTTTATTTGGGAAATATAGAATACTTGGAGATTTGTTTTAAAATAACATTTTATTTTAGGGTCCATTATTAATTAAATATAATAAACTTTCATTATTATTTCAAATAGGTTTTATTTTATTGAGATATTTATTTTGAATCCAATATAAAGCCAAAACATTTTAGTAGATTTTATTTGTGAATTTCAAATAATTGGGAAAACTTATTTTAAATAATTTAATAAGTTTTGATGTTTCAATTTAAATTGGTAAAACCTTTTATCTTCAAATAAGGTTGGATGTTAAATCCTTATTACTTTATTTAAAATAAACTTTTATTATTTTAATCAAAGAATACTCTTTTGTTTCAAAATCTTGGCCAAGCTTAATTTGGCTTTATAAAATAATCCTTATTTATAAATCCATCTTTTCTTTTGAATACCAAATCCTTTTATTAAATGATCTAAAATAGTATTTCCAAAATATTTTATTTTCCTTTGTTAATTGTTTTATGTTTTTAAATCCTTTTGGGATTTAATTGTTCAAAATAGGTTTGAAGATTCCTATTGGAATTCAAAAAGTTTCTTCTGGCCCTGAAAATCAAACAAAGTTTTATTTTATTCATTTATTTTCACATTACAAGATTTGGAAAATCTTGGGATGTGACATGACTAAACCTCTTCCACGAGAAAAACATGATCAGCACCTTAGTGCCATGGGTGTTAGATTGTTGCCAGATGTAAACTAGATTATTGACTCTAGTGCAAGTGGGAGACTGTTGGAATTATGCCCTAGAGGCAATAATAAAGATGTTATTATTATAACTCTTGTTCATGATAAAGTTTATATTCCATGCTAGAATTGTATTAAGCGGAAACTTTGATACTTGTGTGGTTTATGAACAACACAGTGTCCCTAGTATGCCTCTATGGACTAGCTCATTGATTAATGATGGTTAAGGTTTCCTAACCATAGACATGAGTTGTCGATTAATAATGAGATCATATCATTGGGAGAATGATATGATGGACAGACCCAAATCAAGCAGAGCAATTAGATCATGTCATCGTGTTCATCTTTGCGAAGCTTTTTCTTATGTCAAATATTGTATTCCTTAGACCATGAGATAATGCAACTCCCAGGTATCGGAAGAAAGCTTTGAGGTCATCATACATCATCCTATGAGAGGGTGATCATAAAGGTGTCTCTCAGGTGATCGAAAAGTATCTGTTGGGTTGTATGTATCGAGATGGGATTTGTCCCTCCCAAGTCGGAGAGATATACTTCGAGCCCACTCGGTAATCGATATCAACACCGCTTTCAAGCACGTGGTTAAGGAGTTAATCACAAAGTGATATCGGATTACGGAACGAGTAAAGTACTTGCTGTGAACGAGATTGAACTAGGTATGCCGATACCGACGATCGAATCTCGGGCAAGTAAAATATCGCGTGACGAAGGGAATATATATATGGGATTAATTGAATCCTCGCATCGTGGTTCATCCGATATGATCATCGATGAATGTGTGGGAGTCAATATGGGTTTCCAGACCCCGATGTTGATTATTGATAGAAGATCATGTCTGCATATTCTCGAACCCGTAGGGTCACACACTTAACGTGTCTCGACGCTAGGATAGAATGGATATTTGGTTTATGAGTTTTTGTTCGGAGTCTCGGATGAGATCTAGGACTTCACGAGAGGTTCCGGAATGGTCCGGAGAATAAGATTCATATAAGGGAAAGCAATTTTTGGATTTCATAATTGTTCGGTATTGTACCGGAAGCTTCTAGAACCTTCTGGAGTGGGACCAACGTGGCCCCACTTGTCGGGAGGGCGCGTGGGCCTACGAGGGAGTGCCCTGGCCGCATTGGGCCAGGGGCACAAGGCCCCATAGGCCTAGCCGGCCAAACCCTAGGGGAAACCCTAGGGAAACCTTCTAGAAGGAAGGGGAAAACTTGCCCCCACTCCAACCCTTGGGGCCGCCGCCCTAGGGCTTGGAGGAGGGGCCAAGGGGGACGGCCAGCCCCCTATATATAGAGGGCAGGGGCGCATCCCTCCTCCCCCACTCCTTCAACCCTAGCCGACATACTGCTGCCCTCCAGATCTCTCTCTCTCTCTCTCTCTCTCTCTCTCTCTCTCTCTCTCTCTCTCTCTCTCTCTCTCTCTCCTGACTGCGCGTAGGCGAAGCCCTGCCGCAGAAGCTCTCCACCTTTGCACCATGCCGTCGTGTTGTAGATCCAATCTATCTCTCCATCCCACTTGCTGGACCGAGGAAGGAGGAGACATCTAGGTGTCGTACGTGTGCATCTCTCGGAGGCATCGCCACTTGTGGTGTTGGATCGGATCGAATCGCGAGGAGGAGAAGCTAGTACGACTACATCAACCACGTTCCGTTGAACGTTCCGCTAAGCGAATCTTCAAGGGTATGAAGATCTCATCTATCCTCCCTCATTGTTTGCATCTCCTAGATTAGATCTTGGCTTTCCCGTTCGCATCCGTAGATTTTTTTTGATTTACTATCTTTGAAACCCTTCAAAGGACCGATTGCGGAAGCGCTTAACGCAGCCGGAAGGATCGTCTACGCGATCTTGAGATCGGCAAGAGTACGACTACATCACCCACGAGAATCTTCTCTCATTAACCGCTCTGGAATCTTCGAGGGTGAGTTCCTCTATCGACTAGTTGCTACAATCTAGTAGATAGATCTTGGCTTGTTTGTTTGCATGCGGTAGAATTTTTTTGTTTTCCATGCTACGAACCCCTACAGTGGTATCAGAGTCGTGTCTATATGTAGATCTGTTGCACGAGTAGAACACAATGGTCATTGTGGGTGGTGGTGCTTTTATTATCAATTGCTTCTTGTGTACTTTGCATCTTGCGGTATGATGGGATGAAGCGGCCCGGGCTAACATTACATGACATCGTTCATGAGACTTTCTCCATGCTCAACATGCAACTTGTATTGCATAAGTGGGTTTGCAGGTGCCTGTCTCTCCCATCATAGTATAGATCCAATTTACAACGGGCACTTGATAGTTCAAGCATCAACGTTGTGGTTCTTGTTCGTAAGTTAGAGCGACACTTATTGAAAGCCCCAAACCACGTAAAATATGCAAAGAAAATGTAAGGTTCCCAACCTTTAATAAGGTAGAGATCCCTGTGTTTACAATGCTAGTCCTTGGATCAATAGATAGCATCCACAGTTAAGATGTAATATCAAGAAACAAAGGTCATAATACAACTTTATAACCAGGAATAAAATAATTTATTACATATTACATAGCTCATTTGGCTATCACATTACAATGCAGCAGAATATAACAATAGCATGGGGTCCTTCATCTTCAAAGTGCCACATGCAAACATGTTGGTTGTAGACTTGTAATCCTATTTCACCACACTTCACTAATATCAAACAAACCTGCAACAGAACAAGTTACAGCCACAAGGGTCAATACATTTGAATTGTATTGGCAAGTGATATTATGGTAGTATAGTGGAGTCTATCATCTATATGCATTTGGCTAAGTGGAGCTTAGGCTTGCCTTGCTCAAAATAGATTTTCCTTATCTTTTGAAAACTCTAAGTTTTTGCTTGACAAAAATCACCCAAGGCATCTCCCAATAGAAATTGGTGATCCTTCAACCCTTGTTCAACCACAAGATTTTAACTTAGAAATTGGGATGAGGAGATTCTTGATAGCTTCCATGTCTTGATGCTCAAATTGTCCTTTACCAGGAACATGGCTAAGTACTTAGATTTTACACTCTGCAGAGGTGGTGCACTTTCCCCACAAGACTTGGTTTCACCAAGAAAAGGTCTTTCAGAAGCCTTCCCTTAGACCAGAATGGACGCGCTCCAACCTATCAATCCCCTACCACCAACTGTCCATTTGGCTAAGTTATTGCAACCTATATGATCCAGGCAGAGCCCATAATGCCAAGTGGCTGCACTTGAAGCTTCTCAACATTTGACATCTTAAATCTCTTTGTTCCTGGGTGGCCATCCACAAGTTAGATACACAAGGTAAACCATAGAAATGGGCCTTATGAACCACTCAACACAAACCATTCCTTCCATTCCACCCAGGTGATTCATTCACTTAGTTGCTTTATTAAACAAAACACAAGTCCTTGACTTAGAAACTTTCCATAGTATGAAAATAATCCACCCTTGTTTTCTACTAGCTAAGCTAAGCATGATAGTAGTAGGAATCTTAACTTAGGAAATTTCTACTAAGGTTTCATCTACTAGGATTTCCCATGGCATGGTTTATACTTAGCAGAAATTCCATGCAAGTCCTACTTAGAAATATCACTAATGCAGAGTGAAAATAATGGGACAAAAGTATGAAGTATCACTTGCCTTTTTGGTAGAGAATATAAGTTCACTCCTTGATCTTGCAATGTTCACACTCTTCAAATTCCACTACAATCAATCAAGCAAGCAATATTTTAATCTACCATTCAAGCAACATCACATAAAATAATAGAAACAAAACAATGCATGCAAGCATGCCAAACTTTGTTTTATTTACAAAAGTGGTTTATAATAGGTTATAAACATTCTAAAACACTTATTGGTCATTTTATAAAGTGGCAAAACTATTTGCAAAAGATTTTACCTATAAACCATTTTTAAACCAAAGCATTATTTTATGTGGTTGAAAAATGCTTTTATTAAGGCAACAATCAATAGGTTTCATCAAAATATATTTTTAAATAATAAAACCTTGTGTTTAGGGTCTGAGAGTTTAAATCAAAACATTTCCCAAAGGGTTTCCTCCAAAAGCATTTTTAATATAAAAACATTATTTTTATTTGACTAGAAATGCTTTAAATCAAAGATTTATTCTTTTGCTTCACCACATATGTTTTTGAAACCACAAATTGATTTCTATGGTCAGTAGGTTCAGAACAATCAATTTGCCAATGTTTTTATCTCAAAAATCATTTTAGAACAAATTTTATATTCTAAATATGCCTACACAAGTTTCTGCAAAAACAATCAACTTAGCAGAAGCATTTTACTAAACAAAGTGCATGGTTGGAAAGTACTTGTCTTGCTGATTCCATTGATATAAAATTTGCAAAATTTGGACGTGTAGATTAAAAGTTATGCAATTTACAAAATCAAACAACTAATAGAACAAATCCTGTTTTTAAAACAAAGTCTACGTGGAGCAATCTCATTGGGCGGTACCGCTTCGGTTGGATCAACCTCTCTGGTGCATTGGATATAATTACGATCGTGCGGCACAGATCTGTCCATACCCTTTCGGTTAAGTTTCTATGGCAACCCTTTGATCAAGATCCTACGGATCATAATTACTGGACATACACTTGCGGCGCTAGCGGTGGTGAACGGCGGTAGCGCGCTCAGTTGATGTCGGTGTCGGCGTTACAGGAAGCGAGAGAACGAGGGGAGAAGCTCACCGAGTTTGCCGTGGTGTGGGGATGCTCAAGGTGGTTGTTGTCGGCTCAGGGGCGCACGGTACTGGCGGGTATTGCTCGCCGGAGTTCACGTCTGCGTCCGGTTTGTCTGTTCGTCGTCGGAGGCAAGTCTACGGTTCACGCCAAACCAAACAAGCAACGCTATTAGGTTCGCGAGAGAAAAGCGAATACGGGAGTATCAGCCAGAGGGGATGGGGCGGCCAGGAGTTACCAGGGGGTTTTGCCGGAGAGGTAGCAGACGACGGCGGCGTGCATAGGTCGTCCTTGCCGACGCTCTGGGGCAAGCGCGGCCAGGCTGGCACCACGGGTAGATGCGCACTAGTCTGGGGAGTGATATCGCGTGCACCAGGGGCAGGATACGGTCAGTGATGCAGCCCGACCTACGGTCGTTACTACATCAATGTGTCCAACTTACGCCAAGTCGCCATGGACTTCAAAGGTGAATCCGTTCCTCTATGCAAGCCCACTTCCTACCCTATTGAATGGTATGCTACTTCATACTCCGTCACATATGCATGATAGGTTCACACCGACCAGTACAGAGGCAAGGGAGGAATCCCGGAACATCAAGCCCGACAAGATGGAGGCTTGGAAGAGGAGACGGAAGAAGACAGGTCGGCAGCTGCCAGGTCCAAGCGGTACTACCGGTTGTCGGAACCGGTACTACCGGTCAGCGGTACTACCGCCCCCTTCTACCGCTCGCTACTAACGGCTCCAACGGATGCTCCAAGACCGCAAGCAGTACTATCGGTCCCAGAGCGGTACTACCGGTGATGACCGGTACTACCGGTCCTAAGTCCCAGACTACGGTCATGTCTCACAAGCACCAGTTGGGCCACAGCCTATGTATTCCCCTTTACTTACCTATTCGCCTAGTTTATCCCCAAACTACCCTTGTTTAGTGGTTGGCCTATAAATAGAGCCCCCACCCCTCATGTATCCCTTAGGCATAGATGATAGACTAAAGACAACCCCCATTGTGGAATCTCTAGTTTTGCCTCATCCCCTTTACCAAGGGTACCGACTATCGTCACCAACCTCGATTGGACTTTGTATCACGCATCCATCGTTGAACAAGGCCTTGGAGTTCGATGTCACGTCTCCAAGTTGTCAAGACCCTCCCCAAGGTGTTCTTCCCTCTCCGATGTGGATTTGAGGGAGCACGTTGACCGATCTTTCCTTGCGAGGATTCTATCGGACCGGTGGCAGCCGTTCGGGAGCAATCGGCCTTGTATCGTGTGAGTTTTTGCGTGTGTTCATCGTGTTCTTCGCGAGGTGTGTGTTCGCTTCCGCTACCTTCTCCCTTTCCCCTCGCTTTCCCATCGATTTGACCACGAGATCCGTGAAGGTCGGGCACCCAAGAGGTTAACCCTCCATCATCTGGTATCAGCAGCTTTTGGTTGCCACGGATTTCTCATCGATTTGGTCTTTTCCCCATAAATTCGAAATTTCCACCAAAAATAGCCCCAATTCGTGTTTTGGATCGATCTGTGATTTGAGTGCGTTTTGGTAGGTTTTGATCCGTGGATTGCTTGCTAAACTTGTTGATCTACCTTCCTTTGCGTTCCCATAGCCTAATTCCTTGATTTCCCCCTTCGATTTGGTGTTTTTCTTGAAGATTTTCCGCCCAAATCACCCCAAAATCGCGAAAACGAGTCAAAACTGGGAGTTTCAGGTCCAAGCGGTACTACCGGGTCCAAAATCCGGTACTAACGCACTTAACCGGTACTACCGGGCCCAAAAGACCGGTACTACCGCCCCATACAAATCAAAAACAGCAAGTTCCAGATTTCAGCCTCTCACCGTTTTGGGCATAACTTTTGCATACGAACTCGGATTTTGGTGTTCTTTAGCTCGTTTCGAAGAGGAGAAGGAGCCCTACATCATCATCCACGTGGTTCATGCTATCTACTCCATACAAATTCCGTGATCAAGGCGGAATCCAACAATAAAGGGTGAAGATCGTCGACGAAAGGTATAAACATTCCGCGACTTCTCCCCACTTGCATTCCTTTGTGAACCCCACTATCTTTGCGAGCAACAAACACCTATTGAGACTAGTTCCTATTATGATTGCTTGGGCTATGCACATTTGATACCTTGTAGAATTCCGAGCAAACATTGTGAGCGCTATCTCATATAGTTATCTTGTATAGTTGTTGGCACAAGGAAGAGGCAAGTGAAAAGAAAAAAATAGAAAAAGAAAAAGAAAGAGATACACATGTGCCTCATAGAATAGGAAGCTTAAGCTCGATGAGCATCATATAGGTGGTACTTATTGTGCATATCTTGTAGCCCACCAATTTTGTGCAATCGAACTAGCGTCTCTCCTTGTACTTGTGTGACACGAGCTTATAGTCTTCGCTAGGTAATCATTTGGTTCTTAGCTCACTTTCTCCGTCGCACAAGCCCTATTTATCCCACCGTGTGTTTTTCCTTGTACATATTTCCTATCTTGTGGATTGACTTGTTTTGCTTTGTGATCATTGTGGTTCTTTACTTGCCATTACAACATCTTGATTTCGGATTGGTTCTTGACATGCCACTTTCCATACCTATCCACCATAGGCCTTGTGTGTGTGTATTTTTTGGTTCGTAGTTGGTTTTGGTGTTCCGCATGAACTTCACTTTGCTTGGTTTATTGCTCTCAAGTGTGGCCACTTGCACGATACGATCTTCCAAGGTAAAGTAAGGTTTGACGTTGTATCCCTAACTCCCACTACCACTTCCATATACACCGCTTGGTCTTGTGCATCATGTCTAGGGACTCCGGAACCGAGGATGATATCTATGAAGAATCAATGATGAGCCACCATGACTACGACTCCACAAGTATAGAGGACATGACGGAGCACAACACCGACAATGGCTCCGCATGCTTTGAGGACCCAGAGCACTACACCTACGACGACTCCACATGCATGGAAGACATGGAACTCTACGTCGATAATGGCTCCTCATGCATGGAGCCTATGGAGAACTACACCGACAATGGCTCCACATGCTTGGGTGATATGGAGTACTACACCAAAAATTACTCCCCAATCATGGATGACTTCGAGTGCGAAATCGATGACGCCTCGCCAAGCATGGAGGACACGGAGAACTTCATCAACTTTGATGGCTCTTCCATGAGCCATGAAGAATTCCGCCACCGTGTGGAGATGGAAGCCTACTACGCGAAGCAAGAAGAGGCGCATCATCAAGATTCCATGACCTTCAAGGCCAAGCGTGCCACACCAAAGGGCACCACCTACTTCGATGATCCACCTCCAAGGCGACATGTGCCACCACCTAGATGGCTTCAAGCGCCACCATCTCCAAGGCACCAAGCTCCATCACCTCCAAGGCGTCAAGCTCCACTATCTCCAAGGCGCCAAGCTACATCACCTCCAAGGCGCCAAGATCCACCTCCTATCCAAACAAGAGTGGCGTCCAAACATCGTATACATCAAGAGGCGCCAAGAAACAAGAATCTTCATCGACAAACATCCTCTCATGAGCATCGCCACCATAAAGAGGATACAAGAAATCGCCTAAGGCATCTTCGCCACCAAGACGAAGAATTAAAGATGAGCACCAACCATAATGCTCAATAAAGCTCAAGAAGGCACCACAAGCACAAGAAGAGTGCCAAGGCAAGTGATCATCGTCGCGAGTGTCATGTGGACGACCAAGTGCGCCACCTACATCAACCATCGGCAAGGCACGCCAATGACCTCCGTCGACACCATCACAAGGCACCTTCAACTTCTAGTGCCACCACCAAAATGGCACCAAGAGAAAGCCTTCCTCCACGCCATCAAGCTTCAACGCCTACGCTTGACTTCTACGGCCTCGCGAACGAGGAAAATGTAGACGCCTACTTCGCCAAGTTGGATAGCATGAGCCTACCTCCACCACTACTACGAGATGGCCACAAGACGGTCGAGCATGGGATTTTCCCTTCGACCATGGAGGAGAGCAATGATGCCCATCTTATGGCATCCAACCTTGGAGGCGACAAGGTCAAGAATGGTGAGCATGCGATTTTCCCTTCACCAAAGGAGGCGCATGGAGTTGAGGAACCCGAGCCTACCCCCATATGCTTGAGTGATGATGTGGTACTAATCCCATGTGAGTATGAGAGCCACTTAGCCCACTTGAGTGAGAACAAGAGTGAGATGAGTGACTCCACCTTATTTGAGATTGAGTGCTTCCACTTGGAGGGCATGAGCGATACTCCTAGTGAGTTGAGAGTGGTAGTTGATAGGTCAAGTGAGACCATTTCGATTTCTAACAACTTACCCTCTACCTCTAGTGTGTTCTATTGTGTTATGCTAGGTTCCATGGATGAAGAAGCGCCAAGCCATGAAGCAATGATGCCTCAATTGGAGAAGATGTACATGGTAGATGCTATGCCATGGATACATCAAGAAGATGAAGTCGTCCACAAGGAGGCCACTACTTCCACAACACCCACTTCATATGAGAGGTATGAACAAGGTAACAATAAGGGTGTTGATGATGCCATGATCCCACTAGTGGACATGATGAATTGTGAGGATATGCATGCTATGGATGATACTTGTGACATTACATATGCTTCATCCACATTCCCATGTGATGCTTTGCCTTTGCATAATATTGATCATGTGGAATTGTTTGATTGCGATATCATCATAAACATGCCATGCTATGCATCTTGTGTGTATCCTCCAATTGCTTTGGACTTGCCTTGTCATGCTAGTCATTCAATTTCTCCTGTTGCTTGCGATAAGATGAATGCTTGCTATTTCACTTGTTTTGCTTGCAACAATATTGATCATATGCGTTCTAATGAGATGGCCCCCATAGCTTTCTCAATTTTTGGAGATTTTGATGATTGCCATGATAAGCATGTTCCCCACTTGCATACTCACCATGCATCTATTTCATACTTGATTGACATTAATGGTGATGTGCACAAGAAGATATAGGTCATGATGGATGATGTGTATCTCTACCATGCACACACATTCTTCCTTTTGTGTATGATGTGTGTAGGTACCCGCATTATCATGTCAACCTCGGTTGAGCACGAGTTGACAAAAAGAGCTCTTGAGAGAATCCCACAAGTGAGTTCAAGATCGAACCCAGCTCTGATACCTTTTTCATGCTTTGCATCTTTCATGTTGGCAAATTGCTCTTTCCTATGGTTTGATTGCAAGCATGTTAATGGTATTATCTCCCCTCGTGACATTCATGTTTCTTCGCATTTAGATAATGATGCTTTGTGTGTTGCAACAAAACTGTTGAACATTTTCTCTTTCCAATGTTTTGTGTGCACCCACAATTCCATTAAGAGCATGTATTGTCATGAGAGCTTCCAAGAATCTCGTCTTGTTGTTGCAACAAACATAAGGACCACTAGCTCTTTCATTTGGTTTGTTTGCAAACATAATACTTTTGTTTTGGATATGCTTCCTTGTGTGTTTTTGCCAAATTCTCCTAGTCTTGCATCAAAGATGTTGTTGGAAATTTGGATCCAATGCTTTGAATGCCCCACTTCTATGTTATATGGAGTTTTTGAGTTTCCACATTTGGATGATGTTCAAACGATTTCCATGCACTTTGACCTTGCATATGCATCCCATTTTCTATACATGCATTATGCTAATAGTGTTGTGAAGAAGAATGGACATGCCACATTTGACATGCTCCACTATCACACACGAAAATATTTTGCTTGGTCTTTGTTGTGTGAAGGTACAAGTGCATACACGTCAACCTCTACCAACCCTGTGTTGACAAGAAGAACCGAAGAGAGTTACCTATGGCTACCCTTCATCGAGCTATCTCTACAAGCTAAGGTGACTTCCTTCTACTTGAGGACTCATGCTATAATGTTCATGAATTGGCTACGCTTTGAGTGTTGCTTCGCTTTTGTCGTGAGCTTTGTAGGCTTCATGGAAGGTGAAGGAACATTGAAGTGTTGTCAAGTCAATCTTCCCGAGGACGACTATATGGTGAACCCCAGGATCAAGGATGTCCTTCGACCTCTTCTACTTCGTGATGAACATGGAGAGTCGAGGACGACTCTTTTTGAAGGGGGGAGATGATGCAGCCCGACCTACGGTCGTTACTACATCAAGGTCTCCAACTTACGCCAAGTCGCCATGGACTCCAAAGGTGAATCCGTTCCTCTATGCAAGCTCACTTCCTACCCTATTGAATGGTATGCTACTTCATACTCCGTCACATATGCATGATAGGTTCACACCGACCAGTACGGAGGCAAGGGAGGAAGCCCGGAACATCAAGCCCGACAAGACGGAGGCTTGGAAGAGGAGACGGAAGAAGACAGGTCGGCAGCTGCCAGGTCCAAGCGGTACTACCGGTTGTCGGAACCGGTACTACCGGTCAGCGGTACTACCGCCCCCTTCTACCGCTTCATCGACGGGCTCCAACGGATGCTCCAAGACCGCAAGCAGTACTATCGGTCCCAGAGCGGTACTACCGGTGATGACCGGTACTACCGGTCCTAAGTCCGGTACTACCGGTCATGTCTGCCTGCGCGCACCAGTTGGGCCACAGCCTATGTATTCCCCTTTACTTACCTATTCGCCTAGTTTATCCCCAAACTACCCTTGTTTAGTGGTTGGCCTATAAATAGAGACCCCACCCCTCATGTATCCCTTAGGCATAGATGATAGACTAAAGACAACCCCCATTGTGGAATCTCTAGTTTTGCCTCATCCCCTTTACCAAGGGGACCGACTATCGTCACCAACCTCGATTGGACTTTGCATCACGCATCCATCGTTGAACAAGGCCTTGGAGTTCGATGTCACATCTCCAAGTTGTCAAGACCCTCCCCAAGGTGTTCTTCCCTCTCCAATGTGGATTTGAGGGAGCACGTTGACCGATCTTTCCTTGCGAGGATTCTATCGGACCGGTGGCCGCCGTTCGGGAGCAATCGGCCTTGTATCGTGTGAGTTTTTGCGTGTGTTCATCGTGTTCTTCGCGAGGTGTGTGTTCGCTTCCGCTACCTTCTCCCTTTCCCCTCGCTTTCCCATCGATTTGACCACGAGATCCGTGAAGGTCGGGCACCCAAGAGGTTAACCCCTCCATCAGTCAGGGTTCGCCGGAATCGTCGCGGATGTTCGTCGGAGGCAGTGGGGTTCGGGTGAGTAATTCGTGCAGCCTGGTGGCGGGGAGGGTGTGGCGACGGAGGGGAAAGAGAGAGGGCGTCGAGGCGCTTTAACAAGCGTGGTCGCAGGGGGTAGAGGCTGCGTCAATGCGGCGAATTAAATCGAGTTTTATTAGGCTGAAAACGGCCGGTGAGGTGAGGGGGAGAAGAAGTCGCGGCGGGTGAGGAAGAAAGCTAGGAGGTGGGACCTGGCTGTCTGCGAGAGAGAGAGAGAGAGAGAGAGAGAGAGAGAGAGAGAGAGAGAGAGAGAGAGAGAGAGAGAGAGAGAGAGAGAGAGAGAGAGAGAGACGGGGTGGGGTCTGGTTGTCATCCACAGTGTGGGTCGATTCGTGGGTGAAAACGGTTCACTCCGGGGGGTGGAGAGATGGGCTGCTGGGCTTTAGTGGGCTAGCTGGGTTGAGCTGCTCCTTTTCTTTTTTTTATCTGATTCTTTTTCCTTTTCCATTTCTTTTATTCTGTTTGATTTTGATTAATCAATTTAAACATCTTTTGAATTTCAAACTTCAACCAAACTTTATGTATATT
The DNA here is from genome assembly GCA_030063025.1 of Avena longiglumis. Classification (NCBI taxonomy): domain Eukaryota; kingdom Viridiplantae; phylum Streptophyta; class Magnoliopsida; order Poales; family Poaceae; genus Avena; species Avena longiglumis. The sequence goes on from CP125977.1 coordinate 125,969,927, forward strand.
CAAATACTGTTTAATAGTTCATTTTAGAGTCAAAATTAGAATAATTTATTTATCCTTTTTAGGGTATAATAATTATTTAAAACAAGGCCTTTGCTTTGAATTCAATTAATATCAAATATATTTTTAGTCCTTATTTGATTTCAATTTTTCACAAAAAACCTTTTCAGTAAGTTTTATTCATTTAATAGGGTGTCAAATAATGCACTTTGAATTATTTGGAATATTTTTAATATCATTTGTTAATCATTAAAAATTGGGTATTTGTCTTTATTCCAATGAAATTAAATATAGTTTTAATTCCATAATTTTTATTTAGGTGGATTCCTTGATTCCACTTTATGTTAATTGAATGACTTTTAATTCACTTGGGTAAACTCCAAATACTATTTTCCCATGATTTAAAATAATCATTCTTATTAGGGATTTTATCTTTATTCCAAATAGAAATAGAATTTGGTTAATGCCACTTTATTTTATTTGGAAAATTCTTTATCCATTTCTTTTATTTGGATTTGGATTATTCATTCCATTTGTTTAGGGATTAGGCCAAGATTTAGTTTGGTCTTTAAATATTTCTTGTTTAATATTTCTATCTTTATCTTCTAAAATCCATATCTTTTTATTTGTAGATCCAAACTTGGTGTTTCCAATTTGTAAAAATCTCATTTGATATTTATTTATCCTTTTAAATATCTTTAGAATTATTTTCTCACCATTTGGTATGGATTTTAGATAGGTGCTTTATTAGCTTTGAAGATTCAATTTCCTTATCTTATTAAAGTCATAAGATTTTATCTATAGCTCCAAATTAAGTGAATCCAAATCCTATGGTTTTATAATATTTCTATTTGTCATTCTTGATCATTTTGAAATGTTTGTTTGACCAATTTATATGGATAAAATCTTTAGTCTTTGAGAGGGTTTTAGGGTTTTGGTTTATTTTCCAAATGTTTAAATTTCTAGATGCATTTATGAAGAATGCATTTCACTTGATTTGAATTTAGTTAGATTAAAACTTTATTCAAAGTTTGTTCAATATGGGATTTTAAGTTTCCACTTAGAAACAAAAGTTTCTTTTCACCCTAAAATTCAACAATTTTTTTTTTATTTTTTTTCACATTACAAGATTTGGAAAATCTTGGGATGTGACAGAAAATTAGAAGCGTCTAACTTTGTTTTGCAGGGGTGTGTTGTGATGTGATATGGCCATGATTGTGATTATATTTGATGTATGCAATGTTCCTTATTGTAAGTTAGCAACCGGCAGGAGCCATATGGTTGTCTTTAAATTCTGTTAAGACCCGCGTGTCTATTCAAAGTAGTTGTAATAGTTGAAGCTAGTGGACGACAACCATGAAATGGCGCCATTGATCTTGATGCTATGCCGGTGATGATGGAGATCATATTCGTGCTTGAAGATGGAGATCGGAAGCACAAGAAGAAAGGCCATATCATATCACATATTATTAATTGCATGTGATGTTAATCCTTTATGCATCTTGTATTGCTTAGTTAACGACGGTAGCATTATAAGATGATCCCTCAAGCACACAAATTTCATGTTTTAAAGTGTTCATCCTTAGTAAGCACCGTTGCTAAATCTCGTTGTTTCGAAGAACCACGTGATGATCGGGTGTGCTAGATTCTGCGAGTGTATACAACGTGAGCAAGCCAGATTTGCTCATGCGGAAGCTAAGGTTTGATCTTGACGAGCCTAGCATGTACAGACATGGTCTCGGAACACGGATCACCGAAAGGTAAAGCATGAGTCATATAGTAGATATGATGAACATGTTGATTGTTCGCCATTGAAGCTACATCAACTCTCGTGATGATCGGTTTTGATGTGGTGGATTTGGTTCGTGTGATCACTGAAACAATGTGATGGATATTGTTTTGAGTGGGAGTTCACCTAGATTAATTTAACTATTAATTAGAACTCAATTTGTCATAAACTTAGTCTAAACTATTGCAAATATGTTGTAGATCAATGGCGGCCCCTACCATCAATTTTAATGCGTTCCTAGAGAAAGAAAAGTTGAAAAACAATGGAAGCAACTTCGCGGATTGGTTCCGCAATTTTAGGATTGTCCTCAATGCTGGTAATTTGACCTATGTGCTTTGGATGCACATGGGTGACCATGCATATCGCTACCGATGAAGTAAAGAATGATTACCTCACCCGAAAGAATCAGTACTCCACAGTACAGTGTGCTATCTTGTATGGTTTGGAATCGGAGCTTCAGAAAAGGTTTGAGAACCATGACCCACATGATATTATCCGTGAACTCAAAATGATATTTGAGGCTCCCGCGGCAGTTGAGAGTTATGAGGCTTCTGAAAAGTTCTTTAACTACAAGATGGAAGAGGGTAGCTCCGTCAGTGAGCATGTGCTTAAGATGTCTAGGCACGCAAACAAACTCCAAAGTTTGGGTATAGTGATTTCTAATTCTTTGGGGATTCACCGTGTCCTCCAATCACTACGACCAAGTTACAAGAACTTTGTGATGAACTACAATATGCAAAACATGGACAAGACGTTGCGAGAGCTCTTCTCCATGTTGAAATATGCAGAAGTGGAGATCAAGAAAGAGCACCAAGTGTTGATGGTCAATAGGACCACCAAATTCAAGAAAGGCAAGTCTAAGCAAAAGGGAAACTTCAAGAAGGGCGGTAAGAAAGTTGCCACACCGGCGAAGAAGACCAAGGCTGGACCTAAGCCTGATACTGAGTGCTTTTACTGCAAGTGATAAGGTCACTGGAAGTGGAATTGCCCAAACTACTTGGCGGATTTTAAGAACGGCAACATCAAGAAGAAAGGTATATCCGATATACATGTTATTGATGTGTATCTCACTAGTACTCGTAGTAGTGCCTGGGTATTTGATACTGGTTCGGTTGCTCATATTTGTAACTCGAAACAGGTACTGCAGAATAAACGGAAGCTAGCAAAGAACAAGGTGACGATGCGCGTTGGAAATGGATCAAAGGTTGATGTGATCGCGGTCGGCATGCTACCTCTTCATCTACCATCGGGATTAGTTTTATACTTAAATAATTGTTATTTGGTGCCTACCTTGAGCATGAACATTATATCTGGATCATGTTTATTGCGAGACGGTTACTTGTTTAAGTCCGAGAATAATGGTTGTTCGATTTATATGAGTAATATGTTTTATGCACATGCACCTTTGATAGATGGTCTATTCTTATTGAATATCGATTGTAGTAGTATACACATAAATAACATTGAGGCTAAACGTTTGAAATTGAGCGATAACTCGAACTATATATGGCACTGTCGTCTTGGTCACATTGGAGTGAAGCGTATGAAGAAACTCCATTCCGATGGGCTTCTTGAATCACTTGAAAGATGCGAAGCATGTCTGATGGGTAAAATGACTAAGACTCCATTTTCTGGTATGATGGAGCGAGCTACGGACTTATTGGAAATCATACATACCGATGTGTCTGGACCAATGAGTGTAGCATCACGCGGTGGTTATCGTTATGTTCTTACCTTCACGGATGACTTGAGTAGATATGGGTATATCTATTTCATGAAACATAAGTCCAAAACTTTCGAGAAGTTTAACGAATTTCAAAGTGAGGTAGAGAATCAACGTAACAAGAAGATTAAATTTCTACGATCTGATCGTGGAGGTGAATATCTAAGTTACGAGTTTGGCGAGCATTTGAAGAAATGCGGAATACTTTCACAATTGACACCGCCGGGAACACCACAGCGTAATGGTGTGTCCGAACGTCGTAATCGAACTCTCTTAGATATGGTTCGTTCTATGATGTCACTTACAGATTTACCGCTATCATTTTGGGGTTATGCATTAGAAACAGCCGCATTCACTTTAAATAGGGCACCATCTAAATCCGTTGAAATAACACCGTATGAATTATGGTTTGGGAAGAAACCTAAATTGTCGTTTCTTAAAGTTTGGGGTTGCGAAGCCTATGTAAATAAGTTACAGCAGGACAAGCTTGAACCCAAAGAGGAAAAATGCGTCTTCATACGATACCCGAAGGAAACTATTGGGTATACCTTCTATCATAGATCCGAAGGCAAAATCTTCGTTGCTAAGAATGGATCCTTTCTAGAGAAGGAATTTCTCTCGAAAGAAGTGACTGGAAGGAAAGTAGAACTCGACGAGGTTGTTGAACCTTCTCTCGAACTTGCAAGTAGCGCAGCACCGGAAGTAGTTCCTATGGCGCCTACAACAATAAGAGAGGAAGCTAATGATGATGATCATGAAATTTCGGTTGAAGTTGCTATAGAGCCTCGCAGGTCAACGAGAAATCGTACCACTCCTGATTGGTATGATCCTGTTATGAGTGTCATGTTGGTGGACAACACCGATGACCCTGCGACATATGAGGAAGTGAGGATAAGCCCAGATTCCAATAAATGGCTAGAAGCCATGAAATCCGAAATTGGATCCATGTACGAAAACCAAGTATGGACTTTGGTGGACTTACCGGATGGCCGGAAGGCTGTCGAGAACAAATGGATTTTCAAGAAGAAAACAGATGCTGATGGTAATGTTACTGTCTATAAAACTCGACTTGTCGCAAAAGGGTTTCGACAAATTCAAGGAGTTGACTACGATGAGACTTTCTCACTTGTAGCGAAGCTAAAGTCTATGAGGATTATGTTAGCAATCGCTGCATATTATGATTATGAGATATGGAAGATGGATGTCAAAACAGCGTTCCTTAATGGAGACATTGATGAAGAGTTGTATATGATGCAACCCAAAGGTTTTGTCGATCCTAAAGATGCTAACAAGGTATGCAAACTTCAACGGTCCATATATGGATTGAAGCAAGCATCCCGAAGTTGGAATCAATGTTTTGATAAGGTAATCAAAAGCTTTGGTTTTATACAAACTTATGGAGAAGCTTGTATTTACAAGAAAGTGAGTGGGAGCTCTGTAGCATTCTTAATACTATATGTAGATGACATATTGTTGACTGGGAATGATGTAGAACTTCTTAATAGTGTCAAGTATTATTTGAATAATAGTTTTTCAATGAAAGATCTTGGCGAAGCAGCTTACATATTAGGCATAAAGATTTATAGAGATAGGTCGAGACGCCTAATATCATTGTCACAAAGTACATATTTGGACAAAGTTCTAAAGAGGTTTGGAATGGAAGATAGCAAGAAAGGGTTCTTGCCCATGTTGCCCAATACGACCTTGAGTAAAACTCAAAGTCCAGCAATGGCAGAAGATAGAGAAAGGATGAGTAAGACTCCTTATGCCTCAGCCATAGGATCTCTGATGTATGCCATGCTATGTACTAGACCCGACATTGCATATGCTGTTAGTTTGACTAGCAGATATCAAAGTGATCCAGGAGTGGATCATTGGACAGCGGTCAAAAACATCCTTAAGTACTTGAGAACAACTAAGGATATGGTTCTTTCTTATGGAGGTGATGAACATCTCGTTGTTAATGGTTACACCGATGCTAGTTGGAACACCGACCAGGATGATTCTAAATCTCAATCTGGATACGTATTTACTTTGAATGGTGCAGCAGTTAGCTGGAGGAGTGCAAAGAAAAGCGTTGTGGCGAGATCTTCAATTGAATCGGAATACATAGCTGCTTCGGAGGCTTCACAAGAAGCGATATGGATGAAGGAGTTCATTACAGAGCTCGGTGTGGTTCCAAGTGCGCTGGACTCAATGTTTATCTACTGTGATAACATGGGCTCCATAGCCAATGCACAAGAACCAAGGTCACATAAGAAGCTGAAGCACATTAAGCTACGTTTTCACGCTATTCGAGAACATGTCCAAGATGGTGACATAAAGATTTGCAAAGTACACACAGATCTGAATGTGGCGGATCCGTTGACTAAACCTCTCCCGAGGGCAAAACATGACGAACACCAAACTGCCATGGGTGTTCGGTATATTACCATGTAATCTAGATTAGTTGACTCTAGTGCAAGTGGGAGACTATTGGAGATATGCCCTAGAGGCAATAATAAATGTAGTTATTATTATATCTTTGTGTTTATGATAAATGTTTACATTCATGCTATAACAGTATTAACCAGAAACATTAATACTTGTGTGATTTGTAAACTAAATTAGAATCCCTAGTAAAGCCGCTTCATAATACTAGCTTGTTGATTAATAGATGATCATGGTTTCTTGATCATGAAAATTTGAGATGCTGTTAATAACAAGGTCATATCATTAGGAGAATGATATGATGGACATACTCCTATAGATAAGCGTAGCATAAAGATCAAGTCATTTTAATAGTTCAATTGCTATTAGCTTTCTGATACATAGTAACCTAATTCCTTTGACCATGAGATCATGCTTATCACCATCACGGGAAGGATGCTTTGATGACATCAAACACCACACCGTAACTGGGTGGCTATAAAGGTGGCATTGAGTGTTCGGAAAGTATGGGTTGAGACACATGGATCAAGAGTGGGATTTGTCCATCCATATGACGGATAGATATACTCTGGGCCCTCTTGGTGGAATGTCATCCAATTAGCTTGCAAGCATGTGACTGGCTCACAAGGGATCACATACCACGGGAACAAGAAAAGAGTACTTATCGGTAACGAGGTTGAACTAGGTATGCAGAGATACCGACGATCAAAACCTCGGATAAGTAAAGTATCGTGAGACAAAGGGAAATTGGTATCGTATGTAAGTGGTTCATTCGATCGCAAAGTAATCGTAGAAATATGTGGGAGCCATATGAATTTCCAGATTCCTCTATTGGTTATTGATCGGAGAAGTGTCTCGATCATGTCCGCATAATTCACGAACCGTAGGGAGACACAGTTAAGGATTCGATGTTATTGAGTAGTTATGGAATGATGAGTAAGAGACCGAATGTTGTTCTGAGTCTCGGATGGGATCCGGTATATCACGAGGAGATCCAGAATGGTCCGGAGAACAATATTCATATAAGGAAAGTCCTATTTTGGAGTTGGGGAATGATTCCGGTGTTTTCACCGGGAATGTTCTAGAAGGGTCCGGAAGGTCCGGCACTCCGGAGGGGAAGGGTACATGAATGTGTCATGACAATTTGGAATGGTTGCATCATGTACTAGGTCACTTGGCTGGGCAAAATAAAGGGAGAAATCAAATCCTAGTTTGAAAGTCAAACGCCAATTTGAAAAAGTCAAACGGCAAGTTTGCTTGGTGGAGGGAGAGTAGGAAACCTACTTGGGGAGGAAGTCTCCTCCCTCCACCCGCCGGCCAAGGAGGCCGACTTGGGGGAGGACTCCCTCCTCCCAAGCCGCACCCTCCCACCTATATAAGGAGGGGCAGGGCTGCCCCTCTCCCTCACACCCAACACACCCAAAACCCTAGCCCTAGCCGCCGGCCTCCTCCAAGTCGCCGCCGCCTCCTAGGGTTTCTCCAACTCGCCTCCTAGGGTGCCTCTAAACCATAGATCACCAAGGCCTCTCTCATACTCCATGATACTCGCTCTAGCTTAAGGCGAAGCCCTGCGATATCTCCCCTCTACTTCCGGTACCACGCCGTCGTGCTGCCGGAATCGCGAGGAGAGTGCTACAACCTCCGCTGCCTGCTGGAACAAGGGAGAGGAAGGTCTTCATCGAGTACCGAACGTGTGACCGACTGCGGAAGCGCTGCCGGAACGCAGCGTCGGAAGGAACGTCTACGCGATCTTGAGATCGGCAAGAGTACGACTACATCACCCATGAGAATATGCTCTCGTTAACTGCTCTGGAATCTTCAAGGGTGAGTTCCTCTATCGACTCGTTGCTACAATCTAGTAGATAGATCTTGGCTTGTTTGTTTGCATGCGGTAGAAATTTTTTGTTTTCCATGCTACGAACCCCTACACGGCCTCCCTCTTCACCTATAAGAATCCCCCGATGCAGAAACCCTAGGAACCCGATCAAAATTTCACGAAACCGTCTATAGCCGCCGCCACCATCGTCCCTAGATCGGGGGATCTGAAGTTCTTCCCGGCACCCTGCCGGAGGGGAGATCATCCTTGAGGCCTTCTTCTCCGGTATGAAGCGTGAGTAGTTCCACCTTAGACTACGGGTCCATGTAGTAGCTAGATGGTTGTATCTCCTCCTTGTGCTTTCATGTATAGATCTTGTGAGCCCCATTCATGATCAAGATCTAATCTATTTGTAATCATGCATGTTGTCTTTGTGGGGATCCGATGAATATTGAGATTACTATGTCAGATTGATTAATGGTTTTGTCTTATTGATTCTATCATGTCTATGTTGTTTGTGATCTTCCATGCTCTCTATTTTTAGTAGCTATCTTGGCCAAGTAGTTGCTAGTGACTCTAAGAGGGGGTATTTCTGCTTGATAGTGGGTTCATGCCTCTAGTTTCCAAGGGAAGTGACAGAAATATCTTCAGTTGTAGATGTGTTGTTGCCACTAGGGAGAAAACAATGGTCTCTTGTTCATGGAACAAGTGGATTGTTTACCTTACACACTTTGCTTCAAGCAGTTGTCTGTGGCTTGCAACTTAATACTGGTGGGGGTTCAGATGATAACCTAAAGGTGGACTTCTAGTCATAGATGTTGTTGGATGGCGATCTATGTATATTGTTGTATTGCCCAATCGAATCTCATAGGATCTTTTTGTATAGTATTGCATTGTTATGCCTTGCTCAGTTCCTATCAATTGCCCTCCTGTAATTTGTTTATCCTTCATGCCATGTTGTTTATCTAAGGAGAGCACTTCTAGTGAACTATGGACCCTGGTCCAATCTTTACGATTGATACATCTTCCACTGTTTACTCGCTGCAAACGACTCATCACCTTCCACACCATACAGTTAATCCTTTGTTATAGCAACCGGTGAGATTGACAACCTCACTGTTCGTTGGGGCAAAGTCTTGAGTTTGTGTTGTGCAGGTCTCCACGGTGCTTGCAACACTTGTGTGACGTTTCCTTCCTCCTACTGGTTCGATAACCTCGGTTTCTTACTGAGGGAAGACTTGTTGTTGTGATGCATCACACCTTGCTCTTGGGGTTTCCCGACGAAGCGCTCCTATATCAACCAAGCGCATCACGCGCGCAACCGCCCCACTCGATCCCGCTCCCGTGCACGCAGCTGCCTTGCTCGCTAGCCCCACTCCTCGCTCGATCGTGCAGTGCCTCGCTCCTGCTCGCTTGCATGCTGTGCCTTCCTCCGATCCCCATCTCTCCTGCTAGCCTACTGCGCCAGCGTTTGCCGCCCTCCTTGTTGATTCCATCGCCTAGCCCAGGACCGGTAGTACCGGTCCACTCCGGTAGTACTGGCCCAATCTGGATTTTGGCCCCAACGGGCAGAAATCTGGGCCCCCATTTATTGCCTCCTTATTCTCTTTTATTTGGTTGCTTCTTCCTCTATTGTTCTTCAAGCCTTTTCCCTATTATTTGATATCTCTTTGTTCTTCATTTCTCTCTTTTACTCCAATGATTCTTGCTCATATTTGAAGGTAAGATAGAGGATATCTAGATCCACATTTTGACCAAACCAAACCAAACCATATCTTTTTGAGTGTATCTTTGGGATCTAGATCTTGGAGGATTTTGTGTTCTCTTTGCGTTCTTCCTCTCTTGTTCCCCCAATTGCTTTAGTAGTTTTGTTGGAACTTGAGAGTAAAGGATTGGAGCATATTTGTGGTGTTCTTGCCTTTTGCATTCGGTGCATTGGTTTGAGTTCTCCTCGGAGGAATTGGTTCGGTGAAATCATAGAAGCTTGTCCCTCTTGGGTTCTTGGAACCCTAGACGGTTTTCTGGCCTTTGTGGTGTGTTTTTGGGCCTCCAATTAAGTTGCGGAGCTATCCTCACGCTAGTGGCCTTGGTGGCATTTATTGGGAGCCTCCAATTAAGTTGTGGAGATTGCCCCAATCTTGTACGGGTTTGGTGACCGCCCTCAATTGTCCCATAGAGGACCGGGTGCTTGCCATGTGATGGGTGCTTGGGAGAATAGGGTGAGGCCTCTTGTGGCGTTGGTGGTCTTAGTACCGCTCACCCCACCAGCAAGACGTACATCAATTGTGGAAGGAACTCGGTAAAATATCTCCGTCCCCGCGTGCCTCGGTTATCTCTATACCTGAGATTTTTACTTATGCACTTTACATTGTGATAGCCTTTGTGCTTGAAGTAATCTATCTTGCTACCACATTATTGCTTGTCTTGCTTAGCATAAGTTGTTGGTGCACATAGGTGAACCTTAGTATTTAGGCTTTGTGCTTGACAAAAGAAAACGATAGTTTTATTCTGCCATTGTTAAGCCCATCTCGTAAAAGTTTTTAACCGCCTATTCACCCTCATCTAGGAGGCATCCGTGATCTTTCACCATCCTCTCGGGATCCCGGGAGTGTCCTTGTCTCGCTGCTCGGTAGAGTGATCCCGGGCCCCTCTATTGTTATCGCTCCCGGGTATTTGAAGGGTCCCTGACGGATGATGACTGCAAGTGCAAAATGATTGTAGCTAGTTTAGAAATAAGAGTACCGAACCCACAGAGAGCTATTTGGTTAAGGTATTTATGCCCCTCTTCACTATCTACCAAAGGATACTTGTAAGCTGCCTTTGATCTCAAGAAAAGGGTGTTTGAAAGATTTTGTGTTTGTGTGCAAGAAAGCAGTAAAAGCAAGTAAAGTAACCAAGTAACAAAAGCGTTTGATGGGGATAAGCCAATCGGGGTATCCACGAATGTAAGAAACGACTAGCCCAAGACAATGCCGAGAGGGTCAGCAATGATGGCGACTGGAAAGGAGGCTTCAAAGAAGACCGGTGACTGGACCCGAAGGCCCAAGACCATAGTTAGGCCCAGACGGATTAGGTCAAACTCTTGAAACCTTTACTAATTCGGTTAAGATCCTGTAAAACCCTAGCGAGGCACCCCTATATAAGCCTCCCTAGGGTTCCCTTTGTACTCACGAGCTATTAGCTACCCCATCCAAGCGACTCGCCGCCCTTACGCCGAGTTCGCCCACCATGTAACTCATCTACCATCAATACAAGCAAGCAGTAAGTAGGTATTTACCCTACGGGGGGCTAAACCTAGGAAAACCATGTGTCTCGCTCCCAATCTCGATCCGCAGATGGCGACTCGCTCTTGCTCTCCTTTGAATCAATCATTATCCCTGGTAGCGACTACCGTGGCCATTCCCACGATAGTGGCGCCCACCATGCGGCATGGTGAGTCAATCCTCAGATCTGCAACGAGACCCTTCGCTCCAACTTGCCGACCCTTCACCACCATCTGCATGATCGCCACCGGTGGATTCCTCCAGATCCTGCTGAGTAGCTACGTGTCGGACTCGCGACCAGTCACGCATGCCGTTGTAATACCAGTCAGCTCCATCAACCTCTTTGTTGGCTTCACCGACACCATCGACCCAGCGAATTCCACCGCATTTGCCGCTAGCACCGGATCGCCCCCACGCTATCTACTCTCGGAAGAGCAGATCCAATCGATCTCCCTACTCGCCTTCAAATATGATTCGACCTAGGACATCTTAGTTGAGATCAATGATAACCTCCGCGACAACGCTAACTCGGCGACACCCACGCCGGCGCGGAACCCACCGCCCCCGCCGCAAAAGCCAGCTTCATCACCAAGTTCTCCAATGCTGGAGACTACGAGGATGATTCGATCCTCCAACTACTCGACCTCGGGGTCGGAGTCCCCTGATGAGACTTACCCCGTCATCCACCATGCTATCTACATGGCGAATGACACCGAACCACCGGTGGATCCTTTCACCACGCCCCTCCCACCCACCGACACTGGCAATGAGATCGAGCTGCACCGCGTGGCCTTGAATGAGGCAAGGGAAAAAGAGAATACCGAGCACAAAAATTTCACCTCGGGCAGGAAACCGCACAACAGCTCTCGGTATACTATCGGAACCGGGTAATGCGGCGACTTCACCTCGCCTCGCGGGGGCGAGTCCTCAACTCAAACGACGAGAATGACCCTGCACAAGCAGCCGACCGCGAGGTCTGCAAGAACGCACCACCGAGAAGCAGTCATCCACCCACTGGGTCGACCATGCACGGAGCTCCCGCGCCCCCTCCGGAACAACCTCGGGTCATAATCATGCCACGAGAATACGACGCCAACGGCCTCCCCCTCTATTGGACTCCAATGGATAACGTCATCGTGAGTCAGGCCACGGTCGCAAATCTAAACCCCCTGGGTGATGGCGCAATCTAGATCAAGTACGCCCAAGCCCTTCTTGCCAAAGCAGTCGAGTAGCAGAACACAGACAGAGACTGTCAAGGGCGGGTTTACTCTCGGTCCACCAACAGTAGAGCGGTGTTGTCTAGTTGCCCAAGTGAATGGACAGTCGCCAACATGGAAAACTACCCGCCCCTAGAGCCACGACAACTAGTGGTTGCCAACCCCGCCATCTCCACGCATGACCCACGGCCTCAATACACCGCGGTAGCGGCCAGTGGCCAGCCTATTGACGCGCGAGGCCACATCATCAACACACAAGCATGGCGAGATCGTCAACCATACGACCTTCGCCACACACTTTCCAATCGCGGCGACCTCAGCCGAGTCAGCTCTCCATGCTTCGGACCAATGATCTGGGGTGAAAACTACCCTCCAAACTTCCTAGGTCCAAAGGACATGGAAAAGTATGACCCTACACTAGATCCCAAAGGATGGATCGACACCTACCTCATGGAAATGAGGATCGCCGACCACAACAAGCTACTGGCCACTCGCTACCTTCCTCTGATGATGGAAGGCGCGACCCGCCAGTGGATCAAGACCCTCCCGGAGAACAGCATCGACTCCTGAGAAGGGATGCGTGCCGCCTTCATTAAGCACTTCGAAGGCTCTTACTCATGCGCCACTACTATCGAAAGACCTAGAGTGATGCGTCCAGGGGCCAAGCGAGTCGACCTGCCACTAGGTTCAATGATGGAAAGAACTATGGATAAACACCATAGGCATCCACCTAGATATAACCATCCACTGCTTCAAGAACGCCTGCCGGTATGAGCCCTTGGTCGCCAAGATCAAGAGAGTGTACCGGACACTTGAAAACATCCTCGACCTCCTCGAGACCGCCAAGCGCTATTTGGAGGAAGATCTGATCCAGGAGTCCTACGACTAGTCGAGTGGAAGGCACCACACATGCAACCCAACTAGCGGCCGTAGTCGTGACCTCCTCTATAACAATACCCGCCAGGCAACCAAGCACAGTAACGACGGACGAATCGACTTTGTCGCTAATGCCATCTATGGCCCCCGCGACCCCAAGAATTATCACCGCGAGTGGAACAACCCACACGAAAATGCCACGGCTCGGACAAAATTTGACCCCGCCACCTTACTATACCAACCCTGCATCTATCATAGCAGAGATGGCAAACCCGCCACCCACACCACCGCTGGTGCCACTCCCTCAAGGAGATCGAGAAAGCAAGGTGCGTAAGGGAAGAACCGAACCCCGCCCAGCCGCGTGACAATGGCAGTGGCGGCGCATTCAGAAATTTCGTCGGCTTGCTCCACACCTTCACCGGCACCAGAACGCGATGCGAGAAGAAGGTTATCTCCCGTGCTACAGCTGTCAACGCGGTGCAGCAAGTTGACATCCCACGCTAGCTAAACTGGTCAGAGCAGAGAATCACCTAGAGTCATGAGGAACACGCGCCTAGGATCAAATACCCCGGGTGAGTCACCCTGGTCGACAGGCCCAAAGTGGCCAATTATTGGTTGCCCAAAACACTCATGGACATGGAAAGCTCTATAAACATCCTCTACATGGACACGTTCAGGCGACTGCAGATATCGTAGTCCATGGTAGAATCCACCCTCTACACATTACACAACATAGTTCCGGGTCGGAAGGTATACCCGATTTGAAAGGTGACGCTGCAGTCACCTTCGGAACACCAGCCAACTTTCACACAGAGCGGATCTTCTTCAAGCTGGTCAACTTCAGGATCCCGTACCATTGTGTACTCGGCAGGCAAGTGTTCTCCAAGTTCATGGCGATCCCACTTTATGCCTACAACATGATGAAGCTCTCAGTCCCCCATGGCATAATCACCGTGCGCGGTGTCCCAGACATGGCCGTCGAATGCGAGGACAACATCGCAAAGATGGCCGACGTAGTCATAGCCGAAGAGGCGCAACACGCCGATGGACTTGCCAGATTGGCGAGTGGCGCCTATCATGACGACCCTATAGTCCTAAAGAAACAAGCGACGACTCACTTCCTCCCCGGCACCTCCGAGGCCCCAACGCCAAACGCTCAAGATGGCACTGCCCATAGTGAGTCAGAATAATAGGCAGCCCTAGAGGCAGAACTTGTCCGCGCATAGGAAAGCACGCTCATCAAGTCCCATCGTGAGAACCACGATGCCACAGCTTGGGACAAACCTGACACACCAGGCGTCATGGAGGGTCTTGCTGAGCACATACAAAACGCTGACCCAGAGGGTCGGCACAACAAGCAAATACTGCCACCTGGCAACACAGAGCGTGTCCTATCAATCGCCGAGATAGTACGACGATTCTTTGATACGGGGATCATATGCCCCAACAATTACTCCGACTGGTTGACGAAACCATTCTTAGTGCTGAAAACAAACGACACTCAGAGAATGTGCATCGAATACAACGACCTCAGAGAATGAGCACGACTCGCCCAAGACGTACAACTAGGGTCAACTTGCCGGGAAAAAAGAACGACCAGAGGTAGAAACCCCAGGCATGTTCCGTATCAGGCGAAAATTAGGTCTGACACTGAAATTCGGCTCAGTCGCGTTCCCAGGAACCTGTTTTCGTACAGACTTGCCAGGCCATTCCCAGGATCCCGGGAACGCCCTGGAAATGTCGGACGAAGAAAATTCGCTGAGTGGACCAGCCATGTCAGCGACAGAATCCAAGTCTTTGCCATCCTTCCCGCTGTTTCCCCTTTTCCAGCCCTCGCCGCTACACCCCTCCCATCCTCGCCGTCGGCCTCGGCCTACAAAAGTCGTACATCTCGCCGTCTCCCTTCACACTCTCTCACACCGCTCCCAACTCCCGCGAACTCCAAACGCTCGCACCTTTCCACCTCCACAACTCCGCGAAAAGCCATGGCCGAGAGATTCCTCGGCGACATCGCAACGGAGAATGGCCACCACACGCTACAGCCGTGGGAGGGGCCGCCGCACGATGCAGTCGTGGGAGGCCCGGCTGCTCCACGACGCGGGCTATACGGCGCTGCCGGTCCGTCTCCCCCTCGGATGGAATCTCAGCACCATCAGGATCCCTATTCCGCATGTGCCGACTGATAAGGACATCGCCGGCGATATCCAGGCGGCTATCGCCGCCATGGAAGACCCGGATCTCGCCGAGGTTCCTGGCAACCTGGTCTACTAGGAGCAGTTCTTTGCTGACATGCGCCTCGAGGAGCCCGCCTAACACGAGGGACTGCCGGGCTCGACGCCGACGCGTAATAATGCGGCATTGCGCCGCCGCTGGTGGAGCGCTCCCGGGCGAACGCTCGCCATGCTGGAGCACATCCAGACCGGCAACCACCCCTGCCTCGGCATGTAGAAGAGGCATCTAGCATCAGCGTCGGCCACGGCGGCGGCCTTTTCCTAGTTTAAATTTAATGTTTTCCTAGTTTAAATTCGATGTAGTATATGCGTCCTCGTCCTAATTAATGAAATCCGCCTATATTCACCTGAATTTCGCTGTGTTTAACTAAATTTATCCGAACATGGGAACTCGGCCTGGGAACGCGAGTGGGAAACTCGGTGTTCCCAGGCCGAAAATGAGTTTCGTTCGGCCCAAAATTGGTCCGAATTTCGGCTTGGGATCGCCCAATGAGTGGAGATGCTCTTACACTTCGCACGCAACTTTGTAACACAAATTGTGTAAGACCCCTCTAATGAATAAAGCAATTGTTCCGCCAATCGTGTTTACTCTCCTTGCCTTGTGCAAATCGCACTCATAAATTTTATGTATGCAATACCGGTCGTTAACCCTTGGAAGCGCGACTCGATAAGGCCAAGTAGTGCAGTGCAAGGGCATCAGGGAACCCCGAGCCTTGTGACGTCCATGAAAAACGCCAAGCGAGAGCCCCTATCGGAGTCGTGTTGCTCGACTGGCCCACCGGGCCAAGACGACTGGCCATGGTTCTCATAGCACCCTGTCTCCCCCCTCGGATGTCGTGACTCGAATGATTAAGTATCACGCTCGGGACTCGTAATGACATGTACCCACATGCTCCTTGTGAAAACACCAAGTACAGAGCTCGCCCAGGGGTCGCCTAGAGACTGGCTCCACGATCCAGGAGGGATGACGCGCTACAAACAAATAGCGCAACACATGTCCTTCCTACCTTAGGATCAAAGTTTCGAAAGTCCAAGTACCATACTCGGGAACTCGTCAAAAACAAACCCGCACGCGTCTAGGGAAAATGCCAAGTATAGTGGGTCCTTTGGGGTCGCCACGCGACTGGCTCCCCAAGCCACGACAAGTCGACTAAGGGCTACTCGAATAACCTGCACAAACATACAATTGTTAGTCACGTGCATGCAAAAATAATCAAAACATTCTCGGGGACTAGCTACCCCCAACGCACCTAATACACGAAGTCAAAACTTGAACAAAACAAACAAATACGAGATCTCCATCACATATATGCACACAAAATGCATTCATACAAAGTCAAACAACTTTACACAAGCCACTCGGCACTAACCCTATCACATGGTTGGTCCTCCTACTTTGCAGGTTATTCCCTAGAAGTATCACTCGATGACGGCCTCCTTGACAGGCTTCGTCGGGTACATGGACAAGGACTTCTCGCTCGTCGACTGAAAGGGACGCTCCGACGGGAAACCCCGGTGCTCCGGGTCGACGTCGCCTGGAGCTACATGCGTTGCTTGATACGGCAGGAGATGATTCATAGCTAGTACCCGCTCCACATACGGATCCGCCTTCGCTTACAGTGCGACAACTTCGGAGGTCTCCACCGCCCCAGTCGTCGAAGGTTACCCGCTCGTCATGTCGTCGAGATAGAAGTCCTCGGGGAAGTGGGCGAGCCCAAGGATTAACGCTGCAGTCACCCTGAGACGTAAGGCGGGCCGCGCCATCCATCCCACCATGGCAGGCGCTAGTTCCAGATAGTGCCACACATCCATAAAACATGTGGTCATAACCTCAGTCGAGGTTATTCTCTAGAGGATGGCGCGAACACATGACAGCGACTCCGAGGCGGCATTCAACACCGCGTTCATGCACTATTCCGTGGAGAAGTTCAGCACAGACTCGTCACCCTGACCTAAAACATCTGCAAAAGTCAGGCCATATCAAACACAATGCTACGGTCGCTTCGAACCATGATGGCCTGCAAGTGCACATGTTCGTCAGAGAATGTTTTCGCGGAAGTATTAATTCCAGTTTTTATATCGATCCCAACAAGGAGCTTCGACAAGTGCCTTTAGGCGGCATTTATGTCACACTCAAGGTGTCACAAGTCTTGAATGAATTGACTACAATTGCTTATGGTGGAAGGTTGTGAGTAAAAGATAGAGGAAACTTGTGTAGGAAGTAAATAAGGAGTAAATTACATAAAAGTAAAAGACTGGAAATGAGTTTGTGGTTCCTGCAGATGAGAAATTAGGCGTGGAGAGAAACAGTTCACGGTGATAGTGAACATGCCAAATAAATAAAGTGGAATAAGTAATTGTGATATTTCTTATTTGTAAGTGAGTAGGCAAGCAACCCATATACCGACTAGAAGTCCTCGTGCTCAATTATTCCTAGTCCCAATGATCTGTCTGTCTGTTACCACGACAATGGTCAACACATCAATTAAGGTCTTGCGACAAGATCAAGGCTTTAATCTTGATGGTTCCTTGTTGTCCTTGAGAGATGCTAGCTCCTCATTGATATCGGCCGTGTCACTCGGGGGTCACCGATTCGCTAGCACACAACATCATACCTATGATATCTTAGATCATGTTACCTAGGCCCTTAAATTAGATAACAAGCATTAGACAAACATAGATAATCATTCTCACAAATTAATAATCACTACAACAATCAAAAATGGATGGATATAAAGGAGGCACGACACATCTCACTAATTCCCTACATATCCCACTGATGACCCACAAGTATAGGGGGTGTATCGTAGTACTTTCGATAAATAGGAGTGTCGATCCCAACGAGGAGAAGAAGGTGCTGAACAGTGGTATGGAACAAGAAATCCCTGTGAATACTTAGCAAACGGATTTTTAGTGGTTTTATGACAAGGCAACAAAACAAAGAGCAAGCAACAGAAGTAACTAACTAACGTACAAGTGGCCCAATCCTTTCTTAGCAAAGGACAAGCCGGTGGAAATACTTATAAGGACCAAACGTTCTCGAGGACACATGGGAATTCTGTCAAGTGATTTTGCTTCAAATAGCTGAGTACTCTTCTCTGGTGTTTGTAAGTGTTGTGTGGGTGAACCTGTGCTAACATACTGCCCTTCCTATGACTAATACATACTTGTGATTAAACCCCCTGCAAACATCTGTAACTATAGGAAAGTAATTAAGATATAAATCTAACCATAACCTTAAACTCTGAGATCCTACACTCCCTTGTGCAAAGGTGTCCTAACGGGGGTTCAGGTTTCTGTCACTCCGGCAACCCCACAATTAGTAGCCAAATACACAATGCATCCCTCTAGGCCCATGAATGGTGAAGTGTCATGTAGTCGACGTTCACATGACACCACTAGAAGAATATCACCACAACTTAAATACTAAACCATTGGATAATAACTCATCACAGATTCACTACTAACAACGTGACTTCTCCCATGTCCTCAAGAACTAAACGAACTACTCACGAGACATCATATGAATCAAGATCAAAGATGATATGATAATGGATAACAATCTGAACATAAACAATAATACAATGGTTCCACTCACAAGCATCAACTACAATAGTAATTAACACCGGCAAAGTTTCCCCTAATGAACTAAGCAATATCCAACACAATTGTTATAGCAGGACAGAGTGATGATGATGGTGCTGGAGGAGATGATGGTGTGGATGATGATGATCCCGATGAAGCCTAGCTTGATGACGGTGTTGATGGCGACGGTCTCCCCTCTCCGGGAAGGAATTCCCCTGGCAGAAATCTGTCTGCCGGAGAGATCTTTCTCTCTTGGTGTTTTACGCCTCCTAGAAGCGGTGGAAATCTATCTATGGTCGCTCTCTCGGTGTTAGGGTTCCGTAGGGAAGATATAGGCGATGGGGCGGAGTCGGAGGCCGAACAGGTGGGCCAAACCCACCCTAGGCGCGGGGTCAGGTGGGCCCGCGCCTAGGGGGGTGTGGGACCCCTGAGGCCCCCCTTCACTCCTCCTTCTCGCTTCCTTCGTCTTCCGGTAAAATAATATGTTTCCATATTTTTCGGGTATTTTTCTAATCTTCACGAAATTGCACTGAAACGCCGTATTTTCCATTAGAATCCAGACTCCGGCAGTCCATCCTCCAGGAATCATCCAACATGCATAAACAGATAAAAAGCCATAAGTAATACCTCATAATAAGACAAATATTAATGAATAGAGGTAAATTATGATATAAAATGGTGATGCAAATTGAGCGTATCAACTCCCCCAAGCTTAGACTTCGCTTGTCCCCAAGCGAATACTAAGCTCAGTAAACATGTCCACAGGTTTATCGAGTGAAGTGCCAATAAAAAGAATACAAACAAGAAGCATCACACTTACCTTTGCACAACTCGTAGAAGAAAGCAACTCACCATTACATAACTTAGCTTGCAACCAAGTACAGCAGTCACAATAGAGATACATAAAGATAAATCATAATTGGAATTGGCAGACTTGTTCTTGGTCAGAGAACACCTGATAAACAGTTTCACAAAAGCTTTTTGTAGAAGTTTCAAAACAGGAGCACTCTTTGCTCAAAAAGGTTTTTCACAAGTGAAGGCTTTCAAAGTAATACTCAATAGATAAGAGTTTTGTGCAAATAAGGAATAAATCATGATATGAATGCTTGAAACACAACAACTCAAAAGCTTCCTAGAGATAGAGAGGAAGTAGGTTTACTGACTCAACTGGTAACAAGGAAGATAAACAACATGATTGAATAAATCACCATATGAATGCTTGAAACACAACAACTCAAAAACTTACTAGAGATAGAGAGGAAGTGGGCTTACTAACTCAACTTGGAAGTGGAAGAAAGGTCCCTTCTTAGAGGGTAGCCGGGATTACAAGTCATAAAGAGCTTTCAAAAGATTATGATACTTACTTATTTTGAGCCCTCATTGCCCCTATCATTAGCATCTTGAGATGATTGAGGTTAAAGTGAACAAAGATGGAGTATATGCTTGATGAAATATAAGTTGGCAATCTCATGTCCCTTGAATATGAGGGTCACTCCTCATGCATACTCAACTTTGGATCCAGGTAAGTTCTTGTCATTGTAAGTATTTTCATATAATTGAGAACCGCCAACGAGGTACCCCTTGCACATGGTACATGAGCTTTCCCATAACCAAAATGACAAGGAAAGCAGACAATAAGCATATCAGCAATCTTTTTATTTACTATGCATATAACTTTTTATTGAGGATGCTTCATAGATGACTCACTATGGTGATGCTGCAAGTTTCCACCATGATTAAACATGGCTTAGGCTAGCGGACTAGGAATTTCTCTAACACAGAATACAAACTCCATGTACTTACAAGTTCCCTATTTATTTCACACCGGTGACATCTATAGACAAAAGAGCACGATATCAACTGTGTACAGAGTACAAGTGCAATGTTGAAAACGTTCCCCGTGACAGCACGGTTCTACTAATCCCAACGTATATATGCAAGCATATACAACTTCGATGTCCACAATGGTTCAAGTTTATTAGGGGCAAGTAAATAAAGTGTGCCATCAGGTTCGTGAGAGCTTTACTAAATAGTTTTCACATAACAAAATACTTTTTAATTCGAAAGGTAGATGAAGCTTGAGAATTTGCTAGGAATAGAAATAGCTATTAGGTAGATATGGTGGACACAAGTGGAAATTTTTTTTTGTTCAAAGGGATTTGGAAACATGAGAAGTATGCCTTCTCAAAACAGGTTTTTGGCTAGCAAGGCTGGGTAGCAAGCAAGAGAGTTGAAAGAAACAAGCAAACATACAAGTAATAAAGACAAACATGCAATCTTTCCTTGAAGACACAGAAGAATCTTAAATAAAGAATACTAAGCTTATGAACCAACAATAAAGAAAACAAATGATACCAAATACCTGTAAGCTTTTTCTTTCTTTCTTTTCTTTCAAACTAATGCCACTGACCAGAACTCGGTTTGCCAAAACCAATTTAGATCCACTTGATGATCCCAAAGTGGTGCCAATACTGAACAACAAGATCCATCATATAATAGAGATTGCAAACTAAAAATAAGAAGTGCAAAAAGTAAAGATGAGACTTCTTATTAATATTCTAATAAAGGCACTCACTCCAAGGGATACATAGATAATCAACTAAACGAGAGATACTTCCACATGCAAACCAAACTATAAGATAATTTCTCTACCACGGATATGAATCCACTAAAAAGGTAAAATATGAAAGATAATGGTGGTGATACCGCGGCACTCCCCCAAGCTTGGAACACGCCAAGGGGATGCCAAACCTGATGACGAATTACTCCCTTGTGTGGTGGTGTTCTTTGTGGCATCCCGCAAAACCACTACTAGAAAATCGCGTTGAATTTGTGCATTGCATCGTCATCATCATGCATTGTTTGCCAAAACTATTTTTCGCAACACCTGTTTTGTTTTCTAAAACGCCCCCTCTTGATTCAAACGCCAAAAATCCGGGTCGCCGGAATATTTTGTTTTGCCCGATATTGGTTTGCAAAAGCCTTGTTTAAAATAAATAAAAATATTAATTATTTTAGCGGGGGCAGTCGAACGGGCCGTATCGACCCGAACGACCACCCCCATATTTTTTCAGAACGGTCCACCTCCTAAATTCCTAAAGCTACCCACTAACCTACCCACACCCCTGGCCATCTCACCCCCACCTATCCTAGGCCGCCACATCATCCACCCCCAGCCCCCCACCAATCCTATGCTGCCACGTGGCCTCCCTCTCTCCTCCCTCTCTCCTCCCTCTCTCCACCTGCCACAAACCCAACCCACTCACACCACAGCACACACACCCGCGCGTCCCCACTCCCCTGTCCCCACCTGGCCCCACCGACAGCCCCTGGACCCAGCCCCCACGCGTCCTGGGCCCCGACCGACCCCAGCCCCCCCTACACGCGCCTCCCACGCGCCGGACACGCCCGGCCTGGCCAAGACGCCCACGCGCCCGCCACACGCCTACCTCCCCTCCTCCCATCGACCCTGTCCCCACCGCCTCAGCCCCACGCTCCCTCCCCAGTCACCGCCTCCCCCCGATCGAACCGCCGCCTCCCCCCTCCTGTTCCTCTCCCAAGCTCCCTCGCCGCCCCTGCTCCAACCTTCCCCGCCGGCGCCGATCCCTCCTCTCCCCCTCGCCGCAGCTCGCCGTCCGCCCTCCTGCAGCCCCGCCGGCGCGCCTCCCCACGAGTCCCTCTCCCCTCGCTCTCTCCGGCGGGCCCGAGCCGCTCGCCCCTCTCCTCCGGCCGGCGCCAGCCCGCCGCGCTGGTCCTCCGCCTGAGGCCCGCCTCGCCCTCCGACCTCGCCTCGCCACCCAGCGCCCCTCCAGCGGTGCTTCGCCGGCCCGACCCGAGCACCTCAGACCGACCATCCCGCCTCCTCCGGCTCTGCCCGAGCCGCCAACCTCCTTCCCTGTCGCCCGCGCCCGAGACAGCGTCAAGCCCAGCTGCGCCCAGCGGCTCCTCGACTCGTCCCGAGACGCCCTCGCTGCCTCTCCTCCCTGGCCTGCCCCTGGACCATCGGCGCAGCGTCGTCCTCGAGCACTGGCGTTCCCTCTTTGTATGCATGTCGGCTGCTTGTTTTGTTGTGTACAAGTTCTCGAGGAACACGAAGAAAATCCCGATGTGGTATGCGGGTGACAAGATCTTCATCATGGGACATCAAGCACTACCTCATGGATACGATGGCGCGGCTCTCCTCCTAGACTCGAAGCCCGAACCCCGATGTTCAAGCCCGATCCGATGCCACAACCCCAATGTTCATGACCCCACCGACCGAAGAACCCGGGACATCAAGATCTTCCTCATGGAAGGCAAAGACCCGTCAACCGGTGAACCTCGCGGGCCTCCGACCAAGATTGACATGGACCCCAACGAGACACCGCCAAAACCCAAGTCCTCCACCCCGGACCCGGAGGATCCCTGGACGCCGAGACCCCGAACCCGAAGACCGATCCCGAACCCGCATGCCAAGATCTACTTCACGGATACGAAGACCACATGTGCGACAAGTACTCCCTCGAGAACGTCAAGTACTTCACCCCGGACACCGAGACCCCGACGCGACAAGTGCTTCGTCCCGAACGCCATGACCGACAACATGCCCCGAGAACCCGGAGGCGACAAGATCTACTCCGCTAACCGAGAACGTTCCGTCGAACCACGACCCGTCGAACCTGGACCACGGACCTGTCGAACCCCGAACCCCGGATCCCCAAGATCGTCGAGACCCCTAATGTGTGAACCCCTTCCCGAAACCTTATTTTATAATATAACAACAACTTGTTGCATATTGAATTGTCATACTCGCATGCATATCTGTGGGTTGTGGGCCTTATGCCGATTCACCTCATAATTAAATATGGGGCCCATATGCGGGCAAATCTAGCCTTATATTGGCCTCATTTAAACATGTGTAGCGAACCGTTGCCATCTAATGTCTTGCTATATAACATTTAAATTGCGGGGGGTTTCCTAAATAACATGAACCACCTAACTAATTGTCGGGACCCCGGTTCCGCTTAATATGACCTAATTGCATCGCCTTTTGCCATGCCATACATCATGCATGCATCATGCCGATCTTCTGCCGTGTATTAAATATTGCATCCGATGTTTATTCTAGCGTTTTGCTTCTTCGCGAATAAGGCCGTTGAGTTGATGTGAGCTTACCGATCTTGGTTGAACCTTCGACAATGTTTTTCGTAGCATCTCCCTTTTCTACCTATCTTACTTTTATAGTCTTTATTCCTCCTGTTGATCTATTGCTATCGTGTTGCGATGCTTTAGTTTCCGCACTGTGATATACCGTGCAGCCCTATATTGCCTTGGACACACCCTATTACCGTTGTTTGGTAGATAGTTGGACTTAGCGTCGTAGTTGCTTGCTCAAGTCGATGTGTGTCGTCATATGCCACGATTGCTGATGTATTGCCGCATGTTGATGTTGGAGATGATTCTAGTTTTACTTATCGTCACTTTAATTTCTTTAACAACTAAAATTGAAATAAGCGGAGGCATCGGTGGGTGATAGATAATATTTGGTTTCGAGCCCACTTGTGTCCCGTAAGACCCCAGTACTTGATACTGTTCCTTGATTTATCGCGCTATCCACATCCGGGAGGTATATGGGACCCCCCAGCCGAGCTTGATTCATCTTATTTCTTGGGGCCACAAACTAGTTCGAGGTTTTATTTACGATCCTGTACTTATGCCATGCTACTTTCAGATTTAAATTGTGCGAGATAGCACATCTTGTCTGTTTAGGATAGTGGCACGATTCGCGGTGTCGATAAGCCAAGCCCGGTTTGGGTTCCCGATCGTTCACGACCATCCCCACAACCTTGAGTCCGTCTCAAGCTTGCTTACTTCATTGCGGGTGTACTCAAGGGTGGCCTGAAATATTTCTGAATCCTGTGATTGTTCAGTCGTGAAAGCCTCGTTGGGTTTTGATTTGGTTTTTCCGAGGTTGATCGAGCGTGTGTTGCTATTGGTGCACCCCGGCCGGGTAAAACTTTCTGAAAGTTGTGTCCGCGGATATGGACGACTTGGAGCACAGTATCTCGATCATAGACAAGCATAACTAAAGTTTATTGCTATGAATTTGACTTATAATGACTAGTAATCAGCTTCACTATAAAGGAATGACTAATTAATACTGCCCACAATTGCTTGTTGGAGTGTCGCTTGCGACCCTTGTACCTGACTAGTAAGTATTGCAACTACAACGGAATGGCTGAATAAAAGTACCAACAACTGCTGGGTTTTTGGGTTATCTCATGCAATCTGTATCTGATTAGTAAGTGTTGCAACTATAACGGAATGGTTAACTAAAAGTGCCCACTGCTTACTTTATCAGGACGATTATCTAAACATGACTAGTAAAGTGCCGCAACTATAACTGAATAAGTAAAACTGCCAACTGTGTGAGTTCCTCGGTTGACTTCCTCGTTTGGTCTCGAGAAAGCCAGATGGGTTTGTTTGGTGTTAGCCTCAGGTTGGATCCGGATAGGTCTATCTTACCCCTCTCTGATAGTTGCCGTTGTATCGAGTCTCTATAGGTTGTTTAGTGCATGCTGCCGCTGCCGCTCAGTCCACCATACCTATGTAGGCGAGGACCGCCGAATTCTAGCCTCGCTGTCTTGGCCTCGATCTTGACGCTCCTTCTTTTCCTTTGCCCTTTGTCGGCACCCCTTTTGTTTAAGCAGGTTTGAGATCGACGTCGTTAGCAGGGTTACCCTTCCGGCTTGGCCTGGGCAGAGTTATGGACGCCATTGGTTATTCTTCAGGGCTCTTAGCCCCATTTGCATCTTGTCCGTAGCTGGACGCTCTATCGTTTTCAAGGTGATTTGGATCTTTGTATATTATATCTGTTTTCTTGACTCTTTGCGTCGCTGTTATATATATCTGTTCTGTGGGTCCCATCGAGGACTGTTGTGTAATGTTATTACTTCGTTTTCCACCCGCACGAAAGTGCCTGGTGGGCACCTTTGAATCGTTTCTATGCGGGTTTTGGCGAATTTCGCTCAAACTTGCATAGGTCCGATTCTGAGGGTGTTACAGAGTGGTATCAGAGCTCAGCAGTTGCGATACCCCACAAGTCCAGCCTGCAGGATAACCTAGCTAACGGCCGAAGTAGAGTGTCAAAACTATTTTGCAAAATCGGTTGGATAGTCTGATTAGGTCTGATTTTTATTCCTTACCCCTTTGCTATTCCTCTCTTACCTCTACGTGTTTTGAATCCGCTCTCTTCTCTTTCTTCGAGTCCAGGATTTCTCGTGGTTGGGTTTCCGTCGTACCTTCAGGGCTTCGTTTTCCCCCTTTTGTAACGGAGGTGCTTCGATCATCAATCTGCAACTTGTCTGTTGTACCCTTCATCCAATCTTTTGTTCTTGAGCTCCTTATCCATATGTGTTCCTTGATGGATATCAGTGTCGTTGAAAAACATATGAGAAGGACGAGCTTTGGTGAAGTTGGAGTCGACCTTGAGCATGTGTTGTTCATGCCGATGGAACCATCGCGGAACCTAATCATTGTGTCTTTCATACGATCTCTGTTGTATCTTCCGGTGTTTCCCGATGTGATGACATCATCTACGCCAGATCCGAAGCAGAGTCTGCATCACTCCCTTGTTTCTGAACCTCGCTTGTCGAGATCTTCAGTCTAATTCCGAGAGTTGGTTGCATAATCCGCTTATCCGTGTGCAGAGTAATGGTTTGAGTGCGGGATGGAGTAGCTACCCTACCACTGCTCTTATCATTCGCTCTTGTATGTCGAATCAGTGGATCCGGCAATTTTACTCCGTCCACGGAAGTTAGGGGTGGCTTTATATGCGATACCTCTATCTTCGACCTTTTGTTCCCGGAGTGTTCTCTCGACGATCAGGAGCAACGACCCTTTGTTGGCGGTGTCGCCGTTTTCAAGATGAAGAAGGAACCCTCGTTAGTGGTGTCGCGAGGATCTACACGAAGCGAGAAGACGCAGTTCGCCGACCTCCCTCCCGGTACCATGAGGCGGATCTCGAGGGCGAGATCCATTGTTAGTGGTGTCGAATTGTGGCATCCCGCAAAACCACTACTAGAAAATCGCGTTGAATTTGTGCATTGCATCGTCATCATCATGCATTGTTTGCCAAAACTATTTTTCGCAACACCCGTTTTGTTTTCTAAAACGCCCCCTCTTGATTCAAACGCCAAAAATCCGGGTCGCCGGAATATTTTGTTTTGCCCGATATTGGTTTGCAAAAGCCTTGTTTAAAATAAATAAAAATATTAATTATTTTAGCGGGGGCAGTCGAACGGGCCGTATCGACCCGAACGACCACCCCCATATTTTTTTCAGAACGGTCCACCTCCTAAATTCCTAAAGCTACCCACTAACCTACCCACACCCCTGGCCATCTCACCCCCACCTATCCTAGGCCGCCACATCATCCACCCCCAGCCCCCCACCAATCCTATGCTGCCACGTGGCCTCCCTCTCTCCTCCCTCTCTCCACCTGCCACAAACCCAACCCACTCACACCACAGCACACACACCCGCTGTCCCCTCCCACTCCCCACAGCCACCTGCCCCACTGGACCCAGCCCCCACGCGTCCTGGGCCCCGACCGACCCCAGCCCCCCCTACACGCGCCTCCCACGCGCCGGACACGCGCCAGCACGCGCCCAGCACGCGCCCGCCACACGCCTACCTCCCCTCCTCCCACTGACCCCCTGTCCCCACTGCCTCTGGCCCCACGCCCCTCCCTCCCATCACCGCCTCCCCCCGATCGAACCGCCGCCTCCCCCCTCCTGTTCCTCTCCCAAGCTCCCTCGCCGCCCCTGCTCCAACCTTCCCCGCCGGCGCCGATCCCTCCTCTCCCCTCGCCGTCCGCCCTCCTGCAGCCCAGCCATGGCCTCCCATGAGTCCCTCTCCCTCGCTCTCTCCGGGCCCGCCTGCTCTCCATCCGGCGGCGCCAAGCTGACGCCTTGCTGTCCTCCGCCTCGCGCCCGCCTCCGTCGCCTCACGACCTCGCCCGACCTCGCCCAGCGCCTCCAGCATGCTGCCTCCGACCCGAGCACCCCATGACCCGACCATCCCGCCTCCTCGGCTCCCGAGCCAGCGCCGCCAACCTCCTTCCCTCGCGTCGCCGCGCGCCCGAGACCGCGTCAAGCCCAGCGCGGCTGCGCTGCATGGATCTCGACCTCGTCCGACGCCGCCCTCGCCGGCCTCTCCTCCCTGGCCTGCCCCACGACCATCGGTCGGCGCTTCACGTCGTCCTCGAGCACTGGCGTTCCCTCAGATGCATGTCAGTTGCTTGTTTTGTTGTGTACAAGTTCTCGGAGGAACACGAAGAAAATCCCCGATGTGGCTGTCTGGGTGACAAGATCTTCATCATGGGCCATCAAGCACTACCTCATGGATACGATGGCGCTGCTCTCCTCCTAGACTCGGAAGCCCGAACCCCCGATGTTCTGAAGCCCGATCCGATGCCACAACCCCAATGTTCATGCCAAGACCCCACCGACCGAAGAACCCGGGACATCAAGATCTTCCTCATGGAAGGCAAAGACCGTCGAACCGGTGAACCTCAAGGGCCTCACCAAGATGCCGACATGGACCCCAACGAGACACCGCCAAACCCAAGTCCTCCACCCGGACCCGGAGGATCCACAGACGCCGAGACCCGAAGACCGATCCCGAACCCGCATGCCAAGATCTACTTCATGGATACGAAGACCACATGTGCGAAGTACTCCCTAGAACGTCAAGTACTTCACCGGACACCGAGACCCCGGCGACAAGTGCTTCGTCGACGCCATGACCGACAACATGCCCCGAGAACCCGGAGGCGACAAGATCTACTCCGCTAACCGAGAACGTTCCGTCGAACCCTGGACCCCGTCGAACCCTGGACCCTGGACCCTGTCGAACCCCGAACCCCGGATCCCCAAGATCGTCGAGACCCCTAATGTGTGAACCCCTTCCCGAAACCTTATTTTATAATATAACAACAACTTGTTGCATATTGAATTGTCATACTCGCATGCATATCTGTGGGTTGTGGGCCTTATGCCGATTCACCTCATAATTAAATATGGGGCCCATATGCAGGCAAATCTAGCCTTATATTGGCCTCATTTAAACATGTGTAGCGAACCGTTGCCATCTAATGTCTTGCTATATAACATTTAATTGCGGGGGATTTCTAAACAACATGAACCACCTAACTAATTGTCGGGACCCCGGTTCCGCTTAATATGACCTAATTGCATCGCCTTTTTGCCATGCCATACATCCTACATGCATCATGCCGATCTTCTGCCGTGTATTAAATATTGCATCCGGTGTTCCTTCTAGTGTTTTGTTTCTTCGCGGATAAGGCCGTTGAGTTGATGTGAGCTTCGCCCCGATCTTCGGTTGAACCTTCGACAATGTTTTTCAGGCGAGCATCTCCCCCTTTTCTACCTATCTTACTTTTATAGTCTTTATTCCCTCCTGTTGATCTATTGCTATCTGTGTTGCGATGCTTTAGTTTCCTTTTGTGATATACCGTGCAGCCCTATATTGCCTTGGACACACCCTATTACCATTGTTTGGTAGATAGTTGGACTTAGCGTCGTAGTTGCTTGCTCAAGTCGATGTGTGTCGTCATATGCCACGATTGCTGATGTATTGCCGCATGTTGATGTTGGAGATGATTCTAGTTTTACTTATCGTCACTTTAATTTCTGTTTAACAACTAAAATTGAAATAAGCGGAGGCATCGGTGGGTGATAGATAATATTTGGTTTCAACGCACTTGTGTCCCATAAGACCCCAGTACTTGATACCTGTTCCTTGATTTATCGCTATCCACATCCGGAGGTATATGGGACCCCCGAGCGAGCTTGATTTAGTCTTATTTCTTGGGGCCACAAACTAGTTCGAGGTTTTATTTACGATCATGTACTTATGCCATGCTACTTTACGTATTTAAATTGTGCGAGATAGCTGCATCTTGTTTAGGATAGTGGCACGATTCATGTGTCGACAAGCCCGGTTTTGGGTTCCCAGTCGTTCACAGCCGTCCCCACAACCTTGAGTCCGTCTCGAAGCTTGCTTACTTCGTTGCGGGTGTACTCCAAGGGGTGGCCCCCTGAAATATTTCTGAATCCTGTGATTGTTCAGTCGTGAAAGCCTCGTTGGGTTTTGATTTGGTTTTTCCGAGGTTGATCGAGCGTGTGTTGCTATTGGTGCACCCCGGCCGGGTAAAACTTTCTGAAAGCCGTGTCCGCGGATATGGACGACTTGGAGCACAGTATCTCGATCATAGACAAGCATAACTAAAGTTTATTGCTATGAATTTGACTTATAATGACTAGTAATCAGCTTTACTATAATGGAATGACTAATTAATATTGCCCACAATTGCTTGTTGGAGTGTCGCTTGCGACCCTTGTACCTGACTAGTAAGTATTGCAACTACAACGGAATGGCTGAATAAAAGTACCAACAACTGCTGGGTTTTTGGGTTATCTCATGCTATCTGTATCTGATTAGTAAGTGTTGCAACTATAACGGAATGGTTAACTAAAAGTGCCCACTGCTTACTTTATCAGGACGATTATCTAAACCTGACTAGTAAAGTGCCGCAACTATAACTGAATAAGTAAAAGCCCAATGTGAGTTCCTCGGTTGACTTCCTCGTTTGGTCTCGGGGAAACGCCAGATGGGTTTGTTTGGTGTTAGCCTCGAGTTGGATCCGGATAGGTCTATCTTACCCCTCTCGATAGTCGCCGTTGTATCGAGTCTCTATAGGTTGTTTAGTGCATCTGTCGCCGCCGATCCACCATACCTATGTAGGCGAGGACCGCCGAATTCTAGCCTCGCGTGTCTTGGCCTCGATCGACGCTCCTTCTTTTTCCTTTGCCCTTTGTCGGCACCCCTTTTGTTTAAGCAGGTTTGAGATCGACGTCGTTAGCAGGGTTACCCTTCCGGCTTGGCCTGGGCAGGGTTATGGACGCCATTGGTTATTCTTCAGGGCTCTTAGCCCCATTTGCATCTTGTCCGTAGCTGGACGCTCTATCGTTTTCAAGGTGATTTGGATCTTTGTATATTATATCTGTTTTCTTGACTCTTTGCGTCGCTGTTATATATATCTGTTCTGTGGGTCCCATCGAGGACTGTTGTGTAATGTTATTACTTCGTTTTCCACCCGCACGAAAGTGCCTGGTAGGCACCTTTGAATCGTTTCTATGCGGGTTTTGGCGAATTTCGCTCAAACTTGCATAGGTCCGATTCTGAGGGTGTTACATTCTTCCAACTCTATCTCCATGGGCTTCTTGCCTTTGTCGTTGGCGGAGGCCATGGTGCTCTAAACTTGAGAAGATTTCCTGACAGAAACAGATTGAAACGAAAACACGACGAGAACATGATGCACGAACCTTGGGGGATCCTGGGGGGTTATATATTACGAAGAAACAATACATAAGGAAGGTTTTGACACGGAAACGAAGCGGAGACGGAGTCTGGAGGTGGAACACCCCCCTCAGGTGCAGCAAAGCTGGGCCCGCGCCTGGGGTGGGTTTGTCCACCCCGGGCTCCGTTTCCTCTTCAGTTTCATCTCGTAATTTCCCTTATGTATTAAAAACATCAAATATATAAAAATATTGGAGATTTGCAAACCTTCTGTTTTCACCACTCTACCTTTTTGAAGACGAACTCTGCAGATCCTTTCCTCTTTCTCCTGAGAATTTCCTTCATACAAAACTTTTGCACAAACTCAATGACAACATTAGTATAAACAAAAACAATGAACCTTTGGTACACACTTCAACTTAAAACCCATCAAAACAAAAGCTTCTGTAAGAGACCAGCAGGTAAAGATTGATTTTTTCGAAGACCATCTGTTGTTCAAATCAAAAAGTGCAGAACTGATGAAAGTTGGGTAGCAACCAGGAGAACAACCTTCGAAAAGTGCAGCTCCATCCGAAGTACTGAGCTCCCTCACGAATTTTTATAATGCAGAACAAGAATCTGTCCCAGGACAGCCACTTTTCACAACACCTCTACTTCACAAAAGTAGTTGAACTTGACACAAAAACCAAAACAAAAAGGATAAGGAGCGGTTATTACTGAAGTAATAACTTCCAAGACACGACAAAACTCTTGGGTTATCTCCCAACAAGTACTTTTCTTTAATGTCTTTAAGTTAGGCTTGGAACTTCCAAAGATGCTCACATAGGATATATATATTTGAAGTGAAAGAGAGCATCAAGAAGCAAATAACCAACACACTTGATTCTAACCCACTTCCTATGCATGGGGGTATCATGAGAAAATGAATTGTTGAAACAAAAATCCACAAGCATAGGAAGGCAAAACAGATGCAACTTAAAGCTTTCAAAATAAAACGGGGAAACTTAACATTATTGAGATGCATATAACCATGTTTCCCTCTCTCATAATAACTTTCAGTAGTACTTTGAATAAAGTTGCCCATATAACTGTCCCTGGCAACAACTTTATCATACGAATGAGCATACTTACAGTCATCAAAAAGAGGTCCAAGGTCATAAACTGGATCAATAGAAGCAAGTTGTTCCATCCTGAAATCTTTATTAGGCAAGCTATTTTCACAAGGAGATTTAGCAAATTTGGAAAAGTTAAACTCATAAGAATCTCCATCAAACTTAGTTAAAACTTTTTCCTTCTTACAATCAATAATAGCTCCACAAGTGTTCAAGAAAGGTCTACCAAAAAATGATAGGACAAGTTTTGCTAGCTCCTGAATTAAGCACTAGAAAATCAGCAGGATACTTTATCTTACCGCAGAGAACCTCCACGTCTCTTATAATGCCAATGGGGCAAACGGTTTCCTTGTTAGCAAGGTGAATAACCACATCAATGTCCTCAATCTCACAAGGACCAATCTCATGCATAATTTCCCTTTAAAGCTCATAAGGAATAGCACTAGAACTAGCACCAATGTCACATAAACCATAGTAGCAATTATCACCAATTTTAACAGAAAGCACTGGAACACTAGCTTTTCTAGCTTTACTAGGATGAGAGATAATATTGGAAGCGTCTTCACAGAAGTTAATATGCTCATCCTCTCTATTTCTAGTGACTGTGTCTTTCACAATAGCTACCACATGTTCATCACTCAAATGCTTACCAGGCTCCACAGTTTTCATTGTACATATGTTATTTGCACTAATAATCGTGGAATACTCCTTTACCTTAGCTGGGAAAGGCATTTTCTCAACATGAGGTTCAGGCACAATATGATTAGTAGTACAAATTTGAGTACTTCTAACAGGAACATGACTGACAACATCTTTATAAGGAGCATGGTACTTATTCCACTTCTTCTTAGGAATTTCAATGTAAGAGGCAAAGGCCTTAAAATAGTTGGCAATACTTTGGGAGTCAAGACCAAACTTATTGCTAATATCACGGAAGCTATCAGTACCCATAAAAGATTTAATGCACTCATAATCATAGTTTATACCTGACTTTCTTCCTTTCTCATTCTCCCAAGCCTCAGTGTTATCTTGAATACGGTCTAAGAGATCCCATTTAGCTTCTTCCTTCATACTTGTGAATGATCCAGCACACGAGGCATCTAGTAAACCTTTATCCTGAAGAGAAAGCCTAGCATATAAGTTATTGAGAATAATATTGTTAGGGAGTTCATGAATAGGACATTTAAGCATTAGCAGCTTCAATCTCCCCCAAGCTTGAGCTATACTTTCTCCATCAAGAGGCCAAAAATTATATATAATACTTCTATACTTTTGGATTTCACTGGGAGGATAAAATTTAGAGGAAAAGAGAGATGTCATTTCCTCCCATTCCATGGATTGTCCATTCTTTAGCAGCTTATACCATGCCTCAGCTCTCCCTTTCAAGGATATGGAGAGTAACTTCTTCTTCACCTGTTCAGTTGTGATACCTGCACACTTAAACAACCCGCATAATTCATGGATATAAAGCAAGTGATCACCGGGATGGACAGTTCCATCCCCAAAATAATAATTATCCATGACACGATTAACAATACTCGCAGGTATCTTAAAAGGATCTATCTCAACAGGTGGTGGTTCATCTACTACCATAGAAATGGTAGTAGTTTTCCTAAACAGAAAACCAAGTGGGTTATTCATATTGGAAACAAAGTAACAAGCAGTAACAAAAGCAATACTCACAGTAGAAGTTTTCCTTACCAGTTCCACTCTTCAATAGCGCTTCACTCCCCGGCAACGGCGCCAGAAAATAGTCTTAATAACCCACAAGTATAGGGGTGTATCGTAGTACTTTCGATAAATAGGAGTGTCGATCCCAAAGAGGAGTAGAAGGTGCTGAATAGTGGTATGGAGCAAGAAATCCCTGTGAATACTTATCAAACGGATTTTTAGTGGTTTTCTGACAAGGAAACAAAACAAAGAGCAAGCAACAAAAGTAACTAACAAATAGAACAAGTGGCCCAATCCTTTCTTAGCAAAGGACAAGCCGGTGGAAATACTTATAAGGACCAAACGTTCTCGAGGACACATGGGGATTCTGTCAAGTGCTTTCGCTTCAAATAGCTGAGTACTCTTCTCTGGTGTTTGTAAGTGTTGTGTGGGTGAACCTGTGCTAACATACTGCCCTTCCTAGGACTAATACATACTTGTGATTAAACCCCCTGCAAACATCCGTAACTACAGGAAAGTAATTAAGATATAAATCTAACCACATCCTTAAACTCTGAGATCCTACACTCCCTTGTGCAAAGGTGTCCGAACGGGGATTCAGGTTTCTATCACTCCGGCAACCCCAAAATTAGTAGCCAAATACACAATGCATCCCCCTAGGCCCATAAATGGTGAAGTATCATGTAGTCGACGTTCACATGACACCACTAGAAGAATAGCACCACAACTTAAATACTAAACCATTGAATAATAACTCACCACAGATTCACTACTAACAACATGACTTCTGCCATGTCCTCAAGAACTAAACAAACTACTCACGAGACATCATATGGATCAAGATCAAAGATGATATGATAATGGATAACAATCTGAACATAAACAATAATCCAATGGTTCCACTCACAAGCATCAACTACAATAGTAATTAGCACCGGCAAAGTTTCCCATAATGAACTAAGCAATATCCAACACAATTGTTATAGCGGGACGAAGTGATGATGATGGTGCTGGAGGAGATGATGGTGTGGATGATGATGATGATCCTAATGAAGCCTAGCTTGATGACGGTGTTGATGGCGACAGTCTCCCCTCTCCGGGAAGGAATTCCCCTGGCAGAAATCTGTTTTCCGGAGAGATCTTTCTCTCTCGGTGTTTTCCGCCTCCCAGAGGTGGCAGAAATCTATCAGTGGTCGGTCTCTCGGTGTTAGGGTTCCATAGGGAAGATATAGGCGAAGGGGCGGAGTCGAAGGTCGAACAGGTGGGCCAAACCCACCCTAGACGCGGTGTCAGGTGGGCCTGCGCCTAGGGGGTGTGGGCCCCCTGAGGCCCCCCTTCGCTCCTCCTTTTGGCTTCCTTCGTCTTCCGGTAAAATAATATGTTTCCATATTTTTATGGTATTTTTATGATCTTCGCGAAATTGCACCAAAATGTCGTCTTTCCATCAGAATCCAGACTCCGGCAGTCCATCCTCCAGAAATCATCCAACATGCATAAACAGATGAAAATCCATAAGTAATACCTCATAATAACAAATATCAATGAATAGAGGTAAATTATGATATAAAATGGTGATGCAAACTGGGCGTATCACCCATGCCTATGGGGATTTACTCAGACATGAGAGGGAGACAAATCGAAGGCATAATTGTATTGCAAATGGAAATCATCTCAAAGTTATCATAGCAAACCACAATAGTACTTGAAGATCAAATCGAATACAAACCAAAGGTCGATAAAAGTATCAAACCCTAATCTTACAATTGCCAATCTCTCTCTACGTGATGATGGGGATGATGATGGAGTGTGTGTTGAAGAGGTGGAGATCATTGAGGAACAAGGGGATGTTCTTCTCCTCTTCCAGATCTGATCTCTTCTCTCTGATGAGTTATGCGGCGGCTGTGTTCTCTTTTTCATCCTCTCCCTTTTACGAAAGTTGCTTCTATTGATATAGGGAAGCCACTGGCAGGTAGTACGGGTGGGCGGTACGGGCGCGTCCCGGCCGTACCACTGGTCGTTACGCGTTCTGTACGCCTCCAATGAAAGGGGCTCCAATTGGGGATTTGCTTATTTAGGTGTAATTAGCTCATAAATGACATTAGATCTTCAATTGGGGACTAGACCCTCTCGAGGACTCCCCCATTACTAAGAAATACACGAAAAATACTCACTAAGTAGGCGGTGGCAATTCTCCTTAACATGCTTCTCCAAATTGGAGAACTTGGCCTACAGGTCCATGATCACGGAGTCAGACGCGACACGATCCGAGTTCACGGCCGCGACTGCCACCTTCGCCTTTTCCTCTGACACGGCCAGCGTCGCCCTCATCGACTTCAGCTCCGCGACTGGCACATAGCCCTCACGAGACTTCGCCAATTTGGCGGCTTCGTTCTCTACATATCAAAGAAGCCATCAGCACAACGATCACCAGACACGACTACAAATGACTCTAGTGTAAAAACTCACTAACTGTTCAGCCGCCGCGCTTCCTCTTGTGTCGCGGCCAGCTCCTTCTCCACCCTCTACAACACAGACTGTCGGTCGGCCGCTTCTTTCTGCAGAAGAGGAAGGCCATTGTTAGTACAAATATTTCAAGACCTGACCTGCCAACTACTTGGAGACTCGACCCTCGGGGACTGGGGAACACAAGTTCTAAGCGCCCAATCGCCAAGATTTTGCGACCGAGCACTCGGGCACTGGGATTACCTATATGGCTACGCCCAGCAGGCGATGAAGCTCGATAGCTACCATGGAGGACGTCGAAGTCTCCCCACCGCTGGAAGGCTGTGACGTCGACTCAGTATGGTCTCCAATAACCTCCGGGACCGCCGGCGATTGCACGTTCGTGACCTTTGCCATGAACAGAGGGAACGAGGCAGGCTTGGCTGCAGGCAACATCATTGTTACTACATTGGCCTTGGCAGGAGCGTCCACCTCCACGACCTCGACTTCTTCGGTCGTCGACTCTGCCGCTTGGGATGCATCCATGCCAGCTTCGGTCGCCGACACCATGCTAGTCAGTGACCTTCTTCTTCTTCACACCAGCCTCGGGGCGCGTCGGTTGTGCAGTCCTTCCTCTTCATGGAAGGATCTTCCGCCACCACGGCAGGCTCGCCCGCGACCTTTACCGCGGTACCCCTTTGGATCTTCTTCGGGCCGCTCCTGTCAGATACGACTATACTTAGGCAAGCGATCCAAAAGGATACATAGATGTGATAAATGGAATAAACGTCGATGCTTACCTGGCGACCGGAATCTTTTGCAGCCCATTGGTGATGTAGGTGGGCTTCTCTAGTTTCGGCCTAATGGGCCACGACAGCCCCACTTCCAGCAGGCTCGCTTGGCACCGTTGCTTTGGTGGAGCCTTCGGCTTGCCTGCGGGCTTGGACGGTATTGGAGCTCGCTTGGTGCTCGCCTCCATGGCGACCTCTGGTTCAATGTCTCCTTCACCGAGGCTAAGACTAGCCTCGGTCTCACGGCGCTTCTGGTCGTGCATTTTACGAGTCGCCGATGGAGGCTCGCTCTCCTCTTCAACGGCTTCTCCTTCTTCCTCCTTCCCACCGGAGGAATCTCTGGCCTCCTCCTAGAGAAGTTCTTGCGGCACCTATTCGTCTAGAGGAGGGAGCCAATGTTCTAGGATCCTGAATGTCTTCAGATAGTCGCACTCATTAAAAGGAGAACTTGTGAACCGCGAATGGAATGGGATGAGATCAAAACTACTTATCGTGGGGGGCAGGACATCATCCGGCCTGTACGGGGCGAGTCTGTCGGACATACCGATGTATGGTGCCTCTGTGCTCTTTTTGAGGACTGCAATGTAGTCCTCTGCCTTCCATTGCGCCAAGTTCGTCCTCGACGGGTCGGCGAGGCCGATGTACTTGTACATCAGCGTCGGCCGCTTCATCAACGGAACTAGCCGGCGACCGAGCCAACAGTTGAGGAGGTTGATCGTCTTTAACCCCTCGTCCTCCAGCTCGGTCATGCGGGCGATCATCTCCGTGACCACCATCTGTTGCGACCGCGGTAGCTCCTTCACTGATAGTCGGGAGCGTTCCGCAGTATACGTCGGAATCGCCACCTCCCCAGCGGTTGTCTACTCCTTGACATAAAACCAAG
The DNA here is from genome assembly GCA_030063025.1 of Avena longiglumis. Classification (NCBI taxonomy): domain Eukaryota; kingdom Viridiplantae; phylum Streptophyta; class Magnoliopsida; order Poales; family Poaceae; genus Avena; species Avena longiglumis. Next base: position 126,008,116 of record CP125977.1, read on the forward strand.
CCTTCTTCTAGTCGTTGGTTGCCTTCTTTGGCAGCATCAGTTTAAAGAAATTGGCGCCGGTCTTCACCTGAAAGGTGATACCACCGACCACCAGCAGGGGCCCTTTCTTGCCCTCGCGACTCGCGCGGCCATGGAACAACTCGAGCTAGAGAGGAAAGTAGGGGGTCGCACCCCAGATATGATTCACAAAACGCGATAAAAACCACGATCTGCTTGATGCTACGAGGGCCTAAATTGGAGGGCTTAATCCGATAAAAATGGAGGAAGTGCCTGAAGAAAAGGGAGGTGGGGAAACCTAGGCCATGATCTAAGTGGCTAACGAATGCGATGAATTCGCCGGGCCATGGCTTGGGTTCGCTCTCACTAGGCGACGGAGCTCGCCAATTGCCTTTGGTAAGGATCCCTGCATCCTGGAAGGACTGCAGGACGACTGTGGTGCATCTGGACTTGGACCACGATGGCGCCATGACAATGGACTCACTGAGATATGGGATTTGGATCGAAGGCGAATGCGAATGGAGAAGAAAGCAAATGCGGGAAGAACATAAGGAAATTTTCATCACCCTCTGTCGGTTGCCATTTATAGCACCATGTCTCCAGTAATCGCGAGATTAGCCGTTACTTCGCATGGTAAAATCGCCGAAGTTACCGTTTGGAGGTAACTAATGACTAATTTGACCATGCCAATGGTCCAACTTCGGTCAAATTGACAACTCGCCTGTACCATTCGCTTACTCCAATCGATCAAAGCAAGAAACCTGAAGAAAAATGATTCACCAAAGCTGCGCTTGAAGACTAAAACTTCTCCCTTCATTGGAGGATTTCATCACCGATTCGACTGGGTGTCCACCCGGATTCGCCTACTCCGACTACCAAGTTGACTCCTACGACGAACCCCTGACGCACTCTTGGACTACTGATGGGGATAAGCCAGTCGGGGTATCCATGAAGGAAGGAAGCGACTGGCCCAAGACAATGCCGAGTGGGCCAGCAATGACGGCGACTGGAAAGGAGGCTTCAAAGAAGACCGACGATTGGATGCAAAGGCCCAAGACCGTAGTTAGGCCCAGTCGGATTAGGTCAAACTCCCGAAACCTTTACTTATTCGGTTGAGATCCTGTAAAACCCTAGCGAGGCACCCCTATATAAACCTCCCTAGGGTACCCTTTGTACTCACGAGCTATTAGCTACCCCATCCAAGCGACTCGCTGCCCTTACGCTGAGTTCGCCCACCTTGTACCTCATGTGCCATTAATACAAGCAAGTAGCAAGTAGGTATTTACCCTACGGGGGCCGAACCTGGATAAACCATGTGTCTCGCTCCCAATCTCGATCCACAGATGGCGACTCGCTCTTGCCTTCCTTCGACTCAATCGCTAACCCTGGTAGAGACTGTCGTGGCCATTCCCACGACAGCGTTAGAAATGGTGTTGAACTCAATAAGGCCAAAATGTTCTCGGGGATGTAGGATACACCACTAGAATATGAGAATTATTCATGATTAGGATAATCCATGTCTTTTGTCATGATATGTGTGGAGGGAGCTTCATAATAAGATATTCACCAACACGCTCGCGGGCAAGCCACTTATACGAGTCAGGTAATGAGGTCATCTCTAAATAACCACTACGATGCCTGTGAGCAAATCACTACTATAGACCACCACAATTAGGGCTCGTTTGGTTTCATGGGATTCCCGGAGGATCCGCGGTGTTTTGCCGGGCTGCAGAAAGCGCGGGCTGAACTATCCTTGGGTGAGCCCACCTCACCATTTGGTGATCCATTGGGGGGGATGGAACCCGGCCTTTCCACGCCCCACCCCGGGATAATCTGCCACTGGTCGATACATTGGGAAGGAAAACCCTCGCTCTCGTGTCTCGCAACGGAGAAGGCGGCGGGAAGAGATGCGGCGCCTCGGACCTTTGTTTGACCGGCGACCGGGGCTTCGAGCAGGGGCCGTCCGACGGTTCTCCTCACCCTTTCTCCTCTTCCCTCTTTGCCCTCTTCGGCGGTCGTCTTCTCCTCCCAATATCTCCTCCGCCGCTTATCTCGTTTTTCTGCTGTTCCCTTTCCTTCATACGTCTCCAAATGGCAGCAGGGGAACTCTCCTGTGATGGAGCGGGGATCCCACGTGCCAAAGGGGAACTCTCTCCTGGGGCTTACTTCCCTGGATTTTTCACCCCGAGCATCCAAATTAGCCCTTAAGGGTTTCCCCATGGATAGTTATGAGCTTAGTGAATCTCCCTTAATTCCCCATTTGACCGTGTAGGTTATAAGCCAATGCTTGTAGTCACAAAGTAGCACCATGCATACTCCCATACATGTCCAAAGGGTATTTCCCTCTCTCTAGTCCCGAAGGCAAATTCTATGTGGTCGACTTCACATACCAGCTAGAGAGAGCTCTAACATAATATCATAAATCAATAGATTAAAGACCAAAGTTATAGATCATCTTTATTTCATTTCATAATAATGCTAGGGTTTCTCCATCTCCTCAAGAACAAGGGAAACTACTCACACATGGAAGCAATCAACAACATCATCATATTCATATGGATGGATTGAAGGTGCAAAGGTAAATTTAGTGCAAACCACAATTGTATTGGAATTACAACAAGATGTAATAAATGAGAGTGGGGGAGAATGGTGTTGATGGAGGTGCAATGGTTGATGGCGGTGCATCAGTTGATGATGAGGGGGGTGATGCGATGTCCTTAGATGATCTGTGAAGCAGCAAGGATTTTCCCTTCTCCAAGTTTCTCCTCCAGATCCCTTTCTGGTGTGGTATTTCGAGGCTGGAGGTTTCTGTGAATGTCTGCTCTCACATTCGTCTTCGCGTGCTGAGAGTATTTGACGAGGCGGACGTCCTGACAGGTGGTACGAGAGGGTTTCGCCTGTACCGCAGGTCGTTAAACCTTCTGTAACTCCTCGCATCCTCTCTTCTCTCATGTGCGTGGAAAATCATTTTAATGATATTTATCATTTAGAAATATCATATTATTGCATAACATAACAGACTTAATTGATATATCACAAGAGACTTAATAATTCGGAATCCTGTTGAAACAAAGATAAAAGATGCGTGCTATCACCATAAAATAAAAAATCCTACTTATACAAAACACAGTATAAATATGCTTAAAAAATAAACTCATCAGCGAGCTCCTCTTGCGTGGGACAGGCCCGTGCAAGGTCGATCTTCTCGAACGCGTGTGTAGGCTTGCTGGTAGACGACCCTGTGAGGACCCCTGTCTCTACGGGACCAACAGAAGAAAAAGTACATCATGATGTTAATGCTTATGGACCGAAACAACCCAATAATAACATTGATGTATATTTACTTGAAACTACTTGTAGATGAACTGCAACTTTGTGGGAAAAAAAGAGTAAAAATGTAAGATGCCGACTGAAAAGAAGAATTCGATCTCCGTGCAATGTTGTTTTGCACCGTGGCATGACTATCCAGCATTTGGTAACACGTGCGGGCAGATAAAAAAGGATAAAAGGGCGTATGTGTGTGTGACGTCCATGGGTAGAACCGCTAGTAAATGGCTAACGTAAATGGCTAACGAACTCAGCGCAAAACCATCTACATGCGTCACCGTAGGTTCTTGACGACAAAGCATCTATACCGGTTTATGAAAAGCCAATTTAATGGGAAAGAGGAGCATGGGAGGAAACCAAAAATCACTAAAGGCACCACGTTGTTTAAGATGGTCCAGAAGGTAAAAGTTGTGCTTGGCAAGGGTCCTAAACCGAAGCAGGATCCCTTAAGCGCTTGTTTACTTTTTCTGTATTTTTATTCCTAAAAAATGTGAGGATATACGGGGATTTGGTATCGCCCAATACTCTCCAATTCCCTCAAATACCCTTTCTCAAAAATACTCTACCATAATAGAGAATTTTTAATCTAACCAAAAATACACTGTGTGAAAGGAATTTGTGAGGATATTCCAGGATTATCCTCTCCAAACCTGGTCTAATAAACGACCTATCGGGAAAATTCTGGGATATAAAATAATCTACTTTTATCCCCTCAAATACCCTATAAGTAAACAAGGCCTAAACCAGAGCAGGATCCTAATCCGAAGAAACGGCTACATGGAGAGGTCGGGGAAGGATAAATCAGCGGAGGTAGGCAAGAACAACCTCAATAATCCGAAGAAGGGAAAAATGAGTAAGAAAAAAAAACCTGTACAAATTTGGAAGAAGAAATCAGTATTCTAGGAGTTTGAGTATTGGAAGGATCCGTTTTGAAATTTTGCACTGTAGAATACAATGTTGACTACATCCATGTATTTTTTTTTTCAAAAAAAAGAACTGTAGCAAACGGCCGTTCTCAGTCCCCTACAGGTCATCATTCAAAGTCGTGGCGTCAGCAGCGATTCATCAGAAACAGATGCCATTTTTGTTCTTATAAAAGGCCCAGATTTGCTACAAGAATCATACCTAAAATGGTTACAGGCAACATAACTTACGAGCATAACAGAAAAAACTTATAAGAAAGAAGTTAGAAACAAAATCCTGATTACGGACCATCAGTTATATGAGTTTATGACCAGTTGGTCTCCCTGCTTCAGCAGCATTCTCTGGCGCTGTACAAAGATAATATTCGATTCGTGCATTCTCATTCAAATTGAAAGTAGCAGTTTATGTTCTCTACAGTCATTTCATCACGAATCGTCCAAATTGCCGCCCATTTTAGATGCATGTTGCAGGTGAAAAAATAACCTTGTGCCTGACTGATATTAGATATCACATCTCTAACACAGGACAAACAGAAGATAGCGTGATCGGTGTTCTTTAAGACCCCAGAAAGTAGGCAAACCTGTATTTCATGGCCTTGTCCTTTGGCTAACAGCTATCATGTTGGTAACAGGTTCTGCCTCTTTACGTTCTAATTGCTTTTTTTTCTTTTCCCAAAGAGCTTGGAGCCGCGTTGTCAGACAGGCCACCCCTCCCAAAGTAAAGAAGCAGATACCACTAGCACCGCATTCCATGATGGAGCCCTGTAGATGAAGAGAGTCAACTGTTGCTTCCACTAGCAGGCACCAACCCCCATGAACCGTGGCTCTCTGACCATTTCATTCATGGTCGTAAATCTCCTAATCTTGATCTCCTAAAATTGAAGTACACGAATGTGTTCGTGCACAGCTGCAGATGTCGCTGTTAACAGCAGCTCAGCTGAGAGACATGCCAGCCTCGCCAGATAATTATAGACAAATCTTGACATCTCGTCCTCACTGGCTCTCGTCACAGGTGTGGCAGTTAGACATTGTTGATCTTGAGAATAGAGTTCAGCTTCTCTTCAGGAGATTGATCCAGAGCAGGGTCTCTTATAAACACTCTTAGATTTTGTATAGTGAGACGATGCAGCAAATCTGACCCCCTGTGATCCGTGTCTACCTTTTAGAGAATCTGATGATCACAAAAAACATGTTGAGATGTATGTAAGAGAACACAGAAAAGGGCAACTAAATGTCAGCATAAAGAAGAAGATGCTTGTAATGCTCTCCCAAAAGATTCATGCCAAGTTAGCACTACTTAAGAATTAATATTTTCCTATCAACTATAATGGACATGTATGCAAACCTACTTGATTTGCATTCCCCATTAGACATCTGTCTGAGCATGCACATATGGCGAGGCCCAGCAATAGAGAAAACCGCTGTGTCTTTTCTTGCCGCTAGTAACTAGGACATGGCAATGTGGCAACCTAGATAGCAGCACCTAATGCACCCTGAGATTGCAAAGGACCACATGTGGTAGTTAATGGCACTAATAGAAACATGCCAGCGATGCTCACCACATGAACACATTGTGTTGCCTTGAAGCTAGGAGGTCAACAGTTTCTCCAGCACCAATCAGCACCAGCTCTTTGCCTCATCATATCCCTCCACACTCACCAATATCACAATCTCGATCTGGATCTGACTACACGCTCATGCAGATGACTTTGCCGTCCATAGTAGAGACATGACAGGGTGTTCGTAACAGAAACTAATAGTTAGAGATGCTACTTGAACTGATCATCAAACATAAGAAGACATCAGATTGTCGTGGAGATGGGTGGCTTTATTGCAGCAGCACAGCAACCCATGAACAAAGAGATTCTTGCTGTCTACGAAGTCAGCCATGTGGAGATGTGTGGCTTTATTGTAGCAGCACAGCAACCCATGAACAAAGAGATTCTTGCTGTCTACGAGGTCAGCCACTGCGTAGCTTCTTCTTATATAGAGAGAGGTAAACCATACCAGTTGAGCACCATCAGAGCAAAGTTTTCTTTCTCTGAATCTCTTCTCTTCCATCTCCCGTTCCAGCCATGGCTAGTCCTAGTCCTCCCAGATCTGCGAGTGTGCCAGATACAAAAGGCCGACATCTCTTCACCTTCTGCTACCATTGAAACAATGCTCAATGGTTTCAGGAGGTGTGTAGGCGTCTACAACAACATCGAGGAGATCAAATGCTTGCCAAGCAGCCAAATTATCCTGTGCCAGCACCAACAAAGGAAAGCCATGGAGATTGTGCACTATCTTTTCTGAGCTCAAGACAAGCGCTCGGGAAATTCAACTGGCTATCAAGGAAGGAGATTACACACCTGTTTAGGCCAAGATACAATCTTTCATCCATCTGACACAGAAGGCACAAAAACAGTCCAACAAAAATGACTGCAGGATGGTCAAACTGTTTGCAACAGAGGTCGTTGCCTCGATGCTTGAATCATCCAGGCAGCTCCTATTGAAGCAAATTGCGAGCCAAGCTATTCAAGTGGTATCTTGTCTCCAAGACAATGAGGAACAAATACTGAAACCAGAGTTGGACATTGTTGATCTTGAGAGGAGTGTCGAGATTTTGTTGAGATTGATCCAGAGCAGAGTATCTCTTTTGAATGCGAAGCTTGTAGATGTATGATACGCCACAACTGATTTGTGATTAGCATCCACCTTTTAGACGATCTGCTGATCATGATAACAATTTTCAATTCATAAATGGGAGAAATTGTACAGAACTATACTTGGCTAAGAAACACACAAAAATGGATCCATTTCCGGTTGACAATTTACTATTTATGCTTGCAACTACCTATGTTTGGAGCATTAACTCAGATAGTATCTCAGTGGGAAAAAACTCAAAATTGCTCATCATCGCTGAACGTCATCCAAGCAGTTAGCACGTTGTTTAAATTTAAAATAAATTTTAAAATGCTTCACGACAAGATGGACATATTATTCAAATTGTAGTTATCAAACTAACAAGCAAAGGATCCTTCACGACAAGATGGACATATTATTCAAATTGTAGTTATCAAACTAACAAGCAAAGGATCCTTGTGCAGTCCCATCCCACCAGGGTTCGAGTCCCCAGAACTCCTCTGGTGTTCGCGGTTGTTCTCCTTTAAATCAAAAAAAAAATTAACAGGGGCTAGTCCCTGCTGTTTTTTTAAGGATCCTTGTGCGGTGGTCTAGCTATACATAGCTAAAGCAGGCCAGCTGCAACACTTGAGGTTGACGAACACATGTAGCATGAATTGTGCAGGATAAATACCTACATAAATTACCTACTTTACATAACTAGATAACACACATGCACCACTCAGTGAAGAAGGCACACGGATATCTGAAGGAAGTTAAGAAGGAAAATACTTCTGAAGTCTAGTCAGAGCAAATTGCAGCTTCTGGCAAAGAAAATGGCGATGATAAAAGCATCAGACTGATGCTAGATATTAATCATCCGGAAAGCAGCAGAGTCAGTACAGGAAATAGATCCAGAACTGGTGTTCCCGTTCTGAATAGTCACAGCTGCTTCAGTTTTTGCCAAGGATAAACTTGATCATTAAAACAAATCTCAATGTCCAAAAAAGTTAAAATGCACATCAGTGAAAACAAATCGCACTATGTTTTCCATTTTTTATGATCTCAGTTCCATTGTCTATAGATGGATGGGCCATCATAGGTGTCCACAATATAGCACTTGGTGCTTTCTCGATCAGGAGACATGTTCTTCCAAACGCTACTTTTTTTAACATATAGTTGATTGGGTAGAATGGAGAAAAAAGAGCAATTTAGAAGAATTAAGTTTTTCTTATTTAAAACTTTCCGACAAAGAAAGATCATCATGTTTGAGAATCAATTAGCATGACTAACAAGTGACAAGATATCATAAACAAATATGTTGAAAAAATATGGTGACTAGGGACACACACATCAAAAACTCGTTTCCGTAATGGTTTGACATAAAATGTGATGCTTTTCACACGGTGAATGGCTCATTCTGAAAACGTAGGGATATAATTTTGAACCAATAACAAGCCCATGATCCTAGGCAGTTGATCTTGTCTTCCATCTTCTAAACATGCCAACTCAAACACAAGGATTAAAGATCATATCTTATAGAACTGAGAACAGGGTACTAGCTAGTATGATAACTCAGAGCAAAACGCCCAGTTAACAATCCATGAAATAATGGCATGAGCATGCAATTTGATCAAGATGCCCACCAGAAAATTCCATGCTGCTGGTTCTTGCTGCCAATTTCTGAAGATAATATGTTTGCTCACCCCGAGGACAACCGACACACTTAAATATGTGCTAAACAAGAAAGAGCAGATGACTTTGCTGTTGTAATCGCTAGCCTTCTGCCAGATCTCCATCCATGACAGACAGAATCTACAAAGTTAAATGGCAGGATTCTTCGTGTCTACGAATCAAATACTCCTGCTTGTATGCTTCTTCTGTATAAATAGGCCTCAAAGAAAAGGTAGACATATCAAACCAGAAGTTCTATTTTGTACTACTCCTCCTCTCTTCAACCACAATACAGAGAAAAAGCTTCAAGATCATAAATGGCTTTCCACCTAAGATCCATAAGTTTGCCTTCAAGGCCTCAGGCCAACGAGGCCGAAGTCGAGCAAGAGCTGCTGAGCCTAGGGGCAAGCATCTCTTCCTCCACCACCATCAGCACGATGTGTGATGGTCTGAGGAGGCTTGGAGACATCTACAATGGTGTTGAAGAGATTCTTGGCCTGCCAAGCAACCAAGTCGGGAAGATGTTCGATGGAGAGATGGAATGCTCTCTTGAGCTGTTGGATCTCTGCAGCACCATGCAAGAGATCCTCGTGGAGATGAAGGCCATCATTCAAGAGTTGCAAGTGGCTCTGAGAAAAGGAGATGATGCAGCTGCTCAAGAGAAGATCCAGTCTTATTCTCGTTTGGCGAAGAAGGCCAAGAAACATTTCAAGAAGACCGTGAAGAAGACTACTTCTTCGGGTTGCAGGATTGTCATGCTATTGACCAAGGCCAGAGAGATATCTGTATCTATGCTGGAGTCCTCAGTCCATCTCTTGTCGAAGGAAATCGATATGCCTAAGCAGTCACTTGTCTCCAAGGCATTTCACAAGAAGAAGGCAGTTGTTTGCGAGGAGGAGCAATTGCAGGCGTTAGAGTGCAGTATTGGAGATCTTGAGAGTGGGGCAGGACACCTGTTCAGGAAACTAGTCCAGATCAGGGTTTCTCTCCTGAACATTCTTAGCTCATAGATACTCCACACCACTCTTGGCACACTGTGATTGGCATCCGCCTTTTTGAGGACTAGCTGATCTTGGTACAGTTTTCCCAATATGTAATTATGTGTATATGATACAAATGTACAGGAATTTATAGAGAGAGAAACCAAAATTTTGACCCATTTTTGGCCATTTCATGCTGCAATATGTGTTACGTGATCTAAGTATATACTTAGTTGCAATATCCTTGGTTCGTGGATCTTGTTGGGCGTACACTAAACAAGACAGGTCAAAGTCACAAGGGCTAAGCCAGTTGTTAGCAGAATAAATCAACTTGATTACCAAGATTCCCTACCACCACCACCACCGCCTCCATCACATGGATGTGCAGTCTGGCACTGCAGTTCAATATTTTCTAGTTTCAGAATGCATATGCAATTTGTTTAAATAAAATGAGTTTCCACAATCTTCATCCAAGCATGTCAGTGTACAATATTAGGAATCCAGAGGCCCAAAAACGGCCACATCCATGTATCCTAGTACCACAAGAAAGTCTTCCCTTTCTTACTTGTCAAGATGGAGTCGCACAACATTTTCCTTTCACAAAATTTCTCGTTTTCATATCTTGATACACTAATGAAACCCAATTGATTGATGACAGGATAGGAGCCAGCATGACAGCATGACATGGTCACAGCTAAATGATGGATTTGAAATCAGTCAAATAATGTCTAGACCATGCAATTATGCCAAGGTGCACTACCAGACTACCACACAGCTGGTTCTTGCTTCCAATTGCAGGAACATGATAATGTGCTCTCTCTTCCCGAGGACAACGGGCACTCTAAAATATGTACTAAACAGGAGACGACTTTGCTGTTGCAATTGCTAGCCCTATGCCAGATCTCCATCCAAGGCAGACAGCATCTGGAAAAATAAATGGCACGATTCGTTGTGTCTACCAATCAAATACTCCTGCTTGTATGCTTGTATGCTTGTATGCTTCTTCTGTACAAATAGGCCTCAGAGGATAGGTAGACACATCAAACCAGAAGTGCTTCTTTGTCCTGCTCCTCCTCTCTTCAACCACAATACAGAGAAAAAGCTTCAAGATCATAAATGGCTTTCCACCTAAGATCCATAAGTTTGCCTTCAAGGCCTCAGGCCAATGAGGCCGAAGTCGAGCAAGAGCTGCTGAGCCTAGGGGCAAGCATCTCTTCCTCCACCACCATCAGCACGATGTGTGATGGTCTGAGGAGGCTTGGAGACATCTACAATGGTGTTGAAGAGATTCTTGGCCTGCCAAGCAACCAAGTCGGGAAGATGTTCGATGGAGAGATGGAATGCTCTCTTGAGCTGTTGGATCTCTGCAGCACCATGCAAGAGATCCTCGTGGAGATGAAGGCCATCATTCAAGAGTTGCAAGTGGCTCTGAGAAAAGGAGATGATGCAGCTGCTCAAGAGAAGATCCAGTCTTATTCTCGTTTGGCGAAGAAGGCCAAGAAACATTTCAAGAAGACCGTGAAGAAGACTACTTCTGCGGGTTGCAGGATTGTCATGCTATTGACCAAGGCCAGAGAGATATCTGTATCTATGCTGGAGTCCTCAGTCCATCTCTTGTTGAAGGAAATCGATATGCCTAAGCAGTCACTTGTCTCCAAGGCATTTCACAAGAAGAAGGCAGTTGTTTGCGAGGAGGAGCAATTGCAGGCGTTAGAGTGCAGTATTGGAGATCTTGAGAGTGGGGCAGGACACCTGTTCAGGAAACTAGTCCAGATCAGGGTTTCTCTCCTGAACATTCTTAGCTCATAGATACTCCACACCACTCTTGGCACACTGTGATTGGCATCCGCCTTTTTGAGGACTAGCTGATCTTGGTACAGTTTTCCCAATATGTAATTATGTGTATACGATACAAATGTACAGGAAGTTATAGAGAGAGAAACCAAAATTTTGACCCATTTTTGGCCATTTCATGCTGCAATATGTGTTACGTGATCTAAGTATACTTAGTTGCAATATCCTTGGTTCGTGGATCTTGTTGGGCGTACAGTAAACATGACAGGTCGAAGTAACAAGGGCTAAGCCAGTTGTTAGCAGAATAAATCAACTTGATTACCAAGATTCCCTATCACCACCGCTGCCTCCATCACATGGATGTGCAGTCTGGCACTGCACTTCAATATCTCTAGTTTCAGAATGCATATGCAATTTGTTTAAATAAAATGAGTTTCCACAATCGTTTTTTTCGAGAAAACGCAATGAAAAGATAGAGTTTGCTTACAGGCCTCCTAGGAGGTCAAAATATGGGGAAGAAGAGAAACTAATGGACATCCCATGTCGATGGTAATGCTACTCGCAGGCCTAAAGCTCCTGCCTGAGCCCAGAGTGTTGCTTCCTCCTTGATCATCGCCATCAACTGCGTGACAGAGGGTCGTGCTCTGTCGAAGAAGCAAGCATTCCAATGCTTCCAAATCATCCAGGGAATGAGCAGCACCATTGTTCCCAAGCCTTTGCACAGTGCCTGGGGAGTTCCCTGCTTGGCGTCAATGAGCCATTCCAGGATTGAGGCATCGCCATTGTTTGGAATTCAGCATGTCATCCTCAGTGCAGCCAGGGCATCGTGCCATATCTGCCTCATGAAGGGGCATTCGATGAGGAGGTGCCCCATGGATTCAGGCGCCTCATGGATTCAGGCACCTGGTCGCATAGCAAGCAGCGCGGGTGATGCTGCAGGCCATGGCGTTCGAGGCGCGCGGCCGTCCAGCACCTGTCGAGGTGCGCAAGCCAGTGGAACATCTTGACCCGGGGTGGTGCCCAGGCTTTCAATATTTGCTTCCAGATGGGGCAGGACCACATATTAGCTGGACAGATCTCCTCCACAATCACACAGCCTAGACTGCTTTTGCTTTGTTTTGTTTGTATACATCCATGTTATGGAAAACTAGCTCTCCATTGAAAAAACACAATGCAAGAGATAACAGCTTCAGTTTGTTCGTTGGCCCAGCTGTGGTGGTGGTTGTATAACAATTTGACAAATTTCTGCAAACCCCGTGTTGTTCTAATGTTAATGGCTGAAGCATCAAGATCATTTGAGCATATATATGATGGTGTATTACGCTGTAGTGTGCACGACATTGAGTACTGACACCAAGTCACCAACCACCTAAGTTCAGTGTGTGAGAAATTACACGCAGACCGGATGAATTTTAAGCTGAGTAAGAGGATTTCTAATCAACTAATGAGACATGAAGGACTCAATAATTTTCACTGGCTCGTACAATCACTCATCAGCTCAGGTATATGAACGGTACGACCCAAATCCAATCACCCATGTAGGTCACAAGGCGCCGCAGCACACAGAGAAGTGAGAGATAACTAGAAGCGTACCAAGGTGGGAATTCCTGAGTTCTCGATAACTTCCGGTGGCCGTGGCGTCCGGGCATACGAGGGTCGCCGAAGGTGGGCGGCGCCGACGCGCCGGCGCTGTTTCTCTATCTCCGCTTTTCCTGGCCCTCACGAGTCACGAGCGGTGGAGGAAGTGGAGACTGTAGGACCCCAACCCTGGGCTTCCATTTGGGCCTGTAGGCTAGGCCCCGTTAACCACGGGCCAGTATGCATTCCCATTTAGGCTCAGCGCGGGCTTGTGAGCGCCGAGCTGATCTGGTTTTGCCCATAAAGCCCTCGTTAGTGCAGAATAGGCTATCAGTGACGTGTTAAAACACCTGTTAATGGCGTGTATTCGAAATGCCATGAGTGTTACACCACTCGTATTTGATACCGGTGGCATATTTGAGACATGCTACCGGTGTCAGAAACATTAGCGGCCCAGACCTCAAACTCAAAGAATAGGTGGCACCCTGAAAGGCAATCAATCGTGGTGACGGAAGGTGGCGTGCTAGTACTCGGTGGGTTTCTTGTACACTACAGGTTCTGGCTCAGACTGGCGACGATCGCTATGGGCGACAAGGTAGAGGAGCACGATGGCAAGAAGGTCCGATGCAATGGTGGCGATCAAGAGGTGATGGGTGAGGTGAAGGGAATATGTCCTGAGATGCAATAATAAAGTTATTATTATGTATATTCCAAGTATAATATAGATGTTTATTTTACATGATATAATTGTATTAATATGGAAACGTTAATACATGTGTGTTTAATAAACAAATAGAAAGTTTCTAATTATGTTTCCCTTATAAACTAGCTCGTTGATTAACAAGATGATCAAGGTTTTCTGATCATGGACATTAAATGTTGTTAATAATGAGGACACAACATCATTGGAATTGTGTGATGAACATTCATCCGAAGTATAACATTATGATCAAAGTCATTGAGTTTATATTGCTATAACATCATATGAAGTAATCCTAATTCTTATACCATGAGATCATGTCAATCATTAACACTAGAAGAGTATCTTGATAACATCAAACGTCACACCATAATATGATGATTATAAAGATGGGTTTAGTGCTACTAAGGTGTTATGTTGAGGCCCATGAACCAAGAGTGAAATTTGTTTATCCCGATAACAGATAGATATACACTAGGCCCTCTCGATGATATCACATTGGTTAGCTTGCAAGCAAGTGATTTGATCACTAGAATGTTATATCACGGGAACGAGAAAAGAGTACATGTCAGTAATGAGATCAAACTAGGTATGAAGATATCGATGGTCGAATCTCGTACATGTAATATATGGCGAGACAAAGGGATTAAGATTATAGCGTAAAAGATTCTCACGATCACAAGAAAGTCATCATTGAATGTGTGGGAGTCATTATGGATCTCCAGGCCCCGCTTCTGATTATTGATTCAAGAGGGGTCTCGATCATGTCCGTATTATTCACGAACCGCAGGGTGACACACTTAAGAGACACCGACACCATTTGGAACAAATAGTTTCATGTCGAAAAGATTTACAAAGCGCATGAATTTATTTCACTAGACACCGGAACTGTTTCGGGTGAAATTGCTCAAAGTTTTCTGCATATGAAATGAAATACTAGCAAGGGGTTATATGTGAATGTTTATCCATTAAAGTAATTAAAAAAATTCTGAATAAATAAAAAGAGTTTTATTTAAAGAGATATTGCATTAAATTTGGTGGAAATTTAATGGGAATTTTGAGTGAGATTTTGAGTGGAGAAGTGAAGGGCCAAATTGTGAGTGGAAGCTCCACCCACATGAATGGAGGAAGGGTGGGGGCAGCCCCCATGCGCCGGGCACCCCTTGGGGTGCCCCTCTCCCCCCTATATAAAGGCCCCCTCTCACTCCTTCTCACTCACACCTCCTCGTGAAAGATCTCTCTTCCCTCTAGTTTATTCACCATGGTCTCGGACTAGCGATATACATGTTTCCGGTGGCTTCTCGGCAAGAAAGAGTTGTTGCTTCCGCAGCATCGCTGGAGTGAGGAGGCGGAAATTGCTCGGTGGTTTGGACGTGTGTGCGAGCACGGATGCGCCGCTGATTTGCGGCGCTAGGACTTCCTCTCGATCTTAAGATCGGCAAACGTTCGTCTACATCATCCACGAGTACAACCTCGTTAAACTTTCTCGGTCTTCAAGGGTATGTTCTCTATGGATGTATATACGTCCATTGCTTGTATCTAGTAGATAGATCTTGGTACATAGTTTTTCCCATCGTAGGAATTTTTTTGTTTTCTATGTTGTGAACCCTACATGAGGAGGCGGTGGGAGGAGAGGAAGATCAAAGCAATGCACATCTAGAAACCTAGATAGGCGTGGCAACAACGTCGTCATGAGTTCGCCAGAGTTGGCTGCATCTAAATCATCAGGATAGTGGTGAATTAGGGGTGTGATGGGTATTGGTGAGTGGGAGATACGTCTAGTCGATTAAATGTGTCGAGAAAGATGCATCTAGAATACGCTAGGTCGCTAGAGATGTTGCACATATGTTCAATCCATTTAGGTAGCGGTAACCGATGATTGAATTGACTGAACTAAATTTAGTTTCACTTTCGGTCTTTTCGGGTTAGGTTTCTAGTCATCGATCTTCTACCCACCCCTAATATCGGTTTTCCTTCAACATATCGGATACTGAGTGATAGATCGCATGATATGTAGTTGAATAGAAAATAATAATTTATATGTTTCTAGTTGTTCTTTTTCATCTAATGCATTCATTCTCAGTTTTTAGTGTATGATTTGAAGTTTTCGAATCAGACTGGTTAAAAGTAACGCATATTGTACGTGTCATAACCCTTAACTTTTAAATGTATGTTCTTAATTTCAACATCTGAATAAGAAAGAACATATTATTCATGCATATCCGTCCATGTCTGTCAAAATAATCGGGTGAAATACTATATTGGCCAATATATCGGCTTAAATAATTTATATCTACACTTTTTTTTGCAAAAAACAATTAACAATCTATTAATAATTATCGAGGGTCATACAAAGAACCATAAAGTAATAAAAATTATAAATAGATCACTGAACCACCTAACGACAATTATTAATACTGACACGAGACCAAAGCGCACCAACATCCTCGCCCCTCTATCACCGGTGCCAGATAAAATCTTGTCGTAATAGAGTTTGTTGTAGTTGACAAACAAAAAGTTATTGTGCTAAGCCCATAAAGTGCCTGGCCAAAACAACCACACCAATGATCAGAACCATAAACAAACACAAAAAATGACAGGATCATAGGAGATCCGTTGGCCATGTATCCTCCGTCAGTGCTAGACATAACTTATTCTGATTTCAGGAAGTTACCGGTGCCTCGCCGTTCCAAAGAATACACTAAGAAAAATCTAAGAAAAAACGAGACCCTCCCAACAACGAGAGGGTCCGTGATCCGCCACAGCTCCAATGCCCCAAGTCCACCGGAGACGTAGCGAACCAACGATGACACCGATGAGGGGCAAACCAATCGTCTCTCCTAAACCGTACCAGTTCGCTGACATAATTGGATACATCAACACACTTCTAAAAGGTCCCAAATTTATGTGTGTATGTGTGTTTTGCGACGAGCTAGTTGAAAATCAATAGGATCACATGAGATACGTCGGACGCACGACTCCATGCGTAAAGAACCTTATTCTGATTTTAAAAATTTACCGTTGCCTCACCATTCTAAAGAATATACTAAAAAAATCTAAGAAAAAATAAGACCCTTCCGCCAACGAGAGGGTCCGTGGTCCGAGGGTCCGTGGTCCGCCACAGCTCCAATGCCCCACCGGAGACACAGCGAACTAGCGGCGGCACCAAGGAGGGGCGAACCAATCACCTCTCTACCGACCTGTACCGGTTCACGGGCAAAGTCAAGTATATATCAACACGCTTTTTAAAAGGTCAAAATGTTCCAAACTTGTGTGTGTTTGTTTTGCAACGAGTTCGTTGAATTTATTTTTTCGATGAGTACGTGCATATAATTGATGGTCGTGAAGAACCAATATAGTTAGAGTAACATGAGAGCACGATACAAATCAATCTTTGTTAAATACATGCACCATTTGTAATAGCCGCACATGGATGGCCTGGAGATTGCGTCTGATCTCTTTGTTAACACTCTCTGGCGCTGTAAAAGATAATATTTGATTTGTACATTGCCTCATTTGGATGGAAAATCAGTTTATGTTCTATAGACATTTTGATGATTCTTTTACGTGAATCACCTAAAGAACCAATCAAGCTGCCAGCCGTTTTCGATACATGCTGCGGGACAAAGAACCCCGAGTGAGTAGTGTAAGATACCACATCTTCCACGATCCTGTTGGCAACAGGCTCTACATCTCAACTTTCTTTCTGTTCATTTTTTTGGTTCCCATAGAGCTTGGAGCTGTGTTGCCAGATAGATCAGTCATCCTCAAGCAAAGAAGCTGGTACCACTAACACCACGTTCGATGATGGAGCCATATAGGTGAAGAGAGTCAACTGTTGCTTCCAGCAGCGAGCACCAACCACCAAGAACCATGCCATTTGCACGCTCGCGGATCGCATGGTCTTGATCTTCTGACATTCAAGTACCCATATGTGCTCGTGCACAGCTGTTCTCAGATGTCGCTGCTAACAACAGATGAGTTGAGAAACATGCCAGCCTCACTAGACAATTATAGACGCATCTTGGCAATGCCAGCCTCACTGACTCTCATTCACAGGTATTGGAGTTCGACATTGTTGATCTTGAGAGTAAAATTCAGCATCTCTCTAAGAAATTGATCCAGAAGGAGCAGGGGCTCTCTCCTGAGCACTCTTAGCTTGTAGCGAGACGATGCATAAAATCTGACCCCCTGTGATCCGTGTCCACCATTTAGAGGATCCACTGATCATGAAAAAAAATCAGATGTATGTATGAGAAATAATGCATAGAAAATCACTCAGTTCTAAAATTAAACCAAGAGTACAATGCCAGCCTCATTGACTCATTGACTCTCATTCACAGGTATTGGAGTTCGACATTGTTGATCTTGAGAGTAGAATTCAGCATCTCTCAAGCAAATTGATCCAGAGGGAGCGGGGGCTCTCTCCTGAGCACTCTTAGCTTGTAGCAAGACGATGCATCAAATCTGACCCCCTGTAATTCGTTTCCGCCATTTAGAGGATCCACTGATCATGGAAACAAATTTCAGATGTATGTATGAGAAACAATGCATAGAAAATCACTCAGTTCTAAAATTAAACCAAGAGTACAATCACCTAAAATTTGCAGTTATTCAATTCAAGTCTTTTCCCCGGATAAAAGGGACCCTTCTAGGTTTCAGTATATAAATAAAACCAAGAGTACATGTTACATGCCTGCAGGGACTGGCCGGGTCCCAGGTGTCACCATATCACCACCGCAATAGCTCCCAGAGACCTGATAGAACATCTCCTCAAACAAAAGCAGATGTCTAAGCAGCTTGATTAGGAAATCATTTCAAGTTTTTCTTTCAAGAAAGAACTGAGTCACTCGAGATCTTTTCATTACTGACTGTTATGGAAGTGAATTGTTATTCATTCTTGAATCTTATATTTGCACTACGGTGTGAGATAACGAAATGGCCATGCCAACTGAATTCGATACCCATCAAGACCAGAAATTAGATGGAAAGTTAGAACTACTCAAGGATTAATATTTGCTAATCAACCTGAACGTACATGGATGCAAAACTATTCCCACTAGAAAACTGTTTGAGCCTGCACGTACGACGAGATCCAGCAATAGAGTAAACCCCGTGTCATTTTTTGCTGCCAATAACTAGGAGATGACAACGTGACAGGCCTAGCTATGGGCACCTAATGCATCATGAGATTTTCAAAGGATCACATGTGGTAGTAAACAACATTAGTACTAGAAACATGCCACCAATGCTCACCACATGCACACACCGTGTTGTGTCAGACCTCGGGGGTCAACTGTTCCTCCACCAACCAGCACCAGCTCCTACTCTCATCGTTTTCTTCCACACTCACCAATCTCATGATTTCGATCTGGATCTGACTACACGCTCGTGCATATGAGTTTGCTGTCCATAGTAAAGACATGACAGGGTGATCATAACATAGAGTGATAGTTAGAGATGCTAATTGCACTGATCATCAAACATAAGAAAAAATCAGATTGTCGTGGAGATGGGTGGGCTTTATAACAACAGCACAGCAACCCATCAACGACGAGATTCTTGCTGTCTACAAAGTCAACCATAGCATGGCTTCTGCTTATATAGAGAGGTAAACCATGCCAGTCAAGCACCATCGCGGCATAGTACCTTCTCTCTGAATCTTTTCTCTTCCATCTCCGGTTCCAGCCATGGCTAGTCCTCTCAGATCTGTGAATGTGCCAGATACAGAAGGCGAACATCTATTCACCTTCTGCTGCCATTGAAACAATACTCGATGGTTTCAGGAGGTGCGTAGATGTCTACAACAACATTGAGGAGATCATATGCTTGCCAAGCAGCCAAATCATACTTTGCCAGCACCAACAGAGAAAAGTCGTGGAGAGATTGAGCACTATCTTTTCTAAGCTCAAGACAAGCGCTCAGGAAATTCAATTGGCTCTCAAGAAAGGAGACTACACCTGTTCAGGCCAAGATACAATCCCTCGTCCATCCGACACAGAAGGCACATAAACAGTCCAACACAAATGACTGCAGGATGGTCAAACTGTTTGCAACAGAGGTCGTTGCCTCGATGCTTGAATCATCCAGGCAGCTCCTATTGAAGCAAATTGAGAGCCGGGTTATACGAGTGGTATCTTTTCTCCAAGACAATGAGTAACTACTGAAATCGGAGTTAGACATTGTTAATGTTGAGAGGAGTGTCAAGATTTTGCTAAGGAGATTGATCTAGAGCAGAGTTTCACTTTTGAATGCTAAGTTTGCCGATGGATGATACACCACCTCTGATTCCTTGCGATCAAATGGGATACACCACCTTTTAGACGGTCTGCTGATGATGATAACAATTTTCAATGCATAAATGGGAGAAATTGTACAGAAATATCTGAAGGAAGTACAAAAAAGGAGCAGATTACTTACAAGAGAGAGGGAGACGAGTGTAACACTACTTGAGCAAATATTACATCTTCTGGCCAAGAAAAAGTTCGGTGATAAGCATCAGACTGGAGTTGGTATTAATCATCTGGAGAGCAGCAGAGTCTGTACAAGAAATAGAACCAGAACAGGTGTTTCTGTTCTGAATAGTCTCAGTTGCTTCAATTTTTTGCCAACGATACTCTCAGCTTCTAGATAATACTTATATGATTCTATGTGATTGGAGCTCAACTTTCAAAGGAATTGCTAGTCGACCATTCAAACAAATCTCAATGTCCAAAATAATTAAAATGCCCATCAGTGAAAACAAATTGTTTTCCTACTTTTATGATGTCAGTTTCATTGTCTATAGATGGATGGGCCATCATAGGTGTCCAAAATATTGCAATTGTTGTTTTCTCAAGCATATAGTTGATTTGGTTTGCTACAGAAGTGGTAGAATGAAGAAAAAAAGGTGCAATTTAGAAGGATTAAGTTTTATTTGAAACTTCGCGACAAAGAAAGATCATCATGTTTGAGAATCAATTAGCATGGCTAAGAAGTAACAAGATTTCATAAACAAATATGGTGACCAGGAACACACATAAAACTCGTTTCTGTAATGTTTGGCATAAATGTGATGCTTTTCACATTGTGGGTGGCTCATGCTGAAAAAGGGGGATATAATTTTTCACAAATAACTAGCCCATGATCCTTGGCAGTTGATCTTGTCTTCCACCTCCTAATCATGCCAACACCAAACCACAAATAATAAATATCATATCTTATAAAAGTTATAAAATTGAGAACAGGGTACTAGCTAAACACAAAGTTAGCAATCCATGAAATAATTGCATGAGCATGCAATTTAACAAATATGCACACTAAAATATGTGCTAAACAGGAAACATCAGACGAATTTTCTGTTGTAATCGCTAGCCTTATGCCAGATCTCCATCCATAGCAGACAGCATCAGGATAATTAAATGGCATGATTCTTCGTGTCTACCAATCAAATAGTCCTGCCTGTATGCTTCCTCTGTATAAATAGGCCTCAGAGGAGAAGTAGACACATCAAACAAGAAGTGCTTCTTGGTCCTCCTCCTCCTCATTTCAACCATAGTACAGAGAAAAAGCTTCAAGATCAGAAATGGCTTTCCACCAAAGATCCATAAGTTTGCCTTCAAGGCCTCAGGCCAACGAGGCCGAAGTCAAGCAAGAGCTGCTGAGCCTAGAGGCAAGCATCTCTTCCTCCACCACCATCGTCACGATGTGTGATGGTCTGAGGAAGCTTGGAGACATCTACAACGGTGTTGAAGAGATTATTGGCCTACCAAGCAACCAAGTCAGGAAGATGTTGGATGGAGAGATGGAATGCTCTCTTGAGCTGTTGGATCTCTGCAGCACCATGCAAGAGATCTTTGTGGAGATGAAGGCCATCATTCAAGAGTTGCAGGTGTCTCTAAGAAAAGGAGATGATGCAGCTGCTCAAGCCAAGATCCAGTCTTATTCGCGTTTGGCGAAGAAGGCCAAGAAACATTTCAAGAAGACCGAGAAGAAGGCTACTTCTACAGGATGCAGGATGGTCATGCTATTGACCAAGGCTAGAGAGATATCTGTATCTCTGCTGGAGTCCTCGGTCCATCTCTTGTCGAAGGAAATCGATATGCCAAAGCAGTCACTTGTCTCCAAAGCATTTCATAAGAAGAAGGCACTTGTTTGCGAGGAGGAGAAATTGCAAGTGTTAGAGTGCAGTATTGGAGATCTTGAGAATGGGGCAGGATATCTGTTCAGGAAATTAGTCCAGATCAGGGTTTCTCTCCTGAACATTATTAGCTCATAGATACTCCACACGACTCTTGGCACACTGTGATTGGCATCCGCCTTTTTGAGGACTAGCTGATCTTGGTACAAGTTTCCCAAGATGTAATTATGTATACAAGACAAATGTTTAGGAAATTATATAGAGAGAAACTAAAGTTTTGGTCCATTTACCCATTTCATTGCTTCAAGATGTGTTATGTCATCTAAGCATATGCATAGTTGTAGTATCCTTCGTTCGTGGATCTTGTTGGGCATACACTAAACATGACAGTTCGAAGTCACAAGGGCTAAGCCTGCTGTTAGCAGAATAAACTAATTTAATTACCAAGATTCCCCACCACCGCCACCGCTTCCACCACATGGATGGGCAGTCTGGCACTGCAGTTGAATACTTCTAGTTTAAGAATACATATGTAATTTTTTTAAATAAAATGAGTTTCTACAATCTTCATCAATACCATTTATGCATGTCACAATGTACAATATTATGAATGCAGAGGACCAAATTGTCTTAATAAGAAGAATACTAATCCGTACTGGCAAATGCGAATTTTGCCAATTAAGTTGTGCGCTGGTCCATAATGTTTGTACCTCACGCATGCTTAAGCTTTTATCTGAAGCATCTTACAGTTACCAAGCTACAAGTAAAGCTTGCAACTAGGACAACATATTTGCTGGCACACAGCCATATCATTTGGAAATTTTATTCAATCATCTTGTACTTCTAATGTTAATACCTATATCATCCATACCATCTGAGGACATACACGATACTGCATCACACCACAATGTGCGCGACAGATTGAGTACTGACAGCAGCCACATACGTTCAATGAGTGAGGAAATGCATGCAGACGGGATGAATTTTAAGCTGCGCAAGAGGATTCCGAATCAACTACAGTAATAAGTCGCAAACTTTGAGGACAACATAATTTTGCACTGGCTCATACAATCACTAGTCACCCCAGGTATCAACGGTACAACCACAGGCAGGTGACGCAGGTCACAAAGGCATTGCAGCACACAGATAACTAAGAGAGCTGGCCAGATACGTACCAAGGTGATATTTTCGGAGGCCTCGACCTCTTCCGGCAGCCGCGCTGTCCAGACATACGGGGGTCACCGGAGGTAGGCGGCGGCCGACGCCCCAGCACGGTTTCTCCGTCTCCGCCTTTCCTTTCCCTCACGGGCGGCGGAGGAAGCGGAGAAGCTAGTTAGCGGGGTTTTTATTCGGCCCAGTCCCGTACGACCAGTATACATATTAATTTGGGCTCAGCGTAAGTTTGCACGTACCGGCCGTCTCGCTTGGCTCATAAAGTTATGTGAGATATATTTTATTTTCTCATTAAAATTTATTTGGGTTTACTCTTTGAATTTATGGGCCTTCTTCAAAATGAAAAATCACTGCTAGTGGAGAGAAAGTTGGACCTCTTTATACGGTCTTTTTTTAACTATCCACTAAAGCTCGAGTAAAAAACTTTTTTTTAAATGAGCGTTTTTATTTCTTTAAGTAATGTTTTATATCCGGTACCTGCATAACTAAAATACACATAGCCGCACAAACTATACAAGTAGAGAATAAAGAAAGTAGACTAATATTACAAAAATTGCTGTCAAAATAGACGGTCTCGAGTTATGGCAGATCAATCCGCAGATTACGCGGCCATTTATGCCGGGAGAAAATATTCCTCGCTGTGTCCTGTAATCGCGTACACCCCTCTACAAACAAGTTATGAAACTCCATACGTAGAGAATAGTCCATAATCGGAGGGTAGTCGTGGCCGGATATATAACCTACACGGAGAAGACACGATATCATTAAAAAAATATCATTTCTACATAGCCATAGCGACCAAATAATGGCAAGCGCTTCCATCCTAAACAAAATCTTGTATTTATCATCTATCAGATGCAACCAGTTACCAAAAACATTGGCCACCGAACATAAGGGAAATCAACCAGAAGATATTTGGATGAATGACCATATAGAGCGAGCAAATTTACAATAGAGGAATAAATGATGGATTATCTCATTATAATGACACAAAATGCATTGTGTATTTTCATATCAATTCCTCTTTACAAGATTATCTTTTATAAGAATTACTCTCTTACGGAGATACCATGCGAATATCTTCATCCTTAGAGTATTTTTATTTTCTAAATTTTACTATTATCATCAATTGGAATATCAGGTTCGTTGAACTCGTCCAAGAGTAGTTTCATGGCGTTATTTGCTCGCCAAGATCCAGTCTTATTCGCGTTTGGCGAAGAAGGCCAAGGAACATTTCAAGAAGACCGAGAAAAAGGCTAAAGACGAATATCATGCGGATATCTGTATAATGAGTTTAACCGAAAACTTACCACTTTCTACTAATTTCCATTTGAACTTATCCAAGAGTAGATACCATGCGAACTCCAGCAGAGATACTATGCGGATATCTATACAATGAGTCAATTAAAAATTTACCATTTTTTAGTAATTTCTATTTGAGCTCGTCCAAAAGTAGTTCACACTTAGGGTGTGTTTGGTAGTATGTGTCAATCCAGAACCCCTATCTCCACTCATACATGCTGTCTCTAGACAAGTTTATTTTAGATTTTCTTCTGTGTTTGGTAGTCCGGGTTTGCTTGAATAAACTGGACATAGATGTTGTTTGGTGGCTTGTGTAAGATCAGACATGATATTGTCAAAAAAATTACACAGAGATCCTTGTATATAAAAGAGAAGTGCAATCAGATCCTTACATAGAAAAGTAAAAAATTAATCGGGTCCTCGTGTCATGGCGTTGCCGGTGCTCTGCCGTGAGGCCTCGCGCTGCCGAGAGCTTGCACCGCTGGGAGCGCGTCGCCAGGAGCTCGCCCGCTAGGAGCACACCGCCAGGATCTCACACCACTGGGAGCACGTCGGTTGAGTTCATGACGAAGGTGGCCTACGTGAGTTGTGGCTTGTGTCTGGTGTGCTCAACAAACAAATTTTGGCAGATTTAGACAAAATATTATCTAAAATCTGTTTGGGTTCAACAAACCAGCCACAAATTAATTTGTGTTAGGCATCTTTTGTTTTGAACGTCTCTGCCATCTTTAAATTTTCTTGACCACGTGATGACCTTATAGATGGATTTGTTTCACTTTTCCAAAAGCTAAAGACAATGGAAAATGATGGAAACACCAAAAAATGAATTTGGTGGACGAGCTTACTTACTTGAGCCCTTTTGTAAAAAAAGTCGAAAATAATATTTCTAAGTTTTGAAAAAATCTGAAAAAAATGCACATGTAGGTAATTAAATATATTTCAATTGTGCAATATCTCGATCTGAAATACATTGTATTATGGGCTACACAAAAATAATAAAATTTGACAAGATTTGGAAGTTACAGCGCTCACCGGCTTAGATATGTATTTTTGTCAATTTTGTGTAGCCTAAATAGACAATATTTTGGATTGGGACTTTGCACACTTAAAATATACATCAGTGCCCATTCAAAAAATGTTCATATTTTTTCAAAACTCTCAGATGCAAATTTGGAGTGTTCAAGGGAAAAGGCTCCCATTAGACGCACTAGCGAAAACACTCACTTTCTTTGGTACCCCTATTATTTTATCAGAATCACACAGAATTACACATATAAGTGCTGGCCATTCCTACCATGACTTTCATCGATTTTAGGTTTAGCATTTGGTTTCAGAATTGGAATCTGATTAAAAAAATTCTTTGCATTAGTATCACCCTTGGAGGTTTTACGTTCCTTGTTTGGTTTGAGTTTATTTTTTCTTAAAATTGGAGTCGCTCTTGGCTTTCTTCTTGTTGAATCTTTGATTTGTGAAGAATACCTTACCTGGAGCTCAGAAAGATTCCCTAGAGATAACTCGGTAAGTATATAGAGGATCGAGCTCACAAAGAGTGTTGGAGTAGGATGCAAAGCAAACTTTCCCGCTAAATGGGTACCTGGGTATGTGCAGGTTGGCTTAGAAATGACTACTCGAAAAACAAACCTAAGCCCCCGCATCGCTCCGGCGACCGGGATCCGGCGACCGACCAAGGGATCCGGCGACCGACCAAGGGATCCTCCGTGTTGCCGCCCCTCTCTCCTCTTCCATGTCCCTCCTTCCTTACTGCCATTGGGATGTGCCGGCGACAAAACCGCTCGGCATTGGTGGCGGCGGGGCTTCCTCTCCCCCCACTCTCTGAGTCTAGCGCGGGCCTTCAAGGCGAGCACTGGCATCACGTCTTCACGGAGAGCGGCGGCGTGCGGTACAGCGGCGGTGACCGGGCGGGTGCAGCGGATGAGCGGCGCGATGGCACGGAGGCCTGCATGGGGTCGGGCGCGCGCGGTTCTGGCCCTGGCCCCCGCGGCAGGGTAGAGACCCGGCACTCCGGCAGTCCTAGGCAGGCGACGCTTCGGCGATGCGGGTGGCGACGAGGTGGTGGATGCTACCCTTTGCGGTGGAGGCAGGTATCTGATGCTGGGCTGCTCCCCCAGTCGATCTGGGTAGGTCAGGCCTGGCTGCGCCGACTCTGGTTGGACCAAGGTAGGAATCATGGCGAGGGGGTGGCGCTGATGCCATGTCTGCCGCAGCAAGGCGACGAGAGCTTCACGGGCCCACCCAGCTGGGCCTAGGGCGTCGATGGGTAGCGGCGGTAGGCCGACGTGTTGTAGCGTGGTGGCGACGACTTCACGGACCCTTCTTGGGTCTGGCCGGGCCTCCGGCCTGGTGTGTTCTTGTTGTCGCGTCCGGCAGGCACCCGCTTTTAGCGGTGGAGGATGCCCTCCAGATGGCTTGCCGCTGCCGCCCTCCAGCTCCTAGTGGCCTGGTCGGCTCTCGCTGCTGCGTCCGGCCGGCTACCACTTATGGCGGTGGAGGTTGTTCCCTCCAACGGGGCTGCGGCACTGCTGCTTCTCGCCTACAGTTGTTTGCTTTCGGTATAGTTGGCCTATCTTAGTTTGCTATGGAGAGACGTCGATGGTGTCCTCAAGACCGTGGTGGTGCATGTTGGTGGGCATCAAGCTTGGGGGAGCGCTTTGGTCTGTCCGGGTGGTGGGTTATGGGGTCGGAAGAAATCCTTGTCGGCGATGCCGGCATTGACGCGGTGACGCCTGCGGGCGTCACCTTCCCTGTGCAGGGCATCGGGTGTACCCCCTCCCATTCCTCTATGTGTACCGGGAGAAATCCTAGGACCAGTCCGGGCAGCAGCGTCGTCGTCGTCGCATCCCTTCCTGAAGGTCCTACTTGGTACACAGCTGTTCGAAGGCATAGGGGTGTGGTGGGAATTCTCCGGAGGGCACAGCGGTTGCGAGCCATCAGCGCTTTCATCGATCCGACGTTGTTGGTATTCTTTTCTATTTTATTTCTCTTGTTTTTTCCTTTTGGGATTTGCTGTGTTGTCTGCCCCAACAGTGGTCTCATGTTTGTTCCAGATTCCTTTAGACGTTGTGCTGTCTGGCCCAACAGCAGCGGTCTTACCAGTGTGCTTTATTTATAAAGAGGAGCGAAAGACTAATTCGATGAGAAGGTTGGCCTAGAAATACAACCATTACACAAACATGAAATATACACAACTTGAATGCATCGACCGGAACCACTTGGAGGGACCGAAACAAGTTAGAGTACAACCCTTTGAACTTGATCGATACCGAGCACGTGCAGGTCTAAAATAGTCTTCATCGTAGGAACCAAGGGAGGATCACTCTTTGACTTTTTTTAACGAGAAACGCCCCGAAGGGCACAGGAGCTGTCTTAATTAAAACGATGAGTCCAAATTCACTACAACACAGATGTCATGTAGAGACATTTAATTTATAGGCTAAAGACGCTAAATTTCATCTCTATGTGGTTATAAAGACGCCATTACAAAGCATCATATGTGCGTCTTCCCATGCACCGTCTCAAATACCAAAAAGACGTACTGCGAGCGTCTCAAAAATAATATGAGACGTTATCAAAAGCGTGTTTATGCTCATATAGTGGCGTCTCTACCAACACCGAATCTCTTTTTTTTAGGTAACACCGAATCTCTTTGTTGGATCTTTTGAACAAGATTATTTTGTTTTATATAAAAATTTATTTATTTTTCTATTTTTTGTTATCATCTAGCACCACCACACATTGGTATGAATAAAATCAAATTCGAGCTATCAAC
This sequence comes from Avena longiglumis, assembly GCA_030063025.1. Classification (NCBI taxonomy): domain Eukaryota; kingdom Viridiplantae; phylum Streptophyta; class Magnoliopsida; order Poales; family Poaceae; genus Avena; species Avena longiglumis. The sequence continues at coordinate 126,036,074 of CP125977.1, forward strand.
TAACAAGAAACATTAAAAAAGCACACCGCACTTCAGAAAAATATATTATATCATTTGATAGCAACTGTACTTTACAAGTGATATGGTGCATCCTTACAAAGATTTGCATACAGGACGGACTAATTCATTGAATTCCGTACAAAGATGTTCTTAAACGACTGAATAATTTAAAGAATCTCGTATGTAATTTTCTAACTAATGGGAAATAATCTCGTAGATCTTGAAATTATCTGCCATCCAGCTGCAAACTTTCTTTGCTCTCTATAGAATGTTCCTTGAAAAATCTTTGCAAAAGGTATTCTGTAGTGGGACACCTACACAAGCAAAAAATCAAGCGGCAGAGTAATTCATAATTTGGTATAACTTAATATGTATATGATCTCAGAGTAAATACCGTGGAACAAAAATAATTATCCTATAAGTTCCAGTCGTGCACTATATAAGTCAAGTGACACACCAAAAAACTGATCCTGTTTGTACATAAATCCAAATCACTGAGCATTAGTTGCAGTACATTATTCGTAGCTGCATTTAGAGCAATTCAAAAATAAAATTTAATTTCTTCCGGTGGATGCAATTGGTGACTATTGTGAATACCACTTCCAGGCGTTACCTTTTGTGCATAATCTACTAAAATGTTCATGACCGCAGGCAAATCCTCCAAACTGGCGATATGACCAGTATAGGCAAATAAAGGACGACCAGTAATCTACACCATACAAAAGAAAAGTTTCAGAGATCTTGTAGGGGAGAGGCGGAAGAAATAACTATTTGCAAGGATGAATAACGAGGCAAGGGGATAAGTTGGACGAGTCCTACCGAAAGGAACGGTTGATTGATTCCAGCTCTCCAGCACCAGGGATAAGTTAATTGAGTCGGCCAAGAACTCACCAGATTCAATGATCGAGCTCAGCGGCCGGATTACGTACGTCGTTCGGTGGATCTCAACAGTGACACAAAATCCGGGCTTCCTAAGATAGTCAGAGGGAAGTGCGTGCTGGAGAGGGCCATCGGGATCGGATCAGGTGGAGCTGCGGCGGCGGCCGTAGGTTTTCACCGGGTGGGGAATAGATAGGTGAAGGTGGGTGGGTGCGTGAGTTGTGGACTTGACGTTACTTATCAAGTTATTTTTTTTCCCAATGTTTACATACAGTTTAGGACGTTTTGCCCCACGTCTCGACAAACGTCTCAACATGCAGATCAGCCGCGGACCTAGGGACGAAAATAACAACGTCTCATGGCGAACGTCTTTACACGACATTTTTCTTGTAGTGATTACATCCAGCCCCCTGTAGTCATCCACTGCACATACAAGATCTGATGGAAAAAGGAGTCGAAACTTTGCGAAAAGAACCTTGGAACAAAAAATAAAAGCAATCCAGTCCTAGGGATCCATCTCCACCGCTCGCCGGTGACCTCAAGGCAAAGCCGAGGTCGGAGACTACGCTCGAGGGGGGCCTCCTGCTCGGCGAGGGACACGATCCGCCGATCGCCGAGACACTCCCGGGGACAAAACCACTTGGGGGTGAAGCAGCGCCGAGCTCCGACGGAAAGACCCGATGTTGAGGGCCTCCGAAGGAGGTTGAAACCCAAGGTCGCCTTTCGACCAGAAGAGGCAGTGGCCCAGCGGCACCACCGCCGCCATCGGACCACTGCGAGTAGACACCAAGAGCAGCATCACCCATCTTCCGGTGGAGTTCGAGGAGGAAGAAAAACCAGCTCACCATCCTCTGCAGCGTCACCACCATGGCGACATGGAAGAGGAGGAATACGGTCTTCCCATTCCACGAGCATCACCAAATCCGCCCCCTCCGTAGGAGGCCAGATCCACCAGCTCCAGATCGAAGAAGTAGGCACAACCGAGCTTCTCCCCCCCCCCCCCCCCCGCCGCCACGAACGGCTAGGAGCAGATCTGCCTCACCACGCACCGTGCCGACGTGCCCTTCCCCCTCACCTCCACGGCCGACCAGGATAGAACACCTCGCGCCACCACCTCTCGATTGGACACCCGCAACACAAGATTTATTAGCCGGTGTGGTTTCTCTTCCTTCCTTCCTCAACTCCGGCCATCGGAGCAAAATGGAGCCAAGGAAGAACCCTAGGAGCTCATGGATCCAGCCGCCAAGATCCGAAGCACCGCATCCCCTACCGGGCAATACGCCCACAACCGGCACAAGGCCAAAATCCCTAAGACCTACTGCTACTCCGGCGATCCTTCGCAGCCACCTCCCACCGGCTATTCCGGCGAGAAGGGCGCATGCGAGCCCCGGTCGCTCACACTCGACTCTCAAAGCTACAGGGATGGGAGGAGGGGATGTCGCTACCGCAACTACGATCACTCTTTGACTGGGAACCAACTTTAGGTGTCTACCCTTTCACTCACCGGGTTCAATGTCAAAACATGAGAAAGTCATTGTATAGACTACTAAGTCCTAGCTCTGAGGCTTCGATTCTTCAACATTCAGAACTAGTATATACTTGGAACTCCATGATTTCGCTACTAGTGTTCTTTGATTTTCCCAAACAAAAATCACTCAGCCTGGTTTGAAGCAAACTTGAGCATCTCACTAGTCTCGGAGGTTCTACAAAATACTCATTTGGAGGGGCCAACCTGAGCTGTGCTCAAGTTTGCTTGAAACCCTGTTGACTCGAAGGGGCCACCTTGGAAGAAGAAACAATTATAGTGGGTGGGAATATTCCAGATGAATTTCAACTGAGCACTAAACAAGAAAATCTTCTGCATACCTATACTCGAAGTGATAACTGGATCAGGAAAATCTACAAGAGGTTCTTATCTTGCCGAAACACTTCCAATATATTTGTAGCGGTCGAGCGTGAACCATCTTGCAACTAGCATATTTTAGGACAATGAGTTGAAACTCACTGAAATAAACATTAGTCCCCTTAATCATGTCGACGTAAATCATCAAAGCACTGTATATTTCTACCACAACACCCAAATAATACATTGAAATCCATATTATTTTGTCTTGGAAGAAACGTTCAAACGACATTAAATATACAGTGCCACGAGATGTATTTGCACCAAGAATAAAATAACCAAGTACTGCAATTTTTGCACTTTGAGAGAGGCACCCGACGTTCTCAATTCTGCAGCCACAGCGGAGCATCGACCTTCACAGCAAAGAATGACTGATGAAAATCAGATTTGGTAGGGAGATCGTTCTCCAGCTCAGGGGATAATCTGCTTGAATTATATCATCATGACAATAACTAATCCCTCCGTCTTAAAATAGATGTCAAAGGTTTATCAAAATTTAGATAAATTTAGACATCTATTTTAAAACGGAAGTAGTACTAGTTTATCAAACATCCAAGTATCTTAGTGCATCATAAATGTGGCCGTGTGTTTAAGGGGGTCTGTAGTCGAACATAGTACTATAAAATTACACGGCCTTGTTGCCGAAAGCTGAAACAAGACATCGTGGAGCAACATGGCCAGTTGGCTACTTCATTTCGAGAGCTCTTCCTCCTCCTCCAGCTTGCGGTTCATCAGTGCGCATCTCAATGCACCGATGCACGTGCAGATGATGCTGCCTGTTGTAATGGATAGATGGCACTGGCAGACAACCTCTTCTTCGTCTGCAGAAGCAGAGACTTGCCGTGGAGAGATTCTCGGTGTCTGCAGGTCCAGCTGTGCAGTGGCATCTTCGAGATCGCAGCGGAAACACGGTGATGCTGCAGGTACGCCTTGGAGCCTCCAGTTGTTCTCCATCCTTTTAGAATTTTTTTTAGCTAAGCTTGATGTTGTCCATTCTATATATTAGTACCACGCAGGCACATCGCGCGCACACACATCGGAAAGAAAAAAATTACTTATATGATTCTTATCATTATTGAATATTATACATAAGGTTAGACAGATTGTTACACAGCGCTGATCTTCAAAATGCCTTACTCCGGTTAGACAGAGACATCTCTACAAAACTACTATGGTTAGACAGAGACATCTTCACAAAACTATAGAGGCGTTAATCTTGCATAAGAAAAACTATATCGTAGCTGGCCAAAACTATAGAGGTCCTGATCTTGCATGATCGGCGGTCTCTGCATCAAGGACATACGGTTCATTCTTCTTCACCGAATTTTTATACAGACAATGAAGATCTTTTTTATATTTATGCAGCTCACAAAACCAAAATAATTTTCATATATATTTTTTAGAACGCAGGAGGTTTGCGTGTCATTGTATTAAGTGAGACAAAGGTTTCACATTGTTACATATATGGGGCTGCCTAGCAGCTGAGCCACACACGACTCCACCAAAAACTTAATCTATATTTTATTCTAGATGCACACAAATATCTACATATTAATAAATACACAATTAATGCTCTTAATTGCATTTATTTTGGTACAACTTATCCAGAGCTCTATTTTAATGAAATAAAGCCATCCACATCCACTATAAATAGTCTTGCTATTTCGTTTGTTCTCCTTCATATTTCACAAATCGGACAACAAACAACAAATCTTTCCTTCAACGCTACAACTGGTTAAGATGAGGACTGCCCAGATGTTGCTCCTGACCTTTGCCTTCCTAGTGCTAACATCAGGTACCTATTTGTTCTTGTGGTACATTTGTTTAGCGAACCCGTTGTGAACACTATGTTAATGTAGTGATCCTCTATTTTCTTCCTTTTGAAACTCTACAGATGTGGTAACGAAGGCGTCCACAGAAGGTAGCATCAGACCTGATTTGTGTACGTCGACCATTATCCCAGCAAATACGCCATGTGATACCCAAGATTGCCTTAAACGATGCCAGAAACAGGTCCATGGATCTGGCCAGTGTGTTCCTGGAGGGTGCAAGTGCACATTCTGCGTATTTGCTCCAGCGGTCCAAAACAACGAAGAAATGGGTACTAACTAGAAAAGGTAGGTGCCATGTTCGGTAGAATAATACCAATAAAATAAAAAAGGTATCATAGAAAAGCTGGTCACCTGAAAGTTATATAAAAACTGATAAATTGGACAGATCGTACGCAATGTTATAGCTCAGGTAGCACCTCTCAGAGAGACTCATAGTAGTTTAATTGTGTCTATGGAGCATAACAGAACATGAATACGATCGCTTTACTTTCCCCACAGAATCGAGTGTTTATTTGCAACGCCAAAATGAGAGATGTGCGTGCTACCCATCTAGGACAGCATATTAGCTGGCACACAGCCATATCATTTGGAAATTTTATTCAATCATCTTGTACTTCTAATGTTAATATCTACATCATCCATACCATCTGAGGACATACACGATACTGCATCACACTGTGTGGTGTGCGCGACAGATTGAGTACTGACAGCAGCCACATACGTTCAATGAGTGAGGAAATGCATGCAGACGGGATGAATTTTAAGCTGCGCAAGAGGATTCCGAATCAACTACAGTTATAAGTCGCAAACTTTGAGGACACAATAATTTTGCACTGGCTCATACAATCACTAGTCACCCCAGGTATCGACGACAAAGGCGCAGCATACGGAGAACTAAGAGAGCTGGCCAGATATGGGATTTCCGTAGGTCTCGACCTCTTCCGACAGCCGCTCCGTCCAGACATATAGGGGTTCGTCGGAGGAGTGCGGTTTCTCCGTCTCCGCCTTTCCTCACGGGCGGCGGAGGAAGTGGAGAAGCTAGTTAGCGTCGTGGAGCTTCTGTTTGGCCCAGTCCCGTACGGCCAGTATACATACTAATTTGGGCTCAGCCTAAGTCTGTACGTGCCGGGCGTCTGGCTTGGGCCCATAAAGTCATGTGAGATATATTTTCTTTTTTCATTAAAATTTATTTGGATTTATTCTTTGAATTTATGGGTCTTCTTCAAAATGAAAAATCACCGCTAGTGGAGAGAAAGTTGGACCTCTTTATACGGGTCTCTCTTTAACTATCCACTAAAGCTCGACTAAAAAGTAGTTTACACTTTCTTTTTTTAGAAATGAACGCTTTTATTACTTTAAGTAATGTTTTACACCCCGATATCTGCATAACTAAAATACACATTGCCGTACAAACTATACAACTAGAGAATAAAGAAAGTAGACTAATATTACAAAAATCGCTATCAAAATAGACGACCTCGAGTTATGGCAGATCAATCCGCAGATTACGCGTCCATTCATGCCGGGAGAAAATATCACTCGCCGTGTCCTGTAATCGCGTACACCCCTCCACAAACAAGTCATGAAACTTTATACGTTGAAGAATAGTCCATGATCGAAGGATAGCCATGATCGGATATATAACCTGCAGGGGAGAAGACACGATAATATTAAAAAATTTGTTATTTCTACATAGCCATGACGACCAAATAATGGCAAGCGCTCCCATTCTAAACAAAATCATGTATTTATCATCTATCACATGCAACCAGTTACCAAAAACATTGGCCACCGAACATGGGGAAATAAATCAGAAGAATGACCATATAGAGCGAGCAAATTTACAATAGAAGAATAAATGATGGATTGTCTTATCATGATGACAAAAAATGCATTGTGTATTTTCATATCAATTCATCTTTAAAAGATTATCTTTTGTAAGAATTACTCCCTTACGCTGATACTATGTGAATATCTTCATCCTTAGGGGTATTTTTATTTTCTAAATTTTACTATTATCAAATATCAGGTTTGTTGAACTCGTCCAAGAGTAGTTTCATAGTGTTATCTGGTTGCCAAGATCCAGTCTTATTCGGGTTTGGTGAAGAAGGCCAAGGAACATTTCAAGAAGACCGAGAAGAAGGCTAAAGACGAATATCATGCGGATATATGTATAATGAGTTCAACTGAAAATTTATCACTTTCTACTAATTTCTATTTAAACTTATCCAAGAGTAGATACCATGCAAACTCCTGCAGAGATACCATGCGAATATCAGTACAATGAGTCAACTAAAAATCTACCACTTTCTAGTAATTTTCATTTGAACTCGTCCAAAAGTAGTTCACATTTAGGGTGTGTTTGGTAGTATGTGACAATCCAGAATCACTATCTCCACTCATACATGCTGTCTTTAGAGAAGTTTATTTCAGATTTTCTTCTATGTTTGGTAGTCCGGGTTTGATGGAACAAGCTGGATAGAGATGTTGTTTGGTGGCTTGTATAAGATCAGACATGATATTATCAAAAAAAATACACAGAGATCCTTGTATAGAAAAGAGAAGTGCAATAGGGTCTTTACACAGAAAAGTAGAAAAGCAATCAGATCCTTGGTGCAGAGGATTCCGAATCAACTACAGTAATAAGTCGCAAACTTTGAGGACACAATAATTTTGCACTGGCTCATACAATCACTAGTCACCCCAGGTATCGACGAAAAAGGTATTGCAGCACACGGAGAACTAAGAGAGCTTGCCAGATATGGGATTTCCGTAGGTCTCGACCTCTTCCGGCAGCCGCTCCGTCCAGACATACGGGGGGTCGTCAGAGGTAGGCGGCGGCCGACACCCTAGCGCGGTTTCTCCGTCTCCGCCTTTCCTTTCCCTCACGGGCGGCGGAGGAAGTGGAGAAGCTAGTTAGCGTCGCGGGGCTTTTTTTTGGCCCAGTCCCGTACGGCCAGTATACATACTAATTTGGGCTCAGCGTAAGTCCGTGCCGGGCGTCTGGCTTGGCCCATAAAGTCATGTGAGATATATTTTCTTTTTTTATTAAAATTTATTTGGGTTTATTCTTTGAATTTATGGGCCTTCTTCAAAATGGAAAATCACCGCCAGTGGAGAGAAAGTTGGACCTCTTTATACGCGTCTCTCATTAACTATCCACTAAAGCTCGACTAAAAAGTAGTTTACACTTTCTTTTTTTTTAGAAATAAACGCTTTTATTACTTTGAGTAATGTTTTACATCTGATACCTGCATAACTAAAATACACATAGCCGTACAAACTATACAACTAGAGAATAAAGAAAGTAGACTAATATTACAAAAATCGCTATCAAAATAGATGACCTCGAGTTATGTCAAATCAGTCCGCAGATTATGCGTCCATTCATGCCGGGAGAAAATATCCCTCGCCGTGTCCTGTAATTGCGTACACCTCTCTACAAACAAGTCATGAAACTATATACGTTGGAGAATAGTCCATGATCGGAGGATAGCCGCGACCGGATATATAACCTACAGGGGAGAAGACACGATATTATTAAAAAAATTGTTATTTCTACATAGCCATGACGACCAAATAATGGCAAGCGCTCCCATTCTAAACAAAATCCTGTATTTATCATCTATCACATGCAACCAGTTACCAAAAACATTGGCCACCGGACATGGGGGAAATAAATCATAAGAATGACCATATAGAGCGAGCAAAATTACAATGGAAGAATAAATGATGAATTGTCTTATCATGATGACAAAAAATGCATTGTGTATTTTCATATTAATTCCTCTTTACAAGATTATCTTTTGTAAGAATTACTCCCTTACGAAGATACCATGTGAATATCTTCATCGTTAGTTTTTTTTTTATTTTCTAAATTTTACTATTATCGAATATCAGGTTTGTTGAACTCGTCCAAGAGTAGTTTCATGGTGTTATTTGGTTGCCAAGATCCAGTCTTATTCGCGTTTGGCGAAGAAGGCCAAGGAACATTTCAAGAAGACCAAGAAGAAGGCTAAAGACGAATATCATGCGGATATCTGTATAATGAGTTTAACTGAAAATTTATCACTTTCTACCAATTTCCATTTAAACTTATCCAAGAGTAGATACCATGCAAACTCCTGTAGAGATACCATGCGAATATCTGTACAATGAGTCAACTAAAAATCTACCACTTTCTAGTAATTTTCATTTAAACTCGTCCAAAAGTAGTTCACATTTAGGGTGTGTTTGGTAGTATGTGTCAATCCAGAATCACTATCTCCACTCATACATGCTGTCTTTAGAGAAGTTTATTTCAGATTTTCTTCTATGTTTGGTAGTCCGGGTTTGATGGAACAAGCTGTATAGAGATGTTGTTTGGTGGCTTGTATAAGATCAGACATGATATTATCAAAAAATTTACACAGAGATCCTTGTATAGAAAAGAGAAGTGCAATCGGGTCTTTACACAGAAAAGTAGAAAAGCAATCGGGTCCTCGCGTCATGGCATCGCCGGTGCTCTGCCGTGAGACCTCGCGCTGCCGAGAGCTTGCACCGCTAGGAGCTCGTTGCCGGGAGCTCGCCCGCTAGGAGCACACCGCCAGGATCTCACACCACTAGGAGCACGTCGGTTGAGTCCATGATAGGAGTGGTGTAACACCCTCAGAATCGGCCCTATGCAAGTTTTAGCGAAACCCGCCAAACCCGCATAGAAACGATTCGAAGGTGCCCACCAGGCACTTGCGTGCGGGTGGAAAACAAAGTAATAACATTACACAACAGTCCTCGATGGGACCCACAGAACAGATATATATACAGCAGCGTCTCAAAGAGTCAAGAATACATATATAATGTACAAAGATCCAAATCACCTTAAAAATGATAGAGCGTCCGTCTACGGACAAGATGCAAATGGGGATAAGAGCCCGGAAGAATAACCAATGGCGTCCATAACCCTGTCCAGGCCAAGCCGGAAGGGTAACCTTGCTAACGACGTTGATCTCAAAACCTGCTTAAACAAAAGGGGTGCCGACAAGGGGCAAAGGAAAAAGAGGAGCGTCAGTACTGAGGCCAGTACACGGCGAGGCTAGAATTCGGCGGTCCTCGCCTACATAGGTATGGTGGACTGAAGCGGCAGCGGCAGCAAGCACTAAACAATCTATAGAGACTCGATACTATTGGCGGCTATCAGAGAGGGGTGATGTAACACCCTCAGAATCGGACCTATGCAAGTTTGAGCAAAATTCGCCAAACCCGCATAGAAACGATTCAAAGGTGCCCACCAGGCACTTTCGTGCGGGTGGAAAACGAAGTAATAACATTACACAACAGTCCTCGATGGGACCCACGAGATATATATACAATGACTCAAAGAGTCAAGCATACAGATTTAATGTACAAAGATCCAAATCACCTTGAAAATGATACAGCGTCCACTACGGACAAGATGCAAATGGGGCTAAGAGCCCAAGAATAACCAATGGCGCCCATAACCCCTGTGCCAAGCCGGAAGGGTAACCACCTAACGACGCCGATCTCAAACATGCTTAAACAAAGGGTGCCGACAAAGGGCAAAGGAAAAGAAGGAGCGTCGATCTTGAGGCCAAGACAGCGAGGCTAGAATTGCGGTCCTCGCCTACATAGGTATGGTGGATCAGCGGCGGCAAAGATACACTAAACAACCTATAGAGACTCGATACAACTGACGATTATGAGAGAGGGGTGAGAATGACCTATCCGGAACCAACCTGAAGCTAACACCAAACAAACCCATCCTGGTGTTTCCCCCTCGATACCAAACGAGGAAGTCAGCCGAGGAACTCACACCGTTGGCCGTTTTACTTATTCAGTTATTGTTGCAGCAATTACTAGTCAGGTTTAGATAATCATCCTGATAAAGTAAGCAGTGGGCACTTTTAGTTAACCATTCCGTGATAGTTGCAACACTTACTAGTCAGATATGAATAGCATGAGGTAACCCTTAAGCCCAACAGTTGTTGGTACTTTTGTTCAGCCATTCCGTTGTAGTTGCAATACTTACTAGTCAGGTACAATGGTATGGCGACACTCCAAACAAGCAATTGTGGGTAGTATTAATTAGCCATTCCATTATAGTGAAGCTGATTACTAGTCATTATAAGTCAAATTTATAGCAATAAACTTTAGTTATGCTTGTCTATGGTCGAGATACTGTGCTCCAAGTCGTCCATATCCGCGGACACGGCTTTCAGAAAGTTTTACCCGGCCGGGGTGCACCAATAGCAACACACGCTCGATCAACCTCGGAAAAACCAAATCAAAACCCAACGAGGCTTTCACGACTGAACAATCACAGGATTCAGAAATATTTCAGGGGGCCACCCCTTTGAGTAGATCCCGCAATGAAGTAAGCTAGCTTCGAGACGGACTCAAGGTTAGCGCCAATGGTCAGAAGCGATCGGGAACCCGAAAACTCGGGTGTCGATACCGCTGTAATCACTCCGCCTTCCTAAAGTACAGGTGTGCTATCGCGATAATTTAAATACGTAAAGTAGCATGGCATAAGTACAGGATCGTAAATAAAACCTCAAACTAGTTTGTGGCCCCAAGAAATAAGATCAATCAAGCTCGCTCAGGGGTCCCATATACCTCCCGGATATGGATAGCGCGATAAATCAAGGAACAGGTATCAAGTACTCGGGGTCTTACGGGACACAAGTGGGCGTTCGGAAACCAAATATTTTCTATCACCCACCGATGCCTCTGCTTATTTCAATTTTAGTTATTAAACAGAAATTAAAGTGAACGATAAGTAAAACTATGATCATCTCCATCATCAACATGCGACAATACATCAACAATCATGGCATATGACACACAACAGCACTTGAGCAAGCGACTACGACACGCAAGTCCAACTATCTACCAAACAACAGGTAATAGGGTGTGTCCAAGGCAATATGAGGCTGCAGGGAATATCCAAGGAACGAAAAACTAGAGCATCGCAACACAGATAGCAATAGATCAACAGGAGGGAATAAATACTATAAAAGTAAGATAGGTAGAAAGGGGGAGATGCTCGCCTAAAAAACATTGTCGAAGGTTCAACCGAAGATCGGGGCGAAGCTCACATCAACTCAACGGCCTTATCCGCGAAGAAGCAAAACACTAGAAGAGACACCGGATGCAATATTTAATACAACGGCATAAGATCGGCATGATGCATGTATGATGCAGGGCATGGCAAAAAATGCGATGCGATTAGGTCATATTAAGCGGAACCGGGGTCCCGACAATTAATTAATAGGTTCATGTTGTTTAGATCCCCCGCAATTAAATGTTGTTTGAACATGGCAAAAGATAGCACCGGTTCGCTACACAAATTTAAATGAGGCCAATATAAGGCTAGATTTGCCCGCATATGGGCCCCATATTTAATTATTAGGTGAATCGGCGTAAGGCCCCCAAACCACAGATATGCATGCGAGATGGCAATTAAATATGCAACAATTCTTATAGTTGACCATTTATAAAATAGGGTTCTCGAAAAAGGGGTTCACACATTAGGGTTCGGCAGATCTTGGGGTTCCGGGGTTCGGGGTCCACAGGTCCGTGGTCGTCTCGGGGTCCAGGGTTCGACGGATCGGTCTCGACGGGATCGTTCTCAGTAACGGGGTAGATCTTGCCGCATCCGGGGTCTCCGGGTCATGTCGACGATCATGGTGTTCGGGATGAAGTACTTGTCGCATCGTGTCTCGGTGTCCTCGGGTCCGATTGTAGATCTCGGCGTCCTCGAGGGGGGGTGTACTTGTCGTGTCCGGGAAGAAGGACTTCGCGTCCGGTGGCAATCTTGTCGTCCCGTGTAGACGTCCTCGGTGTCGGGGAAGATCTTGAGGTTCCGCGGGATCGGTCTTCGCCTCCGGGAACGGGTCTTCGGGTTCTCGATGAACTGGGTGTTCTGGCAATCTCTGGGTAGTGGGTCTTGACGTTTCCATGTCGAAGGTCCGAGGAAGATCATGTCGGTACGAAGCATTTTAGCGAGCTGGTCTCGGCGCCAGATCCCATAATGTGCAGAGCCTCAACATGTGGAAAACATTTTGAGGAAGGCTGGCACCCCCTTGACCTCACTGTGGACTCCGAGGCACACCCGAACACGCTCAGCTTGTGGGCATTGCCCATCTGACTCACGTCGATGCCCTCCAGGACGAAGACGCAGGTCTGCACGCACCGGGGCCGTTCTTTGACGCGAGCAGCCGCACCCTTCATGGTCCCTTGGCCGTCACGGTTGTATAGGGTGAGGCTCTGGCGGCAGCGTCCGGGAAGAAGTCTGGCGGCGAAGTGCAGGAAGGTGGGAGAGGCAAGAGGCGGGGAGGCCTGGGCGGAAGCTGTCGGGCTCATGGAGGCTACCGGGCGAGGCGGGGAGGCGAAGCCAAGGGCTCGGGCGGAGGGAGGATGAGGCCATGGCGGAGCAGAGGGTCGGGAGGCAGGCGCGCGTGAGCGGAGGTTGGGCGGGCTCTGGGGTCGCGCGAGAGGAGAAGCGGCGAGGCGAGAGGAGGCGGGCTACTCCGGTGGCCAGGTCAGCGAGGAGGCGGAGAGGCCGGAGGAGCACGGCGCGGAGAGGGAACGGTGCCGACGAGGATGGTGGGCGGAGGCGGGTCGGCGCCGAGACGTCTTGGCGGAGGTTGGAGAGGCAGCGCCGGCGGGGCTGGTCGAGGGAGGAGCTAGCAGAGGAGAGGCGGGCGTCGGCGGGAAGGCACGGAGCGGCGGAGGCGGGGTGCGCCGGCGACGAGGAAGGCGGTGGTTGCGAGGTCTGGCGGGTGCTCGCCGGCGCGGTGGAGGCGGGGCGGGGTGGCGAGCTGGGGGAGGGGAGACGACGTGGGGAAGAAGATGAACAGGGTAGGGAGGAGGCGCGCGGGGCAGGGGCGGTTGTCGGGCGTGGTTGGTGGGGGACGGGTCGCGTGCGGGTACTGTGTGCGGGTGGGGCCGGCTGGCAGTGTGTGTGGGGTGTGTGTTTGTGTAGCGTGGGTGTGAGGAGGAGGTGAGAGAGAGAGGAGGGCTGGGCCAAGTGGCCGGTTCTGGTTGGTTGGGGGGAGAGAAAAGGTGAGGTGGCAGCGTGTGAGTGGCCAGGGTGATGTGGAGGCTGGGTTGGGGTAGATAGCTGGGTAGCTATAGGATTTAGAGGTTGGACCGATTAGTTTTCTGGGGGTGGTCGTTCGGGTCGGTCGGCCCGTTCGACTGCCCCCACTAAATAATTAATTAAATTATTATTTCAATCAGCGTTTTTTGCAAACTGACAACGGGCAAAACAACCGAATCCGGGGATCCGGTTTTGATGTTTGAATAAAGAGGGGGCGTTTAGAAAACAAAACGGGCTTTGCGGAAATAGTTTTGACAAACAACATATGATGATGACGATGCAATGCACAAATTCAGCGCGATTTTCTAGTAGTGGTTTTGCGGGATGCCACAATTCGACACCACTAACAATGGATATCGACCTCGAGATCCGCCTCATGGTACCGGAAGGAAGGTCGGCGAACTGCGTCTTCTCGCTTCGTGTAGATCCTCGCGACACCACTAACAAGGGGTCGTTGTCCGTGATCGTCGAGAGAACACTCCGGGAACAAAAGGTCGAAGGTAGAGGTATCAACAAATAAATCCACCTCTAGCTTCGATGGAAAGAGGGGACCGATGCATTCTCATCCACTTCAATGTACAAAAGCGAATAGAAGGGGTAGTCGGCATGGGGGCCAATCCATCACGCACCCAAACTATTACTCTGCACAATCAGTCGAAAAGAGTGCAACCATTCTCGGAATCAGACTGAAGGTCTCGACACTTCGAGGTTCGGAAACAAAGGAGGGATGCAGACTCTGCATCGGATCTGGCGTAGATGATGTCGTCGCGTCGGGAACACCGGATAGCACAAGCAAGGAACAAAGAATGTTACCACAGTAGACGGATTCCTCAAGCAGCATGAACACCGGATGGTAGAACACCGTTATCAAAGAAGGAAGCGAAACCCTGAAGGTACGACGGAACCCAACCACGAGAATTCCTGGACTCGAAGAAAGAGATGAGAGCGGATTCAAAACGCGTAGAGATAAGAGGAGAACAGCAGAGGGGTAAGGAATAAAAATCAGACCTAATCAGAACTATCCAACCGATTTTGCAAAAATAGTTTTGACACTCTACTTGAGTTAGCTAGGTTATCCTGATTTGGACTTGTGGGGTATCGCAACTGCTGGGCTCTGATACCACTCCGTAACACCCTCAGAATCGGACCTATGCAAGTTTGAGCAAAATTCGCCAAACCCGCATAGAAACGATTCAAAGGTGCCCACCAGGCACTTTCGTGCGGGTGGAAAACGAAGTAATAACATTACACAACAGTCCTCGATGGGACCCACAGAACAAATATATATACAACAGCGACTCAAAGAGTCAAGCATACAGATTTAATGTACAAAGATCCAAATCACCTTGAAAATGATACAGCGTCCGACTACGGACAAGATGCAAATGGGGCTAAGAGCCCTGAAGAATAACCAATGGCGTCCATAACCCCGGGCCAAGCGGAAGGGTAACCCCGCTAACGACGTCGATCTCAAACCTGCTTAAACAAAAGGGTGCCGACAAAGGGCAAAGGAAAAGAAGGAGCGTCGATCGAGGCCAAGACACGGCGAGGCTAGAATTGGCGGTCCTCGCCTACATAGGTATGGTGGATCAAGCGGCAAAAAGATACACTAAACAACCTATAGAGACTCGATACAACTAACGATTATCAGAGAGGGGTGAGAATGACCTATCCGGAACCAACCTGAAGCTAACACCAAACAAACCCATCCTGGTGTTTCCCCCTCGATACCAAACGAGGAAGTCAACCGAGGAACTCACACCGTTGGCCGTTTTACTTATTCAGTTATTGTTGCAGCAATTACTAGTCAGGTTTAGATAATCATCCTGATAAAGTAAGCAGTGGGCACTTTTAGTTAACCATTCCGTGATAGTTGCAACACTTACTAGTCAGATATGAATAGCATGAGGTAACCCTTAAGCCCAGCAGTTGTTGGTACTTTTGTTCAGCCATTCCGTTGTAGTTGCAATACTTACTAGTCAGGTACAATGGTCGCAAGCGACACTCCAAACAAGCAATTGTGGGTAGTATTAATTAGCCATTCCATTATAGTGAAGCTGATTACTAGTCATTATAAGTCAAATTTATAGCAATAAACTTTAGTTATGCTTGTCTATGGTCGAGATACTGTGCTCCAAGTCGTCCATATCCGCGGACACGGCTTTCAGAAAGTTTTACCCGGCCGGGGTGCACCAATAGCAACACACGCTCGATCAACCTCGGAAAAACCAAATCAAAACCCAACGAGGCTTTCACGACTGAACAATCACAGGATTCAGAAATATTTCAGGGGGCCACCCCTTTGAGTAGATCCCGCAATGAAGTAAGCTAGCTTCGAGACGGACTCAAGGTTAGCGCCAATGGCTGTAAGCGACTGGGAACCCGAAAACTCGGGGTGTCGATACCGCGTAATCACTCCGCCTTCCTAAACAGTACAGTGTGCTATCTGTCATCACAATTTAAATACGTAAAGTAGCATGGCATAAGTACGGATCGTAAATAAAACCTCAAACTAGTTTGTGGCCCCAAGAAATAAGATGAATCAAGCTCGCTCGGGGCTCCCATATACCTCCCGGATGTGGATAGCGCGATAAATCAAGGAACAGGTATCAAGTACTCGGGGTCTTACGGGACACAAGTGGCCGTTCGGAAACCAAATATTTTCTATCACCCACCGATGCCTCTGCTTATTTCAATTTTAGTTATTAAACAGAAATTAAAGTGAACGATAAGTAAAACTATGATCATCTCCATCATCAACATGCGGCAATACATCAACAACTGTGGCATATGACGACACACAAAAGCACTTGAGCAAGCGACTACGACACGCAAGTCCAACTATCTACCAAACAACAGGTAATAGGGTGTGTCCAAGGCAATATGAGGCTGCAGGGAATATCCAAGGAACGAAAAACTAGAGCATCGCAACACAGATAGCAATAGATCAACAGGAGGGAATAAATACTATAAAAGTAAGATAGGTAGAAAGGGGGAGATGCTCGCCTGAAAAACATTGTCGAAGGTTCAACCGAAGATCGGGGCGAAGCTCACATCAACTCAACGGCCTTATCTGCGAAGAAGCAAAACACTAGAAGAGACACCGGATGCAATATTTAATACAACGGCAGAAGATCGGCATGATGCATGTATGATGCAGGGCATGGCAAAAAATGCGATGCGATTAGGTCATATTAAGCGGAACCGGGGTCCCGACAATTAATTAATAGGTTCATGTTGTTTAGATCCCCCGCAATTAAATGTTGTTTGAACATGGCAAAAGATAACACCGGTTCGCTACACAAATTTAAATGAGGCCAATATAAGGCTAGATTTGCCTGCATATGGGCCCCATATTTAATTATTAGGTGAATCGGCGTAAGGCCCCCAAACCACAGATATGCATGCGAGATGGCAATTAAATATGCAACAATTCTTATAGTTGACCATTTATAAAATAGGGTTCTCGGAAAAGGGGTTCACACATTAGGGTTCGGCAGATCTTGGGGTTCCGGGGTTCGGGGTCCGACAGGGTCCAGGGTCCGGTCTCGGGGTCCAGGGTTCGACGGATCGGTCTCGACGGGATCGTTCTCGGTAACGGGGTAGATCTTGCCGCATCCGGGGTCTCCGGGTCATGTCGACGATCATGGTGTTCGGGATGAAGTACTTGTCGCATCGTGTCTCGGTGTCCTCGGGTCCGATTGTAGATCTTGGCGTCCTCGAGGGGGGTGTACTTGTCGTGTCCGGGAAGAAGGACTTTGCGTCCAGTGGCAATCTTGTCGTCCCGTGTAGACGTCCTCGTTGTCGGGGAAGATCTTGAGGTTCCGCGGGATCGGTCTTCGCCTCCGGGAACGGGTCTTCGGGTTCTCGATGAACTGGGTGTTCTGGCAATCTCTGGGTAGTGGGTCTTGACGTTTCCATGTCGAAGGTCCGAGGAAGATCATGTCGGTACGAAGCATTTTAGCGAGCTGGTCTCGGCGCCAGATCCCATAATGTGCAGAGCCTCAACATGTGGAAAACATTTTGAGGAAGGCTGGCACCCCCTTGACCTCACTGTGGACTCCGAGGCACAACCGAACACGCTCAGCTTGTGGGCATTGCCCATCTGACTCACGTCGATGCCCTCCAGGACGAAGACGCAGGTCTGCACGCACCGGGCGTTCTTGTGACGTAGCTGCACCCTTCATGGTCCCTTGGCTGATCACGGTTGTGCAGGTGAGGCTCTGGCGGCAGCGTCGGGGAAGAAGTCTGGCGGCGGCGAGCGCGGTGCAGGAAGGTGGGAGGCGAGGCAGCACGCGGGGAGAGGCGGGAGGCGAGGCAGCCGGAAGGGAAACCTTGCTAACGACGTTGATCTCAAAACCTGCTTAAACAAAAGGGGTGCCGACAAGGGGCAAAGGAAAAGAGGCGTCAAGATCGAGGCCGAGACAGCGAGGCTAGAATTCGGCGGTCCTCGCCTACATAGGTATGGTGGACTGAAGCGGCAGCGGCAGCAAGCACTAAACAACCTATAGAGACTCGATACTATTGGCGGCTATCAGAGAGGGGTGAGGAAGACCTATTCGGATCCAACCTGATACTATCATCAAACAAACCCATCCTGGCGTTTCCCCCTCGAGACCAAACGAGGAAGTCAACCGAGGAACTCACACAGTTGGCAGTTTTACTTATTCAGTTATAGTTGCGGCACTTTACTAGTCAGGTTCAGATAATTATCCTGATAAAGTAAGCAGTTGGTACTTTTAGTTAACCATTCCGTTATAGTGGCAACACTTACTAGTCAGATACAATTAGCATGAGATAACCCCAAAACCCAGCAGTTGTTGGTACTTTTACTTAGCCATTCCGTTGTAGTGAAGCTGATTACTAGTCATATCGGATACAAATCAATTTATAACAATAAACTTTAGTTATAGTTGTCTATGATCAAGCACTGTGCTCCAAGTCGTCCATAACCGCGGACACGGCTTCTCGAAAAGATTTAACCTGCGGTGCACCAAAGTATCCACAGCACTTGACCCTTTTGCGGATCGCTTAACATACACCCATCGGTATGTCGGCGGGGCCTAAGTCATGACGTTCCAGACCCAAAGCAAGCACGCGGGGCCACCCCACTAAGTACACCCGCAACAAAGTCGGCCGGTCTCCGAGACGGACTTAGGGTTTGGGTGGACGGCTGTGAACGACAAAGAAATCCCCAAGCGGGGCTGTCGACACAGCGAAATCGTGTCCCGATCCTAAACAAGACAGTGCTATCATCGCACAATTTAAATAAAGCAGTAAAACATGGCATAAGTACAGGATAGTAAATAAAACCTCAAACTAGTTTGTGGCCCCCAGTACAATACTTTGAAATCAGGTAATAATCAATGGGGGGCCCATATCTCCCCCTGTGGTTAGCGCTCGATCTCGGAACAGGTGTCAAGAACTCGGGTCCTACGGGACACAAGTGGGCGTTCGGAAAACCAACATTACCTATCACCCACCGATGCCTCTGCTTAATTCAATTTTAGTTGTTAAACAGTAATTAAAGTGAAACAATAATTAAAGCCATGATCATCTCCAACATCAACATGCGGCAATTCTCCAACAATTGTGGTACTTGACGACAAGAAAAAACACTTGAGCAAGCGACTACGACATGCGGGTCCAACTATCTACCAAACAACAGGTAATAGGATGTGTCCAAGGCTATATATGGCTGCAAGGGATATCACGGGTACGAAAACTAGAGCATCGTAACACAGATAGCAAAGATCAACAGGGGGGAATAAATACTAGAAAAGTAAGATAGGAAGAAAGGGGGAGATGCTCGCCTGAAAAACATTGTCGAAGGTTCAACCGAAGATCGGGACGAAGCTCACATCAACTCAACGGCCTTATCCGCGAAGAAGCAAATCACTAGAATAAACACCAGATGCACTATTTAATTCAACGGCAGAAGATCGGCATGATGCATGTATGATGTATGGCATGGCAAAGATGCGATGCAATTAGGTCATATTAAGCGGAACCAGGGTCCCGACATTTAATTAAATGGTTCATGTTATTTAGAACCCCCGCAATTAAATGTTGTATTACATGGCAAAAGATAATACGGGTTCGCTACACAAGTTTAAATGAGGCCAATATAAGGCTAGATTTGCCCGCATATGGGCCCCATATTTTATTATGCAGTGAATTGACATAAGGCCCCCAAACCACAGACAAGGATGCATGCATGAACAATTAATATGCAACAAGTTGTTATTTCATTTATAAAATAGGGCTCGAGGAGAGGGGTCACACATTAGGGTTCGGCAGATCTTGGTTTCCGGGGTTCGGGGTTCGACAGGGTCCAGGGTCCAGGGTTCGACGGGAGCGGGGTTTGGACTCCGGGATCGTTCTCGGATGACTGGGGTCGATCTTGTCGCCTCCGGGAAGCAGGACTTGGGTCGGTGTCGTTCTTGTCGTTCTGTGCGAATCTGGCTGTCACGAAGGTCTTGTCGGGTCCGTGTATCGGGTCGGTCTTGGCATCCGGGAGGGAGAACTTGGCGCTCCATGGCGAAGTGCTTGTCGTACCGGTGGCGTTCTTGGCGGTCTTCGGGTTCGGGCCTTGGCGCTTCGGTCCGGTCTTCAGGGGTCCAGGAAGGCGATCTTGGCGCTTGGGTTCGGCAGACGGTCCTCGGACTCCGTGAACGGGCATCGAGTACTCAAGTCCGTGTTGGCGATCTTGTCGTTCGGGTTTCTCTCGTTTCTCCGTCCAAGTGATGCGTCCGTGTGGTAGATCTTGGGGTACGTGTCGCCGGGTTCCACGAGCTCGAGAAAACGGAAAACGGTCCGGAACTTGGCGAACTTGGCGGGGTTTGTCGGTCTTTCGAGTTGGTCTTGTCGTTCGCATCCGCACGTGACACGCACGCAGCAAAGAATCGACTCACGGACTCAGGACGCGGGCGAAGCGGGCGCGGCGGAAAGATACGCAGGCGTCGGCCGGAGGGCCTGAGGCTCGGCCGGCGTGGCTGCCGGGCGAAGCAGAGAGGCTCGGCCTCGAGGTCGCTCTGAGGAGGTGGGAGAGGTGGTCGGGCGCTCGGCGGGCGGCAGCGGAGGAGATGGCCGAGGGTCGTCTGGCCAGGCGGAGCTAGGGCTCAGCGGCGGTGGCGTGGGGAAGATCTCGGGCGTGGGCCAAGCGCCGGACGGGCGACGGGGTCCTGCTTGGCGCTTGGGGACGGGCATGCAGGCCAGCGAGCGGCAGGCGGCGGAGGTCGGGCGCGGAGGCGTGGAGTAGGCAGGCGGGCGGGCGTCGGAGGCGAGCAGCGGAGAGGAGAGGTCGGGCGGGCAGGGTCGGGCGCGGCCTTGCGGCGGGCGGAGCTTGGCGGGCGAGGTCAGGCGGCTGGCGAGGACGAACAGACGGAGGCGAGACGCTGGTCCGGGAGATCCTCAGGCGAGCCGGCGGGCGTGACGGCAGCGGGAGGCGCGAGGAGGAGCACTGGGGGCGGCGATGGGGACAGTGGCAGCGGGATTACTGAGGAGGAAGACGCGAGAAGGAGAGGGCTCATGGCCTGTGGTTGGCGTGCAAGCGACGCGAATGGTGGGGCTGGGGATGGGTGCGT
This sequence comes from Avena longiglumis, assembly GCA_030063025.1. NCBI lineage: Eukaryota > Viridiplantae > Streptophyta > Magnoliopsida > Poales > Poaceae > Avena > Avena longiglumis. Next base: position 126,057,374 of record CP125977.1, read on the forward strand.
GTTGGGGAGGTTGTCGCGGGTGTGAGACGCCAGAAAGTGGGCCGGTGCCGAGCACGTGATGATTGGGAAGGCATCGTGGTGGTCTCATGCTGCACCAAGTCGATTCGCAGGGGTGTGAGGAGGTGTGTGGCGGTGGTTAGCTAGGTCGGTCATTGGGTGAGCCGGTGTGTGGCGGGTGAGGAAGTAGGGTAGGCGGTGGGGATGGTTTGGGGTTAGGGTTTGACTAGATTAGGGTTTGGGGTTGGTCTAGGTTTTTCTAATTTGGGCGGGTAGTAGGTCGCCACTGGGCCCTTTGGGCCTGGCCGGTGGCGGCCTCCCCGGGGATAAAAAAATAGGTTTTTATTATACTATATTTATTTTATTTTGTTTAACAAAACAGTTGCAAAATATGTTTAGACAAATAAAGATCCGAACGGACCGGGGTTTGACTTTTGAAATAGAAAGGGGATTATTTAGAAAACAAAGTGTGGATTTTTTTTTCCGGAAACAGTTTTAGACAGATAGATGCATGCTGATGTCATGATGACGCACAAAGTATAAACAACAACGATTTTCTAGTAGTGGTTTTGCGGGATGCCACAATTCGACACCACTAACAAGGGATCTCGCCCTCGAGATCCGCCTCAGGGTACCGGAAGGAAGGTCGGCGATCTGCGTCTGCTCGCTTCGTGTAGATCCTCGCGACACTACTAACAAGAGGTCGTTGATCCCGTTCGTCAAGAAAACACTCCGGATAAACAACGGACGAAGCTAAAGGTAAGGCCACCTCTAGCTTCCATGGAAGGAGTAGAATTGCATCGATCCACCATTCGATATACAAAGCAAATGATAAGAGTAGTGGTATGGTCGCGACTCCATCCCGCACTCAAAGCATTACCCTGTACACGAACAGATAGATTATGCAACCAACCCTCAGAATTAGACTGAAGATCTCGACAAGCGAGGTTCAGAACAAGGAGTGATGCAGACTCTGCATCGGGTCTGACGTGGATGATGACGTCGCGTCGGAAAACACCGAAAGGCACAAACAAGGAACAAAGAATGATACCACAGCAGACGGATTCATCAGGCAGCTTGAACACCGGATGGTAGAACACCGTTATCAAAGAAGGAAGCGAAACCCTGAAGGTACGACGGAACCCCACCACGAGAAATCCTGGACTCGAAGAAAATATAAGAGAGCACATTCAAAACACGTAGAGGTAAGAGAGGAATAGCAAAGGGGGTAAGGAGTAAAATCAGACCTAATCAGAACTATCCAACCGATTTTGCAAAAATAGTTTTGACACTCTACTTCGGCCGTTAGCTAGGTTATCCTACAGGCTGGACTTGTGGGGTATCGTAACTGGGCTCGATACCACTCAGAACACCCTCGAGAATCGGCCCTATGCAAGTTTTAGCGAAACCCGCCAAACCCGCATAGAAGCGATTCGAAGGTGCCCAGCACTAACGTGCGGGTGGAAAACAAAGTAATAACATTACACAACGTCCTCGATGGGACCCACGTAATGATATATATACAGCAGCGTCTCAAAGAGTCAAGAATACAGATATAATGTACAAAGATCCAAATCACCTTAAAAATGATAGATCGTCCGTCTACGGACAAGATGCAAATGGGGCTAAGAGCCCGGAAGAATAACCAATGGCGTCCATAACCCTTGTGCCAAGCGGAAGGGTAACCTTATAACGACGTTGATCTCAAAACCTGCTTAAACAAAAGGGGTGCCGACAAGGGCAAGGAAAAAGAGGAGCGTCGATCGAGGCCGATTACGGCGAGGCTAGAATTGCGGTCCTCGCCACATAGGTATGGTGGATCAAGCGGCAGCAAGCACTAAACAACCTATAGAGACTCGATACTATTGGCGGCTATCGAGAGAGGGTGAGAAGACCTATTCGGATCCAACTCGATACTATCATCAAACAAACCCATCTGGCGTTTCCTCGAGACCAAACGAGGAAGTCAACCGAGGAACTCACAGTTGGCGCTTTACTTATTCGATTATAGTTGCGGCACTTTACTAGTCGAGTTCGATAATTATCCCGATAAAGTAAGCGATTGGTACTTTTAGTTAACCATTCCGTTATAGTGGCAACACTTACTAGTCGATACAATTAGCATGAGATAACCCCAAAACCCAAAGCTTGTTGGTACTTTTACTTAGCCATTCCGTTGTAGTGAAGCTGATTACTAGTCATATCGGATACAAATCAATTTATAACAATAAACTTTAGTTATAGTTGTCTATGATCAACCTGTGCTCCAAGTCGTCCATAACGCGGACACGGCTTCTAAAAGATTTAACCTGCAGGGTGCACCAAAGTATCCAGCACTTGACCCTTTTGCGGATCGCTTAACATACACCCATCGGTATGTCGCGGGGCCTAAGTCATGACGCGTTCCCACCCAAAGCAAGCACGGGGCCACCCACTAAGTACACCATAGAAGTCGGCCGGTCTCGAGACGGACTTAGGGTTTGGGTAGACGGCTGTGAACGACAGAAATCCCAACGGGACCTGCCGACACCGCGAAATCGTGTCCCGATCCTAAACAGTACAGGTGCTATCTGTCGCACAATTTAAATAAAGCAGTAAAACATGGCATAAGTACAGGATAGTAAATAAAACCTCAAACTAGTTTGTGGCCCCCAGTACAATACTTTGAAATCAGGTAATAATCAATGGGGGGCCCATATCTCCCCACCTGTGGTTAGCGCGCTCGATCTCGGAACAGGTGTCAAGAACTCGGGTCCTACGGGACACAAGTGGGCGTTCGGAAAACCAACATTACCTATCACCCACCGATGCCTCTGCTTAATTCAATTTTAGTTGTTAAACAGTAATTAAAGTGAAACAATAATTAAAGCCATGATCATCTCCAACATCAACATGCGGCAATTCTCCAACAATTGTGGTACTTGACGACAAGCAAAACACTTGAGCAAGCGACTACGACACGCGGGTCCAACTATCTACCAAACAACAGGTAATAGGATGTGTCCAAGGCTATATATGGCTGCAAGGGATATCACGGGTACGAAAACTAGAGCATCGCAACACAGATAGCAAAGATCAACAGGGGGGAATAAATACTAGAAAAGTAAGATAGGAAGAAAGGGGGAGATGCTCGCCTGAAAAACATTGTCGAAGGTTCAACCGAAGATCGGGGCGAATCTCACATCAACTCAACGGCCTTATCCGCGAAGAAGCAAATCACTAGAATAAACACCGGATGCACTATTTAATTCAACGGCAGAAGATCGGCATGATGCATGTATGATGTATGGCATGGCAAAGATGCGATGCAATTAGGTCATATTAAGCGGAACCAGGGTCCCGACATTTAATTAAATGGTTCATGTTATTTAGAACCCCCACAATTAAATGTTGTATTACATGGCAAAAGATAATACGGGTTCGCTACACAAGTTTAAATGAGGCCAATATAAGGCTAGATTTGCCCGCATATGGGCCCCATATTTAATTATTAGGTGAATCGGCATAAGGCCCCCAAACCACAGACAAGGATGCATGCATGAACAATTAATATGCAACAAGTTGTTATTTCATTTATAAAATAGGGCTCGAGGAGAGGGGTCACACATTAGGGTTCGGCAGATCTTGGTTTCCGGGGTTCGGGGTTCGACAGGATCCAGGGTCCAGGGTTCGACGGGAGCGGGGTTTGGACTCCGGGATCGTTCTCGGATGACTGGGGTCGATCTTGTCGCCTCCGGGAAGCATGACTTGGGTCGGTGTCGTTCTTGTCGTTCTGTGCGAATCTGGCTGTCACGAAGGTCTTGTTGGGTCCGTGTATCGGGTCGGTCTTGGCATCCGGGAGGGAGAACTTGGCGCTCCACGGCGAAGTGCTTGTCGTATCGGTGGCGTTCTTGGCGGTCTTCGGGTTCGGGCCTTGGCGCTTCGGTCCGGTCTTCAGGGGTCCAGGAAGGCGATCTTGGCGCTCGGGTTCGGCGGTATCGGTCCTCGGACTCCGTGAACGGGGAATCGGAGTACTCAAGTCCGTGTTGGCGATCTTGTCGTTCCGGGGGTTTCTCCGAGTCCGTGATGCGTCCGTGTGGTAGATCTTGGGGGTACCGGTGTCGTCGGGTTCCACGGGTTCGAGCTCGAGAAAACGGAATCCGAGAACGGGTCTTGGCGAACTTGGCGGGGGTTTGTCGGTCTTCGAGTTGGTCTTGTCGTTCGCATCCGCACCTGTACACGCCACGCAACAACCGAACGCGGACGACTCCTGTCGAGGAGAGGCGGGGCAGCGAGGGCGAGGGCGCGGAGAGCAACGCCTGTGAGGCGAGCCGCGCCAGAAGATGTTGCGGAGGCGTCGGCGCCGGAGGGCCCAGGGCTCGGTCGGCGTGGCCTGCCGGGCCGAGCAGAGGAGGCTCGGCCTCGAGGTCGGCTCTGCAGGGGAGGTGGGGAGAGGGTCGGGTCGGGCTCCGTCGAGGGGGCGCGAGAGAGGGAGACGGCCGGAGGGTCGCACGGCGGGCGGAGCTAGGGCTCAGGTGGCGGTGGCGTCGGGGGAAGAGCTCGGGGGGCGCGGGGCTGCTTGTGCGGCAGCGCGAGGGCGACGCGGTCTCTGTTGGCGCTGGGGACAAGACATGCAAGGCGAGCGGCAGGCGCGGAGGAGGTCGGCGCGTGGAGGCGTGGGGTAGGCGTGGGCGGGCGTCAGAGGCAGAGCAGCGGAGAGGAGAGGGGTCGGGCGGGCCGGGGTGGTGGCCTGGCCGCGCCAGCGGGGCGGGCGGAGCTTGGCGGGCGCAGGTCGGCTCCGGCGAGGACGAACAGACGGGCGAGGCAGCAGTCGGGAGCTCCTCGGAGCCGGGCGGATGGCAGCCTTGAGGGCGGGGAGGAGCACCAGGGGGAGGCGACGCACAGGGGACGGTGGCCGGCGGGGATTACAGAGGAGGGAAGACGCGAGGAAGGAGAGAAGGGCTCGCGGCGCGGTGGTTGGCATGCAAGCGACGCGGAATGGTGGGGCCAGGGGATGCGGCGGGTGCGTGTTGGGGAGGTTGTCGCGGGGTGTGAGACGCGCCAGGGAAAGTGGGCTGGGTGACGCCGAGTACGTGACATATTGGGGAAGGCATCAGGGTGGTCTCGCGTGCTGCACCAAGTCGATTCGTGCGGGGTGTGTGAGGAGGTGTGAGCGGCAGTGGTTAGCTAGGGTCGGTCGCTGGGGTGAGCCGGGGTGTGTGGCGGCGGGTGAGGAAGTAGGGTAGGCAGGTGGGGATGGTTTGGGGTTAGGGTTTGACTAGATTAGGGTTTGGGGTTGGTCTAGGTTTTTTCTAATTTGGGCCGGGTAGTAGGCTGCTGCCAGCTGGGCCCTTTGGGCCTGGCCGGTGGCGGCCTCCCCGGGGATAAAAAAATAGGTTTTTATTATACTATATTTATTTTATTTTGTTTAACAAAACAGTTGCAAAATATGTTTAGACAAATAAAGATCCGAACGGACCGGGGTTTGACTTTTGAAATAGAAAGGGGATTATTTAAAAAACAAAGTGTGGCTTTTTTTTTCCGGAAACAGTTTTAGACAGATAGATGCATGCTGATGTCATGATGATGCACAAAGTATAAACAACAACGATTTTCTAGTAGTGGTTTTGCGGGATGCCACAAGTGGCCCTCGTGAGTTGTGGCTTGTGTCTGTGTCCGGTACGCTCACAAATAGATTTTGGCACATTTAGACAAAATATTATCTAAAATCTGTTTGGGTTCAACGAACCAGCCACAAATTAATTTGTGTTAGACATATTTTGTTTTGAACGTCGCTCCCATCTTTAAATTTTCTTGGCCACATGATGACCTTCTAGATGGATTTATTTCACTTTTACAAAAGCTAAAGACAATGAAAAATGATGAAAACACCAAAAAGATGGATTTGGTGGACGAGCTTATTTACTTGAGCCCTTTTGTAAAAAAAAGTCGAAAATGATATTTTAAAGTTTTGAAAAAATCTGAAAAAATGCACATGTAGGTAATCAAGTATATTTAAATTGTGAAATATCTCGATCTGAAATACGTTGTATTATGGGCCGCAAAAAAAAAATTTGACAAGATTTGGAAGTTACAGCGTGCTTAGATATGTATTTTTGTCAATTTTGTGCAGCCTAAATGACAATATTTCGGATTGGGACTTTGCACACTTAAAGTATACATCAGTGGCCATTCAAAAAATATTCATATTTTTTCAAAACTCTAAAATGCAAATTTGGAGTGTTCAAACTAAAAGGCTCCCATTATACGCACTAGCAAAAAAACCCACTTCCTTTGGTACACCTATCATTTTTTTAGAATCACACAGGTATTACACATATAGGTACTGACCATTCCTACCATGACTTTCATCGATTTGAGGTTTAGTATTTGGTTTTAGAATTAGAATCTGATTAAAAAAATTCTTTGCATTAGTATCACCCTTGGCGGTTTTACGTTTCTTGTTTGGTTTGAGTTGCTTTTTCTTAAAATTGGAGTCTCTCTTGGCTTTCTTCTTATTGGATCTTTGATTTGTGAAGAATACCTTATTTGGAGCTAGAAGAATTCCTCTCAAGATTCCCTAGAGATAACTCAGTAAGTATATAGATGATGGAGCTCACAAAGAGTGTTGGAGTAGGATGCAAAGCAAACTTCCCCGCTAAATGGGTACGGGGTATGCAGGTTGGCCTAGAAATGACTACTGAAAAAAAAAGACCTAACCCCCAGTGGCGAATCCAGACAAAAATGAAGGGTGGGCTTAAAACTTACATTAGTTTGAATATAGAAATAATTTTTTTAATTAAATTTTGAATTATACATCCATGCAGTTTTTCAATTCTCCTAATTAAGAAATGTATTTTAGTGAAAGGTAGATTTGTTTTTTAGAATTGTTTTCTTCCGGTATCTAGACAAACAGCTAGTTGGGCCACATGGACTAAGGCCCGAGTACTATTCCTTCGTCTTCGTCCAGATCCATGATCGGTGCTGCACGCAGACAATATTAAACTAATCTCTATTTTAATTAGCTACCATGGCTGGATTATTACACACATGCTAACCTTTTTTTAATCAGATCGTAGGGTAGGCTTCAGCATATTGAAGCCTCCCTGGTAGAATCGCCACTACTAACCCCCGTGTCGCTCCCGCGAGCGACCAAGGACTCCTCCGCGCTGCCACCCCCTTCTTCCACACCCCTCCTTCCTCGCCGCCACCGGGACGTGGCGGCGGCAAAGCCGCTCAGCGTCGGTGGCGGCTGGGCTTCTGCTCCCCCCGCTCGCTGAGTTTGGCACGGACTTTCGAGGCGAGCGGTGGCGTCGTGTCTTCACGGAGCGCGACGACGCGTGGTACAGCGAATCGACAACGGCCAGGCGGGTGCAGCGGATGAGCGGCGGGGTGGCGCAGAGGCCTGCGTGGGGTCGGGCGCGCGCGGTTCTGGCCCTGGCCCCCGCGGCAGGGTAGAGCCCTGACACTCCGGCAGTCCTGCGCATGCGATGCTCCGGCGATGCGGATGGCAGCGAGGCGGTGGGCGCTGCCCTTGGCGGGGATATGATGTTGGGGCTGCTCCCCCAGATGTGGGCCTTCTAGGCTCAATCTGGGCCAGGGACGGGCTGGGTCGGGCCTGGCTACGCCAACTCTGGTTGGACCTAGGTATGAATCATGGCGAGGGGGGTGTCGCTGGTGCCACGTCTGCTGCAGCAAGGCGGAGAGAGCTTCACGGGCCCGCCCAGGCGGGCCTGTGACGCTAATGGGTAGCAGCGGCAGGCCTACGTGTTGTAGCGTGGCGACGAAGACTTCACGGACCCTTCTTGGGTTCGGCCGGGCCTCCGGCCTGGTGTGTTCTTCCTGCCGCGTCCGGCTGGCACCCGCTTTCAGCGGTGGAGGATGCCCTCCAGATGGCTTGCCGCTGTCGCCCTCCGGCTCCTAGTGGCCTAGCCGGCTCTCGCCGTTGCGTCCGGCCGGCTACCGACTATGGCGGTGGAGGTTGTTCGCTCCCACGGGGCTGCGGAACTGCTGCTCCTTGATGACCCACAAGTATAGGGGGTGTATCGTAGTACTTTCGATAAATAGGAGTGTCGATCCCAACGAGGAGAGAAGGTGCTGAACAGTGGTATGGAGCAGGAAATCCCTGTGAATACTTAGCAAACGGATTTTAGTGGTTTTCTGACAAGGCAACAAGACAAAGAGCAAGTAACAGAAGTAACGAACAAACTGAGCAAATGGCCCAATCCTTTCTTAGCAAAGGACAAGCCGGTGGAAATACTTATAAGGACCTAAAATTTTCGAGGACACATGGAAATTCTGTCAAGTGCTTTCGCTTCAAATAGCCGAGTACTCTTCTCTGGTGTTTGTAAGTGTTTTGTGGGTAAACCTGTGCTAACATACCGCCCTTCCTAGGACTAATACATACTTGTGATTAAACCCCCTGCAAACATCCGTAACTACAGGAAAGTAATTAAGATATAAATCTAACCATAGCCTTAAACTTCGAGATCCTACGCTCCCTTGTGCAAAGGTGTCCTAACGGGGGTTCAGGTTTCTGTCACTCCGGCACCCCACAATTATTAGCTAAATATACAATGCATTCCCCTAGGCCCATAAATGGTGAAGTATCATGTAGTCGACGTTCACATGACACCACTAGAAGAATAGAACCACAACTTAAATACTAAATCATTGAATAATAACTAATCACAGATTCACTACTAACAACATGACTTCTCCCATGTCCTCAAGAACTAAACGAACTACTCATAAGACATCATATGGATCAAGATCAAAGATGATATGGTAATGGATAATAATCTGAACATAAACAATAATCCAATGGTTCCACTCACAAGCATCAACTACAATAGTAATCAACACCAGGAAAGTTTCCCCTAAGAACTAAAGCAATATCCAACACAATTTTTATAGCGGGACGGAGTGGTGGTGATGGTGCTGGTGGAGATGATGGTGTGGATGATGATGATGATCCCGATGAAGCCTAGCTTGATGACGGTGTTGATAGCGACGGTCTCCCCTCTCTGAGAAGGAATTCCCCCGACAGAAATCTGTCTGCCAGAGAGATCTTTCTCTCTCGGTGTTTTCCGCCCCCAGAGGCGGTGGAAATCTATCTGTGGTCGCTCCCCGAGCCTTAGGGTTTCGAAGGGAAGATATAGGCGAAGTGGCAGAGTCGGAGGCCGGGCAGGTAGGCCACACCTGCCCTAGGCGCGGGGTCAGGTGGGCCCGTGCCTACGGGGGGTGTGGGCCCCCTGAGGCCCCACTTCGTCCCTGCTTCTGGCATCCTTCGTCTTCTGGTAAAATAATATGTTTCCATATTTTTCTGATATTTTTCCGATCTTCGCGAATTTGCACCGAAAGGCCCTCTTTTCCATCAGAATCCAGACTCCGGTAGTCCATCCTCCAAGAATCATCCAACATGCATAAACAGATGAAAAGACATAAGTATTACCTCATAATAAGACAACTATCAATGAATAGAGGTAAATTATGATATAGAATGGTGATGCAAATTGGGCGTATCAACTCCCCCAAGCTTAGACTTCGCTTGTCCCCAAGCGAATACTGAGCTCAATAAACATGTCCACAGGTTTCTGGAGTGAAGTGTTGATAAAAGAATACGAACAAGAAGCCTCACACTTACCATTGCACAACTCATAGAAGAAAGTAACTCACCATTATATAACTTAGCTTGCAACCAAGCACAACAGTCACAATAGAGATGCATAAAGATAAATCATAATTGGAATTGGCAAACTTGTTCTTGGTCATAGAACACCTGGCAAACAGTTTTACAAAAGCTTTTTGTAGAAGTTTCAAAACAGGAACACTCTTTGCTCAAAAAGGTTTTTCACAAGTGAAGGCTTTCAAAGTAATACTCAATAGATAAGAGTTTTGTGCAAATAAGGAATAAATCATGATATGAATGCTTGAAACACAACAACTCAAAAGCTTCCTGGAGATAGAGAGGAAGTAGGTTTACTGACTCAACTGGTAACTAGGAGAAAAGATCCCTTCTTAGAGGGTAGTAGGGATTACAAGTCATAAAGAGCTTTCAAAAGATTATGGTACTTACTAGCTTTGAACCCTCATTGCTCCTATCATAAGCATCTTGAGATGATTAACGTTAAAGTGAACAAATATGGAGTATATGCTTAACAAAATATAAGTTGGCAATCTCATGTCCCTTGAATATGAGGGCCACTCCTCATGCATACTCAACTTTGGGCCCAGGTAAGTTCTTGTCATTGTAAGTATTTGCATATCATTAAGAACCGCCAACGGGGTACCCCTTGCACATGGTACATGAGCTTTCCCATAACCAAAATGACAAGGAAAACAGACAATGAGCATCTCAGCGATCTTTTTATTTACTATGTGTATAGATTTTTATTGAGGATGCTTCATAGATGACTCACTATGGTGATGCTGCAAGTTTCCACCATGATTAAGCATGGCTTAGGCTAGCAGCCCATGCGTTTCTCTAACACAGAATACAAACTCCATGGACTTACAAGTTCCCTCTTTATTTCACACCGTTGACATCTATAGAAAAAAGAGCACGATATCAACTGTGTACAGAGTACAAGTGCAATGTTGAAAACGTTCCTCGTGACAGCACGGTTCTGCTAATTCCAACGTATAGATGCAAGCATATACAACTTCGATGTTCACAATGGTTCAGGTCTATTAGGGGCAAGTAAATAAGGTGTGCCATCAAGTTCGTGAGAGCTTTACTAACTAGTTTTCACATAACAAAATACTTTTTAATTCGAAAGGTAGATGAAGCTTGAGAATTTGCTAGGAATAGCAAAATCTACTAGGTAGGTATGGTGGACACAAGTGGCAAAAGTTTTGGTTCAAAGGATTTTGGAAACATGAGAAGTATGCTTTCTCAAAACAGGTTTTTGGCTAGCAAGGCTGGGTAGCAAGCAAGAGAGTTGAAAGAAACAAGCAAACATACAAGTAATAAAGCCAAACATGCAATCTTCCTTGAAGACACAAAAGAATCTTAAATAAAGAATACTAAGCTTATGAGCCAACAAGAAACAAAACAAATGATACCAAATACCTGTAAGCCTTTTCTTTCTTTCTTTTTCTTTCAAACTAATGCCACTGACCAAAACTCGGTTTGCCAAAACTAATTTAGATCCACTTGATGATCCCAAAGTTGTGCCAATACTAATCAACAATATCCATCATATAATAGAGATTGCAAACTAAAAATAAGAAGTGCAAAAAGTAAAAGATGAGACTTCTCATTAATATTCCAATAAAGGCACTAACACCAAGTGATACATACATAATCAACTAAATGAGAGATACTTCCACATGCAAACCAAACTATAAGATAACCTCTCTACCACATATATGAATCCACTAAGAAGGTAAAAGATAAAAGATAATGGTGGTGATATCGCGGCACTCCCCCGAGCTTGGAACAAGCTAAGGGGATGCCAAACCTGATGACGAATTACTCCTTCGGTGGTGGTGGTGTTCTCTTGTCATGGGTCGGGAAATCTTCCAGCATCTTACGAAGCCTGTTATTTTCCTCTTGAAGCATATCCACCTTCATTCTCAAAGCACGATACTTATCACAAAACTCGTTGGTGGTTCGAAGGGCTTCCGCTGCCTCAGGGTAGTATATGAGTTCTGGACCGAAGGCTATGATTCCCTGCATGTGACGAGAAAAAGCATCCACAGTGTTAGTTGCTCCTTCAAAAGTAGGTTTCCTTCCCCTTGTTCCTTTGGCGGTTTGTTCTTCCAACTCTATCTCCACGGGCATCTTGCCTTTGTCATTGGCGGAGTCCATGGTGCTCTAAAGTTGAGAAGATTTCCTAACAAAAACAGATCGAAACGAAAACACGACGAGAACACGATTCACGAACCTCAGGGGATCCGGGGGGTTATATATTATGAACTTTCAATGCATAAGGAAGGTTTTGACACGGAAACAAGGCGGAGACAGAGTTCGAGGGGGGAACACCCCCCTCAGGTGCATCCAGGCTAGGCCCGCGCCTGGGGTGGGTTTGTCCATCCCGGGCTCCGTTTCCTCTTAAGTTTCGTCTCGTAACTTCCCTTATGTATTAAAAACATAAAAAATATAAAAAGATTGGGGTTTCACGAACCTTCTGTTTTCACCACTTTTACCTATTCAAAGACGAACTCTGCAGATTCCTTTTCTCTTTCTCCTGAAAAATTCCTTCTTACAAAATCCTTGCACAAACTCAATGACAACATTAGTGTAAGCAAAAACAATAAACCTTTGGTAAACACTTCAACTGAAAACCCATCAAAACAAAAGCTTCTGTAAGAGGCAAATGCAAATGATGGCAGAAATCTGTCAAAATAGACCAGCAGGTAAAGATTGATTTTTGTGTAGACCTTCTGTTGCTTAAATCAAAAAGTGCAAAACCGATGAAAGTTGGGTAACAACTTGGAGAACAAGCTCAGAAAAATTCAGCTCCTCCGAAGTACTGAGCTTCCTCACAAAATTTTACAATACAACACAAAAATCTGTCCCAGGACAGCCACTTTTCATAACTACTCTACTTCACAAAAGTAGTTGAACTTGACACAAAAACCAAAACAAAAAGGATAAGGAGCGGTTATTACAGAGGTAATAACTTCCAAGACTTGACAAAACTCTTGGGTTATCTCCCAACAAGTACTTTTCTTTAATGCCTTTAAGTTAGGCTTGAAACTTCTAAAGATGCTCACAAAGGAGATATATATTTGAAGTGAAAGAGAGCATCAAGAAGCAAATAACCAACACACTTGAGTCTAACCCACTTCCTATGCATGGGGGTATCATGAGAAAACTAATTGTTGAAACAAAAATCCACTAGCATAGGAAGACAAAACAGATGCAACTTTAAAGCTTTCAGCATAAAATAGGGAAACTTAACATCATTGAGATGCATAAAACCATGTTTCCTTCTCTCAAAATAACTTTCAGTAGCACTTTGAATAAATTTTACAATATAACTATCACCGAAAACAACTTTATCATCAGAATAAGCATACTTACAGTCACCAAAAAGAGGTCCAAGGTCATAGATCGGATCAATAGAAGCAAGTTGTTCCATCCTGAAATCTTTATTAGGCAAGCTATTTTCACAAGGAGCTTTAGAAAATTTGGAAAAGTTAAACTCATAAGAATCTCCATCAAACTTAGTTAAAACTTTTCCTTCTTACAATCAATAATATCTCCACAAGTGTTTAAGAAAGGTCTACCAAAAATGATAGGACAAGTTTTGCTAGCTGCTCAATTAAGCACTAGAAAATCAGTAGGATACTTAATCTTACAACAGAGAACCTCCACATCTCTTACAATACCAATGGGGCAAATGGTCTCCTTGTTAGCAAGGTGAATAACTACATCAATGTCCTCAAGCTCACAAGGACCAATCTCATGCATAATTTCCCTGTAAAGCTCATAAGGAATAACACTAGCACTAGCACCAATATCACATAAACCATAGTAGCAGTGATCACCAATTTTAACAGAAAGCACATGAACACTAGCTTTTCTAGCCTTACTAGGATGAGAAATAATATTAGAAGCGTCTTCACAGAAGACAATGTGCTCATCCTCCATATTTCTAGTGACAGTGTCTTTCACAATAGCTACCACAGGTTCATCACTCAAATGCTAACCAGGATCCAGAGTTTTCATTGTACCTTTGTTATTTGCACTAATAATCATAGAATACTCCTTTACCTAAGTTGGGAAAGGCATTTTCTCAACATGAGGTTCAGGCACAATATGATTAGTATTACAAACTTGAGTACTTCTAAAAGGAACATGACTAACAACATCTTTATACAGAGCATGGTACTTATTCGACTTCTTTTTGGGAATTTCAATGTAAGAGGCAAAGGCCTTAAAACAGTTGGAAATACTTTGGGAATCGATACCAAACTCATTACTAATCTCACGGAAGCTACCCGTTCCCATAAAAGATTTAATGCATTCATAATCATAGTTTATACCTGACTTTCTTCCTTTGTCATTCTCCCAAGCTTCAGTGTTCTTTTGAATATGGTCTAGAAGATCCCATTTAGCTTCTTCCTTCATACGTGTGAATGATCCATCACAAGAAGCATCTAGTAAATCTTTATCATGAAGAGAAATCCTAGCATAAATGTTACTGAGAATAATATTGTTAGGGAGTTCATGAATAGGACATTTAAGCATTAGTAACTTCAATCTCCCCAAGCTTGAGCTGTACTCTCTCCATCAAGAGGCCAAAAGTTATATATCAGATTTCTATCCTTATGGATCTCAGTGGGAGGATAAAATTTAGAGTAAAAGAGAGATGCCATCTCCTCCCATTCCATGGATTATCCATTCTTCAGCAGCTTATACCATTCTCCAGCTCTCCCTTTCAAGGATATGGAGAGTAACTTCTTCTTCATCTATTCCGTTGTGATACCTACACACTTAAACAGCTCGTATAATTCATGGATAAAAAGCAAGTGATCACCGGGATAGACAGTTCCATCCCCAAAATAATAATTATCCATAACACGATTAACAATACTTGTAGGTATCTTAAAAGGATCAATCTCAACAGGAGGTGGTTCATCTACTACCCTAGGAGTGGTAGTAGTTTTCCCAAACAGAAAACCAAGTGGGTTATCCATATTGGAAACAAAGTAACAAGCAGTGAAAAAAGAAATACTCACAATGAAAGCTTCCCTTACCAGTTCTACTCTTCAATGGCGCTTCACTCCCCGGCAACAACGCCAGAAAATAGTCTTGATGACCCACAAGTATATGGGGGTGTATCGTAGTACTTTCGATAAATAGGAGTGTCGATCCCAATAAGGAGCAGAAGGTGCTGAACAGTGGTATGGAGCAGGAAATCCCTGTGAATACTTAGCAAATGGATTTTTAGTGGTTTTCTGACAAGGCAACAAAACAAAGAGCAAGTAACAGAAGTAACGAACAAGCGGAGCAAGTGTCCCAATCCTTTATTAGCAAAGGACAAGCCAGTGGAAATACTTATAAGGACCAAACATTCTCGAGGACACATGGGAATTCTGTCAAGTGCTTTCGCTTCAAATAGCTGAGTACTCTTATCTGGTGTTTGTAAGTGTTGTGTTTGTGAACCTGTGCTAACATACCGCCATTCCTAAGACTAATACATACTTGTGATTAAACCCCCTGCAAACATCCGTAACTATAAGAAAGTAATTAAGATATAAATCTAACCACAACCTTAAACTCTGAGATCCTATGCTCCCTTGTGCAAAGGTGTCCTAACACGGGTTCAGGTTTCTATCACTCCGGCAACCCCATAATTAGTAGCCAAATACAATGCATTCCCCTAGGCCCATAAATGGTGAAGTATCATGTAGTCGACGTTCACATGACACCACCAGAAGAATAGCACCACAACTTAAATATTAAACCATTTAATAATAACTCATCACAGATTCTCTACTAACAACATGACTTCTCCCATGTCCTTAAGAACTAAACGAACTACTCACAAGGCATCATATGGATCAAGATCAAAGATGATATGGTGATGGATAACAATCTGAACATAAAAAATAATCCAACGGTTCCACTCACAAGCATCAACTACAATAGTAATCAACACCGGGAAAGTTTCCCCTAAGAATTAAAGCAATATCCAACACAATTGTTACATCGGGACAGAGTGGTGGTGATGGTGCTGGTGGAGATGATGGTGTGGATGATGATAATGATCCCGATGAAGCCCAGCTTGATGACGGTGTTGATGGCAACAGTCTCCCCTCTTCGGAAAGGAATTCCCACGGCAGAAATCTGTCTGCTGGAGAGATCTTTCTCTCGGTGTTTTCCGCCCCCAGAGGCGGCAAAAATATATCTGTGGTCGCTCCTCGAGCCTTAGGGTTTCGAAGGGAAGATATAGGCGAAGGGGCGGAGTCGGAGGCCAGGCAGGTGGGCCACACCTGCCCTAGGCACGAGGTCAGGTGGGCCCGCGCCTAGGGGGGTGTGGGCCCCCTGAGGCCCCACTTCATCCCTCCTTCTGGCATCCTTCGTCTTCTGGTAAAATAATATGTATCCATATTTTTCTGGTATTTTTCTGATCTTCGCGAATTTGCACCGAAACACCCTCTTTTCCATCAGAATCCAGAGTCCGGCAGTCCATCCTCCAGGAATCATCCAACATGCATAAACATATGAAAAGCCATAAGTAATACCTCATAATAAGACAAATATCAATGAATAGAGGTAAATTATGATATAGAATGGTGATGCAAATTGGGCGTATCATTCCTTGTATACGGTTGTTTGCTTTCGGTACAGTCAGCCTTGCTTAGTTTGCCACGAAGAGACGACGATGGTGTCCTCAACACCGTGGTGGTGCATGTTGGTGGGCATCAAGCTTGGGGGAGCGCTTCGGTCTGTCCGGGTGGTGGGTTATGGGGGTCGGGAGAAATCCTTGCCGACGGTGCCGACATTAACGCGGTGACGCCTGCGGGCGCCACCTTCCCTGTGTAGGGTGTTGGGTGTACCCCTCCCATTCCCCTCAGTGTATCGGGAGAAATCCTAGGACCATTCCGGGCAGCAGCGTCGTCTTCGTTGTTGTCGCATCCCTTCCTGAAGGTGCTTCTTGGTACACGGCGGTTCGAAGGCATAGGGGTGTGGTGGGAATTCTTCGGAGGCACAACGATTGCAAGCCATCAGCGCTTTTGTCGATCCAGCGCTGTCGGCATTCTTTTCTCTTTTATTTCTCTTGTTCTTTCCTTTTGGGTTTTGCTGTGTTGTCTGCCCCAGCAGTAGTATTATGTTTGTTCCGAATTCCTTTAGGCGTTGTGCTGTCTGGCGCAACAAAGGTCTTACCTGTGTGCTCTATTTATAAAACGAGGCGAAAGCCTCATTCGAGGAGGAGGAGGTTGGCCTAGAAATAGAACCATTACACTAACATGAAATATACACAACTTGAAGGCATCGACCGGAACCACTTGGAGGGACCGAAACAAGTTAGAGTGCAACCCTTTGAACTTGATCGATACCGAACATGTCGAGGTCCAAAATAGTCTTCATCATAGGAACCATGGGAGGATCACTCTTTGACATTTTTTAAACGAGAAACGCCCTGAAGGGCATAGAAGGTGTTTTAATTAAAACGATGGGTATAAATTACATCCAGTCCCCTGTAGTCATCCACTGCACATACAAGATCTAATGGAAAAGGGGCCAAAACTTTGCGAAAAGAACCCTGGAAAAAAAAGAAAAGCAATCCAGTCCCATGGCTCCATCTCCACCGCTCGCCGGTGACCTCAAGGCAAAGCCGAGGTCGGAGATTACACTCGAGGGGGGCCTCCTTCCCGGCGAGGGACATGATCTTCCAGTCGCCGAGACACTCCCGGGGACAAAACCACTTGGGGGTGAAGCAGCGCTGAGCTCCGACGGAAAGATCCGATGTTGAGGGCCTCCGAAGGAGGTTGAAACCCAAGGTCGCCTTTCGAACAAAAGAGGCAGCGGCCCAACGACACCACCACCGCCATCGTACCACTGCGAGTAGACACCAAGATTAGCACCACCCATCTTTCGGCGGAGTTCGAGGAGGAAGAAAAACCATCTCACCATCCTCTGCAGCGTCACTACCTTGGCGACCTGGAAGAGGAGGAATACGGTCTTCCCATTCCAAGAGCATCACCAAATCCGCCCCTCCGCAGGAGGCCAGAGCCACCAGCTCCAGATCGAAGAAGTAGGCACAACCGGGCTTCTCCGCTCCCCCCTGCCGCCACGGCCGGCCAGGAGCGGATCCGCCTCACCACGCACCGCGCCGACACGCCTTTACCCCTCGCCTCCATGGCCGTCCGGGACAGAACACCTCACGCCACCACCTCTCGATTGGACACCCTCCATACAAGATTTATTAGCCGGAGCGGTTTCTCTTCCTTCCTTCCTCAACTCCGGCCATCGGAGCAAAAGGGAGCCAAGGAAGAACCCTAGGAGCTCATGGATCCGGCCGCCAAGATCCGAAGCACCGCATCCCCTACCGGGCAATACGCCCACAACCGGCACAAGGCCAAAATCCCTAAGACCTACTGCTACTCCGGCGATCCTTCGCAGCCACCTCCCACCGGCTATTCCGGCGAGAAGGGCGCATGCGATCCCCGGTCGCTCACACTCGACTCTCAAAGCTACAGGGATGGGAGGAGGGGATGTCGCTACCGCAACTACGATCACTCTTTGACTGGGAACCAACTTTAGGTGTCTACCCTTTCAGTCACCGGGTTCAATGTCAAAACATGAGAAAGTCATTGTATAGACTACTAAGTCCTAGCTCTGAGGCTTAGATTCTTCAACATTCAGAACTAGTATATACTTGGAACTCCATGATTTCGCTACTAGTGTTCTTTGATTTTCCCAAACAAAAATCACTCAGCCTGGTTTGAAGCAAACTTGAGCATCTCACTAGTCTCGGAGGTTCTACAAAGTACTCACTTGGAGGGGCCAACGTGAGCTGTGCTCTTGCCTGAAACCCTGTTGACTCGAAGGGAAAGAAGAAACAATTATAGTGGGTAGGAATATTCCAGAAGAATTTCAACTGAGCACTAAACAAGAAAATCTTTCTGCATACCTATACTCGAAGTGATAACTGGATCAGGCAAATCTACAAGAGGTTCTTATCTTGCCGAAACACTTCTAATATTTGTAGCGGTCGATCACGAACCATTTTGCAACTAGCATATTTTAGGATGTGGAGTTGAAACTCGCTAAAACAAACATTAGTCCCTTATTAATCATGTCTCCGTAAATCATCAATACCCGCAGCGGGGCCTGAAATGCATTTTTCATATGATTTGTACACAAGTACTAGAATGGTAGTATTAAGGATTGGATGGTGGTGGATGTTATATGTCGATCCATTTTTCGAAACATGCGAAAGAAAGTCACGTAGATCATAATGTTCTTCCAGATATAATAAGTTAAGGTTTTGCCGCCAAAAAAAAGGTTAGGTATACATAATTGGTTTTTCTACCAGATCACCCAAATAATACATTGAAATCAATATTATTTTGTCTTGGAAGAAACGTTCAAACGACATTAAATACACAGTGCCACGAGATGTATTTGCACCAAGAATAAAATAACCAAGTACTGCAATTCTTGCACTTTGAGAGAGGCACCCGATCGACGTTCTCAATTCT
The DNA here is from genome assembly GCA_030063025.1 of Avena longiglumis. Classification (NCBI taxonomy): domain Eukaryota; kingdom Viridiplantae; phylum Streptophyta; class Magnoliopsida; order Poales; family Poaceae; genus Avena; species Avena longiglumis. The sequence continues at coordinate 126,076,517 of CP125977.1, forward strand.
GCAGCCACAGCGGAGCATCGACCTTCACAGCAAAGAATGACTGATGAAAATCAGATTTGGTAGGGAGATCGTTCTCCAGCTCAGGGGTTAATCTGCTTGAATTATATCATCATGACAATAACTAATCCCTCCGTCTTAAAATAGATGTCAAAGGTTTATCAAAATTTAGATAAATCTAGACATCTATTTTAAAACGGAAGTAGTACTAGTTTATCAAACATCCAAGTATCTTAGTGCATCATAAATTTGGCCGTGTGTTTAAGGGGGTCTGTAGTCGAACGTAGTACTATAAAATTACACGGCCTTGTTGCCGAAAGCTGAAACAAGACATCGCGTGGAGCAACATGGCCAGTTGGCTACTTCATTTCGAGAGCTCTTCCTCCTCCTCCAGCTTGGGGTTCATCAGTGCGCATCTCAATGCACCGATGCTCGTGCAGATGATGCTGCCTGTTGTAATGGATACATGGCACTGGCAGACAACCTCTTCTTCGTCTGCAGAAGAAGAGACTTGCCGTGGAGAGATTCTCGGTGTCTGCAGGTCCAGCTGTGCAATGGCATCTTCGAGATCGCAGCGGAAACACGGTGATGCTGCAGGTACGCCTTGGAGCCTCCAGTTGTTGTCCATCCTTTTAGAATTTTTTTTAGCTAAGCTTGATGTTGTCCATTCTTTACATTAGTACCACGCAGGCACATCGCGCGCACACACACCGGAAAGAAAAAAATTAATTATATGATTCTTATCATTATTGAATATTATACATAAGGTTAGACAGATTGTTACACACCGCTGATCTTCAAAATGCCTTACTCCGGTTAGACAGAGACATCTCTACAAAACTACTATGGTTAGACAGAGCCATCTTCACAAAACTATGGAGGCGTTAATCTTGCATAAAAAAAACTATATCGTAGCTGGCCAAAACTATAGAGGTCCTGATCTTGCATGATCGGCGGTCTCTGCATTAAGGACATACGGTTCACTCTTCTTCACCGAATTTTTATACAGACAATGAAGATCTTTTATATATTTATGCAGCTCACAAAACCAAAATAATTTTCATATATATTTTTTAGAACGCAGGAGGTTTGCGTGTCATTGTATTAAGTGAGACAAAGGTTTCACATTGTTACATATATGGGGCTGCCTAGCAGCTGAGCCACACACGACTCCACCAAAAACTTAACCTATATTTTATTCTAGATGCACACAAATATCTACATATTAATAAATACACAATTAATGCTCTTAATTGCATTTATTTTGGTGCAACTTATCCAGAGCTCTACTTTAATGAAATAAAGCCATCCACATCCACTATAAATAGTCTTGCTATTTCGTTTGTTCTCCTTCATATTTCACAAATCAGACAACAAACAACAAATATTTCCTTCAACGCTACAACTGGTTAAGATGAGGACTGCCCAGATGTTGCTCCTGACCTTCGCCTTCCTAGTGCTAACATCAGGTACCTATTTGTTCTTGTGGTACATTTGTTTAGCGAACCCGTTGTGAACATTATGTTAATGTAGTGATCCTCTATTTTTTTTGAAACTCTACAGATGTGGTAACGAAGGCGTCCACAGAAGGTAGCATCAGACCTGATTTGTGTATGTCAACCATTATCCCAGCAAATACGCCATGTGATACCCAAGATTGCCTTAAACGATGCCAGAAACAGGTCCATGGATCTGGCCAGTGTGTTCCTGAAGGATGCAAGTGCACATTCTGCGTATTTGCTCCAGCGGTCCAAAACAACGAAGAAATGGGTACTAACTAGAAAAGATAGGTGCCATGTTCGGTAGAATAATATCAATAAAATAAAAAAGGTATCATAGAAAAGCTGGTCACTTGAAAGTTATATAAAAAATGATAAATTGGACAGATCATACGCAATGTTATAGCTCAGGTAGCACCCCTGGTAGTTCAATTGTGTCTATGGACCACCAGAGAACATAGATAAAATCGCTTTCCTTTCCTCACAGAACCGGGAGTATTTCTTAGCGGCGCCAAAATTAGAGATGTGCAGGCTATCCACCCAGACGCATGGGTTATATTTTGATACTTTAACATGATTTAACACAACGTGGCCGATAGTCCTCATGTAACCTACATTTTCTAATACATTCAGCATCCATTTAAGCATATTATATGTACATAATTATATGGTACAGGGAGCACACGAGCAGCATCCTACGACTTTGTATCACCTTCCGACACTAAGGAAATGAGGCGTATTTGCAAAATCTCGAATGTGACACCACAATAATCCAGATTCATGTGTGAATTGTCGATCCATAAATCCCAACGACAGCTACGAACATGCTGCAAAGTTTTCGAGTTCTAGAGAACGAATCATGCATCGATAGTACGTGATGCTGGTCCCATAAATTAAGGGTTTAGAGAAATACCTCACTGGAGGTATAAAATCCGGAATCGTCTGCGGCGACATGCATCCCAGGGATGGGTGGCCGCCATGGTTACTCGTCTCCACCTATCTTGTCCCATCTCCGGTGCTCGGTGCTCTAGTTGTTGGATTGACTACTTTTTTTAGGGGAGTCAGGTCGGCTCAAGGGGAATTGGCTAAGGGCCTGGGACGCAAACGGGATGCACATGGAAGCGACACATGGCCAGAGAATAAACTCCAAATCTATATTTCTTTTATTTTTTCTAACATTTGACATATCAATACATATCCGGCGCTAGAAAATGGAGTCAGTTTCTTTGCTCAAAATCTATGACGCCATGCAAGTGAGCTACTATGAGCTCAAGGCAACCGTCTAGGACATGTGGTTGGCCATCAAGAGAGGATATGATGTGGCTCTTCAAGCCAAGATCATGTCCTGGTTCAGCATGTCCAAGGCTCAAAAGCATCTCAAGAATTGTCGAGGGATGACCCTCGGATGGGGCAAGCCAGGCCTAAGCAGGCCGGCTCCAGAAGCTGTCGGCCGGATGGCCGCTATATAGAAGACTCCCAGCTGGATGGACAATATTACTCGGCTGAAGCTTAAAGCTTTCCCGTCTGGCCCGTTTAGCCGGGTAGCCAGAAGAACCGGCTAGGTGGCCATTTTCACCTGGCCCACCTCTGATTAGATGGAGGATGCAGAGGGGTGACGCCCCTTGCGGGGTATGCCTTTGGTCCCTCCCATCAGCAGACAGGCTGGCGCGTCGCCCTGACCGGCGCTACCATATAAAGATAAAGCGAAGATGTCGGCTGACCGCTAAATAAGTCTCGGTGACTGTTAAAGCGAAGGATGACGACCAAAGGAAGGCGCGGGGCCACAGTAGCGCCGTCCACCGATGTACTAGAGGCTGGCTAGCCTGGTTCACCGGCTAGGGCCCTGCAGCCGTCCTGCCCTATAAACCCAAAGTCCAAACAGTAAACCCTAGAGCCCACATTGTAACCTACCTCTCCCAGCCAGTATATAAGGGAGGGTAGAGCTAGGGTTCTAGGTAGGTGAAGTCAAGTTACACATTCAGTAGATTTTTCCTCTAGTTCATCTTCTTCCTCTAGCAATCGATAGTTGCTGAGGAAACAACTCAAGGAGCACTTCTATTGGGCATTCACCCCCCATATAGTAAATATTGCAGAAGTAGGGGTGTTACCTCGCCGAGAGGGCCCCGAACCTGGGTACGTCGCTGTGTTTGCAGTTCACCATGCCCAACCCATTGCGTGAGCCACCGACTGCATCCTAAGTGTCCCTCTTAAACCATCCCCGATGTCACTGTCGTGTTTCACACCATGATAGTTGGCGCCCACCGTGGGGCACAACGCTTTGGCTGGGATCATCTTTCGCACAGGACCACCACTCGTCGCTGGTGAGTGCGTGGCCTTTGGCCTTGTCCTCATGCTCGACGCTTTCGACTGCGTCATCAACAACGCTTCGTGCTTCGCCGGTGACACGTTTTCTGTCGATGGCTCCATACTGCACTTCGGAGACCACCGCGTCTACATCGCCACCATCGCCGAGGCCTTCCCTAGCAAGGTCAACACCGTCTCCGGCATGCCTCTCGGCCGCGCTGCGAGCTGCATCGCCGTGTCCAATAGCTGTGTCCAGGTCATGATGGTAAATTCCCACGAGAATCACCGCCCGCCTCCAGAACACCGAGCGGGAGGCGACGGCTCCACTCTCGAGCAGGAGCAATATCCGCTCACCTCCTCCTTCCAGCACCTCCGTGTCCCCGTCATCGTCGAGGCGGACCTGGCAGCCGCCGTGGATGCACTTGAGGCCACACGCCAGAAGCTTCTAGAGGAAACCAACAAGGTTGCCGCCACCCTGTGCCGGGTGAACGCCATCGTGCGCGAGTACAACGTCGCTCACGGATTCAACCGGCAGATCTAACATCGAAGACGCGACCTCGGGTCGGAGCTGGACCGCGCTACAGACTCGCGTGCTTACGTGGTCCATCCCGTCTATAACACCCCTGCCAAGAACATGAGGGCGGCAGAGGCAACAGACGCAGAACTAAGGCACCTCAAGGGAGAAGAACTCCGTCGCCAGCAAGAGCGCGTCCAGCTTGTGGCATCCCGCAAAACCACTACTAGAAAATCGCGTTGAATTTGTGCATTGCATCGTCATCATCATGCATTGTTTGCATAAAACTAGTTTCGCAAAGCCGTTTTGTTTTCTAAACGCCCCCTCTTCATTCAAACACGCCAAGCCGGTCTCCGGATTATTTTTGTTGAGTGCTATCGGGTTGCAAACGGGCCGTGTAAATCAAATAAAATATTTATTTAGTTTTAAGTGGGGCAGTCGGACGGGCCGAATGACCCGAACGACCACCCCTGTACCAAACAGATCGGTCCAGCCAATCCCACCCTAAATCCTATAGTTACCCAGTCCTATCTACCCACAATCCCAGCCACCTCACCCCGGCCACTCCCCTTGCGCCACATCACCCTCTCCCCTCCCCCTAGCCTACCAGGAGCTGCCACGTGGCTCATCCCTCTCTCCCTTTCCCTCCACTCTCTCTCCTGCACCCACACAAACCCACCCCGCGCGCTGCAGCGTGCCCGCCCGGCCCCCATGGACCCGCCTCCCACTCACCGCCTTGGCCCCCACGGCCCCAGCGCGCCTTCCCAACCGCCCTCCCAGCCCAGACGCCCGCCCCCTTCTTCTTCCTTCCCCCTCTCTGTGCCCGTGGCCTCCACCGCCATCAACCTCCAGCCTTGACTGCCTCGCGCTCTCCCTCTCCTCGCCAGGCGCCTCCTTCCACCCGCCTCGACCGTCGCCTCCATGCAGCTGCCTTGCGCGGCCGAACACGCCCGCGTCCTCGCCACCTCCGCGTCGCCCGCTTCGCCGCCCCTCTCCGCCTCCGCCCATCCGCCGCCCGCCGGCCGCAGGCGCCCTCTCCGAAGCGTCAACCGCCCGCCGCTCGCCTCCCCCAGCGCCGCTCAAGGCGCCTCCGTTCACCAACTCCCGCTGCCCGCCAACACCGCCATGGCCTCCCAGCGCCACGCTGCGCCCGCTGCCGCCGTGCCTCGCCGTCCCGCCGGTGAAGCTTCGCCCAGCCGCCGCCCGCTTCCCTCTCCCCGCGTCCCTCGGCGACCACCGCCACTCACGGCGCTCCCGTCGCGCCCTCAACCTCCCGGCTTCCCCTCCGAGCCCTCCCGAGCTGTCGCCGGCCTCCCTGCGGACCCACCCCTTGACCCGGCTGCCTCGCCACCTCGTTGGACGCTGCGGTCGGCCTCGGCCGTCCATGTCGGTGTGCTCGCGTCCGGCTTGGCGTGCGTTTTGTCGGCGTCGTGTGCTCCGCAGCCAGCGTGTTGAAGGACGCTTCTTCCAAGTGTCAGACAAGAAGGAGGTTTTGGTTGGTGTTTGATTCATGTTGGCAGCGATGGTATTGCTGCCTAGGAACCTCTCGGTGAACAAGAGCTCCAAGTAGAACAGTACCTGTGAAGCCAACGTAAGACCACCACCGTCAATCGGGTTAGAGCTCGATGAATGCCGCCACGGATCCGATGACCGCCTCCTCGTATTTGGACCCCAATATCGTCAGCGTTGAACAACAAGATCGACGAATCGATGCAAGCTCTACTTCACGGTACGACAAGATCGTCACACGGACGCGAACCCCGGTGCGACAAGTGCTTCTTCCCCGATCCAAGATCGTCGAGAACCGGGACGCCAAGCTCTCCGCCGTGGAGCAACAAGACCGACTACCTGACCCGACGATCGCGGATGCGACAAGATCATCTCGCGGACGCCAAGTACTTCACCCCGAACATCGAGACCCTGAGCGACAAGTACTTCATCCCGAACGCCACGACCGCCGACATGACCCGAAGACCGCGAATGTGACAAGAACGACACCAAACCAAGTCCGACCCCGGAGTCCGAGAACGCTTCCGTCGAACCTCGTCGAACCCGTCGGACCCCCGGACCCTGAACCCCGGAACCCCAAGTCCGTCGAACCCTGAACCCTGAGACGACCCCGAACCCCGGAACACCAAGACCGTCGAGCACCCTAATGTGTGACCCCCTTCACGCCAACCCTATTTTATCAATGAAATATAACCTTGTCGCATATTAAATTGTCATTCATCTCGCATGCATATGATCATGTGGTTTGGGGGCCTTATGCCGATTCACCTAATAATTAAATATGGGGCCCATATGCGGGCAAATCTAGCCTTATATTGGCCTCATTTAAATTTGTGTAGCGAACCGGTGCTATCTTTTGCCATGTTAAAACAACATTTAAATGCGGGGTAGCTAAATAACTTGAACCATCTAATTAATTGTCGGGACCCCGGTTCCCCTTAATATGACCTAATTGCGTCGTACCTTTGCCATGTCATCCATCATGCATGCATCATGCCGATCTTCTGCCGTGTATTAAATAGTGCATCCGGTGTTTCTTCTAGTGTTTTGCTTCTTCGCGGATAAGGCCGTTGAGTTGATGTGAGCTTCGCCCCGATCTTCGGTTGAAAACCTTCGACAACGTTTTCAGGCGAGCATCTCCCCCTTTCTACCTATCTTACTTTTATAGTCTTTATTCCCTCCTGTTGATCTATTGCTATCTGTGTTGCGATGCTTTAGTTTCCGTACCTGTGATATACCGTGCAGCCCTATATTGCCTTGGCCACACCCTATTACCTGTTGTTTGGTAGAAAGTTGGACTCGCGCGTCGTAGTTGCTTGCTCAAGTGCTGATGTGAGTCGTCATATGCCACAGTTGCTGATGTATTGCCGCATGTTGATGTTGGAGATGGTTCTAGTTTTACTTATCGTCACTTTAATTCCTGTTTAACAACTAAAATTGAAATAAGCGAGGCATCGGTGGGTGATAGATAATATTTGGTTTCGAGCCCACTTGTGTCCCGTAAGACCCCGAGTACTTGATACACTGTTCCTTGTTTTATCGCGCTATCCACATCCGGGAGGTATATGGGACCCCCAACCGAGCTTGATTCATCTTATTTCTTGGGGCCACAAACTAGTTTGAGGTTTTATTTACGATCCTGTACTTATGCCATGCTACTTTCGTATTTAAATTGTGCGAGGAGCACACTGCATGTTAGGATCGGGACACGATTCCGCGGTGTCGACAAGCCCAGCCACACTTTCGGGTTCCCGATCGTTCACAACCGTCTACCCAAACCTTGAGCCCGTCTGAGTCAGGTGGCCGTTCGTGATCTACTTAAGGGTGGCCCCTGAAATATTCTGAATCCTGATTGTTCGATCGTGAAAGCCTCGTTGGGTTTTGTTTTGGTTTTTCCGAGGTTGATCGAGCGTGTGTTGCTATTGGTGCACCCGGGGTAAAACTTTTCGAAAGCCGTGTCCGGATATGGACGACTTGGAGCACGATATCTCGATCATAGACAAGCATAACTAAAGTTTCTGCTATAAATTTGACTTATAATGACTAGTAATCAGCTTCACTATAATGGAATGGCTAATTAATATTGCCCACAATTGCTTGTTTGGTTGTCGCTTGCGACAATTGTACTGACTAGTAAATCTTGCAACTTCTAGCGGAATGGCTGAATAAAAGTATCAACAACTGCCGGGTTTATGGGTTATCTCATGCTACTTGTATCGACTAGTAAGTGTTGCCACTATAACGGAATGGTTAACTAAAAGTGCCCATCTTACTTTATCGGGGCGATTATCTAAACGACTAGTAAAGTCTTTGTAACGATAACGGAATAAGTAAAAGCCAGCGGTGCGAGTTCCTCGGTTGACTTCCTCGTTTGGTCTCGAGAAACACCGGGATGGGTTTGTTTGGTGTTAGCTTCAGTTGGATCCGGATAGGTCTTTCTTACCCCCTCGATTGCCGCCGTTGTATCGAGTCTCTATAGGTTGTTTAGTGCATCTTTGCCGCTGCCACTGATCCACCATACCTATGTAGGCGAGGACCGCGAATTCTAGCCTCGCTGTGTCTTGGCCTCGATCTTGACGCTCCTTCTTTTTCCTTTGCCCTTTGCCGGCACCCCTTTTGTTTAAGCAGGTTTGAGATCGACGTCGTTAGCAGGGTTACCCTTCCGGCTTGGCCTGGGCAGGGTTATGGACGCCATTGGTTATTCTTCAGGTCTCTTAGCCCCATTTGCTTCTTGTCCGTAGTCGGACGCTCTACCGTTTTCAAGGTGATTTGGATCTTGTATATTATATCTATATTCTTGACTCCTAGAGTCGCTGTTATATATATCTGTTCTGTGGGTCCCATCGAGGACTGTTGTGTAATGTTATTACTCCGTTTTCCACCCGCACGAAAGTGCCTGGTGGGCACCTTTGAATCGTTTCTATGCGGGTTTGGCGAATTTTGCTCAAACTTGCATAGGTCCGATTCTGAGGGTGTTACAGAGTGGTATCAGAGCTCAGCAGTTGCGATACCCCACAAGTCCAGCCTTTAGGATAACCTTAGCTAACGGCCGAAGTAGAGTGTCAAAACTATTTTGCAAAATCGGTTGGATAGTTCTGAATAGGTCTGATTTTTACTCCTTACCCCTCTGCTATTCCCTCTTATCCCGACGTGTTTTGAATCTGCTCTCTTCTCGCTCTTCGAGTCCAGGATTTCTCGTGGTTGGGTTTCGTCGTATCTTCAGGGTTTCGCTTCCCCTCTGATAACGGTGATGCTACATATGGTCTTCATGCTATCCGAGGAATCCTTCGTCTGTGGTACCATTCTTTGTTCCTTGTGTGTGCCTTCCGGAGTTCTCTGACGTGACGACATCATCTACGCCAGATCCGATGCAGAGTCGGCATCACTCCTTTGTTTCCGAACCTCGTTTGTCGAGATCTTCAGTCTGATTCCGAGAACGGTTGCACTCTTTTCTACCGATTGTGCGGAGTAATAGTTTGGGTGCGTGATGGATTGGCCCCCATGCCGACTACCCTTTCTATTCGCTTTTGTACATTGAAGTGGACGAGAATGCATCGGTTCCCCTTTCCACCGGAGTTAGAGGTGGCCTTATCTTTTGATACCTTTATCTTCGACCTTTTGTTTCCGGAGTGTTCTCCCGACGATCAGGAGCAACGACCCTTTGTTGGTGGTGTCGCCGTTTTCAAGATGAAGAAGGAACCATCGTTAGTGGTGTCGCGAAGATCGACACGAAGTGAGAAGACGCAGATCGCCGACCTTCCTTCCGGTACCATGAGGCGGATCTCGAGGGCGAGATCCATTGTTAGTGGTGTCGAATTGTGGCATCCCGCAAAACCACTACTAGAAAATCGCGTTGAATTTGTGCATTGCATCGTCATCATCATGCATTGTTTGCATAAAACTAGTTTCGCAAAGCCGTTTTGTTTTCTAAACGCCCCCTCTTCATTCAAACATGCCAAGCCGGTCTCCGGATTATTTTTGTTGAGTGCTATCGGGTTGCAAACGGGCCATGTAAATCAAATAAAATATTTATTTAGTTTTAAGTGGGGCAGTCGGACAGGCCGAATGACCCGAACGACCACCCCCGTACCAAACAGATCGGTCCAGCCAATCCCACCCTAAATCCTATAGTTACCCAGTCCTATCTACCCACAATCCCAGCCACCTCACCCCGGCCACTCCCCTTGCGCCACATCACCCTCTCCCCTCCCCCTAGCCTACCAGGAGCTGCCACGTGGCTCATCCCTCTCTCCCTTTCCCTCCACTCTCTCCTGCACCCACAACCCACCCCTTGCAGCTGCACACGCTTCTGCGCCCCGCCCCACGCGGGACCCGCCTCCCACTCACCGCCTTGGCCCCACTGCCCCTTGCGCTCTTCCCAGAACCGCCTCTCCCCAGACGCCCCGTCGCCCCACCCTTCTTCTTCCCCTCTGTGCCCGGTGCGCCGCCCGCTCAACCTCCCGGCCCGCCAAGACCGCCTCCGCTCTCCCTCTCCCTGCGCGCCGCTCCTTCCACCGCCTCGAGTCGCCTCCGCCTGCGCTGCCCGGCACGCCCAGCTGCGTCCTCGGCCACTTCCGCCGTCGCCCCGCTCGGAGCCGCCCCTCTCCGCGCCTCCGCCCATCCCGCCGCCCGCCGTCGGCCCCGCAGGCGCCGCCCTCTCCGAGCCGCGTCAACCGCCGCCGCGCTCACCTTCCCACCCCGAGCCAGCGCGCCCGCTCCCGCGCGCCTCCCTTCACCAACTCCCGCCGCCGGCCCGACAAGCACCGCCATGGCCTCCCCGAGCGCCCTGCAACACGCTTCGCCTGCCGCCGTGCCTCGCCGTCCCCGCCGGTGAAGCTCGCCCCGCAGCGCCCGCCGCCGCCTGCTTCCCTCTCCCCGCGTCCCCCAGCGACCACCGCCACCGACGCTCACCGGCGCTCCCCGTCGCGCCCTCAACCTCCCCGGCTTCCCCCTCCGCGAGCCCTCCCCCGAGCTCGTCGCCGGCCTCCCCCTCCTGCGGACCCACCCCTTGACCCCGACGCTGTCTGCCTGCCACCTCGTTGGACCGCTGCGGTCGGCCTCTGGCCGTCCATGTCGGTGTGCTCGCGTCCAGTGCGCGCGTGCCGTTTTTGTCAGCGTCGTGTGCTCCGCAGCCAGCGTGTTGAAGGACGCTTCTTCCAAGTGTCAGACAAGAAGGAGGTTTTGGTTGGTGTTTGATTCATGTTGGCAGCGATGGTATTGCTGCCTAGGAACCTCTCGGTGAACAAGAGCTCCAAGTAGAACAGGTACCCAGGAAGCCAACGTAAGACCACCACCGTCAATCGAAGTTAGAGCTCGATGAATGCCGTCACGGATCCGATGACCGCCTCCTCTGTATTTGGACCCCAATATCGTCAACGTGGAACAACAAGATCGACGAATCGATGCAAGCTCTACTTCACGGTACGACAAGATCGTCACACGGACGCGAACCCCGGTGCGACAAGTGCTTCTTCCCCGATCCAAGATCGTCGAGAACCGGGACGCCAAGCTCTCCGCTGTGGAGCAACAAGACCGACTACCTGACCCGACGATCGCGGATGCGACAAGATCATCTCATGCGCCAAGTACTTCACCCGAACATCGAGACCACGGCGACAAGTACTTCATCCCGAACGCCACGACCGCCGACATGACCCGAAGACCGCGAATGTGACAAGAACGACACCAAACCAAGTCTGACCCCGGAGTCCGAGAACGCTTCCGTCGAACCTCGTCGAACCCGTCGGACCCCCGGACCCCGAACCCCGGAACCCCAAGTCCGTCGAACCCTGAACCCTGAGACGACCCCGAACCCCGGAACACCAAGACCGTCGAGCACCCTAATGTGTGACCCCCTTCATGCCAACCCTATTTTATCAATGAAATATAACCTTGTCGCATATTAAATTGTCATTCATCTCGCATGCATATGATCATGTGGTTTGGGGGCCTTATGCCGATTCACCTAATAATTAAATATGGGGCCCATATGCGGGCAAATCTAGCCTTATATTGGCCTCATTTAAATTTGTGTAGCGAACCGGTGCTATCTTTTGCCATGTTAAAACAACATTTAAATGCGGGGTAGCTAAATAACTTGAACCATCTAATTAATTGTCGGGACCCCGGTTCCCCTTAATATGACCTAATTGCGTCGTACCTTTGCCATGTCATCCATCATGCATGCATCATGCCGATCTTCTGCCGTGTATTAAATAGTGCATCCGGTGTTTCTTCTAGTGTTTTGCTTCTTCGCGGATAAGGCCGTTGAGTTGATGTGAGCTTCGCCCCGATCTTCGGTTGAAAACCTTCGACAACGTTTTCAGGCGAGCATCTCCCTTTCTACCTATCTTACTTTTTATAGTCTTTATTCCCTCCTGTTGATCTATTGCTATCGTGTTGCGATGCTTTAGTTTCCGTACATGATATACCGTGCAGCCCTATATTGCCTTGGCCACACCCTATTACCGTTGTTTGGTAGAAAGTTGGACTCGCGTCGTAGTTGCTTGCTCAAGTCTTGATGTGAGTCGTCATATGCCACGATTCTTGATGTATTGCCGCATGTTGATGTTGGAGATGGTTCTAGTTTTACTTATCGTCACTTTAATTCCTGTTTAACAACTAAAATTGAAATAAGCGAGGCATCGGTGGGTGATAGATAATATTTGGTTTCGACGCCCACTTGTGTCCCGTAAGACCCCGAGTACTTGATACCTGTTCCTTGTTTTATCGCGCTATCCACATCCGGGAGGTATATGGGACCCCCCTGAGCCAGAGCTTGATTCAGTCTTATTTCTTGGGGCCACAAACTAGTTTGAGGTTTTATTTACGATCCTGTACTTATGCCATGCTACTTTCTGTATTTAAATTGTGCGAGAGCACACCTGTCTTGTTAGGATCGGGACACGATTCCGCGGTGTCGACAAGCCCAGCCACACTTTCGGGTTCCCAGTCGTTCACAACCGTCTACCCAAACCTTGAGCCCGTCACGGAGTCAGCTGGCTTCGTTGCGTGATCTACTTAAGGGGTGGCCCCCTGAAATATTTCTGAATCCTGTGATTGTTCAGTCGTGAAAGCCTCGTTGGGTTTTGTTTTGGTTTTTCCGAGGTTGATCGAGCGTGTGTTGCTATTGGTGCACCCCGGCCGGGTAAAACTTTCTGAAAGCCATGTCCGCGGATATGGACGACTTGGAGCACAGTATCTCGATCATAGACAAGCATAACTAAAGTTTACTGCTATAAATTTGACTTATAATGACTAGTAATCAGCTTCACTATAATGGAATGGCTAATTAATATTGCCCACAATTGCTTGTTTGGTTGTCGCTTGCGACAATTGTACCTGACTAGTAAATCTTGCAACTACAACGGAATGGCTGAATAAAAGTATCAACAACTGCCGGGTTTATGGGTTATCTCATGCTACTTGTATCTGACTAGTAAGTGTTGCCACTATAACGGAATGGTTAACTAAAAGTGCCCACTGCTTACTTTATCAGGACGATTATCTAAACCTGACTAGTAAAGTGCTGCAACGATAACTGAATAAGTAAAACTGCCAACGGCGTGAGTTCCTCGGTTGACTTCCTCGTTTGGTCTCGAGGGGGAAACACCAGGATGGGTTTGTTTGGTGTTAGCTTCAGGTTGGATCCGGATAGGTCTTTCTTACCCCCTCTGATTGCCGCCAGTTGTATCGAGTCTCTATAGGTTGTTTAGTGCATGCTGCCGCTGCCGCTACAGTCCACCATACCTATGTAGGCGAGGACCGCCGAATTCTAGCCTCGCCGTGTACTGGCCTCAGTACTGACGCTCCTTCTTTTTCCTTTGCCCTTTGCCGACACCCCTTTTGTTTAAGCAGGTTTGAGATCGACGTCGTTAGCAGGGTTACCCTTCCGGCTTGGCCTGGGCAGGGTTATGGACGCCATTGGTTATTCTTCAGGGCTCTTAGCCCCATTTGCTTCTTGTCCGTAGTCGGACGCTCTACCGTTTTCAAGGTGATTTGGATCTTGTATATTATATCTGTATTCTTGACTCACGTCATTGTTATATATCTGTTCTGTGGGTCCCATCGAGGACTGTTGTGTAATGTTATTACTCCGTTTTCCACCCGCACGAAAGTGCCTGGTGGGCACCTTTGAATCGTTTCTATGCGGGTTTGGTGAATTTTGCTCAAACTTGCATAGGTCCGATTCTGAGGGTGTTTCACAGCTCCTCATCACCACCACCAAGAAGCAACAAGCCGAGGAAGCTCCCAGCCAGGGGGCAACACCAGAGACGTAGCTCTTCGTCAAGGAGAGGACCCGACAGCACCTAGAGGGAGCAAGCACCAGCAAGCATCTTCGCCATACGACACCGGGAAAAACAGTCGCCCGTGTGGAGGGTCGGGAAACTGCGGTTCCCGCAACCGTGATACGTCCAAAACGTATCTACTTTCTCGAACACTTTTCTATTGTTTCTCCTCTAAACTTGTGTGATTTGGATACAACTAATACGGACTGACGCTGTTTTCAGCAGAATTACCTTGGTGTCTTGTTTTTGTGCATAAAATGAACTATTAGGAAAAATCCCGGAAAATATGCCAAAAATTATATTTCACCAGAAGATCCATGGAGCCAGAAGACGATACGGAGAGGAGGTCTGGGGGCCCCACACCCACCCTAGGCGCGGGCCCACCACTGGCCGCGCCTGGAGGGGGTGCAGCCACCCTAGGCACCTCCTCGGCCTCCCTCTGCGCCTATAAGTTTCCTTTCGACCTAAAAACCGAGGGGGGTTTGATATTTTTCCAGAAAGAGTTCCGCTCCACCGCCACCAGAAACCAAGATTCGGATCCAGAAACTCCGTTCTAGCACCCTGCCGGGACGCGGAATTTGGAGAGGATCATCGCCATCGTCATCACCAATGCATCTCCATCAACCACTGATGTTTCCCTCATCCATGAGTGAAATTCCCCGCTGTAGGCTTGGGGATGGTAGGGATTGGATGAGTTCTATCATGTAATCGGATAAGATCTGTTAGGCATAGTGCCTAGTATCTCTATTAGTGCTATTTAACTTTGTTGCAACTTGTTGTGCTTAATGCTTGTCACTAGGGCCCGAGTGCCATGATCTCAGATCTGAACTTATTATTGAATAATTATGATAGTATTGTTTGTGATCTTATCTGCAAGTTGTGTACACATATCATTGTCCGGATCCAAAGGCCCCAAAGTGACAATAATTGGGACAACCGGAGGGGATGGCTGTGGTGTGAGGATCACTTGTGTTCACGGAGTGTTATTGCTTTGCTCCGGTGCTCAATTAAAAGGAGCACCTTAATTGCCAGTAGTTTCCTAGAGGCCCCGCTGCCACGGTCTGGCTGGACAGAAGATGTTGTGCAAGTTCTCATTGCTAGCACGTATGACTATATTTGGAGCACATGCCTAAGATTGTTTAGTACTTGGATGCTTGTTATTATTTATCTGCAATACCCTAGATCTTGAAGTTACATGTTTAGACTCGTCCATGCAACGCCCGTCCATCCATCCCTATGCCTACCGCACTCGAATCCTACTGTTATTGTTACTGTTACTATTGCTCCTGTTTCACTATTGCTGTTGCTATTGATTTGCTGTTGTTACTGATAAACTTCTGTGAGCAAGAACTATTTCCAGGTGCAGCTGATTAGACAACTCAGTTGTTAAGGCTTGCAAGTATTCTTTGGCTCCCATTGTGTCGAATCAATAAATTGGGTAATACTACCCGCGAAGACTGTTGCGATCCCCTATACATGTGGGTCATCAAGACTATTTTCTGGCGCCGTTGTCGAGGAGCATAGCTTTATTTGTAAGTTCACTTGGATCTATTATTGTTCACTGCTACTCCTTTCATCATTGGGAAGTCTCGTGATGGAAATTTCCCTATTTTACCATTCACTACAAGAAGAGGTAAAATCCTAAACACCTCTGCTGCTCTTGATTTACCGTCTGTTATAAGTAAGCTTGTTACACCATCACCACATACACATGCTACACACACTGCTACTACTGCTGTGTCTGAAACTGCTTTTGATACTCATGATGTTACTTCTACTGTGCTTGATGCGAGTGGTTCATTAGGTACTTTTCTAGATGCTACTATGGCTAGTCTAGGAAATACCAAAACTCCTAGTGAAGACACTGTTACACCTGTTATCTCACCTGAGGCTAGTGAATGTTATGATATAAATGATGGTTACATCGAGTTCACTGATGATTTTGTTGAAGAGTGCCGAAACACACATGGTACTAGTGCTATTAAGAGTCTCCTTGCTAGACGTACTATTATGCCTAAGTTGTCCTCTGATCCTAAGTTTGCCACTTCTCTCATAGATATTAAAGATGAAGACTATGATTTCTCTCTTGATTTATCTTATTTAGATATTGTTGAGAAAGAACCTTTTTGTGGGACTGAAAATGAGAGTGATGTGGCTCATATGAATGAGCTTTCTACTATGAGTGCTTTATTCTCTGATGATTTTAAGATGCGCAAGTACTTTGTTACTAAAATCTTCCCCTTTTCACTAAAAGGAGAAGCTAGGGCTTGGTTTAATAGATTACCTCATGGTTCCATTGATAGCCCTGATTGCTTGATTGCTTCTTTATTCCAGAAATATTTTCCTCCCAGTGCTGGGCATGCTGCTTTGCAGAGACTTTTTGATTTTAAACAGGGAGAAGAAGAGAAATTGCTTGAGTCATGGACAAGGTTCTGTGCCTTGATTCATGCACATACTGGATGTCCATTACCTAAGAATGAGCTTCTTGATGTTTATTATAATGGACTAACTGATGATTCTAGGACCTACCTAGATAGCTTTGCTGATTGTGTTTTCAGGAAAAGGACTCCTACAGATGCTAAAGAATTAATGGTTAAGATATACCTGAGCCTATTACTTCTGAACTAGTTGTTCCTGAACCAATTCTAGCACCAACAACAAAGAAGAGGGGAGTTATTGCATTAAATGATGAAGTGATGAAAGAAGCTAAGAAGTGTCTAAAGGAGAAAGGTATTAGAGATGAAGATGTGAAGAATCTACCTCCTATAGAAGAATTATGTAAGCCAATTCCCCACTCATCTACTATTGAGGTATACTCTCTCCAACACTTTGATGAAGGTGATATTCCTTATGGTAAGCCTCCTGATCAATGTTTAGAGGAACTTGACACATTTATTGTTAAGTAAGGGTATTTTAATAAACAAGTTCAGAATCATTTATTGGAAAACTCTAGAGCTATCCATGAGTTGAAAGATATTGTGGAAAGAACTTCTAATGATATTAAAATGCTTTGTAAACACTTTCAAATGGTTCAAACTCAACTTGCTAAGGTACAAAAGGATATGCTAGTTAATGCTTCAGGAGATAAACATGCTTATGGAATTAGAAATAGGAGTAGTATAGCTACTCAAGATCCTTTATATCCTGAAGGACACCCTAAAATAATAGAGAAGGATTTCCAACAAGGTGAAGATAGTGGTAGTCCTCGTAAGAGGAAGAAAAAGAAACATAAGAGAGTTGAGGAACCACTTGAACCTGCTGTAGATCCTAATAGTATATCTCGATCTTTGAACCGAGAGTGGTAATGATAAAAATGAGTCTCCTGATAAGGAAGGTGAGGAAGAACCTGCGAAGCACACTAAGAACACTAGGTACACAAAGGAAGATTTTATTGCTAGTAAACATGGTAAAGAGAGAGAACCTTGGGTGTAGAAACCTATGCCTTTTCCAGGTAAGAAACACAAGTCAAAGGAGGAAGAACACTACAACAAGTTTTGTGAGTGGATGAAGCCTTTATTCTTGCAAATTCCTTTGACTGATGCTATTAAGTTGCCTCCTTATTCAAAGTATATGAAGGATATTGTCTCTAATAAAAGGAAGATTCCTAATGAGGAGATTTCTACTTTGCTTGCTAATTACTCCTTCAATCGTAAGGTTCCAAAGAAACTTGGTGATCTAGGTATACCAACTATTCCTTGCTCCATTAAGAATAATTATGTTAGAACTGCTTTATGTGATTTGGGAGCTGGAGTTAGTGTTGTGCCTTTTTCTCTCTACAAGAGACTCTAGCTAGAAAAGTTGATACCAACTGATATATCTTTGCAAATGGCTGATAAGTCAACTACTATTCCTGTTGGTATATGTGAGGATGTTCCTGTTCAAGTTGCTCATAATTGCATGGTATTAACTGATTTTGTTGTGCTTGAAATGCCTGAAGATGATAATATGTCTATTATTCTTGGGAGACCTTTTCTTAATACTGCAGGTGCTATCATCAATTGCAATCAAGGAAAAGTAACATTCAATATTAATGACAAAGAGAACACTGTCTATTTCCCCAAGAAGGTTGTTAAGAGCTATTGCCTGAATTCCATTAAAAATATTGAGAGCATCAAGGTTGGAGAAATATATTGTCCCATTCCACAAGAAAATTTTGAAACCATTATGATTGGGACCATTGCTATCAAGTATGAGGTAACATAATCACCTTGTGGAATGCAAAGTTTTTCTTCATATAAGATTGTTTTGGTAACAAGACTTGATCAACCTTGTTAACAAAAGGATTTTAATGAACAAAATAATGTTTCCACTTTGGTTATACTTGCTTTCTTTTACTTTTCTCCTTCCTAGTCTTTGCTTTAGCTTTAGTTTTTATAGTTGTTTGCTTGTTAGAGTTTCTTAGAGCTCCTGTAGTTTGGATTTTGGTTTGCTTTTGCTTCTTCTAAAAAAACTGTTTTTGCGAGAAAATCAATTTTTATACCTTGCAAATTGGCCAAAAATAAAGTTTCCCGAAAATTCCTAGAAAATTCAAAATAAAATTTTCCTCGAAAAAGGGGCAGAGAGGCACCTGAACTGACCCAGGGGCCACCCCAGGCCACCACACCTATGGTAGGCATGACCTACCAGGTGGCAGTGCCTAGGGGGGTTCTTGCCCACCTAGGCCCCTCAAGGCTGCCTCCTCAAAGCCACCTTCTTTATCTCTCCCTAAAAACACCGGAAAACTTGCTCAAGCTCGAGTTCTTGCCGTTCTTGTAGGGTTCGCAACATAGAAAACAAAAAATTTCCTACGATGGGAGCATCTAAGTACCAAGATCTATCTACTAGATACAAGCAACGGGTGGATATACATCCATAGAATACATACCCTCGAAGACCGAATAGCGTTAACTAGGTTATACTCGTGGATGATGTAGACGAACGCTTGCCGATCTCAAGATCGTGATGAAGTCCATCTGGTCCAGCCGGTCCAGCACCGCAAAGCAGTGCTGCATCCGTGATCGCACACACGTCCGGGTACCCCGACAACCTCCGCGCCCTAGCTCCAGCGAAGCAGAGGAAGAAACAAATCCTTCCAGAAAAAGCCACCGGGAACATGTATCTCGCTGATCCGAGACCGTGGGGAAATTCTAAAGGGGGGGAGAGATATCCTTCGCGAGGAGGTGTGCTTTGAGAGGATGAGAGGGGGGGGGGGGGCACCCCAAGGGGCATGGCGCTATCCATGGTGGCTGCCCCCACCTCTTCCACATTCATGTGGGTGGAGCTCCCATTCAAAATTAAAAGCCTCCACTCCCATAAAAGAGCCTCCACTCAAAAATCCACTCACATGCATTAAATTTCCACCAAATTTAATGCAAGCTCTCATTTAAATAAAACTCTTTTATTTATTTATTCAGAAATTTGGTAATTACTTTAATTAACAAAAATTCACATAAAACCCTTGCTATTATTCAATTTCACACGCAGAACCAATTTCAGCAATTTCAACCGAAACAATTCCGGCGTCTAGTGAAATAAATTCCTGCGCTTTCTTTTTCTTTCTCTGGCATATCATTTGCTCTGAATGGTGTCGTTATCCCTTAAGTGTGTCACCCTACGGTTCGCGAATAATGTAGACATGATCGAGATCCCTCTCCGATCAATAATCAGCAGCGAGACCTGGAGATCCGTACTGACTCCCACATATTCAACGATGACTTCTGTGATCGTGTGAACCTTATACGCATGTAACTCAATCCCTTTGTCTCGCGATATATTACATGTCCGAGATTCGATCATCGGTATCTCCATACATAGTTTGATCTCGATACCGACATGTACTCTTTTCTCGTTCCCGTGATATAACATTCTAGTGATCAAATCACTTGCTTGCAAGCTAATTAATGTGATATCACCGAGAGGACCCAGAGTATATCTCTCCGTCATCGGGATGGACAAATTCCACTCTTGATCCATGACCCTCAACATAACACCTTCGTAGCACTGAACCCATCTTTATAATCACCCTATTATGGTGTGACGTTTGATGTTATCAAGATACTCTTCCGGTGTTAGTGATTGACATGATCTCATGGTCTAAGGACTAAGATTACTTCGTATGATGTTATAGCAATATAAACACAATGACCTTGATCGTAATGCTATACTTCAGATGAATGTTCATCACATCATTCCAAAAATGTTGTGACCTCGTTATTAACAACATCCAATGTCCATGATCAGGAAACCTTTGATCATCTTGTTAATCAACGAGCTAGTTTATAAGAAAGGCGTAACTAGGAACTTCCTTTTTGTTTATTAAACACACATGTATTAACGTTTCCGTATTAATACAATTATAGCATGTAAAATAAACATTTATTATAAATAAGGAATACGATAATAACCACTTTATTATTGCCTCTCGGGCATATTCCCTTCAGTCTCCCACTTGCACTAGAGACAATAATCTAGTTTGAAAACTTTGCGTTTGAACAGTTATGGCTTTCCGGTGTTCCATATACGCGATTGCAAGTGGTTAACATAATCTACGGATCTGAAGCTTTCAGGTCCGTGTGTATTTGCGTGTCTTTGCGTCTCCACGCATCACTCATTCTCTAATGAGATGGCTTTGTATAAATTGGTATTTTGGTGAGACCTATAGTTCCTTGGGGTTAAAACAT
This sequence comes from Avena longiglumis, assembly GCA_030063025.1. Classification (NCBI taxonomy): domain Eukaryota; kingdom Viridiplantae; phylum Streptophyta; class Magnoliopsida; order Poales; family Poaceae; genus Avena; species Avena longiglumis. The sequence goes on from CP125977.1 coordinate 126,097,287, forward strand.
GTCGATACTATTGTCGTACAATATACCTTTAGTGTTATCCCGTTGCGAACCATACCTTAGTTTGATAACAAACTACTTGACACAAATTCCCTCCTTTGCTGCTACTATAGCAGTCGTATACTTAGCCCTTTTGTTGTAGTATTCGTCACAATGTCTTAACTATGGATTTCATCCAAATCCATCATGGAATCTCCTTTCCATTACATTGTGCCACCCATAGTTTAAATTGAGATAAACTTAATTTGTATCTTGTGACAAAACTAGTATCAATGTAACGCTTTACAATGAACTATTTGTAATTGTTTGTCACCTCTACACAACTATATTCTTAGTTCCTCCAAAAGATCATAAGAATATCCTCACTATGGTCCAATGATCATTTTATGATTCATTCTAGTATATGCTCATAACACTTAGAGCATAGTATATATCTGGATGTGTACGTATCTTGGTATGATTGATAAAAACATCCTTGTGATTTCACTCATCAAGTGTCAAAGCACCTGAATCTTGTTTCACTTATCAAGTGTCGATACACTTGAATCTTGATTCAATTCCTTTCCATGCGACAAGAACCGTTTCTTGTCGTTTCTATATTTAACTTCTTCAATATCTCATATATGTACATTTGGCATAACCATATTAGCATCACAGTCTATCCACTATAGACATTCATGCTAAATATTCGGGTTTTGCCTAAGTCTTTCATCGAAATGAAATTCTTAACCTTTGTCAATAAAAATTACATCATTTCTAATCCACAAGATGTCCTCCACATAATGTATTAGAAATATGTCTCAGCGCTCCCACTTAATTTCTTGCAAATGCAAGCATATTCATCGTCTCCTGATGAAAACTCCTTTTCATCACGGTGAAGATTCCAACTCCGCGATGCTTACTTCAACCATTGAAGTTTGCATGCCCTTTTAGCATCCTTTGAATTAACAAAACCCTTTGGACCGTGTCATGTACACGTCCTAGGTAACCATTCTATTAGAAGAACTTTGTTTTGTTTATTCATCTACCATATACCAAATTATATGTAGTGTTTTCTACTTTAATCCGTCCAGACTAAATATCGCTATGAAAGATCAAATCTTGTCATAGTCAACTCCTTGAACATTGTCGTAAAAACTTTACCGACATGTCGACTATTGATGTGAAACATCCATGTCTGTTTCTTTATAGATCCAAATACGACTGATAGGATTTTACACCTTTCCAGAGGGTCTTCCAAGTTCAAAACTTGATTTCTCGTGTATGGAACTATCACGGATTTTATGGCTTCAAGCCATTTGACGGAGTCAGGGCCCATCATCACTTATTTGCATGAAGTCGGTTCATCATTGTCAAACAATAACGAGTTACTCTCAAATCTCAGCATTTGATTGTTTATCCGGCCGACTTGGTTCAATAAGAACTTAGATCTCCGTGACCACAACCTTTGAGGCACATAAGCTATGAGCATTATGGCAGCCTCCGGAATGATTTCTGGCGCTGCGCAACTCAACACATTTAGCTAAGGTTCGTTAACCTTATCAAAGTTCTATTGACCTCCCACTTAACTTTGCGAAAAATTCCTTCTTCAAGAAACTTCACGTTTCAAGTGACAAACCCTTTTGTCCTTGGTGTTATGGAGGAATAACCAATTGTTATTCAAAATAACCTACAAAGACATGCTCATCCTACTTCGGTTGTAAACATCTTACTTATGTTTAGCATACCAAAATTTAAGAAATGACAACTTGGGTTTTACCCCAAACCATAACTTCCATGGTGTCATTTCAATGGATCAAGATGAAGCTCTTTTCACTGTAAAAGCGGTAGTCTCTAAAGCTTTTTATCTTTTAAAACATAATGGCAGTTTTATAAATAACACCTTTGATCCAACCATGTAACACAAGGTTTCATTACAAATCTCAAACACTCCATACTCCTATGGTGTTTCGGGAGATGTAAATCTAGGTGTTTTGCTAAACTTGCAACTCAAATAAATCCCTTTATGATAAATCATAATTCATTTATTTTTCTTGTTACACTTGTAACTCAAATAAATCCCTTTATGATAAAATCATAAATCATTTATTTTCTTGTTACAATGATTTTCCACTTCATCTTGAAAGTCTTTGAAACGTTTTCAAATATTTCATACTTTCTCATTAAGTGAATATTCACTCAAATTTCCAGAGAAATCATATGAAGTTGAAATCCATCGCTTACGACTACACATAATGGACTACATACATCGATATGTATAAAGTCTAATAGTTTAGTCGATCGTTCTTCTTTGGCCTTTGAACAAAGTTTTAATTATCCCGAGGAAAGTCTCACAAGCGTCACTTGATCAAATCAAAGACTCCAAAAATCCATGCTTATGGAGTTTCTTCATGTTTTGTTTCCAATATAATTTAAACAGCGATGTCACTTTGTAAGTGTTGTTCCAATCATTTGTCTTGCAGCATTTTAGCATTAGTTTTTATGGATGTGATTTCTCCAACTAGATTTGTAAATCATCCATCTTATATGGAATAAGGTAATTATTTGAACAACCTCTGTTCTCATAATACCTGATTTAAATAACAATTATTGAAACAAATCTTGAAGTCAAGCTTTGATGTCAACGAGAAATACAAACAACAGTTTGTTTGTTTTCGATGAACATCATCAAATATTTTCTTGCTAGTTACTTAGGCCATTGTGGTTCATGAATTGTGTCGTTTTGTATGAAATTTCATACCAACCAATTCGGTATCCAATACCCAAGAACCACATTGTTTAACAAGCAAAGAATACAACCATAACATGTATATCATCTATATACCTAAATTGGATATTTCCAATCTTTTCTTTTCTGCCAAATATATTTTATAGATTCTCTTTCAGCATTTTCTTTTTACTTTTTAAAAGAATCTACCAACATCAACAGTGGCGCCATATACATGACATATAGTCCAAAGTGTCGTGGTATTGCCGAGGAGTACGCCATGGAGGGGTCCTCACAGTGCGTGTTCAGAGACGTGGGGTAAGGCGGACGGTTGACGGGTACGAGGTAACACAGCTTACCCAGGTTCAGATCCCACAACGGTGGCGGAATCCTACTCCTGCTATAAATCACTATAGTGGCAATACGCCGAGTTACAGAGATTAGGTTCGCTATGCGAGGTGTGCGTAAAACGATTCCCTAAAGGCTCCCATAGGCCCGACTTATATAGTCGTCAGATCCTAGGGTTACAGGAAAAAGTCCTAGCCGGACAGGTTACAGAGTTCTACACCGTCTATTATTAGTCTTGTGTATATTGCACTCCAAGGCTCCGGGTACGCTGGTGACTCCACCGTAGCCTTCCTTTATCCGGCATGGGCCTCCCTTCTGGATCCACCTAACTGGGCCGCCCAGCAGGCCATAGGTCATGCTACCGACTATGGGGCACCCGGTTTAGTTGGATAAGAGAAATGCTATGAGGATACCCATATAGCATATCCCCAACAGTAGCCCCCGGAGAACTCCGAGATCTTGCGCCGTCTTGCCTCTTCTCGTGGAATGCTCCGTCTAGATGGATGTCGGCAAATCGTCAAGCAACATCTTGTAGTCCTCCCAAAGAACCCTGCAAAGATTTTCCCCTTCTTCTATGAGTAAGTCGGAGAAATGCTGAATCTTCCATCGTACACTCCCGTTGTCGGATTAAATCCGTCTATGCCGAAATCTTCGATGGGACGACTTATCTACCATGTCAGTTAAGGCGACGTAGGCTATAGGTCAGCGACGCCTCATAACTCACACATGCAGAGAACGTAATCATATCCGCTTCTCCCGCGCGAGCGATACGAACCGTTGGCGGCGACGGTTGGAGACGTGGCGAAATTACCGCGCATGTTCACGAACACGTCATCTACGCGGCAACCAACCGATTAGCTGCACGAATCTTGACACAGAGTAAGATAAATAGCGACCGTGGGACACTTGCCACCTTTTCACCCCATTCTCCTGCGTCATCGTATTCTTCCTCCAGCTGTGCGCCTCCTCGAGCTCTCCGCGAAAACCTCGAGAAACCCTAGCCTCTTGCCTGCACCAGTCGTGTCCTCTACCTCCTCCATGGCTAGCAGCAGCTCATCCCCATCAATGGCGGCGTCGAGCGAAGTCGCGGCGAAGCCGGTGAGCTCCGTCGTCGTGCCCTCAGAAGGCCTGGTCATCCCTGCATCGGTGGTGATAGAAACCACCGGCGACGACCATAACCTGGTGGCGATGGAGCCCCTGGAAGAGGAGCCAGATTCGCACAAAGGCGACTGGCGTGGCTCGGATATCACCGGCCGCGACCTCCAAGAGATGCTCACTGAGGGTTACCTTCCTGCGACGGAGGGGCTCGCCTGGCGGGCGGCGCCGGCCGGCGAGGTGACCCCCTCTCCCCAAGCCGGAGAGAAAGTATACCTCAAGGCGCAATTGGTACGCGGCGTTTCTCTGCCCATCTCCCACTTCTTCATGTCCGTCTTGAATCACTTCAAGGTCCAACCCCACAACCTTTCCCCCAATAGTATCCTAGTGCTTAGCAACTTAGCGACACTTTGTGAGGGTTACCTAGGGATTAGGCCTAGGTTAGATTTGTTTGTGTACTTCTTCACCGTCAAATGTGAAGCCGGACACAACAAGGAGGAGCTTAGAAACTGCAGGACCATAAGCTTCAAGATCCGTCCTGGCCGGCGGTTCCCCGACATCGTCGGCCACGAGTCATGCAAAAATTGGCAGCGGGCGTACTTCTATGGCCCCGACATTCCTTTGTCAGGCCGAGAAGTAACGTACCCGGACTTTGTGGACAGAGCCGCCGCCAAAGTCCCTACATGGCGGTCCCATGCCTCCCTTCCCTCCGACCTCAACGCTTCTCGCGCAATAAGGCGGATCGAATGGTTTGTAGAGACGGGTCTGACCGGCTTGGACCTAGCCATGTGCTGGTTTATCAGGCGGATCCAACCTTTGCAGCACCGTACGAAGCTTATGCACGAGTACACCGGCGAACGAAGGGATACCCTCCGGATCTCCGAGGACAACTTCTCGAGCGACTCCGTCAAGTTCCGCCTTAAGGACATAGTCAAGGTGAAGGACAAGAAGCGTGGCTTCACCCTCACCTACGACATGTTCGTAGACAGAAAGTGCCCAAAGGTAGACATTTATTTTCCGTGTATGACATTGCTCCAGTTTTTCCGTCTTGCTAATACCATCTTGTCTAACACAATGATTTCTCACTTGACAGCTTAGCGATCTAGAGGAGGGCAACCTGGCCGCCCAAATCTATGATCCCAAGATGAAGGAAGTCACGGTTGTGTCCGACGATGATGTCCCGTTGGCGCGAAAGAGGAAGAGCTCCACCTCCGACGCTGCCGACGGAGGCAAGAAAAAGAACACGGAGGGTGGAGCCTCCAAAAAGAGTACTGCCGCCCTGGAGGTGGAAAAGAAGAAAGCCACCGGGATGTTTGCCAAAGCGCCCCCCTAGTGTAAGCTTCTTATTCTCCGACATTGTCTTGTTTATCTGTCTTATTCCTGTATTTATGCATTTTTCACATTTCAGGAAGAAAGCCACAACCAGCCTCAAAAGTCCTCCAAGACTCTTGGGGATTCTAAAAATATCAAAGATATGCTGCATCGCGACTCTTCCCCCGCCATCGCCCCTGCTACTCCTGCCGTCAAGCCCTCCTCCGTTCCGACAAGCTCCCAAGCCCAGGAGGCACCAGGCCCTTCCGCCATGGAAGTGGATTCTGGCGCCTCTACCGAACTCGCAATTGTCGGCGAGCAGACGACGCAGGAGAGTGCTGCTCTTCAAATGGCTGAAGCTCTGGCTAAGGATGCCATCGGTAGCGTCAAGGCGGTGGTGGGTGCTGGTACTTCTGCCGAAGGCGACGCCTCTACTCCCTAGAAACCCCTCGAATTGCCGAAGATTATCTTCCCGGTGCTTACGCGGGGTAGCACAACTATGGTTCCTGGAGGAGTGCCGTCATCTCCGACATGCGGTCTTGAGGAGCTACTCCATCAAGCAGACATATTGCAAAGTAACAGTGTTTCCTTTGGCAAGCTGCTGGCCGAGAGTGCTACAAACCTCAAGATCATCGCACTTGTAAGTTTTACTTTACCTTTTGCATTTCATATGAGTATCCCACTGTAGCCCCCGAGGATGTAGACGGAAAACCATTGGCTTTGCATCTATATGCTCTAAGAGTGACTAAGTTAGAAAAAACTCTCACTGTAGCCCCCAAGCATTTAGATGGAATGAATTATTCCGACTAGATGCTTTAAGAGTAGCATACACAATGTTCATAATTTTAAGTGATGTAGCCCCCAAGCCTCTAGTTGTAACTGAATTAGTTCCGACTAGATACTTAAAGAAAATCTAAGCATTTTCCGAGTTAAAACTTTATACTGTAACCCCCAAGCTTCTAGTTGAGAACTGAATTAGCTCCGACTAGATGCTTAAAGAAAAGCTAAGCATATTGCTAAGTTTAAAACTCTCGCTGTAGCCCCCGAGAACCTAGATGGAAAATCTCCTACTAGGGGCTCCAAGTAGACTGAACAACGACTTGACTTTGTATTTGTTTCCACAGAACGAGAATGCTCGGAGGGGCATGGCCAATGATAAGTACCAGAAGATGCGGGCGGACCTTGAAGCTAAAAAGGGTAAAACCGCCATCTTGAAGGAACAGATCATCAAAAACAAGAGTCTGTTTTCTTTTTGCGCATTTCCGTCTTACTTTTGTGCCTTCCTTCTTCGAGTACTCACTGTGTACTTTGTTTTCTCCGACTTGCAGAGCATGTAGCCAAGGCCAAGGATATTGTCGAGCAGTCCAAGCACATCCAGCAGCTGGACAGCGAGAACAAGATCCTTAAGAAGGAGAGGGAAGAAATGCTGAAGATGCACGAGGATTCCATGAAAGCCCTGCAGGACTCCGCCTCCACTAAGATCAATCGCTTGAAGGAGGAGCTTGCGATCCTAAAGGATGAGAAGGAAGATGCCGATGAGCAAAACCTTCGCCATAGCGAGGCGTTTAAGCTCCTCCAACAAGAGAAAGAATCCTTGGTGGACGTCGTCTGGCAGGCTAAGGCCAGCATCTTCAGTAAGTATCCTCCACCTTGTAGCTCTGTAGTCTGGGTACTTAGAATTTTTGAACTCATGTAATCGTTGTCGGAATTTTCAGTGCCCCTGGGTTTAACCCGCTCGCCTCCTTCGGACAAGGAATGCGTGATTCTTGCCGACAACTTCATCAACACCGCCATCGCCCAAGCCAAGGAGATCGCCAAGCCCCTCCAAATTTATATCAAGGCCTCTGACTCCATGGTGAAGTATTCGAAGATTCTGCGCCGAGCCCCCGAGTGTGTCGCAAGCTAGAAAGCTTCATGTGCACGAGCTGGCGCAAGGATGGCGTTGTCCATGGTGAAGGCGCATTATGAAGGTGCCGACATCGACACGGTGACATCTGGTATCCCCGACGTGGATGATGACGGCAAGGAGATCGATCACGAAGCCATCCTGTCATCACTCGCGGGTTATGACACCAGGGTTGCCGAGTTGGTGGATGTCGACGTCTTCGTGCCCAGGAACTTTCTTGACAACGCCGACCCTGAATCCTCCGAGTCTCCTCACAGTGGTGACGCTGAGGGTGAATCTCCGGCTGGTGATGATGCGGCCTCCAAGTCCCCTGCACCCAAGGAGTGAAAAACACTTCGTAATTCATGTTTCACCTTTGTAGTGTGCATTGAAAAAACTTGGTAATGTAATCTTAAGGCGGAAAATAGTGGTTGTCGTATCCTGCTACTTAAGAATTAATGCCCAGTATGTATATATTTTTTAAGCAAGTGCTGGCTTATCCGTTACTCTGGTTCTTATGCTTGACTTTTCGTGAGTCAGAAGACTCGTTGTCGGAACCATGCGCTTAGGTGATGATACCCAATGGCACCGTCAATAACCTTAGCACAAAATCGCCGACAATAAGTGCCGAAATTCACTACTCCAGAATCCACAGAAAAACAACAAAGAACGTGTAGACGAGAAAACTTAAGCTAACGCCTGTAGGCAGAATTTTCACAAGTGCAATCGCAAAGCATGTGCATAAAGGTTTATATGATCCAAAAATGAACACTAAAGGAGGTAAAAGACTCAACAATATGAGTGAACCAAAGAGCTTTATTTCATTGATCATATAAGAGGTACACAATTAGATAAAAAATGCTAAGTGTAGAAAGGACGTAGCTATGCTATGTTCCATGGCCGATCAAGCTCCGGGTAGTCATCATCTGGGTCACGTCGCTTACGCTTATGATCCTTGTTGGGTCTATCCTTGAGCTCACGATTGTCGACAAGGTAGTAAGACCCATTGAGCAGCGCCTTGCTTATGATGAACGGTCCTTCCCATGGCGGGGATAGTTTGTGTGACTTCTTCTGCTTAAGTCGGAGCACCAAATCCCCCTCTTTAAACGAGCGACGCTGGACGCGGCGACTATGGTAGCTGCGTAGGTTCTGCTGGTAGATGGCGGATCTTTGGCATGCCAAAACGCGCTCCTCCTCGAGAAGGTCCACATCTAGGCGTCTGGATTCTTCAGCATCATCTTCGTCGTAGGTGGCAACTCTTGGTCCATCGTGGAGGATGTCGGAGGGTAGGATGGCTTCTGCTCCATATACCATGAAATAGGGAGTGTAGCCGGTGGATCTGTTGGGTGTAGTTCGTAAACTCCACAACACAGATGGCAACTCTTCCGCCTAGGCTCTAGCTGCTCTATGTAGCGGTGCCTCAAGACGTGGCTTGATTCCCTGCAGAATTAATCCATTGGCCCGCTCAACTTGACCATTGGATTGTAGGTGTGCCACAGATGCAAGGTCAAGTTGGATGCCTTTGTCCCAGCAATAGGCCTCCACTTATCCGAGTGACAAGTTGCTTCCATTGTCGGTGATGATGCTATGTGGGAGACCAAATCTCACCACTAGATCCCGGACAAATCTAAGGGCAGTTGCCCCATCAATCTTTCTAATGGGTTTAGCTTCTATCCATTTGGTGAATTTGTCAACTGCTACAAGAAGATGCGTAAATCCACACGGTGCCATTTGTAACGGCCCCACCATGTCTAGCCCCCAGACTGCGAACGGCCAAGTTATTGGTATTGTTCGAAATTCTTCAACAGGAACATGTGGTTGTCAGGCATAATACTGGCATCCTGTGCATGTCTCAACCAGCTTGTCGGCGTCCGCCTTCGCGGTCAGCCAGTAGAATCCTTGCCGGAAGGCTTTCACGACCAACGATCGAGGAGCGGCGTGATGACCGCAATCTCCTAGATGGATTTCGCGTAGGATTTCCATACCTTCTAGCTGGGAAACACACTTTAGGTATACACCAGTAGTGCTCTTTTTATAGAGTTGCCCATTGATTATGGTATAACCCTTTGTTCGCCGTACTATTTGCCGTCTTTCGACCTCGTCGTCGGGCAAAGTTCCGTGTTCGAGATATTCCATGAACGGTTTTGTCCAAGCCGGTGGGACCTTTGTCACCATGTTGACGAAAGAGTCAGCTCTATCCAGGTTGTCGACGTCGGCTCCCTTCACGTATGGTGTACGTAGATGCTCTAGGAAAACTCCTGGCGGAATTTGCTTGCGCCCTGATCCAAGTTTAGACAGTAAATCAGCCGCCTCGTTTTGCTCCCTAGGCACATACTTGACTTCGTAGCCCAAGAAGCTCTTGGCTATCTCGTCCATTTCGTCTCGATATGCCGCCATCATAGGGTTCTGCGCATTCCAGGTGCCAGCCACCTGCTGGGCAACCAAGTCAGAATCTCCACAGCAAACTATGCGCTTGATGCCAATATCCTTGGCTACACGCAGTTCGTGAATGAGTGCTTCATACTCCGCCATGTTGTTTGTAGCCTCGAAGTGGATCTGCAGAACGTAGTGTAGCTTGTCACCTTTTGGTGACTACAGCAATACACTAGCCCCGAGTCGTTGAGCAGCTTTGATCCGTCAAAGTGCATCACCCAGTACTCTGGTTCTGGCAACGGAGTGGCATCCGGCATTTCCGTCCAATCTGCAATAAAATCCGCCAAGGCTTGTGACTTGATAGCGTCGTGTATTTTGTAGGTGATCTCGAAGGCGGCAAGTTCAATGCCCCACTTCGCGACCCTTCCTGTAGCATCGCTGTTGTTGATAATGTCGGACAGTGGAGTCTCGCTCACTACTGTGATTGGGTGCTCCTGAAAGTAATGCCTCAGCTTCCGCGAAGCGAGGAATACTCCATAAGCTATCTTTTGGTAGTGCGGGTAACGCTGCTTGGACTCCGTCAAGACCTCGCTTACATAGTAAACTGGTCGTTTCACTCTGTGCTCATAGCCTGGTTCCTTCCGCTCTACTACGACGACGATGCTGATAACCCGGTTGGTTGCCGCCATGTAAATTAACAGGGGCTCGCCAGGCTCGGGTGCTGCAAGGATGGGCGCTGAGGAAAGAATCTCCTTGAGCTGCTTCAATGCTGCATCTGCTTCGTCCGTCCATGTGAATTTGTCCGCCTTCTTCAGCAACTTGTACAGTAGCCTTCTCCAAGTCGGCCGATTTAACCGCTAATCACTGCAACACAACCTGTTAGTCGTTGGATGTCCTTTAGGCATGTCGGACGGTTTATGTTTAATATGGCCTTGATTTTCTCCGGGTTGACCTCGATTCCACGCTGGGAAACGATGAAGCCCAACAATTTGCCGGATAGAACCCCGAAGACGCACTTCTTAGGGTTGAGCATCATGTTGTATTTCCGGAGATTGTCAAAGGTTTCTTTTAAGTCGGAGATTAAGTCATTTGAATTTTTAGACATCACCGCGATATCGTCCACATAGGCATGAACGTTCCGACCAATTTGGTCGTGAAGGCAACGTTGCATTGTCCGCTGGTAGGTAGCACCTGCGTTTTTCAGCCCAAAGGGCATCGTGACATAGCAGAACATGCCGTAGGGGGTAGTGAACGAAGTGGCCAATTGGTCCGACTTCCTCATCTTGATCTGGTGGTATCCTGAGTATGCATCGAGAAAACACAAAAGTTCCGAGCCAGCCGTCGAGTCAATGACTTGGTCAATGCGAGGCAAAGCAAACGGATCTTTGGGACATGCTTTGTTCAAGCCGGTGTAATCAACGCACATTCTTAATTCATTGGTTCCCTTTTTGGGGACAAGTACAGGATTGGCCACCCATCGGGTGTGAAGGAATTCTCGGATAAACTCAGCCTTAAGTAACCTAGCTATCTCTTTGCCAATGGCGCGTCTCTTCTCATATCCGAAGCGTCGTAGAGGTTGTTTCACTGGTTTACATTTGGATCTATGTTTAAGCTGTGCTCAGCAAGTTCCCTAGGTACACCTTTCATGTCGGCAGGTTGCCAGGCAAAGATGTCCCTATTCTCACGGAGGAACTCGATGAGCACGCTTTCCTATTTGGGATCCAGGTTCGTCCCAATGGCGACGGTCTTGGAGGCATCGCCTACCACAAGTTCCACCGGCTTGGTCTCGATGGCGGCCTTGAACGCAGGAGAGAAGTCGGAGATCTGCTTCTTCGACGCGGGCATCTCTAAGTCATTGGCCTTGCTCTGGATCTCCTTGAATTCTTCGCTGTAGAGGACAGCTTCTGCAACGGCTGCTTCATTGATCTCGCAGTCCCTTGCCTTGGTAAAGCTTCCGGATACAGTGATGACACCGTTTGGTCCGGGTATCTTGAGCTTGTTGTAGACGAAGCATGGCTTGGCCATGAGCGTGTGGAATATGTCACGGCCGAATATGACGTGGTACACGCTCTTGAAGGGGACCACCTCAAAGGTCATGCGCTCTTGGCGGTAATTATTAACGTCGCCAAAGGCTACCTAAAGTGTAATGCACCCAAGGGACCGAGCCTCCTGTCCAGGAACTACGCCATGGAACACGTGTTAGTCTGCCTTAGGTTTGCCTTCGTCAAGTTCATTTTCTGCAGTGTATCCTGGTACATGATGTTGATGCTGCTTCCACTATCCACCATGCACTTGGTGAACTCCACGCCGTCAATAAATGGGTTGATGACCATGGCGTACTGGTTCTCCGTGGGCACAAGGTCTGGGTGGTCCGTCCTGTCCCAAGTGATTGGAACCTCCGACCAGTGCATGTATTTGGGAACAGGGGGGAGAGTAGCCATCAGGATCCTTAGAGAGGTCTTTTGTTGTCGGACGGTGGGGGTGCCAAGGAAAGTGTGGTAGACTGGGGCCTTCTTTGCGAAGGGGTTCTTGCCCTTGTCTTCGCTCTTGGCGGCGTGCTTGGGGTCAACGTCCTCGTCCATGTCGCTTGAATCCTTGGACTCCTCCTCCTTCTTCCCCTTGCCCTTGCCTCGCAGTCTGTTCTTCCGACTTCGCTTATAGCCGGACTCCGGGTCTGACTTGAGGTCGTTCACGAATTTGCAGTGTCGATTGGTATGGGTGGCCTTGCCGTTGGCGTCGAGGTGTACGAGGCACGGCATATCGCGGTACTCTTCGTAGGTTTGGGGAACGTGGAGCGGCACCGAGTTGGTTTCACTTCCTCGCTGCTGCCGACGGCCTGCTCCTCTTCCTCGGCCATGTTGTCCGCCTTCTCCTCGTCCTGCAAAATTCATGGCGACCATGTCGGTAGATTGCTTTTCTTCTGGAGCGGTTTTCCGCTTTGTACTACTGTTTCTCCGAGCTTGAGTTGGAACGGCCGTTGCCGGCAAAGAGCCACGAGCATCGTCGTCGGCACCTGCGAACTCACTAGCTAACTGAATCATCTGATTCAAGTCAAGATGATGGTTGTCCTGCAAGCGCTCTTATGTCGGAGTAACGTGCCCCTTTCCAACCCATCGATGAAGGCGGCCATGGCGGTCTGGGCGTGCACTCCTGCGCATGAATTCTTCATATCCAGCCAGCGGGAGAGGTAGGCGCGACATGTCTCGTCTTTCTCTTGCACGCACCGCTGTAGATCGCCCACTGTGCAGGGACGCTTGTATGTACCCTCAAAGTTCTTGGTGAATGCTTCTTGCATGTCCAGCCAGTTGTAGATAGATTTCTCTGGCAAGTCGTCGATCCATTGACGGGCCGTTCCCACCAACATTAACGGGAGGTACTTGACGGTGACGTTGGGGTTGCCTCCGGCAATCTCCACCGCGTTGCCGTAGTCCTGCAACCATATGGCAGGCTTGGCGGTGCTGTCATAGGGCTTGATGGTCTTGTCAATCCGGAATCCTTTGGGGTAAGTTGCAGACCGTATTGCCGGTCCAAAGCAACGTGGTCCCAGGTATGATCCTTCCCGGGCCTCATGGATCTTATCGTCCACAAACGTGCATCGTATGGCTCCGGGTTCTTCTTCTTTTTGTCAACAGGGAATGGGCTGCGCGAATGACGCGGGCCTCCTCCGCCATGGTGACTGCTTGGCGGCGATGGAGGCGGAGGTGGCGGTGGGTTAGCCTTCTTGCTGTTACCCTCCTGCGATGCTTCACGCCTGTCACGGTTGGTTGTCGGACGCGGAGGGTCATGGCGTGTCGTGGTGGTATCACGGCAGATGCCATGGGTAGGCTAAAGTATGGGGCCAATGGATGCTAGAGGGATCTGGGGAGGGAAGATGTAGTTGATTCTACACACAGAAGACTAAGGTAAAGATCTTTATTTCTTCTTCCTTGGGCTACAAGTGCTCCTTAAGATATATACAGGGAGAAGGGTTGAACTTTACCAGCCTAACGGCTCTAACTGCAGTCGATCCCCCCTTCTGAGTCCAAGCCTCTCCTTATAAAGGAGAGCCCTGGCTTCCTCTAGGGCTGACAGGGCAAGCATATTCGAGGAATATGCTTGTCCCAATATAGAAGTTCGGCGCCCCCCTTTCCCTGTCGCCCTTCTAACAACGGCAAGGTTCCAGAGGGCCCCTCCTGTGCGCCTCGGTCTTCTGGACTGTCACCTCCGTGACCTCCTTCTGCCTCTCTGTCGCTCTGCGCCTTTGTCCGTAGCGCTCGGCTCCGCTCAGATTCTCCGTAGCTTGCTGCTAGGGTTTGACTTCAGGCTTCTCCTTCTCCTGCAAGCTTCATATCATTCGGTTCTTCCTCGCATAGCTCGGATCGTCTTTCACCTGCATCAAGATCACTCAGGCTAACCCGGCCGACTTACGTAATATCTCGGCCGGGTTATGTCTTAATATACTTATATGGGTCTCTCGCCTCCATATGTCGGCCGACTTCTACAGGATTCGGCCGGCTTAGTGGGTAACTCGGAAACCAGGCGGAGATCGTACCCTTGTCTTTCCCCGTCTTTAACCTACCCGGGGTCATCCCCCCAACATTAGTCCCCGAAGCTGGTGTGTCCTTGCTGATAACTTCGGCCGGGTCGCATCAGCTTCAACACACTTTTTTGTATTGTTTCCGAGTTATCTTTTTCTCGTTCGAGGTACCCATGTTCCTTCTCTCGTACGCCTCGTCCTACGTGTCGCCCCCATCATTGTTCTTATAGTTTTTTGTTCCTCTACAGTACTTACTGACAGGCCACAGTTAACACTGTACCTGCCGCGCCGGCGCTGCGACACCTCGTGTGACGTTTCCCTTGGGGATCGCAACCTTCTTCGCTGCAGTGTGGCCATGGGTGCGGTTCCACTCAACGTCATGCGTTTGTGCTGCACCCACGATCCACATGGTCAACTGCTGCACCCACGATCCCACTACCTCGCTTGTGGTTCGATTATAAAGAGGGGCGCGGCGTCTGGGAATTCACTTTTCCCCTTCTCGTTCGCATGTGCCTTCTTCTTCCTCTCGCTTCCGCGCCCTCTTGCAGCTCCGCCGCCGCGCGCTCGTCAGAACCTCCGACGGCGAGGACTCCGCCGTGTTGTTCCGTCCGCCTCGCCTGCGCTCGCCGGCTCCGGCACCGTCGCCGGTGAGTTCTTTCCAGCCTTATTGCCTAGGTTTCATCCTCGATTGCTCCGTTTCGATCTTGTATTCGTGCGGCAGTTCTTCTGCTCCTCCGCCGCCGCTCCCGTGCAAAATCACGACGGGGCCTCGTAGCTCTAAACTTACCTCCGCCGCCAACTCTTCTTCCATTGATCTTTCCGGCGAACCCATGTCTAGCTCCTATAGTGGTGCTCTGGTTGAGGATGATGACGCGGGCTCTGGGCCCGAGCGAGGCTCGTGGCAAGGCTCTTCTGTTACACGCCGCGAGATTGAGTAGCTCATCCGAACTCGGAGGATTCCCGCCGAGGTCTCCTGTCGCTTACCCGGCAGCGAGTCCTCTCCGGTTGTTAGGGATGGCGAGTATGTAGTTTTTATGTCGCACTTCGCTCGCGGCTTTGGTCTGCCTCTTAGTGATTTCGCTAGAGAGTTTCTCGACTACTTCGGCCTTCAGCCGCATCATCTTCCTGCGAATGCCATCGCTTCTCTTTCTGCTTTTATCTCCGCCTCGGAGGGATACTTCGGCCTATGGCCGTCCGTGCATGTCTGGTCGAAGTTCTTCCAGATTCGTTCTAACGTCGTCCCTGACAAGTCTCTGCACCCTTCCGAGAAACTGCTTACTCAATGTGGGGCAGCGTCCATTACACCTCGGAGGAAATCCGTGTTTCCTTGTGTCACCGGGTTAGAGTCGTGCAAGAAGTGGCACAAATCCTTCTTTTACGTCAAGAACAGAGGGACGAAGGACAAGATTCGGCTTCCTGCCTTCTCAATTGGTCCGCCTTCCAAGGTGAATTGGACTTACAATCCGAGGAAGAGTCATGCCTTGGACGAGGCTTTTGAGATTCGGCTCAAAGAGCTGATCCGCGCCGGGTTATGCGGCGAAGACCTGATGGCTACCTTTATCAGTAGCCGAATCTGCCCATTCCAGAAGCGGACACACAAACTGTGCTACATGAGTGGTCCTCTTGACCCTAACCGAGTCTCGACCGTGGAGCTGGACAATTACCTTATCCACAAGCGTGTCCGAGCTATCTTTAAGAAGGAGATGCCTGAGGATTGGACTTGGGGATTAAAACCGTTTACTCGCGATCGTCCGCCTCCCGAAGTAAGCTTAATCAACAACGCTCTGATATCCCATTGTTTTCGTAACGGACTCCGCTAACTTTCTTTTTCCTCGTCTTGCAGAGGTTCGCAGAGAAGAAGAATGAGGATGCCGAAGTCTTGCTGCTCCCGTGGCCTGCGGACCGGAGCACCCCGGATACTGGCAAGCCGGATTCGGAAGAATTCGTCCCTAAGTCGGATCCTCCCCGGCTCGAGCTCGCGGCAAGACCTCGGTGCACGAGGAGGAAGGTGATTCGGACGAGGTCCAAGTTCTTGAGGTAGTTGCCGCAATGCCTATTTCTTACGCATTTCCGGCTTCTACCTTCCCAGCTAATCCGGCCGGTCAGGTTCACGACGCCGAGCCTATTGCTTCTCGACCCCCTGTTACCTTGGGGAAACGCGGGGCTCCTGCTAGTGCCTCAGAAGCGGTCCCCAAGAAACGAACGAAGAAGTCCGCTCCGAATCCTCCCAGGCGCAAGACTATGCCTGTGGTCGCCAGGTAAGTTCCTTTTGCTCGTATTTCTTGTTTCTCTCTTTCTGTTTTTCATACTGACATTCTTTTTTCTTTCTTAATTTTGCAGTGCTCCGCTTTCTGTTAAGCCCGACGGTCCTAGCATGACTAGCCGCCCGATTCGGCAGCCGTCTCCTTTGCCCGTCGATGATACTAGGATTCCCAGTTCTGCTCGTGCTGCCTCTCCTCCAGCTCCGAGTCCGTCGCCTCCTCGTTGCGACATGCCTGAAACTCCTTTTGTCGACATTGATTCCAATCGGCCCTCCGAGATTTTCATCGAACCCGTTGCCCCTTCTATGGGTCCCAGCGCCTCTACTAAGCCTCTATCTGCCCCGGAAATTTCTACAGCCACTCCAGCCCCGGCCGAAGAGGTCGTTATCTCGGCGCCTTCTGTGACCGTGACTCCTGCTGCTCCTGAAGACACTGTCCCCATTACCGAGGTATCGCTTCCTGCTGATGCCTCTTCTAAGGCGAGAAAAGCCGTTGCCACCAAAGCTTCCTCTTCCCAGAAAGGTCTTGCCGGCTCTTCTCAGCCGAGTATTACCGATATGCTGCGCCAGGGAACTGCGCCTACCAAAGCCTCCGTTGCCTCGGCTGCCAGCACCCAGCTTGCTCTTCATAAGAGCCCTGCGGCTGCAGTGGTTACACCACATGTTCGGGGTAAGGTCTTAACTCGGACAGCTAGTGGGAACAGCCTTGGTTCGCTGGTGGAGTATGCCAATAATTGGAATGCTGCTGATCAGTTTAAGGGTAATCCCATCAATCAGACCTTTCAGCTTTCCGACATCAGCGGCCGTTTTGATCATGCCGCCAAGTTCATCCTTGACACTAACAAGATGAATGAGGTAATTGCTGTTTTGCGGAGTTTAGATTAGTTCCTCAGATGTTACTATATGCTCTAGTCCCCGAAACTTGCAAGGAAATAACTTGTTATATGCTTGGAAGTTTAATGATGCTTTACTTAATCTAACTTCATTTCTCGAGTTCGAATTTACACCCGACTATATTTGTTTTATATCCAGCCACCTAGATTTGAGTTTAGTTTTGGTTGACTCGGATCTGGGTTAGCTTCGAATATCCAGCCACCTAGATCCGAGTTAAGTTTCGCTTGACTCGAATCTGGTTTAGCTTCGAATATCCAGCCACCTAGATCCGAGTTAAGTTTCGCTTGACTCGGATCTGGTTTAGCTTCGAATATCAAGCCACTTAGATCCGAGTTAAGTTTCACTTGACTCAGATCTGGTTTAGCTTCGAATATCCAGCCACCTAGATTCGAGTTAAGTTTCGCTTGACTCGGATCTGGTTTAGCTTCGAATATCCAACCACCTAGATCCGAGTTAAGTTTCGCTTGACTCGGATCTGGTTTAGCTTCGAATATCCAGCCACCTAGATCCGAGTTAAGTTTTGCTTCACTCGGATCTGGTTTAGCTTTGAGTATTCATTTATCGTTTTGCTTCATTGTTCAGGTTGCACATGACCGGCGAACTGCTGAATTCCAGAGGTTGCTTTTTTCGCACTGCAAATTGGAGGAAAAGTATGAGAAAATCCTTACTGTGGTAAAAAAGGCTGGTAAGTCAATAGTTCCTTTTCGTTATTCTCAATGTTCTTATTTATTTGTCCGCGAGATGCCGGCTCACTTTCTTGGTAAACAGGTAATATTAATAACCTCAACATTCGTCTTGAGAAGAAAGTCAAGAGCTTGGAAGGTTAGTTTTCCTTGTATCTTACCCCTTTTCCCTTTTAACATGTGTGCTAAGCTTCCTTATTGCGTTTGGCTTTGGTAAAGCCGAGTTGCAAACCTTTGCAGCGTCGCACCAAGATTGCATGCCCATGCCTGACGTGATGCTGCATTTTTTAGAGCAAAGCGCTATTCATTCGGCACAGCTATAAGAAAAAGATGATGAAATAGCTCGCCTGCGATCCGAGGTGGATACCCTTAAGCTCTCTCAGAAATCCGAACTAGAAAAGGTTGATCAAGAATTTTCCGAGGAGAAGAATCGGCTAGCTTTGGAACTGCAGAAGAACAAAGAACTCCTCGAGGCCGCCGAACTGAAAACCCAAGGATTGAGCGAGGAAATTGCTCGTTTTGAGAAGAGCAAGGTCGATTGGGCCAAAGACCTTCAGATAATGATGAGTTACATTCATCGTAAGCTTCTTAGCACGGCCGAACTATATTTTTCTTTTTTGTTCCTGCTGCCACCTGACACGTTCGTGTTTTGCGCAGATCATTTTCCCTAAGCCAAGCCTGTGAGTTCTAAAGCGGTTCTTGCATCTCGTGTGGGCCGAGGTGTTCCTGCTGCCGCTGAATCGGAGTATTCAATGGAGGATTTTCTGGTTGCTGTTGGTGCTGCAGTCGGTCCAATGAAAATTATGGGCCGGGATTTGGTGCAAGCAGCCATTCGAGCTTACCACGTTCTTTGGCCGAACACTTCTGGGACTCCTGATATCAACGAGGTCAAATTACTGGTAAAAAGACTCATGGCATCTGAAAGACAACTAAGTCTCTGGAGGGAATCAGCCGGGAGCGCTGGCGCTGACATGGCTCTTACTGTCATCATGTCATGGTACGAAGACTTCTCTCTTGATATCCTGAGGAATCTGCGCACTGGTTCTCGTTGGGTTGAAGACCCCACTTTCGTCGCTCTTCAGCAAGCTCGCGCCTTCCAACTCGTCGCGTATGCCGACGTGCATACCTGGAATGAAGGGCCGAGTTTTCTTCCAAACCCGGATGAGGAGATCATAGTTGAGGATGCCTCGGATAAAAATTCGGCTGAGCAAGGGGAAGGTGAGGATGACTCGGCTACATCTGGCAGCTCCAGTTCTAGCTCGGACAGTGACGGCGATGCACGGTCTTCCTCCAAAGGTACTGGGCATTCAACCGCACAGACTGATGCTCCTGAGCAGCCTCGGGCTTCCGCAGAAATTGCACCTGGGTCTATGGAGGGCGAGGTAACCTCGGTCGAAGTTCCTCCTACGTCGGAGTGCCCAGCGCCTGACCGAGTTGCTGCCTCCCCAGCGAACAATGCTTAAGTTATTTCTTATCCCTGGCATGCCGGGCGTATGATGTACGCGAAACATTTGTCCGTTCTCTGTATAATTTGAATTTCTTTTGCCGTGTACTGCTGTGACATATACGCTTGTAGTTGTTATTATTTTGTTTAAGTGGGTGTTCGTCCGAATTCTTGCTTCGATGGCCTGCAATTTCCTGATTTCAGGATGTATCCTTGCCCTCAGTTTTTCGTGGTTTAGCCGAGTATTCTAGGCGTGAGCTCTAAATACCATATAATGTTGATCTGTTCTGAACAGAGGTTGATTACCACTTTGGAACAATATATGGCAATCCCTGAATCACTGTTTGTCGTGCCGAATTTCAATGTGTAGACCAAATTTCAGAAATAATAAGACCAATACTGAGGTGCTGCTCAGGGTGGCGCTCGACGTAAGGCTGGGGCAGCATATGGTAGTCCCCAAGTTGCTGTTGTGTATGCTGAGGTTCAGATATTTAGTATAAAATAGAAATAAAAATAAAAATAATATATGGCAGTCCCCGAGTCACTGCTCTGGGTGCCGAGATGTAGTACATAGGATGACATTGAAATAATAGACGGCAGTCCCCGAGTCTCTGCTCTGGTTGCCGAGGTTAAAATATATAACATGATATTGAAATAACACACGGCAGTCCCCGAGTCACTGTTCTGGGCGCCGAGGTTCAAATACATAACATGAAATTGAGATAACACACGGCAGTCCCCGAGTCACTGCTCTAGGCGCCGAGGTTCAAATACATAATATGAAATTGAGATAACATATGGCAGTCCCCGAGCCACTGCTCCGGGTGCCGAGGTTCAAATACATAACATGAAATTGAAATAACATATGGCAGTCCCCGAGTCACTGCTCTTGGTGCCGAGGTTTAATACATCATTGGTTCTTGTCCTTGAGATACAATGCTACGAGTAAAATGGTCGAAGCAAAGCTACATTCCATGGACGCTTCGTTTCTTCGCCGGCCTTGTCTGCCTTGTTCCCTCCGGGGGGCTGGGCGTCGATTAGACAATAGGCATTGTTATGCAAAGCTTTGCTCACAATGAATGGTCCCTCCCATGGAGGTGATAACTTGTGCATGCCGGCCGTGCGTTGCACCAGTCGGAGGACTAAATCTCCTTCTTTGAACACCCTTGGATTCACCTTCTTGCTGTGATATCGCCGCAGGTTCTGCTGATAAATAGCTGATCGTGATAGTGTCAGTTCTCTGGCTTCTTCTAGCAGGTCTACAGCATCTTGCCGAGCTATCTCGTTTATCTCCGCGGTTGTATACTGAGTAACTCTTGGCGAGTCATATATTATGTCAGCTGGAAGTACGGCCTCTGCCCCGTATACTAGAAAGAATGGTGTATAACCTGTTGATCTATTCGGAGTAGTCTTGAGGCTCCATAGTACGGCTGGGAGTTCCTCAATCCAACATCCCGCCGACCTTTGCAACGGTTCGACAAGTCGTGGTTTTATTCCTGATAGCACCAGTCCATTAGACCTTTCCACTTGCCCATTAGATGATGGGTGAGCTACAGAGGCAACATCTAGTCTTATGTGTTTCTCTCTGCAAAATCTGGCGAAGGCTCCTTCCGCAAAATTCGTGCCATTATCTGTAATAATACTGTGCGGATAGCCATATCTTAAGATAATATCTTTGAGAAATTTCACTGCTGTGGACCCATCGCATTTCTTTATTGGTTTCACTTCAATCCATTTTGTGAACTTGTCCACCATAACCAATATGTGGGTCATTCCTCCTCGTGCCGGCCTAAATGGTCCCACCATGTCTAAACCCCATACAGAAAATGGCCAAGTGATGGATCTTGTTTTTAACTCGGCCGACGGCATGTGTATTTTGGTTGCGTATCTCCGACACCCATTGCATTTTTTAACTAATTCTTTCGCTTCTTTCAATGCCGTAGGCCAATAAAATCCATGCCTGAATGCTTTGGCCACCAAGGCCCGAGATGAGGCATGGTGCCCACATTCTCCTTGGTGTATATCTAGGAGGATCTTTTGACCTTCTGCCGAACTCGCACACCTCTGCAACACGCTTGTGACGCTTCTTTTGTATAGCTCATTGTTTATAATTGTATAAGCTTTTGCTCTCCTTACAGTTTGTCTGGCTAACACCTCATTACTCGGCAGCATCGAGTCTTTTAGGTAAGAGAAGATGGGTTGCGCCCATAGTGGTGTGATTTTTTCTGGTGTGATCTCACTGTCTATTTCCATGTTTTCTGCCGACATACCTATCTCGGCTCTCCCCATGATTGTGCTTACTTCGGCTGTCCTCCTCTTGGGGGGTTCCGAGTTATATTCCTGATCTACTTCCATTGGCGCGTTATCTTCTGCTGAATTTGTCGGGATAAAGATGGATTCGGATTTTGGTGATGGGATTATTGATGGTTTCCTGAGGTGCTCCAGGGCAATACCCGGAGGAATTGATTGCCGGGTTGATCCTAGTTTGGACAACGTGTCCGCGGCATCATTTTCTGCCCGAGGTATGTGGTGAAATTCACATCCTTCAAAGTATCCACTGATCTTTTGCACGTGAAATCTGTATAAAGCCATATTAGCATCTAATGCGTCCCAACTGCCTGAGACTTGCTGTACTACCAGATCCGAGTCGCCATAGCACAAGATTCGGCGTATGCCAATTTCTTTTGCTACTTTCAATCCATGGACCAGTGCTTCATATTCGGCTACGTTGTTAGATGCAGCAAAATGTATTTGTAGCACATACTTCAGTTGGTCTCTTTTAGGCGAGGTTAACACTATTCCTGACCCCAAACCATTCCTTAGCTTGGAACCATCAAAATGCATAGTCCAATAATTTGGGTCTGGCAATGGTGGCTCATACTGCACCTCGGCCCAGTCCACAAAAAAGTCGGCGACCGCCTGAGATTTGATTGCATCTCTCCTATCAAATTGTGGAGCATATGGTGATAACTCGATTGCCCATTTTTCTATTCGGCCACTCGCGTCTTTGTTGCTCAATATGTCGGCTATGGGCGCCTCACAGATTACTTTGATGGGATGCTATTCGAAGTAATGTTTAAGCTTTTTCGCCGACATATATACCCCATAAGCCATCTTCTGATAATGTGCATAATTCTGCTTTGAAGCGGATAGCACCTCACTTAAATAATACACCGGCCTCTGAACCGACTTACCATCTTCCAGTCGTTCCACTACGACTACAGCACTCACTACTCTGTTGGTAGCCGCTACATAGAGTAACATAGGCTCTTTTGATAATGGAGAAGCCAAAATGGGTGCTGTAACCAACATCTTTTTCAACTCATGAAATGCGGTGTCCGCTTGTGGAGTCCAAATAAATTTGTCTGATTTCTTCATCAGCTGATAGAGTGGTAGGGCTTTCTCTCCTAGCCGACATACAAACCGGCTAAGGGAGGCCAGACAACCCGTGAATTTTTGTACATCATTTAAACATCTTGGCAATTCCATTCTTTCTACTGCCTTTATCTTTGTTGGGTTGGCCTCTATACCTCGGCTAGATACAAGAAAACCGAGTAATTTTCCTGCCGGCACGCCAAACGTGCATTTTTCCGGATTAAGCTTCATTCGAAACCTTCTCAGGTTCGCGAAAGTCTGCCATATATCTTCCAGTAACGTTTTGCTTTCCTTGGTTTTGATGACCACGTCATCTACATACACTTGTACATTTTTTCCTATCTGATCGTGTAGACATTTTTGCATGCATCTCTGATATGTTGCTCCTGCGTTTCGGAGGCCGAATGGCATTGTGCAATAGCAATAAGCCCTGTACGGGGTAATAAACGCGGTCTTTATTTGATCGGCCGGATTTAACGGTATCTGGTGGAAACCAGAATACGCGTCTACAAATGACAATAGCTCACAACCAGCGGTCGAATCAATGACCTGGTCTATTCTAGGTAATGGAAAAGGATCTTTTGGACATGCCTTGTTCAGGTTGGTGTAATCGATACACATTCGCCATACAATGGCTACATTGGGATCATCTTTCTTCTTTTCTACTAGCACCGGATTCGACAACCAATCCGGATACAGCACCTCCATGATGAACCCGGTCGCGAGAAGCCGAGCTATTTCATCCCCTATTATTTTTATCCTGTCTTCGGCAAAGCAGCGGAGAGGTTGCTTCACCGGCCTTGCTCCTGGTCTCACATTCAAAGAGTGCTCAGCCAACTCCCTCGGAACACCTTGCAGATCCTGAGTTGACCATGCAAATATGTCCCGATTCTCACGGAGGAAGTTGGTGAGCTCGCTTTCCTATTTAGCGTCCAGGCCTGCACCAATAGTAACAGTGCGCTCTGGGAATTGCTCATCTATCTGAAACTTCTTCGTTTCCTTAGTCGGCTGAAAAGAGACACTGCCATGCGGGTTAGCTAGTGCCGGCATATTCAGCTGCGCCAATTGAGCGAGGGCCGCTATCTCCTGAATTCTTCTTTTTTCTCTTGCTATAACTAATGATTCGGCCAAATTTGATCCGGCTGAAGCACACTCTATTGACTTTTTTTAATCCCCTGTTATTGTTATCACTCCTTGTGGTCCGGGTAGTTTCATTTTCAGATAACTTATATGACAGCTGCCCATGAATTTGGCCAATGCTGGCCGTCCGAGCAAAGCATGATAACAACTCTCTAAATCCACCACTTCAAACTCTAGATTTTCTGCTCTGCAGTTGTCTCTTGTGCCGAATAACACATCCACTCGGACCTTACCAATGGGTTCACATGAAAGCCCCGGCACTATCCCATGGAAGGTGGTCCTCGTGGATTGCAACATGTTCTATGATATTCCGAGTTTATGCATGGTATCTTTGTACATGATGTTGATACTGCTTCCATTGTCAATGAGTACTTTTGAGAATCTCACATTGATGCTCGGTCCAACAAATGTTGGGTCTAACACAAGTGCATATGACCCGGGATTCGGCATTATCTTGGGATGATCCTTTATGCTCCAAGTTACTTCTTGATCCGACCATGGCATATATCTCGGTACTGCCGGCATAACTGCGTTTACTTCCATATGCCGGCGCTGCACACTCTGCTTGTCTTGTTGTTCCGTTGTGAACACGCAGTAAGACTGATGATGCTCTCTGTAATCATTGCGTCCAGTATTCGCCGGATTCGTCCTTCCATCCTGGACTTGGTTCATCACTTGATGTACCGCGTCTCTCCGATCCGAGTTATCGTACCTCGGGGGAGGGGGCGATAACATCAATTGCTGTGTATTTGCTCCAGTCAACTATGGCTGATGCACTTGATGTGGCGCCTGAATTCCTGCCGGGTTCCCCATTGCATTTTTCATCCATGCGCACTGGCGGGTCGTATGGTTGGCTGGCCTGGATGGGTTTGACATGTGAAATTTGAACGGCTGATCTAACATAGATTCGAATGTGTAATTCGGCCTCTCCTGCCACTATTTCTTTTGCTCCGGGGTCCACTGCCTCTTTCCCTCATTCCTCGGTGTCCATTGCTGAGGAACATTCTTTTGCCGTTGTGTTGCTCCGTGATTCGGCGGATCTTGCGCTATTGCCGCCACTTGGGCCGAATTGTATCTATAATCCGGCCTTTCCTCTCTTCTTCTCCCTCTGAAGTCATTGCGCCTGGATGACCCGGCCAAATCTCTTGCATAATGGTCCTGTTGCTCGCGATGATCTGCCGACATCAATTCTGGTTGCGTTGGATCTCCTAATGCGTAGGAGTCCGCTATTCTGATAGTTTCCGCCAGGGTGGTCGGCATATCTCTTTGCAGGCGTTGCCACAATACGCTGCCATAACGGCAACCTTGTGCAAACCAAGCTATTGCTTGTGACTCTATAACTCCTTCGCATGAGTTTCGCAGGTTGCACCACCGAGTCAAAAATTCCCTATCTGTTTCATTTTGCCTCTGCTTGCACATGGCTAACTGTTGCGGCCTGTTTGGACTCTTGTATGTGCTGGTAAAGTTGCTGACAAACATTTCCTCAAAATCCAACCAACAGTTGATACTACCCGCTGGTAGATTATTCAGCCACACCATGGCTGGTCCTTCCAACATCTGTGGGACATACCGTACTGCCCATCTTAAATTTCCACCCGCTATTTTCACAGCAGTGGCATAGTCAATCAACCAGTCTTGTGGTTTGGTGCTCCCATTATACGTCTTCGTGCCCCTAGCCAGCTGAAAGTTCGGCACAGGTGGTTCGCCCATGATCCGTGGTCCAAAGCATGTCGACCCTGGAGGACCTTATTCTTCCAACAGTTCGGACCGGTATAGCCGATCCAGCTTTAATCTTGCATCATTTGATGGCAAATCCCTGTAGAGAATTCTATCTTGTACCCCATAATGGTTGTTTCTGCCATGGATCGCATACTCCATCTCGGAATAACCATCATTGTATCTCTCATTAACTTGATTGTGGCGAGCTGGCCTTGTTTTTCTTTCCTGCCGGGGTTCATGCCTTGGTTGCGGGTTGAGCGGCAGCTCTCTCCTTGCTTCGACCAGGATATTGTTCTCATGATTGCCTCTTACGGGTTCTCTTCTGCCGAGGTCTCCATTACCTCGGCTTCCGCCGTCTCTTTCCACACGTCCGTGGTTCCTCTCACCACTGTTACCTCGGCTTCCATTGCCTCTGTTCTCATTTGCCTTTCCAGCAATTGCTGGATCATATGGAACAATTTGCTTGTTCCTTTTTCCTGAGTTTACTGCTTTGTCCCTTCATGCATTATTTCCGGGTGAAGATGCCGATGCCACGGATAATGGGGGTGCCGCCCCTGCCGAGTGAACCATTCGCGAGGCCCCCGGACTCTCGGGGTTTGCTCTGTGCATTTGTTCGTTTTGCTGGTTCGCGATGCGCACCAGCTCATTCACTCTTTCCTGCTGTTTCTGCCAGGCTTCGCCGGTCAACCCCTCTAATTCCAATGCTGCGGCATTTGCCGCTCTTAGGTTTTTTGCCGGGGTATTATACCTCGGCAAGCCCAAATCTACCGATTCTGTTCTGTGAGCATTATGCTCTTTGTTGATGTCATCCATGAGGTTTTTCCCTCTCAATCTTAATTCGTCCACCCGCTCGGGTGCGACGTCCAGCTTATTAGCTTTGGCATACTCTCGCAGGGTCCTGTTTAAGGATTCCCGCAAGGCCGACACCTTTTTGGCCTCTACCAGCACCTTTTGCCTGGTTTCCTCTAACTCTGCCTGAGCATTTGCCGGATCAAGTATCGGCGCTACAGGCGTAGTGAGGTTTTCTATGGTCGCCTGAAGAATGTTCTCTGGCTTTTCCAGAGGTGGCCCTCTCACTCTTGGTTCCTTTGGGGTGGTGTCCTGCACCTCGGTCAGGTTGGTCACCTGCGGGATTACCTCGGTGGGTTGTGGTGTTCGCCACTTGACCAGTTCTTTGCTGCTCCGGTTGTTCTCCGCAGCGACCATCACCTCGGCATTTGCACAGGATGTGCTCTGGGCGGACGGCTTGCTGCGTTAAGAGGTGGCTCTCCTGCAACAACAACTTGGTGAGGATAAACGCCGGAGATGTCGACGCTGACGTAAATCTTGTGCGCGCCCAGACTGATGAAGAATCCATTACTCGGGGGAGTTCTTCCCCTGAAGCTCCCCGCATTGTCGCTGACATAGTCACAGAGACCTAATCTCTGGACCAAGCCAGAAACAACGCGCTCGCCCGTGCTGATGAAGTTTCCCGTCCTGATCATAACTCCAGCTAGCACCGCTGCTGGCCCCACGGTGGGTGCCAACTGTCGTGGTGGTATCACGGAAGATGCCATGGGTAGGATAAAGTATGGGGCCAATGGATGCTAGAGGGATCAGGGGAGGGAAGATGTAGTTGATTCTACACACAGAAGACTAAGGTAAAGATCTTTATTTCTTCTTCCTTGGGATACAAGTGCTCCTTGAGCTGTATACAGGGAGAAGGGTTGAACTTACCGACTACGGCTCTAAGCTGCATCGATCCCCTTCTGAGTCCAAGCCTCTCCTTATAAAGGAGAGCCCTGGGTTCCTCTAGGGCTGACGGGGCAAGCATATTCGAGGAATATGCTTGTCCCAATATAGAAGTTCGGCGCCCCCCTTTCCCTGTCACCCTTCTAACGACGGCAAGGTTCCAGAGGGCCCCTCCTGTGCGCCTCGGTCTTCTGGACTATCACCTCCGTGACCTCCTTCTGCCTCTCTGTCGCTCTGCGCCTTTGTCCGTAGCGCTTGGCTCTGCTCAGATTCTCCCTAGCTTGCTTCTAGGGTTTGACTTCAGGCTTCTCCTTCTCCTGGAAGCTTCATATCATTCGGTTCTTCCTCGCATAGCTCGGATCGTCTTTCACCTGCATCAAGATCACTCAGGCTAACCCGGCCGACTTACGTAATATCTCGGCCGGGTTATGTCTTAATATACTTATATGGGTCTCTCGCCTCCATATGTCGGCCGACTTCTACAGGATTCGGCCGGCTTAGTGGGTAACTCAAAAACCAGGCGGAGATCATACCCTTGTCTTTCCCCGTCTTTAACCTACCCGGGGTCACCCCCCCAACATGGGGCGACCTGCTCTTATGTCCTTCGTTGTGCTTTCCTTCATGACGGGTTTGCTCCGCGTTGTCGCGGATGACGATGCCGCACTGCTTTGGTGGGGGCATATCCGTGCGATGGTGAGCCTTGTAGTCTTCCTGGCGTCGGGGTGATCGGGGCGGTGGCGATGGGCGGCGAGGTTGGGCTCTTTCTCCGTGGTCGGAGGATATGGGGATAGCATCCTTCCTGTTACGCGCATCCCTCCGTCTTCGTTCTGATGAACCCGTCCGCGATCCGACATCCTGAGGAGATCTGTCCCTTGGAGGTTTGTACTGGCTAGATCGGCAGAGCGCTGGGTCAGACTCAAGCCTCTGAGAGGTGGCCATTTCCTGTTGCTTTACCGCCTTGGCCACTAGGTCATAGACCTGTTCCACTAACTCAGGCGATCTATCCTGCTCCAGAAGGGTCTTGGTGACGGCGAGGTTAAGGAGTAGGGTGGGCATCACCTGCTTGCCTTCACTGTCAATGTATGGCTTGGCCCATGCCGGCTTCGAGGGATCCCATCCTAGGTTGCGCCGTACACCAGGATCATTGATGACGCGAGCCAGAGCCTTCTTAGCCTTCTACTGCTGGAGCAGAGTCTTGTACTCGGCCTCCATTGCTCTAGCTTTTTCTATGGACTTCTGCGCGTTGACCAGATCTCTATCTAGTTTAGCGCCTTGCTCCGCGATGGCTTGCGCTTCCTCCAGCAGTTGCTGGCGCTTCTCGTCAAGCTGAGTCACGTTCCGGATATGATCAACAGTTAGTGGCTCAACGAGGAGGTTGCCGTACGTCACTCTATCAGCTGGAGTAACATGAAATGCTGCCGGCGTAGATCTTTGGAGGCAAGTTTGCGGTGTTGTTGTTGCTCGGACCGGTGCCGAGTTCCTGCGGCTGCTGCACTGGATTAGGCGAAGGAGGCATGACTCTTGCGCGATCATCATCAGCAGCAATAAGTGGCCCCTTCCCCTTATCCAGCGCCGTAGGCGGAGCTTGCCCGGGCTGGTCTTCATCCATCGCTGTCCCGATGTGACGAACACGCCTAGAGACATGACAGTGTTATTAGCTTGCTCGTCGCGCGAGTACTCCTCTTCCATCTCCTGCATGGCGGAGTCTAGCTCCTCTAGACTGAAGTCTATCTCCTCTAAATCTGCACTGAAATCAGCATAAAGCGCGTCAATGACAGAGTCAGAGGGTTCCAGGACTTCCTCGATGACGGGCGGTGGAGGTGCAGCGGCCTCGACGATGACTGGAGGTGGTGGCGCTACTGCGACGATGGCAGCCGGAGGCGGTGGTGGTGGCTGAATCGGAGGTGCTCCGTCAATGAGCGCAAGCGCTGTCTGAGCCGCCGCTTCAGCCTCCGCGTAGTTGTTGACGGTGTTCACCATGCCTTCGAAGGTGAGGCGTACTGACGCCTGTTGCCGTATTAGAGAATGTCGAAGAAGCGTGCCGTGGTCCAGTCCTTCCACAAAGTGATAGATGGCATCATTATTGGGGTAATTGGCCAGGTCGGCCCGTATACGGAGCCACCTGGCGAGGTAGTCGCGGGGTTTTTCACCCTCTCTCTGAATGCAGCGTGCCAGATCGAAGATGGTAACCACGCCGACAAACTTGGATCTCTGTCGGGCCTTGCGGCGGCCGACGGATTTCTGATGATTTTCCACCTTTATATCCTGCACATGGGCGGTTTGGGTGGGTCTTGAATTTTTCTGATCTTTGCTGGCAAACTCCGAGGAGAGATCCGACATCGATCCTTCCGCGAACGTATCCTGCCCGTGGGCGGTCCGTGTAGGTCTTGAATTTTTCCGATCTTTGCCGGCAAACTCCGAGGAGAGATCCGGCATCGACCCTTCCGCGAACGTATCCTGGCCGTAGACGGTCCGTGCGGGTCTTGATGCTCCTCCGACTCTCAGGGGACTAGTGCCCGAGTCGGTTTTGCCGATGAAGAGGTGGATGTCTCCGATAGGAACGATGGAACATCGCGTAGGGTTCGTCTTCGCCGGGATCCAGAACTCGCCGGGGGGGTGGGGGGACGATTGGAACGTTGCCGGAGAAAAGAACGCGACCGATGGCTACGGTTTCGCCGATTCCTGCGAAGATCTTGGTCCTCGCCCGCTGAAGAGCCTGAAGCGCCTCTTGCCCCATGGTGGGCGCCAACTGTCGTGGTATTGCCGACGAGTACGCCATGGAGAGGTCCTCACAGTGCGTGTTCAGAGACGTGGGGTAAGGCAGACGGTTGACGGGTACGAGGTAACACAGCTTACCCAGGTGCAGATCCCACAACGGTGGCGGAATCCTACTCCTGCTATAAATCACTATAGTGGCAATACACCGAGTTACAGAGATTAGGTTCGCTATGCGAGGTGTGTGTAAAACGATGCCCTAGAGGATCCCATAGGCCCGACTTATATAGTCGTCAGATCCTAGGGTTACAGGGAAAAGTCCTAGCCGGACAGTTTACAAAGTTCTACACCGTCTATTATTAGTCTTGTGTATCTTGCACTCCAAGGCTCCGGGTACGCTGGTGACTCCACCGTAGCCTTCCTTTATCCGGCATGGGCCTCCCTTCTGGATCCACCTAACTGGGCCGCCCAGCAGACCATAGGTCATGCTACTGACTATGGGCCACCCGGGTTAGTCGGATAAGAGACATGCTATGAGGATACCCATATAGCATATCCCCAACAGAAAGCGTGTATATTCAAATAATAATACCTTTGGACTAGAACTTTGAAGTAGATCACCATCATCAAATGATCAACGTTCTTTCAAAATCCATTCTTTAGTAATCTTTTAGTGTAGTAAACACTTTACATACATCTTCTATTCATCCTTATCATGACGACTTTCATGATCAAGCTACTGTAGCTTATAAAGGCAAATCGTGAGTATAACATTACTTTCCAAAACCCTTTTGGATGATTAGGATGTCTAGCATCTCTAACCTTTGCAAATTCTCATCCAATTCGAGAACATATATTATACTCTATCATATTGCAACCAAAACATTGTTTTAGATATCGTTATTTTCTGCCACACATGATGGTTTCTGAAACAATTCTTTCAGCTCCTAGATAATCTCGATATTTAAATCAAGAATCTGTAGGGTTTCGTAGCATGGAAAACAAAAATTTTCTACCGCATACAAACAAACAAGCCAAGATCTATCTACTAGATTGTAGCAATGAGTCGATAGAATAACTCACCCTCGAAGATTCCAAAGTGTTTAACGAGAGCGGATTCTCGTGGGTGATGTAGTCGTACTCTTTCCGATCTCAAGATCGCGTAGACGATCCTTCCGGCGCTGCGTTCCAGGCTTCCTGATCGGTCACACATTCGATTTTCGACGAAGACCTTCCTCTCCTTGTTCCAAAGAAAATGGAGGTTGTAGCACTCTCCTCGTGATTCCGGAAGCACAACGGCGTGGTACCGGAAGTAGAGGGGAGATCTCGCAGGGCTTCGCCTTAAGCCAGAGCGAGTATGGTGGAGTATGAGAGAGTCCCTCGACGATCTAGGGTTTAGAAACGCCGAGGAGGGGCAAGCCGGCGGCTAGGGTTTAACTAGGCGGCGGCGGCGGTTTTCCCTAGGGCCGGCGGCGGCTATGGAGGCGGCGGCGGATTGGGGCTAGGGTTTGGAGGAGAGGATCTTGTGTGTCTCTAGGAGGGAGCCCTGCCACTCCTTATATAGGTGGAGGGGCCGGCCGGCCAAGGGGAGGGAGGGGAGTACCTCCCCAACTCGGCTTGGTGGTGCGCCGGCGGTGGGGAGGAGGGACTCCTCCCCAACTCGGTTTCCTCCTCTTTTTCCACTTCCCAAGAATAGCCGTTTGACTTTTAAACTAGGCGTTTGACTTTTCAAACAAGGATTTGAATTAATCCTCTATTTTGTTCAGCGATGACACTTAGTACATGATGCAATCATATCAACTTGATACAACACATTCATGTACCCTTCCCCTCCGGAGTGCCGGACATTCCGGAACCTTCTAGAACATTCCCGATGAAAACCAATCATTCTCCAACTCCAAACGGGACTTTCCTTATCTGAATCTTATTCTCCGGACCATTCCGGATCTCCTCGTGATATCCCGAATCCCATTCGAGACTCCGAACAACATTCGGACTCTTTCTCATCATTCCATAACTACTCAAACAACGCCGAATCCTTAAGTGTGTCTCCCTACGGTTCGTGAATTATGCGGACATGATCGAGACACTTCTTCGAACAATAACCAATAGAGGAATCTGGAAATTCATATGGCTCCCACATATTTCTACGATTACTTTGCGATCGAATGAACCACTTACATACGATATCAATTTCCCTTTGTCTCACGATAGTTTACTTATCCGAGGTTATGATCGTCGGTATCTCTGCATACCTAGTTCAACCTAGTTACCGATAAGTACTCTTTTCTCGTTCCCGTGATATGTGATCCCTTGTGAACCAGTCACATGCTTGCAAGCTAATTGGATGAAATTTCACCGAGAGGGCCTAGAGTATATCTATCCGTCATATGGATGGACAAATCCTACTCTTGATCCATGTGTTTCAACCAATACTTTCCGAAACCCAGTTACAGTGTGGTGTTTGAAGTCATCAAAGCATCCATCCGGTAAAGGTGATATGCATGATCTCATGGTAGAAGGAATTAGATTACTATGTATCGGAAAGCATATAGCAATTGAACTATTAAAATGACTTGATCTTTATGCTACGCTTATCTATAGGAGTATGTCCACCATATCATTCTCCTAACGGTATGATCTTGTTGTTAACAACATCTCAATGTTCATGATATGGAAACCACAGTCATCTATTAACCAACAAGCTAGTATTATATAGAGGCTTTACTAGGGACTTCAAATTAAGTTTACAAATCACACAAGTATTAATGTTTTCTTGTTAATACTATTATAGCATGAATGTAAACATTTATCATAAACACAAAGATATAATAATAACTACATTTATTATTGCCTCTAGGGCATATCTCCAACAGTCTCCCACTTGCACTAGAGTCATCTAATCTATATTACATGGTAATATACCGAACACCCATGACAGTTTGGTGCTGGTCATGTTTTGCCCTCGGGAGAGGTTTAGTCAACGGACCCGCCACATTCAGATCTGTGTGTACTTTGCAAATCTTTATATCCCCATCTTGGATATGTTCCCGAATAGCGTGAAAACGTAGCTTGATGTGCTTCAGCTTCTTGTGTGACCTTGGTTCTTGCACATTGGCTATGGTGCCCATGTTATCACAGTAGATAGACATTGGGTCCAGCGCACTAGGAACCACACCCAGCTCTGTAATGAACTCTTTCATCCATATCGCTTCTTGTGAAGCCTCCAAGCGACCATGTATTCGATTCGTTGAAGATCTCGCCACAACGCTTTGCTTTGCACTCCTCCAGCTAACTGCTGCACCATTCAAAATAAATACGTATCCAGATTGTGATTTAGAATCATCCGGATCGGTGTTCCAACTAGCATCGGTGTAACCATTAACAACGAGCTATTCATCACCTCCATAAGAAAGAACCATATCCTTAGTTCTTCTCAAGTACTTAAGGATGTTTTTGACTGTTGTCCAATGATCCACTCCTGGATCACTTTGATATCTGCTAGTTAAACTAACAACATATGCAATGTCGGGTCTAGTACATAGCATGGCATACATTAGAGATCCTATGGCTGAGGCATAGGGACTCTTACTCATCCTTTCTCTATCTTCTGCCGATGTCGGACTTTGAGTTTTACTCAAGGTCGTATTGGGCAACATGGGCAAGAACCCTTTCTTGCTATCTTCCATTCCAAACCTCTTTAGAACTTTGTCCAAATATGTACTTTTTGACAATGATATTTGGCGTTTCGATCTATCTCTATAAATCTTTATGCCTAATATGTAAGCTGCTTCGCCAAGATCCTTCATTGAAAAACTATTATTCAAATATTCCTTCACACTATTAAGAAGGTCTACATCATTCCCGATAAACAATATGTCATCTACATATAGTATTAAGAATGCTACAGAGCTCCCACTCACTTTCTTGTAAATACAAGCTTCTCCATAAGTTTGTATAAAACCAAAACTTTTGATCACCTTATCAAAACGTTGATTCCAACTTCGGGATGCTTGCTTCAATCCATAGATGGACCGTTGAAGTTTGCATACCTTGTTAGCATCTTTAGGATCGAAAAAACCTTTGGGTTGCATCATATACAACTCTTCATCAATGTCTCCATTGAGGAATCTTTTTGACATCCATCGCCATATCTCATAATCATAATATGCAGCGATTGCTAACATAATCCTCCCGGACTTTAGCTTCACATGGTGAGAAAGTCTCATCGTAGTCAACTCCTTGAATTTGTCGAAACCCTTTGCGACAAGTCAAGCTTTATAAACGATAACATTACCATCAACATCTGTTTTCTTCTTGAAAATCCATTTGTTCTCGACAGCCTTCCGGCCATCCGGTAAGTCCACCAAAGTCCATACTTGGTTTTCGTACATGGATCCAATCTCGGATTTCATGGCTTCTTGCCATTTATTGGAATCTGGGCTCATCATTGCTATGTCTCAGGGTCATCGGTGTTGTCCACCAACATGACACTCATAACGGGATCATACCAATCTGGAGTGGTACGAGTTCTCGTTGACCTGCGAGGCTCTGTAGCAACTTCAACCGAAGTTGCATGATCATCATCATTAGCTTCCTCTCTAACTGGTGCAGGCACCACAGGAACTTCTTCCGGTGCTGCGCTACTTGCAATTTCGAGAGAAGGTTCGACAACCTCGTCGAGTTATACTTTCCTTCCAGTCACTTCTTTCGAGAGAAATTCCTTCTCTAGAAAGGATCCATTCTTGGCAACGAAGATTTTTCCTTCGGATCTATGATAGAAGGTATACCCAATAGTTTCCTTCGGGTATCCTATGAAGACGCATTTTTCCGCTTTGGGTTCAAGCTTGTCCGGCTATAACTTCTTTACATAGGCTTCGCAACCCCAAACTTTAAGGAACGACAATCTAGGTTTCTTCCCAAACCATAATTCATACGGTGTCGTTTCAACGGATTTAGATGGTGCCCTATTTAAAGTGAATGCGGCTATTTCTAATGCATAACCCCAAAATGATAGCGGTAAATCTGTAAGTGACATCATAGAACGAACCATATCTAAGAGAGTTCGATTACGATGTTTGGACACACCATTACGCTGTGGTGTTCCCAGCGGTGTCAATTGTGAAAGTATTCCGCATTTCTTCAAATTCTCGCCAAACTCGTAACTTAGATATTCACCTCCACGATCAGAACGTAGAAATTTAATCTTCTTGTTACGTTGATTCTCTACCTCACTTTGAAATTCCTTAAACTTCTTGAAAGTTTCGTACTTATGTTTCATGAAATAGATATACCCATATCTACTCAAATCTTCCGTGAAGGTAAGAACATAACGATAACCACCACGCGATGCTACACTCATTGGACCACACACATCGGTATGTATGATTTCCAATAAGTCCGTAGCTCGCTCCATCATGTCAAAAAATGGAGTCTTAGTCATTTTACCCATCAGACATGCTTCCCATCTTTCAAGTGATTCGAAATCAAGTGATTCAAGAAGTCCATCGGCATGGAGTTTCTTCATACGCTTCACTCCAATGTGACCAAGACGACAGTGCCACATATAGGTCGAGTTATCGCTCGATTTCAAACGTTTAGCCTCAATGTTATTAATATGTGTATTTCCACTATCGAGATTCAACAAGAATAGACCATCTATCAAAGGTGCATGTGCATAAAACATATTACTCAT
Source organism: Avena longiglumis (assembly GCA_030063025.1). Lineage (NCBI taxonomy): Eukaryota > Viridiplantae > Streptophyta > Magnoliopsida > Poales > Poaceae > Avena > Avena longiglumis. Next base: position 126,133,175 of record CP125977.1, read on the forward strand.
ATGAATCGAACAACCATTATTCTCGGACTTAAACAAGTAACCCTCTCGCAATAAAAAAGATCCCGATATAATGTTCATGCTTAACGCAGGCACCAAATAACAATTATTTAAGTATAAAACTAATCCCGGTGGTAGATGAAGGGGTAGCGTGCCGACCGCGATCACATCAACCTTTGATCCGTTTCCCACGCGCATCGTCACCTCGTTCTTCGCTAGCTTCCGTTTATTCTGCAGCACCTGCTTCGAGTTACAAATATGAGCAACCGAACCAGTATCAAATACCCAGGAACTACTACGATTACTAGTGAGATACACATCAATAACATGTATATCATATATACGTTTCTTCTTGATGTTGCCGTTCTTCAAATCCGCCAAGTACTTTGGGCAATTCCGCTTCCAGTGACCTTCTCCCTTGCAGTAAAAGCACTCAGTATCAGGCTTAGGCCCAGCCTTGGTCTTCTTCGTTGGCGTGGTAACTTTCTTACCACCCTTCTTGAAGTGTCCCTTCTGCTTAGACTTGCCTTTCTTGAATTTGGTGGTCTTATTGACCAACAACACTTGGTGCTCTTTCTTGATCTCCACTTCTGCAGATTTCAACATGGCAAAGAGTTCTGGCAACGTCTTGTTCATGTTTTGCATGTTGTAGTTCATCACAAAGTTCTTGTAACTTAGTGGTAGTGATTGGAGGACGCGGTAAATCCTCAAAGCATTAGGAATCACTATACCCAATCTTTGAAGTTTGTTTGCGTGCCCAGACATTTTAAGCATATGCTCACTGACGGAGCTGCCCTCTTCCATCTTGCAGTTAAAGAACTTTTCAGAAGCCTCATAGCTTTCAATTGCCGCATGAGTCTCAAAGATCAATTTGAGATCCTCGACAATATCATATGGGTCTGAATTCTCAAACCTTTTAAGCTCGATTCTAAACCATACAAGATAGCACATCAACTGAGTAGTCTTGAGTCTTCCAAGTGAGGTAAACATTCTTTACTTCATCGGAAGCATCACCGCAGTGGGTCACCAATGTGCATCCAGCACATAGGTCAAATTACCAGCTGTGAGGATAATCCTCAAATTGCGGAACCAATCCGCGAAGTTGCTTCCATTGTTTTTCATCTTTTCTTTCTCTAGGAACGCATTAAAATTGATGGTAGGGGCCGCCATTGATCTACAACATATTTGCAATAGTTTAGACTAAGTTTATGTCAAATTGAGTTCAAATTAATAATAAAATTAATCTAGGTGAACTCCCACTCAAAACAATATCCCTCACATTGTTTTAGTGATCACACGAACAAAATCCACCACATCAACACCGATCATCACGAGAGCTGATATAGTTTCAATGGCGAACAATCGACATGTTCATCATATCTACTATATGATTCATGCTTTACCTTTCGGTGATCCGTGTTCCAAGACAATGTCTGTACATGCTAGGCTCGTCAAGATCAAACCTTAGTTTCCGCATGAGCAAATCTGGCTTGCTCACGTTGTATACACTTGCGGAATCTAACACACCCGATCATCACGTGGTGCTTCGATACAACAAGCTTTAGCAACGGTGCTAACTAAGGGTGAACACTTTATGACTTGAAATTCATGTGCATGAGGGATCATCTTATAATGCTACCGTCGTCTACTAAGCAATACAAGATGCATAAAGGATTAACATCACATGCAATTCATAATATGTGATATGATATGGCCTTTCTTCTTTGTGCTTCCGATCTCCATCTTCTAGCACAAACATGATCTCCATCATCACCGGCATTGCATCAAGGTCAATGACGCTTCTTCATGATGGTCGTCCACCGGCTTCAACTATTACAACTACTTTGAATAGACACGCGGGTCTTAACATAAATTAAAGACAACCATATGGCTCCTGCCGGTTGCCAACTTACAATAAGGAACATTGCATACATCAAATATAATCACAATCATGGCCATATCACATCACTGCACACCCCTGCAAAACAAAGTTAGACGCCTCTACTTTCTTTGCATGTTTTACGTGGTTTGGGGCTTTCAATAAGTGTCATTCTAACTTAAGAACATGAACCACAACATTGATACTAGTATTGTTAATCACCCATTGTAAATTGGATCTTAACTATGCTAGGAGAAACAGACACCCGCAAAGCCACTTATGCAATACAAGTTGCATGTCAAGCGTGGAGCAAGTCTCATGAACGATGTCATGTAAGGTTAGCCCGGGCCGCTTCATCCCAACATCCCGCAAGATGCAAAGTACACAAAAAGCAATCGACAATAAAAGCATCAACGCCCACAATGACCATTGTGTTCTACTCGTGCAACAGATCTACATATAGACACGGCTCTGATACCACTGTAGGGTTTCGTAGCATGGAAAACAAAAAATTTCTACCGCATACAAACAAACAAGCCAAGATCTATCTACTAGATTGTAGCAACGAGTCAATAGATTAACTCACCCTCGAAGATTCCAAAGTGTTTAACGAGAGCGGATTCTCGTGGGTGATGTAGTCGTACTCTTTCCGATCTCAAGATCGCGTAGACGATCCTTCCGGCGCTGCGTTCCTAGCGCTTCATGGGTCACACATTCGGTACTCGACAAAGACCTTCCTCTCCCTTGTTCCAACAGGCAGCGGAGGTTGTAGCACTCTCCTCGCGATTCCGGCAGCACAACGGCGTGGTACCGGAAGTAGAGGGGAGATCTCGCAGGGCTTCGCCTTAAGCCGGTGCGAGTATGGTGGAGTATGAGAGAGTCCCTCGATGATCTAGGGTTTAGACACGCCGAGGAGTGGCAATCCGGCAGCTAGGGTTTAGCTAGGCGGCGGCGGCGGTTTGCCCTAGGGCCGGCGGCGGCTATGGAGGCGGCGGCGGCTTGGGGCTAGGGTTTGGAGGAGAGGATCTTGTGTGTCTTTAGGAGGGAGCCCTGCCCCTCCTTATATAGGTGGAGGGGCCGGCCGGCCAAGGGGAGGGAGGGGAGTCCCTCCCCAACTCGGCTTGGTTGTGCGCCGGCGGTGGGGAGGAGGGACTCCTCCCCAACTCGGTTTCCTCCTCTTTTTCCACTTCCCAAAAATAGCCGCTTGACTTTCAAACTAGGCGTTTGACTTTTCAAACAAGGATTTGAATTAATCCTCTATTTTGTTCAGCGATGACACTTAGTACATGATGCAATCATATCAACTTTATACAACACATTCATGTACCCTTCCCCTCCGGAGTGCTGGACATTCCGAAACCTTCTAGAACATTCCCGATGAAAACACCGGAATCATTCTCCAACTCCAAAACGGGACTTTCATTATATGAATATTATTCTCCTGACCATTCCGGATCTCCTCGTGATATCCCGAATCCCATTCGAGACTCTGAACAACATTCAGACTCTTTCTCATCATTCCATAACTACTCAAACAACGTCGAATCCTTAAGTGTGTCTCCCTACGGTTCGTGAATTATGCGGACATGATCGAGACACTTCTTCGAACAATAACCAATATAGGAATCTGGAAATTCATATGGCTCCCACATATTTCTACGATTACTTTGCGATCGAATGAACCACTTACATACGATATCAATTTCCCTTTGTCTCACGATAGTTTACTTATCCGAGGTTATGATCGTCGGTATCTCTGCATACCTAGTTGAACCTCATTACCGATAAGTACTCTTTTCTAGTTCCCGTGATATGTGATCCCTTGTGAACCATTCACATGATTGCAAGCTAATTGGATGACATTTCACCGAGAGGGCCCAGAGTATATCTATCCGTCATATGGATGGACAAATCCCACTCTTGATCCATGTGTTTCAACCAATACTTTCCGAACACTCAATGCCACCTTTATAGCCACCCAGTTATGGTGTGGTGTTTGATGTCATCAAAGCATCCATCCAGTAAAGGTGATATGCATGATCTCATGGTCGAAGGAATTAGATTACTATGTATCAGAAAGCATATAGCAATTGAACTATTAAAATGACATGATATTTATGCTACGCTAATCTATAGGAGTATGTCCACCATATCATTCTCCTAACGATATAATCTTGTTGTTAACAACATCTCAATGTTCATGATATGGAAACCACAATCATGTATTAACCAACAAGCTAGTATTATATAGAGGCTTTACTAGGGACTTCAAATTAAGTTTACAAATCACACAAGTATTAATGTTTCCTTGTTAATACTATTATAGCATGAATGTAAACATTTATCATAAACACAAAATATAATAATAACTACATTTATTATTGCCTCTAGGGCATATCTCCAACAGAATCATGGAGGCAAACATGATACTTAAGATACTAACACTGGAATTGTTACTCTCGATTTAATACTAATTATTAAACTTCACGGAGTAAACAGAGTTTGCTGAAAGTTTGCAATAGGGCTTTAAACTTTGATTGGCACTAAACACAATACGATACCAGTTCGTAAAGTACATATCCAGAATTCTATAGTTCTATTATTCCAATTACAACTAAGCATAAGGTGGTGAACGAATGCCAATGACTACAACAAATTATGCAAATTCACTTTGATTTAATTTATGATAAATTGAGTTCTACTAATCCAAATTAGAAATGAACTCCCACTCAAAAAAGACATCCCTCGTGTCTTTTTGGTGATTACATGAACCAAATCCACTACAGCAAGTCCGATCATCACGTGAGTCGGTGTAGCTTCAAAGGCGAGCATCCATATGGTCATCATATCAAAACATATGACTCATGCTTAACCTTTCGGTCCGTGTTCTGAGGCCATGTCTGTACATGCTAGGCTCTCCAAGTAAGAACCTTAGTACTCGCGTGTGTAACTATCTAACACCCGAGATATGCTCGTGGATTCAAGTACACCGATCATCACGTGATGTCTTGAAGCGACGAAACATTGTCGATGCATACTTAGGGAAGAACACATTTTTATCTTGATATCTAAATGAGGGATCATCTTATTATGCTAATAAAACGCCAAACAAGCAATATAAGATGCAACAAACATCTCATGTTAATAAGTAAAATGATATGGTTCTTGCACTTGATATCCATCATGTGCATCATGGTATGATCACTATCATACCTTTATGTGTAAGGCCAAGGTCTATGGAACTTACACGTTATGTGTGTTGTAAGAATATCAACTTATACTTCTACTTACAACATCAGCATATCACGACACTAGCCCAGGAACAATCTAAACTAGACGCCTCTAATTTATCCATTGCAAGTTTTACGTGGCTTAGGACTTTCGAAGATAGAACCGTTCTTACCTACGAACAGAACCACAACGAGGATAACCAAATTGTTGACAACTCGTTGCAAATTACATATTGACTATAGTAGGAGAGAAAGACACCCGCTAGCCACTTATGCAAAACTAGTTGCATGTCAAGTGTGGAACAGGTCTCATGTACGAGGAGATGTAAAGTTTGTCCGGGCCTCTTCATCCCACTATGCCACCAATATCCAAAATACAACTAAGAAGCAATAAAATGATCATCATCGCCCACATACTCATATGTGTACTACCCATGCAAAGCATCTACGCATAGATCCAGCTCTGATACCACTGTAGGGTTTGCAGCATAGAAAACAAAAAATTTCCTAAGATGGGAACATCTAAGTACCAAGATCTATCTAATAGATACAAGCAACGGGTGGATATACATACATAGAATACATACCCTCGAAGACCGAATAGCGTTAACGAGGTTGTACTCGTGGATGATGTAGACGAACGCTTGCCGATCTCAAGATCGTGATGAAGTCCATCTAGTCCAGCCGATCTAGCACCATCAAGTCCAGCACCGCAAAGCAGTGGTGCATCCGTGGTCGCACACACGTCCGGGTACCCCGACAACCTCCGTGCCCTCGCTCCAGCGTAGCAGCGGAAGCAACAAATCCTTCCTGAAAAAGCCACCGGGAACATGTATCTCGCTGATCCGAGACCATGGGGAAATTCTAAAGGGGGAGAGAGATCCTTCGCGAGGAGGTGTGCTTTGAGAAGATGAGAGGGGGACTTTTATAGAGAGAGGGAGGGCACCCCAAGGGGAATGGCGCCAACCATGGTGGCTGACCCCACCTCTTCCACATTCATGTGGGTGGATCTCCCACTCAAAATGAAAAGCCTCCACTCCCATAAAAGAGCCTCCACTCAAAAATCCACTCACATGCATTAAATTTCCACCAAATTTAATGCAAGCTCTCATTTAAATAAAACTCTTTTATTTATTTATTCAGAATTTTTTTAATTACTTTAGTTAACAAACATTCACATCAAACCCCTTGCTAGTATTCAATTTCACATGTAGAACCAGTTTCAGCAATTTCAACCGAAACAATTCCGGTGTCTAGTGAAATAAATTCCCGCGCTTTCTTTTTCTTTCTCTGGCATATCATTTGCTCCGAATGGTGTCGGTATCCCTTAAGTGTGTCACCCTATGGTTTGTGAATAATGTAGACATGATCGAGACCCCTCTCCGATCAATAATCAGCAGCGGGACCTGGAGATCCGTACTGACTCCCACATATTCAACGATGACTTCTGTGATCGTGTGAACCTTATACGCATGTAACTCAATCCCTTTGTCTCGTGATATATTACATGTCCGAGATTTGATCATCGGTATCTCCATACCTAGTTTGATCTCTTTACCGACATGTACTCTTTTCTCGTTCCCGTGATATAACATTCTAGTGATCAAATCACTTGCTTGCAAGCTAATTAATGTGATATCACCGAGAGGGCCTAGAGTATATCTCTCCGTCATCGGGATGGACAAATTCCACTCTTGATCCATGAGCCTCAACATAACACCTTTGTAGCACCGAACCCATCTTTATAATCACCCTGTTACGGTGTGACGTTTGATGTTATCAAGATACTCTTCCGGTGTTAGTGATTGACATGATCTCATGGTCTAAGGACTAAGATTACTTCGTATGATGTTATAGCAATGTAAACACAATTACCTTGATCGTAATGCTATACTTCGGATGAATGTTCATCACATCATTCCAACAATGTTGTGACCTCGTTATTAACAACATCCAATGTCCATGATCAGGAAACCTTTGATCATCTTGTTAATCAACGAGCTAGTTTATAAGAGAGGCATAACTAGGAACTTACTTTTTGTTTATTAAACACACATGTATTAACGTTTCTGTATTAATACAATTATAGCATGTAAAATAAACATTTATCATAAATAAGGAATACGATAATAACCACTTTATTATTGCCTCTCGGGCATATTCCCTTCAGTTCTTGCTCGCGATTTTCGATCTCCTTGTTCAGCCCATCTCAAGTGCTGATTTTTGGAGGGTTTGCTCCTTGGTATGTGCCCCCTCCACTTGTCTAATTAGATTTGTGATTGGTACATTGTATCTTGAGTATTTTGCTGCTATAGGTGTCAGGTTGTTTGAGCTTGCATGCTTGTTCTATGCTTAGAAACTTTGTTTTGTTGCATGTGTAGTCCTCTAGCAAGTTTCTATAGTAGTTGCTCATCATTTATCAACTTAGAGATCACTTGGTTTGATGGTTGTCTAAAAATTTCATCAAGGAAGATGAGTGTTTATCCACTGAATCAATATGACTTGATGGTGTATGAGCCAATGAAGGTTCATCGTGAAGAGGCCGTTTTTCCTTCCCTATATCCATGCCATGAATTTATGAGAACTTCGGGGATCCTCCAAGATTTCCAAACTATGGTTACAAATGCAGGGTTGGAACACTTTTTTGAAGGTGAACAATTCCAATATGTTAAGCTAACCATGGCTTTTGTGCAGGACTTCCGGTTCACTTGGTCTACATATAATCCCATGGTCCATTACAAAATATATAATATACATGTCGACCTGCCTTTTGCTAATTTCTGTGCAGGAATTAGAGTACCTCGGTGGTGATCTTGTGAGAAGATCAAGGAGAGGCCCAAGTCACTTGTGGATTTATATGCTAACATTTTCCAAGGTTTTGACTTCTCAAAGGAAATTGGTAAAATTCGTAACATTCAGCTCCCAGCTATTAGATACTTTGCCCATTTCATTACCAAGTGTGTTCTTGCTAGAAATATTGCTAGAAAGTTGTCTTATTTTGATCTAGCTTTTATCGCACCTGCTTTGAATAGGAATAGATCTTATAGCTTCGGTGATCTGATAGGTCACCGTCTCACCACCAACCATGAGCAGGGTGGAATTTGTGGAGGTCTCATTGCTTCTAGGTTGCTAACTTTCCATGGTTTAGAGCCTCACTATTCAGTTTTTTCAGTTCCCCATAGAGAGGCTTGATATTGAATCCATGATTCAGCATGGTTTTCTTTCCTTGGGGGCTAATGTGAGAAGTTTACCATATGAATTATCATTTGCCCAGCAAGGTCGGAGAAAGGGTAGGACTGAGAAAATAGTTTATTTGCCTGCACCTGCTTTGTTTAATTTTGATAACAGGCAAGGATGGTCGCTTACGGAGGAGGAGGTTGACACATTTTTGGGGGAACTCTCCCAGCAAGAGGATAATATTGAAGAGGATGCCGAAGACATTTCGGTTCAGCCCTCCAACTTGGGAGAGTCTTCATACCAGTAGCCCTCATTTGATTGGGGCGCGTCTTTTTCTTCATCGCAGGTGCCTGACTATGATCATTCCTATGATGACCCACTAGCATGGGGGTACTATCCGCGCTATTGAGCCCCAGTTAGGATAAAAGCCTAATCTTGGGGGAGGTACACCGACATCACACTCATATATATATATATATATATATATATCATGTTCGGTCGGTTCTTTGTACATCTATTGTTTTCGCTTTCTTTTTGGTTTTTGTTGCTTCTTTCTAAAAACCCAAAAATACCAAAAATATTTTCGTTGTTTCTCTTGGTTTGTTTCTTTGTTTCTTTGATTTGGTTCGCCTTAAAAGAAAAATCCAAAAAATATTATTTCTTTGTTTGGTTTGCTTTGTTTTTGTTTGGTTTTTATTTGTTTGCTTGTTTCTAAAAATTCGAAAACACCAAAAATATTTGTTGGTCTTCTTTGGTTTTGTGAGTTCTTTGCAGGGTTCAGCCGTCCACAGTGGATTTTGGTTTCATGTTAATTATTCAAGTCACACAAGTGAAGGACAATAATGAAGATTAAGACAACTCAAGGTGTGGTAAGAGGCTGGTAACGAACTCTATTTGTTTCATTCTTGTACATATACTCATCATTATGAGCATGCTTAGCCTGTTTGTGTAAGGTGTATGTCATTATGGATGCTTAGAAGTTCTTGCTTGTCTATGATTAGCTCCAGCTTGCTAATAGTTTGTAGCATGTCATATGAATGTTTGCTTGCATTGTTTTATTCATACTTTGGTATGATATTGTGGTATCCTCCTCTGACTGTTCATGTGAATAGACTTGGCACATGCTCACGCATGCATATGAATAATCAATAGTCAGTAATCCTCGATGATTTATTTTGCCTCAGAGTTCTTGTATCACTTTCATGCCATAATTAGTCCTTTTTTGTTGCAAGCATGATTATGACAGCTATTGCTCTCTCGTTTGTCGCTCCCTCTCTATTGCTAGCCTTCACTTGAACTGAGTATGTGCTCCACCTGTGCTTCCAAAACCAATATTGCCAGTTGTGTCCACCATACCTACCTATTAGTGTCATTTGCTACTTCAGTGCATATTTTATATATGCCGTGTTTTCTTCCAAAATAAAATGTTTGTCTATTTTGAGAAAGTTAGTTAGTAAAGCTCTCACGAACTTGATGGCACACTTTATTCTTTGCGCTTAATAATCCTGAACCACTGTGACCTGTCCATGAAAGTTATATGCTTGCTAATTATATGCTGGAAGTCAGCAGCACCATGCCGTCACAGGGAACACTTTCAACACTTTTTGAATATCTCATCCAGCTGATTCCTTGCTCTTTTGTTTACATATGTCGACAATGTGAAATAAAAGGGGAGGTTGTGAGTTCATGGAGTTTATACATTGTGTTAGAGAAACGCCTGGGCCGCTAGCCTAAGCCATGCCTAATCATGGTGGAAACTTGCAGCATCACCATAATGAGCATCTATGAAGCATCCTCAATAAAAAGCTATGCATATGGTAAATAAAAAGATTGTTGAGATGCTCATTGTCTGCTTGCCTTGTCATTTTGGTTATGTGAAAGCTCCTGTACCATGTGCAAGGGGTACCCCGTTGGTGGTTCTCGATGATATGCATGTATTTACAATGACAAGAACTTTCAGGTGACCAAAGTTGAGTAGCATGCGGAACGGCCCTCGTACTCAAGGGACTTGGGATTTCCAGTTTATGGTCTGTCAAGCATATGATTCAGAGTGGACCTCACTTTCACCTTAACAACATGAAGATGCCTATGATAGGGGAAATGAGAGCTCAAAGATAATGAGTACCTTCCTTTCAGCATTGGGAAGACTTTCAAACCTTCACAAAACCATTTTCACAACTTTGTTGAGTCACCACTTATTCTATGAGCACCTTCTTAAGAGCATAGTTGTCATTCTTGTGTTTGTTCCAAAACTTGGTTAATTATGTCATGACTTTGATGCTTGTATCTCTGATATCTTTACTTCTAGTCTTCAGGTGAACTTCAAAGGTGCCTTGGCATTTATATTGGGATCTTCAAACAAAGGCAAGCGAGATACCACTCTATCATACCTTATTGTGAGCATTGCAATGTTTCTTATAATTATGTTTCATGCTACTTACTATTATTGAGTTGGTTTCTCTTCATAGCTTGCAATGACTATTGAGTAGACTTAGTTGCATACTCCTTATTATGAATTTTCTAAGCATCCACTCCTGTGCTGAGAATATTTACATCATATGAAGCAAAGTGTTCGTGAAAGTTCTTATATCGCACTCAGTTTTACACTAAATTGCTTGAGGACAAGCAATAAGCTAAGCTTGGGGGGAGTTGATACGTCCAAAATGTATCTACTTTCTCGAACACTTTGCTATTGTTTCTCCTCTAAACTTGTGTGATTTGGATACAACTAACACAGATCGATGTCAGTGAAATTACCTTGGTGTCTTGTTTTTGTGCAAAAAATGAACTATCAGGAAAAATCCCGGAAAATATGCCAAAAATTATATTTCACCAGAAGATCCACGAAGCCAGAAGACGTGACAGAGAGGAGGCATGGGGGGCCCACACCCACCCCAGGCGCGGGCCGCGCCTGGAGGGGGTGCAGCCACCCCAGGCACCCCCTCGGCCTCCCTCTGCACCTATAAGTTGCCTTTTGACCTAAAAACCGAGGGGGGTTCAATAGTTTTCCAGAACGAGTTCCGCTCCGCCGCCACCAGAAACCAAGATTCGGATCCAGAAACTCCATTCTGGCACCCTACCGTGACGGGGAATTTGTAGAGGATCATCGCCATCATCATCACCAACACATCTCCATCAACCACCGATGTTTCCATCATCCATGAGTGAGTAATCCCCCGCTGTAGGCTTGGGGATGGTAGGGATTGGATGAGTTCTATCATGTAATCGAATAAGATCTGTTAGGGCATAGTGCCTAGTATCTCTATTAGTGCTATTTGACTTTGTTGCAACTTGTTGTGCTTAATGCTTGTCACTAGGGACCGAGTGCCATGATCTCAGATCTGAACTTATTATTGAATCATTATGATAGTATTGTTTGTGATCTTATCTGCAAGTTGTGTACACATATCATTGTCCGGATCCAAAGGCCCCAAAGTGACAATAATTGGGACAACCGGAGGGGATGGCTATGGTGTGAGGATCACATGTGTTCACAGAGTGTTAATGCTTTGATCCTGTGCTCTATTAAAAGGAGCACCTTAATTGTCAGTAGTTCCCTAGAGGCCCCGCTGCCACGGGCTGGTTGGACAGAAGATGTTGTACAAGTTCTCATTGCGAGCACGTATGACTATATTTGGAGCACATGCATAGGATTATTTAGTACTTGGATGCTTGTTATTATTTATCTGCAATGCCCTAGATCTTGAAGTTACATGTTTAGACTCGTCCATGCAACACCTGTCCATCCATCCCTATGCCTACCACACTCGAATCCTACTGTTATCGTTACTGTTACTATTGCTCCTGTTTCACTGTTGCTGTTGATTTGTTGTTGCTACTGATAAACTTCTGTGAGCAAGAACTATTTCCAGGTGTAGCTGAACCGACAACTCAGTTGTTAATGCTTGCAAGTATTCTTTGGCTCCCCTTGTGTCAAATCAATAAATTGGGTAATACTACTCGCGAAGACTGTTGCGATCCCCTATACTTGTGGGTCATCAAACCGCGATGCCGCTGTAACCAGCGTTAGTCGTGCGTCGGCTGACGGAGCCGGTCGAGGAAAGAAAACCCGCGCACCGGAAGAAGGAGCCGGTGGGAACCAAGATCTGCTTGCATCTCGTCTCTCGGGACGGATCGGTCGCTGCGAGCCGGCTGACACGCGTGAGCGCATCGACCTCTTGGTCCAGTCACGCACATTGGAAGAAGAAAGTCCGGGTGGCACAAAATGTTTTGGCCCGTACATGCGGAATGAACCATTTCCAAAGGGATTTTCGCTCCCCAGAGACACGTCAAAGTACAACGGCACCGTCAAGCCGGAGGACTAGTTGGTGGACTACACCACCGTAGTAGGAATCGCAAACGGAAACCTCCGTTTAGCCGTCCACTATGTTCCCCTCATGATCACCGACTCGACAAGGACATGGCTCAATAGGCTCCTCGACAATAGCATCAACATATGGCTGGACTTTGAGGAGGCGTTCATCCGCAACTTCACCGGTACGTACAAAGTTCCGTGTCGGCCTCACGAGCTCTCCCTCTGCGTCCACGGCAAGGACGATTCCGACCTCTCCTACCTCACCCTATGGACCAGCATGCATAACTCGTGCGAGGGGGTACGCGAACACCAAGCGATCGACTTCTTCACCAACGGCTGCCGAGAAGGCACCATGCTAAAGAACAAGCTCAGCCGGGAAGATCCCCAAACCATGGCTCAAGTCATGGCCATTGCGGACAAGTACGCCACCGCCGACGCGGCTATGAAGAAGCCCATCGCGGTGGACGATCAGGGCCAGATCATCACGGACAAGAAGGCAGAGTGGCGCCAGACGGGCGAGCATCACTCCAGGCGGCACGGTCATGACAACCGCCATGGCAAGAGAAAAGATGATCAACCCGACAGTCGGTATGGCGCTAAGAAAGTAGCGGCAGTGCATAAAGACCCGACTATAGGGGCAGCCGGAGGCAGAGGCGGGATGACAGGCCCCCGTGGCCTAAGTACACCATGAAGTCCATGCTCGATGGGCCATGCAAGTTCCACAGTGGTGGAAACAAGCCCGCAAACCACAAAACGTGTTAGTGCAGCTGGATGATACGTCGGAAACGTATCTATAATTTTTTATGTTCCATGCTTGTTTAGTATCTACTTTGCTTTGCTTTGTCTACACTTTGAGGTGTTTTTATATGTTTTCTGGTTCTAACTATTAACAAGATGCCATAGTGCCAGTTGCCTGTTTTCTTCTGTTTTTGGTTCCAGAAAGGCAGAAATCCAATATTCTCGGAATTGGACGGGACAAAAGCCAAAGTCAATATTTTACCATGGGGAACACGGAGCCAGAAGACGAGACGGAGGAGGGACTCGAGGGGGCCACACCCCCTGGCCATGAAGGTGGGCCCACCTCGTGCCTAGGGGGGGGGGGGGGTGCAGCCGCCTCGAGCACCCCCTCGGCCTCCCTCTTTGCCTATAAGAAGCCCCCGATGCCTAAACCCTAAGGACCCGATCAATATTCCACGAAACCGTCTGTAGCCGCCACCACCATCGTCCCTAGATCGGGGGGATCTAAAGCTCTTCCCAGCACCCTGCCGGAGGGGAGATCATCCCAGAGGCCTTCTTCTTCATCATGCCAGCCTCCAGTATGAAGAGTGAGTAGTTGCCCCTTGGACTACGGGTCCATGTAGTAGCTAGATGGTTGTATCTCCTCCTTTGTGATTTCTTGTATAGATCTTGTGAGCTCCGTTCATGATCAAGATCTCATCTATTTGTAATCATGCATGTTGTGTTTGCGGGATCTGATGGATATTGAGATTACTATGTCAGATTGATTAATGGTTTTGCCTTATTGATTCTATCATGTCTGTGTTGTTTGTGATATTGCATGCTCTCCGTTGTTAGTAGCTACCTTGGCCAAGTAGTTGCTAGTGACTCCAAGAGGGGGTATTTATGCTCGATAGTGGGTTCTTGCCTCTATTTAATCTAAGGGAAGTGACAGAAATCTCTAAGGTTATAGATGTGTTGTTACCACTAGGGATAAAACAATGGTCTCTTGTTCATGGAACAAGTGGATTGTTTACCTTACACAGTTTGCTTAAAGCAGTTGTATGTTGCTTGCAACTTAATACTAGAGGGGGTTCGGATGGTAACCCAAAGATGGACTTCTAGTCATAGATGCAGTTAGATGGCGGTCTAGGATCATGATGTCTAGTATTGCATTGTTATGCCTTGCTCAGTCCTATCAATTGCCCTGCTGTAATTTGTTTACCCAACATGCCATGTTTGTTTATCCAAGGAGAACACCTCTAGTGAACTATGGACCCCGGTCCAATCTTTACAATTGATACATCTTCCACTGTTACTGTTTACTTTCTACAAACCACTGTTATCTTCCACACCATACAGTTAATCCTTTGTTATAGCAACCGGTGAAATAGACAACCTCACTGTTCATTGGGGCAAAGTCTTAAGTTTGTGTTGTGCAGGTCTCCAAGTTGCTTGCATCACCTTTGAGACGTTTCCTTCCTCCTACTGGTTCGATAACCTCGGTTTCTTACTGAGGGAAGACTTGCTGCTGTTGACGAGGTCCAATCTTGTCAATGCCCATTGTTATGGACTTGGGTTTTGGAGAAGATGGGGATGCTGGAGATCGCGGAACGGTTAATCGACAAGCAACATGGGGACACGAGGTTTACCCAGGTTCATGACCCCGTAGGCAAAACCCTACTCCTTCTTGTCTGATCTTGATTACGGCAGAACCAAAGGTTACATGGGTGCGCAGATGCGATCTGGCGTGAGGTGCATATGAGGTGAGTATTGTCCTCCTCGCCGTGCCCTCCTAGCCTTTATGTAGATAGACAAGTCCCGGGCGAAGGTCAAGTCGGTTACAGATTAGGGTTTGTACCCTTTGAAAATCTATCTACTCTAGTCTTGTTCTCCAAGGATCCGAAGGCGTCATGGGCTTGGGCCACCCGAAATCTCTACAGGACGCGTATCTTGTCATGGGCCTTCCTTGGGCTGGACTAGGTATGCCAATGTTGTGTACCCGCGGGGTATAACCATGTAAGTAGCCCCCGAGTGCTCAGTCGAATTGTTGACTCGGCTGAGGATTCTTTAATCTCTCGAGTGCTATGTAGTCGAACCTGTTTTACAAGGAAAAATGTTTAGTTCATAGGGATTGTTGATGCGTGTTGATACGTCGGAAATGTATCTATAATTTTTGATGCTCCATGCTTGTTAATATCTACTTTGCTTTGCTTTGTCTACACTTTGAGGTGCCTTTTACATGTTTTCTGGTACTAACCTATTAACAAGTTGCCACAGTGCCATATGCCTATTTTTTGCTGTTTTTGGTTTCAGAAAAGTTAGTAAAGAAATATTCTCGGAATTGGACGGGACAAACGTCAAAGTCAATTACTTTATGTGGGGAACAAGAAGTCCAGAGGGGAGACGAGGAAGCACGCCAGGGTGGCCAACCCCCCAGGCGCGGGCAAGGGTGGGCCCGCGCCTAGGTAGGGTTTGACCCCTCTGGTCGCAGCCTCGGCCTCCCCCTTCGCCTATAAGAAGCCCCCGATGCAGAAACCCTAAGCACCCGATCAAATCTCCACAAAACCGTATGTAGCCGTCGCCACCATCGTCCCTAGATCGAGGGGGGGGGGGATCTGAAGTTCTTCACGGCACCCTGCCGGAGGGGAGATCATCCCAGAGGCCTTCTCTCTGGTATGATGCGTGAGTAGTTCCACCTTGGACTATGGGTCCATATAGTAGCTAGATGGTTTTATCTCCTCCTTTGTGCTTTCATGTATAGATCTTGTGAGCTCCGTTCGTCATCAAGATATAATATATTTGTAATCATCAATGTTGTGTTTTCGGGGATCCAATGGATATTGAGATTATTATGTTGGTTTGATTAATGGTTTTGTCTTTATGATTCTATCATGTGTGTGTTGTTTGTGATCTTGCATGCTCTCCGTCATTAGTAGCTATCTTGGCCAAGTAGTTGCTAGTGACTCCAAGAGGGGGTATTTATGCTCGATAGTGGGTCCATGCCTCTAGTTTCCAAGGGAAGTGACAATAATCTCTTCGGTTGTAGATGTTCTGTTGCTACTAGGGAGAAAACAGCGGTCTCTTATTCATGGAACATGTGGACTGTTTACCTTACACACTTTGCTTAAAGAAGTTGTCTGTTGCTTGCAACTTAATACTGGAGGGGGTTCAGATGATAACCTGAAGGTGGACTTCTAGTCATAGATGCAGTTGGATGGTGGTCTATGTATCTTGTTGTATTTCCCAATTGAATCTCATAGGATCTTTCTGACTAGTAATTGCATTGTTATGCCTTGCTCGGGCTCACAATTGCCCTGCTGTAATTTGTTTACCCTTCATGCCATGTTGTTTATCTAAGGAGAGCACCTCTAGTGAACTATGGACCCCGGTCCAATCTTTACCATTGATACATATTCCACTGTTACTTGTCTACTTGCTGCAAACCATTACCTTCCACACCATACGTTTAATCCTTTGTTACAGCAAACCGGTGAGCTTGACAACCTCACCAATTCGTTGGGGCAAAGTCTTGAGTTTGTGTTGTGCAGGTCTCCACGTTGCTAGCAACACCTGTGTGACGTTTCCTTCCTCCTACTAGTTTGATAACCTCGGTTTCTTACTGAGGGAAACTTGCTGCTGTGCTGCTTGATACCTTGCTCTTGGGGTTTCCAACGAAGCATCCCACAACAAGTGGTGGGCGCCATCAAGCTATTTTCTGGCGCCGTTGCCGGGGAGGCTAAGGACGTATTCACTTGGGGAGTCCTTCACTTCCTTTATCTTTACTTTGTTTTAGTTTGCTTTTTTTTGCTTGGTTTTGTTTGCCTCTTTTCAAAAAACCCCCAAAATTAGTCTAGTTTGGTTTGCTTCCTTTATTCAAAAAACAAAAAAAATTAGTTCCTTCTCCAGTTGCCACCATGTCTGGTTTTGGACCAACCTTTATTTCCCCTATGGTAGAGATCTCCACTTTTAAGCAAAAAACTGAAGAGATTTTTAAAGAAGCTTGGTCTAGAATTTCCGCTTTACAAAGGGAAACTGAGCCTGAGATGAGTCTTAGCTTGGTTATTGATAGTTTCTACTGCGGTATTGCTCTTCGTTATAGATATGCTTTGGATGCTGTGGCTGAGAAAGATATTTTGCTATGTACTGAGGATGAAGATTTTTATGCCATAAAAAAGTTGATTGCAATTTATAATACACCTAGCAAGTCTGATTCCTCTTTCACAAATATTTTTGCCAGGTTGAACACTCTTGAGACTAGTATTGCAGCTATGAATAGTTGCTATCACACGCTTAGGGCTTACCATGATTATGTTCCCATAAATTCTGAGCCTTCAAAGTGGTTTCCCATAATCAAAGTCTCAATAAACACTACACTTTTTGATGCTCGCTGTGATATCATGTCTTAATTTTGCCTCATGCCTAAAGATATTTATGATTCCTTGAGTCTTTGGGGGCTTACTGAAGGAGGAGAGGAAATCTCTCTTACCAAAAATGGCACTATATTGCCCATTGGAATAGCTGAAGGTGTGTTTACAAAAATCTTAGGGAAAATGGTGTCTACTGATTATCTTGTTATTGAATGTGTAGGAAAGGGACAAATTACACTTCGAAGATCCCTACTGAAACACCTTGGGGAAGTAATAGATGTGGGAAAAGGCATTATGCATTTTTATCCTCCTGTAAGCAATCATATCTTCCCTAAAGAGAAGAAGAAAGGTAAGAAAGGAAAGAACAAGAGGGGTAATGCTTCTTCATTTGAAAATACTTGATTCTTCTTGCTTCTTGTACCTAACTTAAAGGCGTTAAATAAAAGTACTTGTTGGGTGATAAACGAAGAGTTTCCTTGAGTCTTGGAAGTTATTACTTCAGTAATGACCTTTTCTTATCCTTTTTGTTTGCTTTTTGTGCCCAGAATGACCTCTAATGAGAGGGAAGTAAGATTTGGGGAGTTGCTGTCCCGAAACAGATTTCTATCCTCCACCAAAAAAATAGTGAGGAGTCTCTGTAACTCGGATTGAGATCATAATTTACGAATAAATCCCCCAGTATGTTAGCTAACTTTTGTTAGTTCAACACTTTTTGATTTGAGCAACAGAAGATGTTAAAAAAAAATCGGTTTCTACCTGATGGTATGTTTTGACAGATTTCTGCCATTATTTGCATGTGCTTCTTATTGATTCCTTTTTTTGTTCTTTTTGGTGAATTGAGCTTTTTGAAGGAGTTGATACAGTAGCTTGTGTTTTTAGTGAAAAGCCTTGCTGTTCCAAAGCTTTGACTGAGGTCTAATATATTTTGAATAAACTAATGTTGCTA